>LR738714.1:314053492-314296337 GCA_902687465.1 Secale cereale
GGGGCCACCACGGGGAAACTCGAGGATTGGCTCCCGTAGGCTCACCTATCCGGACGTGGCCTGAGACGAGATACGCGCGGCTACTATCAGGGTGTCGGCATGCCGGGAGGTCTTGCTGGACTTGTTTTACCATTGTCGAAATGTCTTGTGCACCGGGATGCCGAGCCTGATCGGTTTTCCCTAAGATAAGGGGTGATGATATTATATTTATCACTTCAGCTAATCGTGAGAGCTTGTGATGGGCTAAGTTGGGACACCCCTGCAGGGTTATGATCTTTCGAAAGCCGTGCCCGCGGTTATGTGGCAGATTGGAATTTGTTAATGTCCGGTTGTAGAAAACTTGACAGAGGATCCGAAATAAAACACACAACTGTGTGAGTAACCGTGACTGTCTCTTTTCACTTTGAGAACAGAACACGGTGGGGTTATGTTTGACTCGTAGGTAGTTCAGTATCTTTAGCGATCACTACTAGTTTGCGACCGTTTGCGTAGATGCTCATCTTATTCTTGTACTCGTAAGCTAGCCACCATTTTATGCTTAGCCACTGCTGCAACCTCACCACTTTACCTCTTCCTACCCATAAAGCTTTACTAGTCTTGATACCCATGGTTATGGGATTGCTGAGTCCTCGTGGCTCACAGATACTACAACACCAGATGCAGGTTCAGCCAAGAATGATGCATGAGCTGGTTCAAGTACTTCCGGGAGTTCCATGAAGAGAGTGGCCATATGCTTGTGACGTTTTCGATGATTAGTAGTGGTTTCTACTAGGGGCGATTCGGACCTGTGGCTTTATGTTTTGGTATCTTTCTTTTGGATCTTTGCCCGTAGTCGGGTTGTGATGCTTTGAATGATGTTTTGCTTATGTAATGTATTGTGTGAAGTGGCGAGTGTAAGCCAACTATTTCATTTTGTAGTTTCATCCCTATTTTTACATGAGTCGTGCAAAGATACCAAACTTGAGATCATTCCAGAATGGGCTTATACCTTTAAGTCGTGCCTCGACACGTAGGAGGTATAGTCCCATCCTGGGCATTACAGTCATGCATGCTGTGCAAGACATCACTTGGAATAACTTCAAGGCAGAATTCCGCAAGGCCCACATTCCTTCTGGAATCATGGCTATCAAGAAGCGTGAGTTCCGAGCCCTGAAGCAAGGAGTGGAACTGTTAAGGAGTACATGCAGAAGTTTAGTGTTCTGTCAAGGTATGCCCCTGAAGATGTCAGCACAGATGCTGCAAAAAGGGAGCGCTTCATGGAAGGCCTCAATCAGACTCTGCAGTACTCGCTTGTCGTGTGTGACTGCCCAACCTTTTCTGACCCGGTGAACAAAGCACTCATGCTTGAAGACAAGCAGCGTGCTTTGGAAGACACTCGCAAGTGCAAGATGGTCAGCAAGGGATGTTCTAGTAACCAGAAGCCTCGCCCGTGGCAGCCAGCCCTGGTCAGGCCAACCTATCAGCAGCCAAGAGCTCCTGCACCTTGCACCAACTATCAGCCTCAGCAGTATGCCAACCTAAGGCCAGCATTCAACCCCAATAATAGTGGTGGCAACAAGATCAACAACCCTAACCAAGTCACTTGGTTTGGATGTGGTCAGTCAGGACACATCTCAAGGGTGTCCCCCAACAAGAAACTCGATGCCCCACGCCCCAATGCGCAAAACCCTAGACAAGGCCGCGGGATGCCACCAAGGAACCAAGCTCCTCGCAAACCGCCCAACAATGGAAAGGGTCGTGTGAATAACATCACTACAGAAGAAGCCCAGGAAGACCCGGACATCGTGCTGGGTATGTTCCTTGTCAACTCAGCACCTGCAACTGTCTTGTTTGATTCTGGAGCCACGCATTCATTTGTCATCAAAGATTTGCATTAAAAAGTGGCATGACCCCTACACCCTTGAATAACCCCATGTTGGTACAAACCCCCGGAGCAGAGATGAGAGCCAAGATATGCTGTAAGGGAGTTGGTATCATCATTAACGGGGTAGATTTCCTAACAGACCTTATCATCTTAAGATCACAAGGCTTGGATGTGATCTTAGGGATGGATTGGCTCAGCAAGCACCAAGGCTTGTTAGATTGTGCCAATTGGACTGTCACTGTGACCAATGACCGAGCAGTCAAAGTTAAGTTTGCCTCCAACTCCTCTTCTGCTCAAATCGCTCAAGTCAACTGTCTGTCTGAAGTTGGACTGGAGCAAGTGCCAGTAGTATGCGAGTATCCCAATGTCTTTCTGGATGAGCTACCGAGAATGCCTCCTGACCGTGACATTGAGTTCGTCATCGAGCTAATGCCCGGGGTAGGACCCATCTATAAGAAGCCTTATAGAATGGGGACATAAGAATTAGCCGAGTTGAAGAATCAACTGGAAGAGCAGTTGAGGAAGGGATTTATCCGCCCTAGTGCCTCCCCTTGGGAATCACCTATTTTGTTTGTGGCAAAATGGGACGGTACCGTCCGCTTATGCATTGACTACCGTTCCCTCAATGAAGTTACAATCAAGAACAAGTATCCACTTCCCAAGATTGAAGATCTGTTTGACCAACTCAGCGGAGCCAAGGTGTTCTCCAAGATCGACCTCAGATCTGGGTACTACCAGCTGAAGATCAGACCCCAAGATATTCCGAAGATGACGTTTGTAACTAGATATGGCCTCTATGAGTGCACGGTCATGTCCTTTGGATTAACCAATGCCCCAGCTTACTTCATGTATCTCATGAATAAGGTCTTCATGGAATATTTGGACAAGTTTGTTGCTGTCTTCATTGATGACATACTTGTCTTATCGAAGACGGAAGAAGAGCACGAGCAACATTTGAGGATGGTCCTAGACAAGCTTCGAGAGCACCAACTATACGCCAAATTCAACAAATGTGAGTTTTGGATGCATAAAGTTGGATTCTTTGGTCATGTCTTGACAGAGGAAGGATTGTCGGTAGATCCCGCGAAGATCGAAGCTGTGACCCAATGGCAGTCCCCAACGACCGTCAAGGAAGTCAGAAGCTTCCTCGGACATGCGGGCTATTACCGCAAATTCGTGGAAGGATTCTCCAGCATTGCCCGACCAATGACTTAGCTCCTGAAGAAGGACAAGAAATTCGAATGGACGCCGAATGCAAAGAAAGCTTCCAAGAACTCAAGAAGAGATTGACCACCGCCCCAGTTTTGGCAACACCTGACATTCACAAGGGGTTCGTGATATATTGTGATGCCTCTCAAACCGGATTGGGAAGCGTTCTGATGCAAGAAGGATGAGTCATAGCTTACCTTTCAAGGCAGCTACGACCTCATGAAGAGAACTACGCTACTCAAGATCTTGAGTTAGCAACAGTGGTTCATGCTTGGAAGACATGGCGACATTGCCTCCTAGGGAAGCGGTGTGAAATATACATAGACCACAAAAGTATAAAGTATATTTTCACTCAGAAGGAATTGAACATGAGGCAACGTAGATGGTTGGAACTGATCAAGGATTATGACCTCAGTGTTCAATATCCCCCGGGAAGGCTAATGTGGTAGCCAATGCCTTAAGCAGAAAGGCTTGCTCCCTGAATGCCATAATTAAAGGAAGGTAGCCAGCCCTGTTTGAACAACTGGAACAGTTTGGCTTGGAATTGGTTACCCATGGATTTCTAGGCCATCTAGAAGTCAAACCAACCCTGATGGACGAAGTTAAGGAAGCACAAAATGGGCACACGAGCATTGAAGGCATCAAGAAGAAGATGAAGCTAGGCAAGGCCCCAGGATTCTCCGAAGACGAGCACGGGATTGTTTGGTACAAAGGCCGCATCTGCGTACCAAACAAGATGGAGCTGAAGAATTTAATCCTGCAAGAAGCCCACGACACTCTGTATTGCATCCACCCCGGAGGAACCAAGATGTATCAAGACTTGAAGGAAAGATTTTGGTGGCACGGGATGAAAAGAGAGATTGCCACCTATGATGCAAAGTGTGATGTATGCCAAAAGGTCAAGGCTGAGTATTAGCGACCTGCTGGATTGCTCCAACCACTTAAGGTTCCCGAGTGGAAATGGGATAAAGTCGGAATGGATTTCATCACTGGACTACCTAGGTCGAATAGGGGACATGACTCCATCTGGGTCATAGTCGACCATTTGACCAAAGTAGCCCATTTCATTCCTGTCAAGACTACCTATGATGGCAACTAGCTGGCAACTCTATACATCGACAAAATCGTAAGCCTTCATGGTGTTCCTAAGGAGATTGTGTCAGATCGAGGAACCTAGTTTACCTCGAGGTTATGGAAGAAGTTCCAAGAGGCCTTGGGAACCAAGTTGTCTTTCAGCACTACTTTGCACCCGCAGACTGGAGGTCAGACATAGCGAGTGAATCAAATACTCGAAGACATGCTCCGAGCCTATGTCTTAGCATATGGAGCCAACTAGGAAGATTGCCTCCCTTTTGCCGAGTTCTCCTACAGCAACAGTTATCAGTCAAGCCTTCAGATGGCACCATTTGAGGTGTTGTACGGACGCAAGTGTCGCACACCCCTCAATTGGTCAGAGACCGGAGAAGGGCTAGACTTTGGACCAGATGTCCTCCGCGGAGTAGAAGAACAAGTGCAGCTAGTCAGAGAGCGCTTGAAGACCGCCAAGTCAAGACAGAAGAGCTATGCCGACACTCGATGCCGACAAGTGAACTTCCAAGTCGGAGACCATGTGTACTTGCGGGTAACTCCTCTTAAAGGGAACCAAGCATTTCCACGTTAAAGGGAAGCTCGCACCAAGGTTTATTGGTCCCTTTAAGATCACTGCACAACGAGGATAAGTGGCTTACCAGTTGGAACTACCACCTGAACTATTCTATGTGCACAACATATTCCACGTGTCACAACTCCGGAAGTGTCTCGAAGTTCCGGACAAGCCTGATCTCTACAAGGATTGCGATCACCAAGGCATTGACCTTCAGCCTGATTTGACCTACCGCGAGAGCCCATTTGCATTTTGGATGAAGCAGAATGACGTACGCGAAGCCGCACCATCAAATACTGCAAGGTCGAGTGGAGCAACCACACTGAAGCAGAAGCAACCTAGGAACGTGAAGACTATCTTAAGTCCGAGTTTCTCGATCTCTTTTAAAGCCTAGTTTAGCAATCTTGGGGATGAGATTCTAGTAAGGTGGGTAGGTCTGTCACACCTTGCATTTTGTAACATGGCTATTGCATTAATAAAGCATGAAAATTTGGACCAACAAAAACTTTTTGCATCATTGGGCTTTTATTTGGAGTTGAATTTCTCTCTCTCTAATTTCAAGTGCTCTTTAAAAGTCAACATAGCCTCACCTTCTACACTTCATCTCCTTGCCCCAAACTTCTGCCCAATAATCATACCATGTGTATAGAATAGTATATTATATTCACACAAAAATATTTTGGCCAAATAGTATTTTCTAAAATTAGTTTTCCAAAAACCCCTGAATTGAGATTTGCACTTCAAGTACTTGATTTAGGGTGAGAAAAATCTTTAAAAAGGTATGTTTGAATCCTATTAGGTATAGGACTCCCATAAACCACAAAAGTATAATTTGAAAATTTATTTTCCTATTTTATTTAAAGGCTTTTTCTGTAGGCCAGAAATGGTCTTTAATAGGTAAACATTATTTTTATGTTTCAAAAATATTTGTGAAAATTCAGGGGGACTCATAGGACATATATTGTCCATATATAAGAGTTTCAACAAATGGTCATGTTCAAAATATTGGGCAAATCCCTCAAAAACCCTTTCTGGATATTTCAAGCTTTTGAAATATTTACAAAGGAAATATTCTCTGAAAATTCCAGGAAAATTCTAGCAAGTCACATACTCATAATATGATGACCTTGCAAAGTTTTAGCTCAATCCAAATTGTTTTGATTCACAAAAGTGCCCCAAAACCATTTCTGTTTAGATTCAAATTTGAACAACTTTACATTACCAACTTGTTCCGAATGCCCCCAAACTTTGTGGACATGTTCACAACCCCAAATGATGACACCACACCAAGTGGCGCATCAAGGGGAATGGATTTGCACGACTAGATCTTGCTAAAAAAATTTTCTGTTGATTTCTAGGGTTTGCAAAAGTTGCATTGGCAACTTTGCCCAAATGAGCTCTGATTTGGTGGAAGTGCCTAAATATATGTGCCATTTCATCCTGTGGAGTGTCATGCCAAATGAAACCCACTTGCTTACCCAATCAAACTACAAACACCTTCTGGCCAGTAACCAAAACATCAACTTTAGCTTCTTCCACTAATCCAAACAGGCTCAAATTCAGCACCACCAAGACCTCTTCTACCTCCAGTAACCATGGCTGTGCCTCAGCTCAATGATTGAGGGGTGAAACCACCTCTTTTACCTCTTTGGACAACTCCTTTCACTCTTCTCTCTCAACCCCCTCTCCTTCTAGAAGCCTCCTAGAGCATCCAAAGCCATTCACCTATTGTTTATTGCCTCCCTTAGCTTCCAGACACTAGTGGCCACGACCAGAGGGCATAAACAATGCCGGTGCCGGCCATACGCACGCTCTGGAGCGTGCTATAGTGCGCTCTGGCACTATAGCCGCTCCTGGCCAAGCACCTCCGGCCACCTCGGCCCTCCTCCTCGCGCCAGCCGAGGCGCCTCGACGTCCACGACACGCCACGGTCGTGTCCCACTCCTCATTCTCCCTCCTATGGCCTCCCTCGCACGCACGCGGGCCGCCCGCGAGCTCCAATCCTCGGCCTCACACGCGCGAGCTGTCTGGAGCCTTCCCCGCTCCTTCCCTTCCCTTCTCTGGACGTGGACCTCATCCACGAACGGCCTAGACACTCTCACCAGCGCTCTCACGGCCTCTGGCCGCGCCCGTGACCTCGCCGGCGCACAAGTCCACGGTGGACCGGCGCCCGGCTATATAAGCCAGCCCCAGGCCGCTCCAGTAGCACCAGCCTCCCCCTCAACCTCCTAGAGCACTCCTGCACCTCTCACAAGCCCTCTAGGGGCTTCTGTGCTCGGGATCGACCGGAGCCCCGCCGCCTTGGGTCGCCGTCGATCCAGAGGTATACGCCTCCTTCGGCACCACTCTCACTCGATCCGGAACCACACGGACCCACTGACCCTTTCCCCTCTCCTTTCCCTCTCTGTTGCTACCGGAAATGACCGGAACAGCCATCGTCCGACGCTCCTCCGCCGTGCATCCTCATCCCCGGCGAACCCGACAGCTCCGGCGACCATCTCCACCACCACCCAAATGACGACTCTGCGCTGAGTCCAGACCTGCCCTCTGCTCGCCTCGCCGTGCCCTGCATCGCCGCCAGTGAGCCCGCCCGACGTCTGGACGCGGGTTAGGGATGACAAGCGGGACCCGCCTGTCAGCCACCCTTCCCTCTCGCCTCCCCTCTCTCCCACTAGCAGCTGGGCCCCGCCCGTCAGGTTTAAACCTGGCACGCACGTGCCGCTCGGCTCGCCCGGGCTGACCTCTCTGGGCCTGTGCACCGAGGTCGTTCTGGCCCAGTTGCACAGTTGCACAGTGGCCTTTTTCTTTTTCTTTTCTGTGGATTTTTCAAATAAATCCACAGGATAAAATAATTATCCAAATTAATTTATTCCAACTCCTAAAATCTTGTATTATTCCAACCTATTTAATGATGTAACTTTCACACATGTTCATGAACCTTTTCTGTACCGTTCAAATTAAATTCAAATTTGAACAATGAAACCTCTGTTCAAAAATCCATTCACCCTATTATGTCACTCCAAATCCAAAACTAAGAATTTTTGCCTTCTTAGTTTTTCTCCAAGTATTTTATAAAAATAGGTTGACATTTTTTTGAGCACTTTGACTTTTCTGTTTTTATTATTGTCTTATTTCTCCGTTATTTTCTTGCGACGATTAGATACCGTATTTGACGAAGTTGCTGAAGAAGAGGAAGGAGAAGGATTTGAAGACTTTGAAAACCAAGCCAATCCAGGCAAGCAACCCTTTGACCATGACACCCCTCTTGTTCATCGGACCCCTTTTTTTGATTTGCATGATGAAGAAATATAACAGTGGTGAACCTGTTGTGAGCCACCACATGATGCACACCCTACTCATGGCTTTACCTTGTTCATGAAAGCAATTAGATGTAGGTGCATGATGTTGCATGTGTGCCATGAACTCTTCATGGTTACAACCTTTCAAAAAAAAAAACTCATCGGGTGCCCCTAATGCCGTTGGGTGATGTTGAACTAAGGTCACCACTTGAGAAAGAAGTGGTGTACCGAAGGGGGCTTTTGGCGTGTGTGTAAAATGATGGATTAGATTTATGTGTGATTACCATCCCAACGAAACATGTGCAACCACTCTACCTATTTATGGGATGGGGCATTATTGATTACTTAGGCTGATACTAGCATGGTGTCCACATTACTAGTGACGGGGGTGACTTGAGGTCACTCTCGGGACGGGGTCGTGCTTGGATAGGCGGCCATGATTGTTTTCACAGGGCACCGAACACACCGTTGGTCCCTTTGTGTATGCGTGATAATGTAGAAAGGGCAAAGTCCCTCGATATTTTACTTATACACGAGGGTTGTGCACCAACGAGTGGACCCTATGTTAGTATTGTTTGGGGAAAGGTAATGATCGGGTGCTTCCCCCGAGTACTTGAGGTACCGCGAGATCGTGGATGACACGATAGCTTCCCGGATCTTGTGGGTAAAGTGCGCAACCTCTGCAGAGTGTCAAACTATTCGAATAGCTGTGTCCACGGTCATGGACAGTTGGGAGGTGCTACTTAAACCATGTCCAGAATTTTACAATCTTGGTTTATGTGTGTGTGTAGAGAACTATTTGAGTCAAGGTGGTGACTTGACATGTTGAATGAGCTAGTAATGATTCGAACTCTATTTATGTTGATATCTGTAACCTGTCCTCGAGGTTACCCAAGTTCATTGATGCATATCTCACAAGATGGTAGAACATCTTATCTAGCTTGAAGCTAGGTTGCTTATTTGTTGTACAACTTGCATTGTTACCTTGAACCAAATCATGGGTTGCTTGCGAGTACATTCAAAGTACTCATTGGCTTGCCACTGGTTATTTAATTGGCCAAGCATGGAGGAGCAGGAATTTGAAGAAGAGTTCTTTGGAGACGAACATGCAAACTAGGACGCTTTCCCAGTCAGAATGCCTGTAGGGTTAAGGCAGATGGCATGGGTTCTAATTATCTATGAAGACTTCCGCTATTCGAGTTTATTTGCTGTTCATCCCTTGAGGCTTTATCTATGTAAGGCTTGACCATAATGGTCATAATTTGTGTAAGACGGTATGTGTGGATGTAAGACTCTTGTTATCCAGCTTCTGTGTGTTCAGTGAGCATTGATCTCTGGGATCACTGTACACGTGCATTCGGTGATCTCGACTCACAGGTCGGGGTCCCCGCATTAAAATACCAACTATGCCTACGCCAGTGGCCGCACCTCGCAGCCGAAATGTCTGAAACTTCTCCCCGCTTCTCGAACAAACAAATGAAAACTCACAAAGCGACGCACAAATGATCTGTACACCTTTGCTAGGATGATAGTAAGGGGGTATCATAGCTAGTATCATGCATGCCAACTAGGCAATTTTGATGAGCTGTCATAGAATTCATTAAGTGAAGAAAGAGAGGGTTAAGTATCATATCATGAAACCGTATCATAATAAATGCTATGATACTATGTGTCATGCATGACAATATAAATAAAGTACTACATATGATACTAGCTACTCTATGATACTATGCTTTAGAGCAAGTACACACTAGAGTGACATAAGACTAGCCAGAATGGGTAGTAACATAGAATGTTACTAGTCTATGTTACTACCTCTATAGTGGGGAGTAACATATGTGTAGTAACATGCAACAATTCATTTATTAGGCTATAGACTCATCTTGCCTCAAGATGTGTGATGTTACTCATACTACTAGTAAGACTACCCATAGTGGGAGTAACATAGGTAGTAACATCACACATATCTAGATAAAATAGATGATGTGGCAAGCAATAAATGAAGAAATGGAGGAAAGTGGTAACATACCTAGTTACTAGTAGTATGAGTAACATCACACATATCAAGGCAAAATGAGTCTATAGCCTAATAAATGAAGTGCTGCATGTTACCACACATAAGTTACTCCCCACTATAGAGGTAGTAACATAGACTAGTAACATGTGCGTCTATGTTACTACCCATTGTGGCTAGTCTAACTATCTATGTTACCACTTTCCTCTCTTTCTTCATTTATTGCTTGCCACATCCACCAGTAGAAAAAGGGTCAAACGTGAAGCACATTAGTGCCAGTTTGAATTTGAGCCGGCACTAATGTGTACATTAGTGCCGGTTCCAACGGCTAGCCGGGCCGCTCTCATTAGTACCGGTTCGTGGCGAACCTTTAGCACCGGTTCGTGCCACGAACTAGTACTAATGAGAGTGGTGGCAGGATGTTGTCAGTCTGGGACCCCTCTAGCACCTTTAGTACCGGTTCTTGGCACGAACCGGTGCTAAAGGTGGTCGTACATAAACCCTTCGTCCACCCGAGCTCGCTCTGTTCTTCCCCTTTCCCCTCTCCTCTCTGTTCTTCCCCTCTTCCTCTCGATCTCATCACACATTTTGCCCAAAATTTGTCAAGATTTGAAGGCCCCCATCCATATAAATGATCACAAAGGTTAGCAACTTTGTCCTTTCATCTCTCATTGCTAGATTTGCTCTTACAATGCTTTATATAGTGATTAATTTGTGAGTTTAGTAATTTGGGAGGAAATATATGTGCTAGTATTTGATTTATATGCAATTTGAGGTCCAAAATAACACTTAGTTTGCATATGTAGGAGAGGTTAAATTTAGTTGAAAGAGAAAATGAGTACTTGAAAGAAAAATTGAAAAGAATTGAGGGGGAGAAGATGGAATTGGAGTTGCATGTTGCCGATGTCGTCGATGATCACAAGATCAAGATGGAGAAAATGCGCTTGAAGATTAGAAAGATTAGAAAATATTCCATCGATAGTGAGGCTTGGTATCATTATGCTGTTGGATCAGTTGTTACCTTAGTTGCGATCTTGATCGCATTTGTTGTTGCATTTAAATGCTTTAGCTAGAGAGTTATTTGCTTGTTGCATTTAAGTGTTGTATGAACTTGTATTAAGTTGGTGTTTTTGGTGCTGTGTATTGAAGATGAGCCGACAATGGATGTATGATGACCGATGCTCTCCCAGGTTCATTTATAGCGTGCAAACTTTTCTGCTTACGGCTGAGGCAAACAAGCGGGCGGATGGTTTTATGCCTTGTCCATGTGCTGTTTGTAAGAATGGTCTAAATTACTCTAAGTCAAGAACCATTCACGTCCACCTATTTAAGTCCGGTTTCGTGCCCCACTATAATGTTTGGACCAAGCACGGAGAAAGAGGGGTTATGATGGAAGACAATGAAGAAGAAGATGACGATGACAGCTATCCTGGCAATGGGTTCCCTGAATACGATGATACAACAATGGGGGAAGAAGCTGAGCCGGTAATGCGGGAAGAAGCTGAGCCGGCAATGCGGGAAGAAGCTAAAGAAGAGGCATCAGATGAGCCCGTTGATGATCTAGGTCGGACCATTGCCGTTGCAAAGAGAAACTGCGCAAGTGATTAGGAGAAGAAGAAGTTGCAGCGCATGTTAGAGGATCACAAAAAATTGTTGTACCCGAATTGCGTAGGTGACAAGAAAAAGCTGGGCACCACACTGGAATTGCTGCAATGGAAGGCAGAGAATGGTGTATCTGACAAGGGATTTGGAAAGTTGCTGGTAATGATAAAGGATATGCTTCCAAAGGACAATGAATTGCCCGAGAGTACGTACGAAGCAAAGAAGGCTGTCTGCCCTCTAGGATTAGAGGTGCAGAAGATACATGCATTCCCTAATGATTGCATCCTCTACCCCGATGAGTACAAGGATTTGAACGCTTGCCTGGTATGCGGTGCATTGCGCTATAAGATCAGCCGCGATAAACCTAGTGATGTTGAGGGCGAGCGCCCCAGGAAGAAGATTCCTGCCAAGGTGATGTGGTATGCCCCTATAATACCACAGTTGAAACATTTATTCCAAAACAAAGAGCATGCCAAGGCGATGCGATGGCATAGAGAAGACCGTAAGAAAGACGGAAAGTTGAGAGTACCCGCTGACGGGTCGCAGTGGAGAAAAATCGAAAGAAAGTACGGGAAGGAGTTTGCAAATGACGCAAGGAGCGTATGGTTTGGTCTAAGCGTAGATGGCATTAATCCTTTTGGGGAGCAGAGCAGCAACCATAGCACCTGGCCTGTGACTCTATGTTTGTATAACCTTCCTCCTTGGTTGTGCATGAAGCGGAAGTTCATTATGATGCCAATGCTCATCCAAGGCCCTAAGCAACCCGGCAACGACATTGATGTGTACCTAAGGCCATTAGTTGAAGAACTCTTACAACTGTGGAATGGAACAGGTGTACGCGCGTGGGATGAGCACATGGGGGAAGAATTTGACCTAAAGGCATTGCTGTTCGTGACCATCAATGATTGGCCTGCTCTCAGTAATCTTTCAGGACAGACGAACTGTCACACCCTGATTTTCATGTCACATTGCTTAAGCTAATTTTCATGTTAAAAATCTGGATTTGCAAAAACTTTTGAGTGTTTCTGACTTTGCTTGATTTGACTTTTGTCTGCTGATTGCTAGTGCTCTAAAAATCAAATAAATCCTCCAACTCTTATACTTCATCTCCTTGACCCAAAACCTTTTCCCAATGATCATGCCATGTGTATAGACCAGTATAGAATTTTCTTATAAACATATTTTGGCCAAATGGTATTTTCTAAAATTAGTTTTCCAAAAACCCCTGAATTGAGGTTTGCAATGCAAGTACCTTATTTAGGGTGTGAAAAATCTTTCAAAAAGTATATTTGAATCCTATTAGGTATAGGACTCCCAGAAACCACAGAAGTATAATTTTAAAAGTTATTTTTATATTTTATTTAAAAGCTTTTTCTTAAGGCCAGAAATGGTCTTTAATAGGGAAAAATTATTTAATCATTTCAAAAATATTTGCCAAAATTCAGGGAGACTCATAGGACATATATTGTCCATATATAAGAGTTTCAGCACATGGTCATGTTCAAAATATTGGGCAAATCCTTCCAAAACCCTTTCTGGATATTTCAAGCTTTTGAAATATTTACAAAGGAAATATTCTCCAAAAATTCCAGGAAAATTCTATCATGTCATATATGACATATGTGATGATCTTGCAAAGCCTCATGCCTTGAAGATCAAGGAAACATCCTCTAATCCCCTCAAAACCATTCTGTCCATATTTGAAGTTTGAGCAACTTTACATTGCCAAACTTGTCCAAATGCTCTCAAACTTGGTGCACATGCTGGAATGGCCTAATAAGGCATCTAGACCAAATGGCACAAGATTTGGAATAGAGCAACTTGATCAGATCACCCCAAAACCACTTCTGTTCAAATTCAAATTTGAACAACTTTACATTGTCAACTTTTTATCTGGAGCCTCAAACTTTGTGGGCATGTTCATAAACCCAAATGACGATGCTACACCAAGTGGTGCATCAAGGGGAGATGAATTGCTTGACTCAAACAAGGTGAACCAATTTCTGTTGATTTCTAGGGTTCACCAAAGTTACATTGGCCACTTTGCCCAAATGAGCTCAAATTTGGTGTAGGGGGCTAATTATATGTGACATTTGATCCTGTTAAGTCCCATGCCAATTGGAAGTCATTTGCTCTCCCAAAACCTGATCAAACACCTTTTGTCCATTTACCAAAACCAGTGTTTGAACCTCTTTTACTTTATCTCTTTACCCCAAATTCTTACCACAGCTTATTCTGATCATCCTCTACCCCCAGTAACTCTCTATGGCCTCAGCTCAATTATTGGAGGAGGGTAAAACCCCAATTCTCACTGCTGGACAGCAATAAACTCCCTCTCCTTCACCTCTCTCCTCATTCCAGTGGCCTCCAAGAGCATCCAAGGCCACATGCCATTTCTTTACTCCACTTCTGACCTTATAGACAACCTTTGGCTTGTTGGACACGACCAGAGCGGCGAGGTCACGACCATGTCGGCCAAAAGCATGCTCTGGAGCACGCTACAGTGCGCTCCCGCACTGTAGCCACCCCCAATCGGCTGCTTCCGACAGCCTTGGGCCTCCCCCTCGTGTCCCCCGAGGCGGCCTCGACGTCCGCAACACGCTGGGCGGTCGGCCCCCTCCTCACTCCTCCCTCACTCCTGCTCGCACGCGCGCCGTGGCCGCCCGAGCGCTCCAGTGAGCAAGCTCACACGCGCGGCCCTCTGACGCCTCCCCGCTCCTCCTTTCTCTTCCTCTAGGCGTGGACCAGCTCCAGGAGCGCCCCGGACACGCTGCGGTAGGCTCGCGTGGCCCGGAGCAACAACAACAGGCTCGCCGGCGCACGACGCCTCGGTGGACCGGCGCCCCCTACTTATAGAGCACCTCGAGCCCCCCTCGCACCTCCTTTAGCATTCCCCTTCTCCCACACGCCTCACAGGCCGACTCGTCGCTCTCCTCGGGCCTCGCAGCCACCTATCCGGCCGGAGTCCCGCCGCCGGCCTCCGCTCGGATTCGAGCCAGCCCGAGCTTTCCTCCCCCTCCTACCCCCACTAGCGGACTCCCCTGAGCTAGGCGGACCTCCCGCGACCTTCCTCTCGTCAAACGGCGCACCACAGCTCCATGCCCAACTCTTGCCGACACCGCCGTCCGCCGGTGTCCAAGCTGCCGTCGAGTCGATCACCCCTCGCAGCCGTGGCGTACATGAATGGGAGCGGCATTCTTCGCTGAATCCGTTCATAGCCCGAGCGTCGCCGGAGAAGCCCTGCAGCGCCGGCAAGCCGCCGGCGGGCATCGCCTCTGTTCCTCCCCGCCGCGTTGCGCGGGAGGAAGGGGATGAACCTGCCACGGGGGCCCGCACGTCAGCGACCTGGAGGCTGGGCCCCTCCGTTTAAGTGGAGGCGGGTCTGGCCTCGGCCGCCTCCCCCGCGCGGTGGCGCCCTTCCTGGCGGGCGTCTTCGACGTGGCCAGGCTCCTGTGCACGCGGCCGAGCTGATGGGCCGGCCCAGTTGCTGTGCAGCTGTTCTTCGCCCTGCGCGCAAGGGTATAACCCCTTTTTCCCTTTTATTTTTTTCTGTTTCCAGTAAACTTCAAATATCTCCCAAATATTCAAATGAACTCCAAATTGCATGATTCAAATTTCCTATGGCTCCATTAATCATGATCTATCACATGGTGCAACATGCACATTATTCGAGAGACTTTTCCTTCACAAATATTTATCAAATGCCTTTATTTCATTTCTGTGATGAACTTTAGAAAATCACAGAGAGCTCAGTCTTGATCCAAATGCAGTGATTCAAGTTCCTAGATGCTTGTCATGTCCAAACTCAGTTTTGGAACATTTTTAATAATAGTTTCTGTACCCCACCAAATATTGAGCCATTTCTTCATATTTATCAGCTTTGCAAAATCCTAGGAAATTCATTTCAAATCCAAATCCAGTGAAACCAACTCCTAAATGCTTCTAAAATCATGACTTGATGATGGGTACCTTCGCTCATCATTCAAGGAATTATTTCTGTATACTTCTTCCAAATCCATAAACCCTTTGGTTCCATCATATTGGAATGTTCCAAATCACCTATTGATCCAACACCTATGAAACCACCTTGGTTACTTATCATATGACCAGAGGTATCCTAGAAAAGTCCAACTCCCATTTTTAGAGCACTTTTATTTTTGCTTTGATTGTGTTGCTTATTATGATTGTTTCCATCGTTAGTTGACGTAATAAACGGAGTAATCGGAGATGGACCAGAAGATTTGAAGACTCGGAAGAATAAGGCAAGCAGCCCTTTGACTATGTTCAAGAAACCTTTTTATGCATGTCTCATAGCACCTTATTATTCAATGCATCGGAACCATGTTGAGGTGGAAACCACTTTGGTTGCTATCCCTGTTACTTTACTATTGAAACTTGCATCAAACATGACCCTACCTTCCTATGAGGGTTATGTGGGTGGGAGTAGATAGATGCATGCTATAGTAGTTGGCTACGCAAAATGGGTCGGGGTTATGCATGGAGTGAAACAAGTGTGGTCTGACATACTTGCAAATGACCCAGTGGGTACCACTAATGCCCCTGGGAGTTGATGAGGAGCTAGGGCACTACTTGGTGGAGAAGTAGTGTGCCGAGGCTTGACGGAAGTGTTGTTTACAGAGATGGATTAGATTTATGTGTGACTACCGTCCCAACCAAACATGCGAAACCACTCTACCCTTATATGGGAAAGGGCATTATTGATTACCTAGGTCGATACTAGCATGGTGCCCGCATTACTAGTGACGGGGGTGACATGAGGTCACTCTCGGGACGGGGTCGCGCTTGGATAGGCGGCCATGACTGTCTTTACAGGGCACCGGACACACCGTTGGTACCCCGTGCTTGTGATATGTGATGAATACGGAGCGAGTCTCCACAAACCTTGAGATGTGAAATGTTTGGCACGGGACTGCTACCAATCGAGTGGACTCTATGTTAGTGTCGTCTAGGGAAAGGTAGTGATCGGGTGCTTACCTCGGGTACTTGAGGTACCGCGGGTCGTGGATGACACAGAAGTTCCCCGGATCTTGTTGGTAAAGTGTGCAACCTCTGCAGAGTGTCAAACTATTCGAATAGCCGTGTCCGCGGTCAAGGACAGTTGGGTGGTGCTACTTAGACTATGTCCATAAGTTTCTGGGAAACAACACGATTCAGAGATATTGATGATGTGATTGTGAGGAAGTCACAATGAGCTTGTGCATGTGTTGATTACAACTCTTTCTCAATAATGATGTCTGTGACCTCCTGATACTTGTTACAGACACTTGCATGCCCTTGTTATGTGTTGATCATAAGTGCATATGAAAAACTAGCTTTCCGCAAAACTGCCAACCTAGCAGTAGAGCCTTGCATAATTACTCTGTTATCACACTTGGGTTGCTTGCGAGTACATTCAAAGTACTCATTGGCTTGCCACTGGTTATTTTATTGGCCAGGCATGAGAGAACAGGTTATGATGAAGATTTCTTGGTGACGAGCATGCGAGCTAGGACGCTTCCCAGTCAGAATGCCTGTAGGGTTAAGGCAGATGGAATGGGTCCCAGTTGTCTTTGGAGATTTCCGCTGCGACGATATACTCAAGACTTGACCATTATGGTCCTATTTGTGTAACACAGTATGTAAGGATGTAAGACTCTTGTTATTCAGCTTCTGTGTGTTCAGTGAGCATTGATCTCTGGGATCACTGTACACGTGCATTCGGTGATCACGACTTATGAGTCGGGGTCCCCACAGAGCTGGTATCAGAGCCATCCTGACTGTAGGAAGCCTTAGTTAGCATGGTCCTTAGTTAGGGCAAAACTATCTTCAAAACTATTATTAGTTTTCAAAACTATCTATACTTCTCTTCCCTTCTCAGTTTTTTGGAAAACTAGGCTATACTTGATCTCTTCCTCTTCAAAACCTTGGTCGCTAGAACCCCTATGCCCCTGACCACTGGATTTTCTGTAATCCTCGTGGAGTGCACCTTGCCAAACACTCACCCACCACTTTTGCATGCAAGATTGGTGACACCACGACAAGATGATACCAACAGAAACTACACCCTCGATGAGTGAGGACATGAAGACCCAGAAGATGGGGGACACCCTTGACAAGAACCCCCAAGACGACGCAACATTGGCCTATGATGACCAGGCTATAGGTTATGCAAAATCATGATATGCATCGCTAATAGAGTAATCATGTCACTACCGTTGTTGTATCGACAACCATCGGTGGACGAGAACCTTGCCATTTGGTCCGCCTCACTATAGTGAGCAGGAAAACGGTTCTCTCCGTCCCCCGCTCTTGGTGTCGATGTTTTCATCAACGAAACCGACATGTTGGACCTCTATTATGCCTTGTTATTACATATGGATTGCCTACCTGGTACCCTCGACGTCCCAGGAGGCACAAGGGATTGTCATGATTAAAGAGACAAGAGAAGACCAAGTCAACGCCAGCTACAAGGAGGCACCTTCACCCCATCACCTCATCAGGCGAGAAGATGTTGAAGATTCTTCAGGCTCAACCCGGATAATTCATTAAGCAACTACAAGGGACTTAGCAACACCCGAGGAAGCTTAGAAGACTGCACGAGGCACAAGTCACGGCACTGAGTCCAAGAACCCCTAGGGTAGGATGAGTCGTGTACCCCCTATGCGCAGTCGAGTCCATATGATGGTTCGAATAGAACCATGATTGTGTGTTGTTTGATTTTATTCGTTTGTGTTTTGATATAAGTCGCACTGTTGCCCCAGGCAACAAGTGCATGGCTATATCACCTTCCTTGCCTTGTTTCTTTTGTTTCGACCTTTTTGCACCTGTTTGTTGCACCTGCACTATAGAACCCCCTTTAGGCATTTCCCTCCTCTACGCTGCTTCTTCCCTCTATTCTCTCTCTCCCCAATTGAAGACCCGCAAGACAAGATGCACCAAGGATTCTACCTTGACGGCCAACTGGCACCGAAGACTTCTGCTACAACCTCCACGATCTATTGCAACTCCGTAGAGTTATGTTTAACCCTCCAGACCAGTAACCCCATTCCTAGACCCTTTGAGACTTCCCGAGACACTCCAGCACGAATCCTTAACCATGTGCCTAACCCATGGTAAAGCGAGAGAACCAGTTAAGACTTTGTAACCATGCACAACACTGGGTTCGTAAAGGAACTAGTGGACACGATGAGTGAGCACATTTTTCATCCTAATATAGCACGAGGTCTGACGATGCCATAGATAGACCAGTTCGAGGATATTGGACAGATGACTTGGTGGTTTGTATCAGTGACTTCGAGGAAATATCTGAGACCTTGATGGATTGTGAGGTTTTCATGTTGGTAGGATCATGACTTTGGGGAAGCGGTAGAAGTACCCGTTGGACATGAGATTTGGATTTATGTAGGTGATTCTGGTTGGTATAATGCTGGATATGTCTGCATGATTCGGAGTAAGATTGGATTTAGGCCTATGATCCTGATTATGATATCATGCTTCTCGGTGGACAATAACCTAGGAGATTGGATTATTTGTCGGAGTTGATTTAGGGATCTATTTAGTCATGATCTTGGAGTTTACTTGACCCGGATGATGGGAATTTGGTGGACATACTATCGTGATGCATAGTCCTTCCAAGTATTTGGGTATTATAGAGATTTGAGATCTTGTGGAACACCGTAGACATCGGATTTGTAGGATTGTTGGATTATGTGGTGATTGATGGTAATTACCGGGCTATCGGAGTTGATCTATAGGAAGGAAACAAAATCTTGGAGTGGCATATGACGTGTTTCCTTAGATTGGTGATGCATTATCTTGAGCCTTGCAAGATTAGGTTGAGTGCTTGGATTGTGGAGTTTATTTTAAGCTCAGCAGCATGTATGATCTACCTTTGGATTTTAGCGGTAGACGTACATATGGATTTGGGGATCTTAGACAAGTATAATTTTGTTAGACCGTCTCTTGAGAGTCATGAGGATATGTATGGCAATGAGTGGTGATTGAAGTTGGTCTCTGCGAGAAGATGCTTTTCCGTTCGGAGTACTAGATAGAGCTATTGGCATCTCAGAAACTGTGCTTAAGGATAAGATGATATAAGTTTACTCATTCACTAGAATCCTTGAAACCCTTAAGCCCCACCGAGCCACAACCTGGTCAGATTCTGACCAGGGGCCTTCGCTCTAAGTCAGGAAGGCCTCTGCAAATACTCAACCGAGACCACCACCAATACCCCAGCTTACCTTGCGTACCCCTTAGACCTCATGGAGTAAGTGGACAAGTTGGGTAACATCATTATTTGATGGCCTACTTGTCTGCCCGAAGACAAAGAAGAGACGGACAGCTGGGTAGAAGACATTTGAAGACCGCCCTGAAGGAAGATGTACACCGACCACCATCATAGAGAAGAAAACTTCCGCGTTGAAGACCGGGCGTATCTGCAAACCACTCCTCTCAAAGGAGCCGAGCTTTTCCGTGTCGAAGGAACGCTCACACCAAGTTGTATCAAGACTTGAAGGCACGATTCTGGTGGCACGAGATGAAAAGAGAGATTTGCAACCTATGTTGCAAAGTGTGATGTGTGCCAAAGGGTCAAGCTGAATATCAGCGACCCGCTGGATTGCTTCAACCACTCAAGGTTCCTGAGTGGAAGTGGGATAAAGTCGGAATGGACTTCGTCACTGGATTACCAAGGTCGGATAAGAGGACATGGCTCTATCTGGGTCATAGTCGATCATTTGACCAAGGTAGTCCATTTCATTCCTGTCAAGACCCCTTATGATGGCAACCGGCTGGCAGCTCTCTACATCGACCGAATCGTAAGTCTTCACGGCATTTCCCAAGGAAATTGTGTCAGGTCGAGGAACCCAGTTCACCTCAAGGTTCTGAAAGAAGTTCCGAGAAGCCTTGGGAACCAAGTATCTTTCAGCACGGCTTTCCACCCACAGACCGGAGGTCAGACTGAGAGAGTCAATTAGATTCTCGAAGTCATGACTCCGAGCCTGTGTCTTGGCATATGGAGCCAAGTGGGAGGAATTGTCTCCCTTTTTGCCGAGTTCTCCTATAATAACAGTTACCAGTCGAGCCTTCAGATGGCACCATTTGAGGTGTTCTGCGGATGCAGATGTCGCACACCCCTCAACAGGTCAGAGACTAGAGTGGGACTAGTCTTTGGACCGGATACTCTCCGCGCAGCGGAAGAGCAAGTCCAATTAGTCAGAGAACGTTTGAAGGCAGCCAAGTCAAGGCGAGAGAGCTATGCTGACACTCACCGTCGGAACATGAGTTTCCATATCGGGGACCACGTGTACCTGCGGGTAACTCCTCTGAAGGGAAACAAGCGTTTCCACGTCAAGGGGAAGCTCGCACTAAGGTTCATTGGACCCTTTTGAGATCACTGCAAGTCATGTAGTAGATGGCTCCCCCAGCTAGATCTACCACCTGAGATACCCTCCGTGCACCAAATCTTCCACGAGCCCCCACTCTGGAAGTACTTCTTACCTCCTAGCTAGCCCGATGCCGCAAGGACATCGATCACCGAGCCTTTGACAGCTAACCCAACCTAACCTATGCAAGAGACCCCTCAGCAACCTCCATCAAGGAAGGCCTCAAGCAAGAAGCCATACCATCAAGCACTTCAAGATTCCAAGGAGCACCACTCGGAAGCAGAACCGGCAAGAAGAAGTGAAGACTACCCCGTATCCAAGACTCCGCCTTTCTTTCCACGCCTAGTCTGGGAATCTCGGGGACGAGATTCTTGTAAGGGGGGTAGGTCTGTCACACCCTGATTTTCATGTCACATTGCTTAAGCTAATTTTCATGTTAAAAATGTGGATTTGCAGAAACTTTTGAGTGTTTCTGACTTTGCTTGATTTGACTTTTGTCTGCTAATTGCTAGTGCTCTAAAAATCAAATAAATCCTCCAACTCTTATACTTCATCTCCTTGACCCAAAACCTTTTCCCAATGATCATGCCATGTGTATAGACCAGTATAGAATTTTCTTATAAAAATATTTTGGCCAAATGGTATTTTCTAAAATTAGTTTCCAAAAACCCCTGAATTGAGGTTTGCACTGCAAGTACCTTATTTAGGGTGTGAAAAATCTTTCAAAAAGTATATTTGAATCCTATTAGGTATAGGACTCCCAGAAACCACAGAAGTATAATTTTAAAAGTTATTTTTATATTTTATTTAAAAGCTTTTTCTTAAGGCCAGAAATGGTCTTTAATAGGGAAAAATTATTTAATCATTTCAAAAATATTTGCCAAAATTCAGGGAGACTCATAGGACATATATTGTCCGTATATAAGAGTTTCAGCACATGGTCATGTTCAAAATATTGGGCAAATCCTTCCAAAACCCTTTCTGGATATTTCAAGCTTTTGAAATATTTACAAAGGAAATATTCTCCAAAAATTCCAGGGAAATTCTATCATGTCATATATGACATATGTGATGATCTTGCAAAGCCTCATGCCTTGAAGATCAAGGAAACATCCTCTAATCCCCTCAAAACCATTCTGTCCATATTTGAAGTTTGAGCAACTTTACATTGCCAAACTTGTCCAAATGCTCTCAAACTTGGTGCACATGCTGGAATGGCCTAATAAGGCATCTAGACCAAATGGCACAAGATTTGGAATAGAGCAACTTGATCAGATCACCCCAAAACCACTTCTGTTCAAATTCAAATTTGAACAACTTTACATTGTCAAATTTTTATCTGGAGCCTCAAACATTGTGGGCATGTTCATAACCCCAAATGACGATGCTACACCAAGTGGTGCATCAAGGGGAGATGAATTGCTTGAATCAAACAAGGTGA
The DNA here is from genome assembly GCA_902687465.1 of Secale cereale. NCBI lineage: Eukaryota > Viridiplantae > Streptophyta > Magnoliopsida > Poales > Poaceae > Secale > Secale cereale. The sequence continues at coordinate 314,075,947 of LR738714.1, forward strand.
ACCCATTTCTGTTGATTTCTAAGGTTCACCAAAGTTACATTGGCCACTTTGCCCAAATGAGCTCAAATTTGGTGTAAGGGCCTAATTATATGTGACATTTGATCCTGTTAAGTCCCATGCCAATTGGAAGTCATTTGCTCTCCCAAAACCTGATCAAACACCTTCTGTCCATTTACCAAAACCAGTGTTTGAACCTCTTTTACTTTATCTCTTTACCCCAAATTCTTACCACAGCTTATTCTGATCATCCTCTACCCCCAGTAACTCTCTATGGCCTCAGCTCAATTATTGGAGGAGGGTAAAACCCCAATTCTCACTGCTGGACAGCAATAAACTCCCTCTCCTTCACCTCTCTCCTCATTCTAGTGGCCTCCAAGAGCATCCATGGTCACAGGCCATTTCTTTACTCCACTTCTGACCTTATAGACAACCTTTGGCTTGTTGGACACGACCAGAGCAGCGAGGTCACGACCATGTCGGCCAAAAGCATGCTCTGGAGCGCGCTACAGTGCGCTCCCGCACTGTAGCCGCCCCAATCGGCTGCTTCCGACAGCCTTGGGCCTCCCCCTCGTGTCCCCCGAGGCGGCCTCGACGTCCGCAACACGCTGGGCGGTCGGCCCCCTCCTCTCTCCTCCTCCCTCACTCCTGCTCGCACGCGCGTCGTGGCCGCCTGAGCGCTCCAGTGAGCAAGCTCACACGCGCGGCCCTCTGACGCCTCCCCGCTCCTCCTTTCTCTTCCTCTAGGCGTGGACCAGCTCCAGGAGCGCCCCGGACACGCTGCGGTAGGCTCGCGTGTCCCGCAGCAACAGCAACAGGCTCACTGGCGCACGACGCCTCGGTGGACCGGCGCCCCCTACTTATAGAGCACCTCAAGCCCCCCTCGCACCTCCTTTAGCATTCCCCTTCTCCCACACGCCTCACAGGCCGACTCGTCGCTCTCCTCGGGCCTCGCAGCCACCTATCCGGCCGGAGTCCCGCCGCCGGCCTCCGCTCGGATTCGAGCCAGCCCGAGCCTTCCTCCCCCTCCTACCCCCACCAGCGGACTCCCCTGAGCTAGGCGGACCTCCCGTGACCTTCCTCTCGTCAAACGGCGCACCACAGCTCCATGCCCAACTCTTGCCGACGCCGCCGTCCGCTGGTGTCCAAGCTGCCGTCGAATCGATCACCCCTCGCAGCCGTGGCGTACATGAATGGGAGCGGCATTCTTCGCTGAATCCGTTCATAGCCCGAGCGTCGCCGGAGAAGCCCTGAAGCGCCGGCAAGCCGCCGGCGGGCATCGCCTCTGTTCCTCCCCGCCGCGTTGCGCGGGAGGAAGGGGATGAACCTGCCACGGGGGCCCGCACGTCAGCGACCTGGAGGCTGGGCCCCTCCGTTTAAGTGGAGGCGGGTCTGGCCTCGGCCGCCTCCCCCGCGCGGTGGCGCCCTTCCTGGCGGGCGTCTTCGACGTGGCCAGGCTCCTGTGCACGCGGCCGAGCTGATGGGCCGGCCCAGTTGCTGTGCAGCTGTTCTTCGCCCTGCGCGCAAGGGTATAACCCCTTTTTCCCTTTATTTTTTTTCTGTTTCCAGTAAACTTCAAATATCTCCCAAATATTCAAATGAACTCCAAATTGCATGATTCAAATTTCCTATGGCTCCATAAATCATGATCTATCACATGGTGCAACATGCACATTATTCCAGAGACTTCTCCTTCACAAATATTTATCAAATGCCTTTATTTCATTTCTGTGATGAACTTTAGAAAATCACAGAGAGCTCAATTGATCCAAATGAAGTGATTCAAGTTCCTAGATGCTTGTCATGTCCAAACTCAGTTTTGGAACATTTTTAATAATAGTTTCTGTACCCCACCAAATATTGAGCCATTTCTTCATATTTATCAGCTTTGCAAAATCCTAGGAAATTCATTTAAAATCCAAATCCAGTGAAACCAACTCCTAAATGCTTCTAAAATCATGACTTGATGATGGGTACCTTTGCTCATCATTCAAGGAATTATTTCTGTATACTTCTTCCAAATCCATAAACCCTTTGGTTCCATCATATTGGAATGTTCCAAATCACCTATTGATCCAACACCTATGAAACCACCTTGGTTATTTATCATATGACCAGAGGTATCCTAGAAAAGTCCAACTCCCATTTTTAGAGCACTTTTATTTTTGCTTTGATTGTGTTGCTTATTATGATTGTTTCCATCGTTAGTTGACGTAATAAACGGAGTAATCGGACATGGACCAGAAGATTTGAAGACTCGGAAGAATAAGGCAAGCAGCCCTTTGACCATGTTCAAGAAACCTTTTTATGCATGTCTCATAGCACCTTATTATTCAATGCATCAGAACCATGTTGAGGTGGAAACCACTTTGGTTGCTACCCCTGTTACTTTACTGTTGAAACTTGCATCAAACATGACCCTACCTTCCTATGAGGGTTATGTGGGTGGGAGTAGATAGATGCATGCTATAGTAGTTGGCTACGCCAAATGGGTCGGGGTTATGCATGGAGTGAAACAAGTGTGGTCTGACATACTTGCAAATGACCCAGTGGGTACCACTAATGCCCCTGGGAGTTGATGAGGAGCTAGGGCACTACTTGGTGGAGAAGTACTGTGCCGAGGCTTGACGAAAGTGTTGTTTACAGAGATGGATTAGATTTATGTGTGACTACCGTCCCAACCAAACATGCGCAACCACTCTACCCTTATATGGGAAAGGGCATTATTGATTACCTAGGTCGATACTAGCATGGTGCCCGCATTACTAGTGACGGGGGTGACATGAGGTCACTCTCAGGACGGGGTCGCGCTTGGATAGGCGGCCATGACTGTCTTTACAGGGCACCGGACACACCGTTGGTACCCCGTGCTTGTGATATGTGATGAATACGGAGCGAGTCTCCACAAACCTTGAGATGTGAAATGTTTGGCACGGGGCTGCTACCAATCGAGTGACTCTATGTTAGTGTCGTCTAGGGAAAGGTAGTGATCGGGTGCTTACCCCGGGTACTTGAGGTACCGCGGGTCGTGGATGACACGGAAGTTCCCCGGATCTTGTGGGTAAAGTGTGCAACCTCTGCAGAGTGTCAAACTATTCGAATAGCCGTGTCCGCGGTCAAGGACAGTTGGGTGGTGCTACTTAGACTATGTCCATAAGTTTCTGGGAAACAACACGATTCAGAGATATTGATGATGTGATTGTGAGGAAGTCACAATGAGCTTGTGCATGTGTTGATTACAACTCTTTCTCGATAATGATGTCTGTGACCTCCTGATACTTGTTACAGACACATGCATGCCCTTGTTATGTGTTGATCATAAGTGCATATGAAAAACTAGCTTTCCGCAAAACTGCCAACCTAGCAGTAGAGCCTTGCATAATTATTCTGTTATCACACTTGGGTTGCTTGCGAGTACATTCAAAGTACTCATTGGCTTGCCACTGGTTATTTTATTGGCCAGGCATGAGAGAACAGGTTATGATGAAGATTTCTTGGTGACGAGCATGCGAGCTAGGACGCTTCCCAGTCAGAATGCCTGTAGGGTTAAGGTAGATGGCATGGGTCCCAGTTGTCTTTGGAGATTTCCGCTGCGACGATATACTCAAGACTTGACCATTATGGTCCTATTTGTGTAACATGGTATGTAAGGATGTAAGACTCTTGTTATTCAGCTTGTGTGTGTTCAGTGAGCATCGATCTCTGGGATCACTGTACACGTGCATTCGGTGATCACGACTTATGAGTCGGGGTCCCCACACAAACAAGGGATACTGCACATGCACGCACTGTTTGGATGATACCGACAATATATATTTGGCTAATTGTAAGAAGAATGTGTACCTGGGACATCGTCGATTTCTTCCGAGCAGGCATCCCATAAGAAAGAAAATCAAGCATTTCAAAGGTGAGGCGGATCACCGGACGAAGCCTCGCCACCGTACTGGTGCTGATGTACATGATATGGTCAAGGATTTGAAGGTGGTCTTTGGAAAGGGTCCTAGTGGACAACCTATTCCGAATGACGCTGACGGACGCGCACCCATGTGGAAGAAGAAATCTATATTTTGGGACCTGCCCTATTGGAAAGACCTAGAGATCCGCTCCGCAATCGACGTGATGCACGTGACGAAGAATCTTTGTGTGACCCTGCTTGGCTTCTTGGGCGTGTATGGGAAGACAAAAGATACACCTGAGGCACGGGAGGACCAGCAACGTATGCACGGAAAAGACGGCATACATCAGGGTCATGCAAGCTACGCTCTTACCAAAGATAAGAAGGAAATCTTCTTTGAATGCCTACTAAGTATTAAGGTACCGTCTGGCTTCTCGTCGAATATAAAGGGAATAATAAACATGGCAGAGAAAAAGTTCCAGAACCTAAAGTCTCATGACTGCCACGTGATTATGACGCAACTGCTTCCGGTTGCATTGAGGGGGCTTCTATCGGAAAACGTTCGATTAGCCATTGTGAAGCTATGTGCATTTCTCAATGCAATCTCTCAGAAGGTAATCGATCCAGAAATCATACCAAGGTTAGAGAATGATTTGGTGCAATGTCTTGTCAGTTTTGAGTTGGTGTTCCCACCATCCTTCTTCAACATCATGACGCACATCCTAGTTCACCTATGCGAAGAGATTAACATTTTGGGTCCTGTATATCTACACAATATGTTCCCCTTTGAGAGGTTCATGGGAGTCTTAAAGAAATATGTTCATAACCGTGCTAGGCCAGAAGGAAGCATCTCCAAGGGCCATCACAATGAGGAGGTCATTGAGTTATTTATTGACTTTATTCCTGACCTTAAGCCGATTGGTGTTCCTGAATCGCAGCATAAGGGCAGACTGGATGGAAAAGGCACGCTAGCAGGGGAACACATAATATGTATGTACGGGCATTCTCTCACTGAAGCACACTACATAGTTCTACAGAATTCCACCTTGGTGGCTCCGTATATGGATGAACATAAGAATTTGCTACGCTACAAACACCCGGAGCGGTCTGATGACTGGATTACACGTGAACAAACCAGGAGTTTCGCCAGCTGGTTGCAGACACGTACCATGCATGACACCTCTATTGAAGATGACCTGCACTTGGTGTCCTAGTTACCATCTTCGAATATAATGACTTTCAAAGGGTAAGAGATAAATGGTAATACATTTTACACGATCGCCCAAGATAGGAAGAGCACCAACCAAAATAGTGGTGTCCGCTTTGATGCAAAAACCAAGACGGGAAAGGAACCATATTATGGTTATATACAAGACATATGGGAACTTGACTATCGACGTGGTTTGAAGGTCCCTTTGTTTGGGTGCAAATGGGTCAATATGACACGAGGCGGGGTAACGGAAGACCCGCAGTACGGAATGACAACAGTGGATCTCAACAATCTTGCGTATGCAGACGAACCATTCGTCCTAGTCAATGACGTGGCACAGGTTTTCTATGTGAAGGACATGTCTACCAAGCCAAGAAAAAGAAAAGATAAGGAAGCGAATGCATCGTACGATGAGCCAAAGCGGCACATAGTTCTTTCTGGGAAGAGAAACATCGTGGGAGTGGATGGCAAGACAGACAAGTCAGAAGATTATGAAAAGTTTGATGAAATTGCTCCATTCACAGTGAATATTGACCCGAGCATCCCGTTAAATGATGACAATTTTCCATGGTTATGACGCAAAGGGACACAAGCGAAGAAAAAGTTTCACACCCAAAGATCTGGGATGTGATCGGCTTCACTATCATCACTTTCTTCTGTGTTTCACACCCAGAAGGTAATCTCTGTAATAGTTAGGGTAGTTATGTGTTTTGGCATTTGAAACGCGAAGAAATTTTATGTGCAAACAAATTCTTTCATGCCTTTACTGATTTTTAAAGTTAAGTTATTCATAAAGTAGTGATTCACACTAATTTCAAATAATTCAAAATTTAAACTATTCAAATTTGAAAACTACGGGCACTAACAGAAAGTTTGTAATTTTTTGTACCTAAAGCAAAAATATTCACAAAGAAACTCTAAATACACAAAAAAACAACTCAAAAATAGATACATTTGCGGCAATGTTAGATAGATAAAATTTAGATATAGAAATGTTAGTTAGATAGAAAATGAAAATCATATAAAAAAATGTTTGCGCGCTACCCAATGGGCCTGCAAGGCCCTGGCCCTGTATTTGCAGGCCCATAAAGGCCCAGCAGACTCACAAGGCAGCGCGGCAAAGTTAGGCCCACAAGCCTGCAGTAGATAGGAGCTCGAAGGAGCAGTCGCGGCGGGGTTTATAAACCAGTGCGGCTGCCCCTCGGCTAGCGAGGTGGGACTAAACTTGCCGCACCGCACCTGCGCCAGCGCACCCCCTTTAGTACCAGGTCGTGGCACCAACCGGTACTAAAGGGGTATCTTTAGTACCGGTTGGAGCCACCAACCGGTACTAAAGGGGGTGCGCTTCCCGCCACTTGGCCTGGCCAAAACAGGCCTTTAGTACAGGTTGGTGGCTCCAGCCGGTACTAAAGGTCCATCCTATATAAGAAAACACTTCAAAAATTTCAGTTTCTCATCTGCTTCTTCTCCTCTGCACCCGTCGCCGCCCCGTCGTCGCCCCGTCCCCATCGCCGCCCCGTCCCCGTCGTCGCCGCCCCGTCGTCGCCGCCCCGTCGTCGCGCCCGTCGCCGCGCCCGTTGGCGCCCCGTCGTCGCCGCCCCCGTCGCCGCCCCGTCCCCGTCGTCGTCGCCGCCCCGTCCCCGTCGTCGTCGCCGCGCCCGTCGCCGTCCCCGTCGCCGTCCCCGTCGCCGCCCCCCGTCGCCTCTCTCCTCGCCGCCCCCGTCGCCTCTCTCCAAACGTGTGTGCATGCAGATTTCACTGGATCTTGTGTATCATTAAAGTTGACGTCGGAACAATTGAAGTACTCGACTCACTACTTAAAAAACAAAGTGACTACACCATCTTGTTTGGGATAGTCAACATGTAATTTCAATCATTATTAACTATATATCTCGGCCTATTTAGTTCGTCATTTCCTGATATGAACTATTTAATAACCCATTTATTCATTTTCTTTGTCGACGGGCAGGGCTTGGGCAAGGTTCATCAGCGTCACTCCAGGCGAATGGAAACAAAGACTGCAATGGTTTCGACCCAAGGTAAGTAATTAAGTAGTACTAGCTAGCTAGCTAGCTGCCATTATCTCTTTAATTATCATGCTTGATTAATTATTATCTGATCAAATTCCATTCTCGTAAAGGCCCTGAAGCAGGCGCAGGGGACTGATCTGTGTGCATACTGCGTTTGCGAGAACATTCGCATGATGGCGTCCGAAAGGAGCAGATCTCAAAGATAGGAATGGCTACGTTTGTCAGAACACTATTCACAATTTTTACACCATTATCGAACTAGTTACACAACTAATAAACATGCATATTGATCACCTTCTTAACACTTCAAAGAGGTGCGGGACAAGCTCCTAGAAACGGAACGCGTACAAGAACTTTAAGAGGAAATAGCGGGATTTTTGCTCGACCATGTCATAGATCCGAAGGGAGAATACCATTACCCGCTACCGCCCCCATGAACCACTTCCAATTGTCATCGTGCTCCGAAGGCACCAATTAGGCTAATGCCACTGGCTCCGAAGGCAACATGTAGGAGAAATTGTATATAGCTATACATGTGTGTATGTGTGAATTGGTGGTTTGTGAGACATTTGATGATATATATATGATTGGTTCTACTAGAAATTCTCTCTCTCTCTCTCTCTCTCTCTATATATATATATATATATATATATATATATATATATATATATATATATATATATATATATATATATATATATATATATATGCATAACGTGTACAATGTGTAGTATCGTAAAATACCAGCAAACGAAAAAGAATTAAATGGAAAACACAAAATTAAATGAAAAATAAATCATAAAACCAAAATAAAACCCAAACCTTGTAGTATCGGTTGGTTTTACCAACCGGTACTAAAGGGCTCCCGGCCCCCGGAGCTGGCTCGTGCCACGTGGTTGCCCTTTAGCACCGGTTCGTGCTGAACCGGTACTAAAGGGGGGGGGGGCTTTAGTGCCCACACTTTAGTGCCGGTTATGGAACCGGCACTAAAGGGCCTTACGAACCGGTGCTATTGCCCGGTTCTGCACTAGTGATCATCTATTTTATCTAGATACGTGTGATGTTACTACCTATGTTACTCCCACTATGGTTAGTCTAAGAAGGCTATAAGGAATAGAATAATATATATGTGCTTATTAGTAGGAGGAAATAGAAGAGAAGCGGGCTCTTGGTTAGTAGAGCCAGCTGCAACACGAGACCCAAGACACTTTGTGAGGATGTAAGGTGGGCTAACTATTGATAAACTAGTACATATATAAAACTTATTATTGTACATGCCCACTAAGAGGTTGGCTGTATATGACATGGAAACTTCTTATAGCTGACCCTTGGCTGTATTATTAACCAGGCTCTTAGCGAGGTAGCTAGTATATCAAAGACGACTAGCTAGTATCAGACTAGCCATAGTGGGAGCAACTTCAGTAGTAACATCGACTCCAACTCAGCGAACTTGCTTTATGTGGCAACAAGTTAATGAGGACAGAGATAGTTTCAACCTAATAAATGAAGCTTTGCATGACACTACACTTATGTTACTACCCACTATGAAGGTAGTAACATATATAGTCTAGGGATATGTGTATGTTACTCTCCATTGTGTCTAGGTAGTCTCATACTCCTCCTTTCCAGTTTAGGCTGGTTGTAATGGTATTATCATAAGCGGTATCATGAATATGCCAACTAGACTTTCTCGATGATGTGGCACATAATTAAATGAGGAAAGAGAGGATTTGGTATCATATCATGATACCGTGTCATATTAAATGGTGTACTACTACTTTGTGTGATGCATGACAATTAATAAGGCAACCTAAGATGCTAACTTATGATACTATGCATTACGGAAGTAGTATCCTACACTATCATATACATGCATGATACTAGTATATGATACTCCCCATTACAACCAGCCTTATATGGCTCAATTCACCAACCAAGGTAGATGGTGAGTGATGGAATACTTTTTGTAGTTTGCAAAAACACCCAATTAATGCTTTTGTTTTCCTCAAAAAAATATGTTTTCCAATGTATTAATTGCAATACATGCATGCATATATAAAGTACATGCATTGGTCTCATACTCCCTCCTTTCCAGTTTAGGCTGATTTAATGCACCTTGGAATCTAGACATGTGATGGGGAACAACCAAATTGAGCCTTATAAAATGGAAAAACTAAAATTTTGAGATAAGCCTATAAACTGGAAAGGAGGGAGTATGTATGCATGATACTAGTATATGATCGGCAATACCTTCGTAATGCGCGCATGCATAGTATCATAAGTTAGTATCTTAGGTTCATTATTAATTTCCATGCATGACACAAAGTAGTACAACATTTAATATGCATAATACAATATCATGATATGATACCACACCCTCTCTTTCATCATTTAACTGTGTGCCACATCATCCAAAAAGTCTAGTTGGCATGCATCATACCACTTGATACTCTCATATTACGACCAACCTTATTAGGGTGGCCATAGTGGGGGTATCATAGCCGGTATCATGCACTCGGGAATAGAAAATATGATGATGTGGCAAAGAAGCAGTAACATAGGTAGATACCGTAACAGACACACACACACACACACACACACACACACACATATATATATAAAATAAATGCTATACTACTTTGTGTCATGCATGGCCATAAATACGGTCATCTATGATATATATGCTAGTACTACTCTATGATACTATATATGCACTATGAAGGTACGTACGTATTATCATACACTAGTATCATATGCACGATACTATATATATACATATATATAGTATATGATACTCTCCACTATATAAGGCTGGCCATAGTGGTGGTATCATAGCCGACGATGTCATGCACTCGGAAATATAGAAAATATGCTGATGTGGCAAAGAATTAAATCTATATAAAGAGGGTTAGAGTAACATATAGATAGATACCGTATCATATTAAATGCGATGCTAATTTGTGTCATGCATGGCAATAAATATGATCTATATATGATACTATACTCTATGTATTATACTATGCGCTATAATTAATTAAAGGTAGTATCATACACTAGTATCATATATACCGTATATTCATGATACTAGTATATGACACTCCACTATACTCGTGATTTCTTACCGTCAAAAAAATTTGGAGGCGAAATAATGAACTCATGTTTTCATTCGAACAAAAATATGATGTTAGGTAATGTAAATGCTTTCAAATAGCACACGGTTCACACACGAAAGGCGTGTGCCAACCAAACCATGGCCGATGCCCCCTTGCTATGCGCGCGATCTAAGTCGTGCATTCTGATTGGCCAGAACCTGTGATATCCTGGCTTATTAGGGATGATTAGACTACTCATGTCAATAAGGAATTCCTTATTTTCCGGGAGCCCATTCGGATAGAACTCCAAAGTTAAGCGTGCTTAGCTTGGAGTAGTTTCAGGATGGGTGACCGACTGGGAAGTTGCTCCCGGGTGCGCACAAGTGAGGACAAAGTGCGCAGAAAAGACTAGTATTGATCTGCGAGAACAGTCTAGATCCCGCCAGGAGTAACGACCACCGGCGGGTGTGTCCGGGGTGTTACAAGTTGGTATCAGAGCCGACCCTCATGCTTACACGGATGTTTGCGGACAGGTGCTCGGTCATGTTGTTCATGATGTTTATGACCCGTTGTGGCACACGTCATGGCACATGTATCGGACTGGATCCACAGACGGTTGTGCCAAGAGGGAACGTTCCTGTGGCCCGACGAGGATGTGGTTCCTCTGAGTGGGGTGTATGTGATAGCCTGGCTTATTAGGGATGATAGACTACTCATATCAATAAGGAATTCCTTCTTTTCCGGGAGCCCATTCGGATAGAACTCCAACGTTAAGTGTGCTCAGCTTGGAGTAGTTTCAGGATGGGTGACCGACTGGGAAGTTGCTCCCAGGTGCGCATGAGTGAGGACAAAGTGCGTAGAAAAGACTAGTATTGATCTGTGGGGCCAGTCTAGATCCCGCCAGGAGTAATGACCACCGGCGGGTGTGTCTGGGGCGTTACAGAACCCAAACCCCACGGATCGTACGTCTGCACTGTTGGATGCTCCCAGATCGAACGACAACCCTCATCCCTTTCGACAGGAAATGCAGTCTGGCTAGGAATTGATTTATATGCCAACATGCACGGTAAATGCCAAAAAATCTCTTACATATAGCACACGAGACCTAAAATGCGGCAGCAAATCGAACTCGTGGTAAAATTGTGATTGCTTTACGTGAGAAAAATTTAGAGGCGAAACGATGAACTCACGTCTTCATTTCAAAATTAGTACGTCTTCATTTCAAATGAAATTATTCTGTTTGTGCACACGAGCGCTTAGAGGCAACGGTTTGCATAGGCCTATCCGCGCGCGCGGCGACCGGGGATATTTCTCACCCTTTTCACCTAGGCCACCAACACCCAGAGTCCCCAACAGACCCTCACCGTCCGCCCACGTTTTACACAACTAGTCCACCCAATCTCCTTTGCTAGCCCCCCCTCCCCCAGATCCACAGCAGAACCCTCTCAGGCGCCGCCGTGCTCACCCCGGCGTGTGCCTGCTCTTCGGCGTCAAGCCTACCTCCACTGCCATTCCCAACACGCGGCGGCCCGCGCCTCGCCGACTTCGTTTGCTCGCCAGCCACCCTCAAGCATATCGATGCAGTAACCCTCACCTCTTCTGTGGCCCGGCTGGGTTTGCATTAAGAAGCATGTTAGTTACTGGTCTCCATCGCGGTGAGGCATATTTCCTTGCAATCCCTCTTCCAATTTCGTTCCATATGTTCCCAAATTGGCTATAAAATAACGGAGAGCGTATATATGTTCATTATCTACCTTCATTACTACATATAAGATTTGTTTGCTCCAATAAGTTACTGCATATTTACAGATCGCGGGTGCCGAGTCACACAAACTTAACAAATTAGCCATACATTTTCTAAATTATTGCATGGCATGTTTAGAAAGCTTGATATCAAGTTGTTAGTTTTATGCTTATCCTCCTTTCCTGAGTTTCGTATGTGTTCTCTGTAGATGCCGAGTAGCAGCAACATCACTCATTCAGGCGATGTATCTTCATCTGATTCGGAGAACCCTAGGTCTTCAGCAGATTGTGAGGGATCAAGTAGTCTTGAACGGGATAGAGCTGCAACAATTACACTTCCGGTGAGGACACGGAGGCACGCTCCAAGGAAGTGCACACACTAGCATAAAGGTGTATATGAAGTAACCGAGATTGATTTTAAGTCCTAGGCTCCAATTAAACCAGATAAATCACGCACTAGATTCAGGAGTGTGTTTGGACTTGTTGGTAGGGCAAGGATCAACATTAATCTGCCAGGGTTTCGGAAGGCCGACACAGAAACACGACGAAGGATAGTCTGGGAGATCATGGATCACTTCGACATTTCAGAGCAGTGGAGATTGCAGGTGGAACACGCTCCACCAAAGAAGGCTAGGGATGCTTGGAGAAACTGAAAGCACATGCTTTACAAGAAGTAATTGAGTGAAGGCAAGGACCCAATCCCCGCATACCCCTAAATTGCAAAGGCAGACTGGACAGAATTCAAAAGGGTCAGGGCAACTAAAGAGTTTGATGAGAAGAGCTTCAAGCAATCGAAACTTCAGAAGAAGAACATACACCCCCACTGTATGGCTGTGGTAGGATACTACGGCATGAAACTGATATGGGACCAGGAGGACTAAGAAGCAGTAGCGGCAGGTGGGAATCTGGCCTTTAGTGAAATCAGGGGCGAATGCGCTAGAGACGACTTGCAGGCACGTGCAAAGAGGCGTGATGACGGAACTTATTACTTGGAAAACTCATGTGACGCCGAACTGTATCAAGTGATGTTAGAGGCTTCCAAGATCCTTGGAAGGTTCTATAGGAACTTAGGGCCATGTGACATTATGTCCATTGCTCTGGACACAAAAGAACCCCCTCGCCATGCAAGGGGTATAGGTGTTAATGTCTCCCACAAGAGGTCTTTCACACTCAACAAAGAAGAGAGGTTCAACATGAAAAAAGCAAGGAGTGAAATGAAGCAGAATGCATCGTATGGAATGTTGAGGAAGGATATGTACCCGACTGTTCGAAAGGATGTTGAGGAGTCAATGATGATGCGGAAGACTCTAACACTAGCAGATAGCCAGCAGATGGGAGGGGAGGCGGGCATGGAGGGTGCTTCTAATTGCGTGACAACACTTCACAAGAGTAGCTGTGCAGGAGCTGACCCCAGCGACACTGAGACTGCAGCTGCTCGTGATGATGCTATATCTGATCTATCTAGAATGAAATACAGACTGAGCGGCGTGCTTACACATTATGAAGGTACATTAAAATGTTCAACAGCCTGGGTTTGCCCACCCTTCTTGGAAGATGGCCTCTTCTTGGACAATGTGCCATTGTAGCCGGGCTTTGTGAAGTGCTACGTGACTGATGTAAAGCTTGGATTCAATGAATTTGCCCTGAAGAATGTCATAGGAGCCTTCGTTGAGCAAAGGGCCTTGGGAGAAATACTGTTACATCACATCAAGTGGCCACAAAAGGAAATAGAGTTCATCGATGAGATTCCTAAAGCCCCGCCAAGAGCTACCATTATCGCCCCTCAACCAGTGACGCTCTCCTTGCCATAGCAGCTCTCACGGGCTGATGCATCAACTTGTGACCAGCCGCCCCGACTTTGTGGCGTACATGCCATGTCATCCTCCGCCCAAAACAGCCAGTGGCAAGGCCTACAACTGTTGATGATGCACCACCGGTTCAGATGCAAGCCGCTGAATCAGGGGGGGAGACCCAACTGCAACACATGCTCAGCAGACCAACCTGGTGGAACAGACTACTAAGCAGTCTGATGCTTCGGAACTGCCTGCTAAGCAGTCTGTAGGTCCAGAACTGACTGCTCATCAGTCTATCGGTCCACAGGCGCGTGATCAGCATACCAATGTGTTAGCACTTCCTGCTCAACAAACCAACGCGTTGGCACGGCCTCCTCAGCACACCGACAAGTTGGCACCACCCGCGCAGAAACCCGACATAGCTTCAACGCATGGTCAGCAGTCAGATGCCTCTGCTCCTACAGCCCAGCAGTCCGTCACAGCAGCACCGCCAGCTCAGCGGTCCGGCATCGATAACCATCTGCTAAGCAGTCCGTCCAAGCTTCACCATTAGCTCGACAGTCTACCTTGCAGCCAACCAGACGTTTTGCCAGAAATGCTTCAAGTACCAAGAAGGAAGTGGCCACAAAGGCTACACCCACGACCACAAGGAAGCGCAGCGGGAGAGTGAAGAGGAAAGAGAACGATTGCCTCTTACTTAAAGCACTCATCGCCCAGAACCAAATTAACAACAGCTTGTTTGAATCGAGGAGTAATATTATTTCTGACGCCATGGATGATGAAGAAGTAGAATTGTTGCTTGCTAAAAGTAAATCAAATGTACTTGAAGCACACAATAACGTCCATGGCCAGCCATTTCTTGTTGGCGAATACTTTGATGAGTGCAACTCCAATTGCCGCGAGTTACATGCATATTGCATGGATCAAATGTCAGCACGTCAGCATGCTTTGCTAGTCCACTACAATAGAGATCATTTCCGACACGATGCTGGTCCATCATAGTGAGTTTGGAGGACTTTCATCTCTTTTTCAACTTCAACGAGCTCGATGCCACTCTTGTTAGATGCCTGATTTTGTAAGTACTTAACAAACTCTGATCAACTTCTCCATAAAAGGTTGTAAATGATAAACAGCTAACCACATTTTATTCCTCTTAGGGGATTGAACGCGCAGAGAAGAAAAAGGGAGAGTGTGTATTTCATAGATCTCGCATTAGCAAATGGCACAACATTAGATGGTAAGGACCGATGGGACTGGGCCGTTAACACGGTCGTCCGTATCTTCGAAAACACGTCCCATGCAAAATCATTTCTCTGGCCATATCATGAACGATAAGTCAAGTAAACAACCACGCATACACTGATTGTCTTTCAGATTTCGACATCATTCGTAAGTTCATGTCTTTCTTAATATGTAGCAATCACTAGATATTGGTATTCATTGTTCCAAACAAGAACACAATTTACTACATCGATTCTCTCAGAGAGTCAACAAACGCTCAGGATCTGACGCATGTTCAGCAATTCTTGGATAGGTATTAAATTCTATGATATGAAATTAATTTGCATTCATATCTGGTTCAATAATTGATGTTGTAAAAATTCATCATCATTTGCAGTGTGCTCGCATTGTGGAAAACTAAACCAGGAAACCTGTTCAAGACGGAACAACCTCTGCAGCACAAGATCGTTTCTCCAGTAACACACCGAAATCCGTTATTTTCAGAAAATTTATCCAACAGTCTACAAATACATTTCCTTACACTAGTCAAATGTTCAAGCTTCTAAATAAACCTCTTTCTATTTTGTCCAAAGAAAAAATAATACATCTAACACCGGTTAGGTTGTTCCTAATAGGACAAATACATGACTAATTCTGTACAAAAAAATTCAGTGTCCTTAGCAAGAAGCAAGGACCAACCTTTGTGGATACTATGTTTGCAGACACATGATCTCCATCTACAAATCTGTTAATAGTTGTGACAATCCTTGTGAATTAGTACCAGTAAGTCTATCTTAATTAATATCTTCTACTCCACTCATATGGCAACTTCTAATCTTGAAAATAATGCAGCTCATCTTAAAACCGAGGACCCCTGAACCGCTCCCTACTGGTGAATTGCTGATGGTTCGGAGATTTTTCATTGACTTCTTCCTGGATCACTACATCAATCCCACTGGTGATAATGAAGATTTCAACATGCCTTCTCCTGAAACATTCAGTAAGAGTTAGCCGCTAAACACATAACACATGATCCATTGCTTTCCATCTGAGGAGGTCTTCATATTTCGTACACCATGATTTATTATGTAATGCATATATGTGTGGACAAATCATTGGAATTTAGCTACCATATGTTCAATTGCAATTGTTGCGAAATCTGATGAATGTTCTTCCCGTGGACACTATTTGTTCAATTGAATATTGTGGTCAATTTTCTTTTTGCGTGCCAATTCAAAATGTGATATTTTTGTTTATTTGTTCAATTGAATATTGTGGCAAATTTTCTTTTTGCGCGCCGATTCAAAATCGGATATTTTTGTTTTAATCTGGCAATTGCTCCGCACACGGTTCAACTAAATGAGTGTGTGCGATCCACATTAGAAAGCATACGTCAATCATAGCGGAACCGTCGGTGATACATGGCAGATCGCAAACGATTTGCAGTGCTACTATGTGTGCATAGGGTCACCGGAACCGTTTGTGATATTGCGTTATCGCACACGAGAACTGGGAGTAAACCGTGCCCAATACAAAATACAATCCCAGTCGTAATTTTTCCAGGAAACGTGTGGGATCCCAAATGAAAAGCATACATCACTCTTGCGGCAACCGTCGGTGATACCCAACAAATCACAAATGTTCTACAACACTTGTATGTCTGCGAAGGGGCTCCTGAACCGTTTGCGATAGAACATTATCGCAGACGGTAATTATTGGCAAATGTGTGTGATGGAGTCTAGCATGGCAGACCGGTTACTCAGAAAACGCGTGTGCGATGGGGCACAAATCACACACAGTTCATATGTTGGCCCGTGTACATTACATACTGTTTCCCAAATAGTTCGTTAAGACATACTGTATGGTTTCACTGCGTCATTAGAAACACTTAATCACCGATACCACACGTGCAGAAGAATTTAGTGTGTGCTGCATCGCACACGATTACATTTTGAAAGGCCTATCGATCACTGCTCCATATCCCCGACGGTTTTTGGGTCGTGTGGGAAGGGCACCCTATCACACACACTCACTTGGCGACGGTCCCAAATGCCGTCGCGGAAAGGGGTTAAAAACCGTTTGTATAGCACCAACGTGTACTAGTGTCTAGACTATTTATAGACCTCCTCCTCCCTATTGTTAGGGTTATGTCGGTGTCAAAACCGGCGGATCTCGGGTAGGGGGTCCCAAACTATGCGTCTAAGGATCGATGGTAACAGGAGACTAGGGACACGATGTTTACCCAGGTTCAGGCCCTCTCGATAGAGGTAATACCCTACTTCCTGTTATATTAATCTGGATGAATATGATTACAAGAGTTGATCTACCTCGAGATTGTACTGGCTAAACCCTAAAGCCTGGCCTATGAGGATGTTATGATTCTCTGGCCTCTACGGACTAAACCCTCCAGTTTATATATGCACCGGAGGGGCCTAGGGTTTGTACATAACCATCTTACAGAGGAAGGAAAGAATACACCCGAACCTAAGACCTACCATTATACGAATACATGAGTCCTTTCCAGATACGAGAGACAATCTTCAACAATGATCTTCACGACCCACCAATACGACCCACGACGAGTTATCCGGCCACATGAGGACCCCTCAATCCTGGACTCCCTCAGAAGCCCCTGAACCTGTCTTCGATGACGATGAGTTCGGCTTCCGTATTGTCATCGGCATTGCAAGGCGGGTTCCTTCTTCTGAATATATCTTCTGCAAAAGGTGTATTGTGTTCGGCTCTGCATGGTTAGTACAAACCTTAGCCTCAAAGGCAAGGCATCAATAGAAAACGAATAATTAATGTGTTTGTACTCACAACTTTTTTGGTGAAGCGTCACGTCGATCCCACTAATATACTAACCCCCTAGGGCATGCCCTATCAAAGCAGATATCGTGCCCGCTTATTAGGGGATCCCTATCAATGTGATGTGAGCATGCAAACCGCGCATTACGCATGACCGCTTTGGGAACCGGCGAGGTTTAGGGCTAAAGTGGGGAGACGTTCTGTATTCACAGCGATATAAAAGGATACCAATCCCTTCCATCAGCCCCACACTTTCCTTAAGCGCGAGCTCTCCAGTCTTCCTAGCCCCAATACCCTCATCTCTTGCGCCCGCAGTTCTCCGGTCCTCAACCACTACTTCCTTCCCCAGCAACGGCTGGATCTGGCGCCAAGGGCAAGTGGGAGGCCTCTACAGTTACTGAGGAAGCCGTGGAGGATCTTCAGAGCGCTAAGAATACATTGCGCACCGAGTCCCCACCAAGGGCCAGGTGGTTCCTGTCCCAGAGGCGGGTGAGAGAGTCGTGTTTATCTTGCACTTTGTTAGGGGTCTAGGGTTTCCGCTTCACCCCTTCGTTTGGGGTTTGCTGTTTTTCTACGGGTTAGATTTCCATGATCTAGCCCCAAACTCAATCCTCCACATCTCCTCTTTTATAGTGGTATGTGAAGCTTTCCTCCGCGTTCCCCCACACTTCGGCCTATGGCTCAATACCTTCAACGTGAAGCCGGAGGTGGTGGACGGGCAACATGCGGAGTGCGGGGGCGCTATGATAAGCAAGCTCCCGAATGCAACTTTGCCAAAGGGGTCGTTCGTGGAGACGAACAAGGTCTGGCAACAAGAGTGGTTCTATATCACTGAACCCCGTGACGCCAAATGGGCAGCGGAACCTGCTTTTAGATCTAGACCCCCGGAGAGGTTGACCTCCTGGACCGATAAGAGTCCGAACTGGGGGTATCAGGTTGAGGTGACGGCACTCCAAGGCCGTGTGTCCGGCATGATTTCTAAGGGCTATCAACTCTCGACCGTGGTCTAGGTAATGCTGGCCCGGCTTGTCCTTCCTTGCCACAGCCGGGACTCCTCCCTATGGGAGTTCGATCCGGCAGGAGATCGGCCCGTGAAGCATCTCTTCGGCTTTACGCACAAAGAGATCTCGAAGCATCTCTTCAAGAGCCAGAAGGAGTGGCCAAAGGAAACCGAGGATGCGGTCTATAGTACCGTGTTCACCGCACAAGAGGTAATAAAAAATTCTACCAAACATGTAACCCCTTCTTATTTAATGATAATAGGAATTGTAGTTTTTGCGTGATATACAGGGCTGGACGAAGAAGGCAATCCGGATTAAGTGTCCGGCGCCTTTGCTAGAAGAACCAGAGATGCCTCGACTGACGGTGATGCTGGTTCCGGTGCCGTACAAGGCGCCGGTCAAGAAGTCCAAGAAGAAGAGCAAGGAGGCCAAGGGCGGCTGTCGGATCTTGGGTTCCGGCAAAACCCTTGAGGTTCGAACTCTGGGGTGCGCACGAAGATCTCTCCTTCCACCCTAGCTGGTCTACTCGCCGACCCCTAGGCCTAGCTCGTCAGATCCGAAGAACAAGGGACACAAGGTTTATACTGGTTCGGGCCACCGTTGTGGTGTAATACCCTAATCCACTATGGTGTGGTGGATTGCCTTGTAGGCTGAGGAAGAACTAGTACATGGACGAACTGCCTCCTAAGGAGAGGGGTTCTAGTGCTCGGGTGAGCTTGTGGTGTGTGGCCTACTATCCGATCAACTCAAGATGAGATGATCCCAATGGTGGTGGCTAGTCCTATTTATAGTGGCATGGGTCCTCTTCCCAAACATTGAGCAGGAAGGGATCCCAGAACGACCAAATTTGAAGGGGGACAACTAGTATAAGGTATCCTGACAAAAGGTGGTCTTCGCCTGCCAAAGGCTGTGGTGGTGACGCCGTCGTGGACTCCGCGATGACCTCCGCTCTGCCGTCCTGCTAGTCTTGGTCTTGTTGCACCGATATGGAAACCTTTGCCTGATGCCTCGGGACTCTGGACCTGCACCTGCTCCTTTAGCACCAAAGAGGAAACTTGCACTCTGCACCCGTTGGCGCCCGCCTGGCCTTGGTCGTCACCGCTCATGTCACAAGGACCTCGCGAGGTACCCCTTGCCTTGATATCTCCGATCCTCATGAGCCGGCCTAGTGAGGCCTCCCCAGGGGATGTCTTGCATCGTCGGCCTCGCGAGGCTTGGCCCCTCGCGAGGGTCTTGAGTGGTTGCTGAAGATATAGGGTCGTACCAGGCCGCCCGATGAGCCACGCCCTGGGCCGCAGGCAGGCAAGTCTGGGTACCCCCGTTCCCAGTACACCGACAGTAGCCCTCGGGCCCAGGGTGCGCTCGGGCTTGGCTTCGCGAAGCCAAGGGCAAGTGCAAAGCTCCACGAGCCCCAAAAGCCTGCAGCCTCGACTAGCTCGTGGCGATTGACGGGATGTGGGCGTCTCCACTCCCCCACGCAGCCTCAGTGGCTTCACGACTTGACAAGTCCATGCATGCATAGAAGATCATCATTACCTGCGATTATGGAGGCCGGCGGTTGGCCTTCTCCTGACTATAAATAAGGCGGCGAGCAGGGGGTCCTCGCTGCCCATATTCTTCCTTCGTTCCTCTCGCTTCTTCTTCTTCCTTGCCCTTCGCTTGGCCGAGCTGTTCATGGCGCTAACCCAGAAGTTCTCATCTGTGGAGAAGGGGAAGGCCCGACAGGAGGGGCCTGGCTCACCACTAGCCAAGAGGGGACGCGGCCGTCCTCGCAAGTGTGTCGCGACTCCCGTCGGGGCTGCTAGCGGGCGTGGGCGGACCCCGATAGTGCCCGTAGATGCCCTCGATAACCGCGGCGGCGGTTCTTCGAGTGGCGGGGCCGTCGTGGCGATGGCGGTCCTGTGAATGATGGGAGGCGCTCTGGGATTGTCAGGCCTCCCCAGCCGCGCTCCCACTTGGAGGAGGTGATGCTGGAGTTCGCCGTGTGGTCAGAGAGCCCAACCGGCACCTGGCTCCAGCTCCCGCGGTCCCTAGCCGGTGAACTCCTCGCTACGAGCTCCAGCGGCTTTTGGCTGCAGGCGGATGGTTGTTGCAGCTGGGCTTCGTGGGTCGCGGTGGAGGTCTCCGCGTCGGGCGCTGTGACTTTGGCTCGTGGCTGGCAGACGTTCGCCTGCGCGCGCGGCTTGGGCGGACGGTGCACCCTTCATTTCAAGTATGGCAACAACTAGACCCTCTTCGCGAGGGTGTTTGGGGAAGACGGGTGCCGCGCTGAGTGCCACCCCGAGGACAACGGCGGCGGCGATGTGCTTGGCCTGGGCGATTGCCGCAGCTCGTCCAGCTACGGCGGCTCCTCCTTCAGCGGCAACTCCAACATCGGTTGCTACGACCAGCCGCCACGCCTCCGTGCCCGCCTGGAAGGTGGCGCTGGGTCGTCTAATCATCACACTCGGGTGAAGCATGAGGAGGGCTCTGGCTGAGTTCGGGGTGTAGGTCCTCGTGAGCAGCCGTGCCTCGAGGGCCGTCGTCAGCCGTTCTTGGTCTTTCTTTCTTCCTGTATCATTCAAACAAACAAGTATGGAGCCCTGGAAGGGCATGTAATGAATCATGGTTTTATGATGTTTAACACCATGCTTAGTGTCCCTGTCCATCATTGCACGATCTGTGTAGTATGCTCTCTTAGGGTGAGGAGACTTATCTTGACGCACTCGGGATTGCCCTCATTTCGTGACGTTTGACCCTTCGTGAGGCTGCAAAAACTCGTTAGGCGGCTATTATCCTTTTCCGCCCGAGGCCCTTGACGCGGGTTGAGCATGGTTGGCCGCCCCTTATCGTGGTACCCGTGGGGCATGGACATAAGGAGGGGTGTGTGCCAATCACAAGCACTGGTTTGGGCGCCTCATGAAGGCTAAGGGGGAGCGCTGGGGAGAGCGTTGGGCAACTGCCGCTCTCCCTGAGCTAGCCCGAAAACTGAGGGAAGGACCACAGAGGGAAATCAAACCGAGCAATCAAGGAACGCCAAAACTTTCAGAATCCACTAAAAGAGAAGACAGGGACAAGCCAACTCCAGAAAGCAAATGAACAGCCGCGTCCGGCACCTAATCTAGTCTTCTCACCAGCGCGGAGCTAAGTGCTGCCACTAGGACGTGGGAGGGAGCCCCCGAGGCCCGAGAGCGGCTCTCCGGAGACTCCGGGAGATGTACAGCCCCACTCATTATTACGTGATAGTGTCACGAGCGAAGATCTTCACAGGCGTGTGCCCTGCTTCACAGCCACTTGGCCTTGGCTTCTCAGGCGTAAGGCTTTGTTCCTCGTAGGCACGGAGCCTAGTGTTCTCGGGCGCAGGGCCTTGATCCTTGTAGGCACGCAGCCTAGTCTTCTCAGGCGCAGGGCCTTGTTTCGCGCAGGCACGAAGCCTAGTCTTCTCAGGCGCAGGGCCTTGTTCCCCGCAGGCACGGAGCCTAGTCTTCTCAGGCGCATGGCCATGTTCCTCGCAGGCACGAAGCCTAGTCTTCTCAGGCGCAGTGCCTTGTTCCTCGCAGGCACGGGGCCTAGTATTATCAGGCGCAGGGACTTGTTTCACGGATAGAACCTCCAGAGGTGCTGGATGTTCCATGCGTTCGGGATGCGGACGCCGTCCCCTGTTTCCAGGCGCATGACACTAGGTCTGGAGACGTGGGTGATCTTGAACGGGCCTTCCCACATGGGTGAGAGATTGTGCAGCCCCTCCCTTATAAGGATTCTCCTCAAGATGAAATCAACTACCTCCAGTGTCCTGGGGCGGATGCTGCGCAATGGTACCGCCACAATGCCTCCTGGTATCTTGTCGCTCGGAGTGAAGCGTCACGCCGGCGCTCCTCCCCCATCACGAGGTCTGTCCCTTGCACGGCACGCTGCCGTGCCTCGTTGAACGCTAGGACTCGTGAGGAGCGGTGCCTGACCTTGTGAGGGAGGACCGCTTCAGCTCCGT
Organism: Secale cereale; assembly: GCA_902687465.1. Lineage (NCBI taxonomy): Eukaryota > Viridiplantae > Streptophyta > Magnoliopsida > Poales > Poaceae > Secale > Secale cereale. The sequence continues at coordinate 314,098,704 of LR738714.1, forward strand.
AGACGAGGAAGAATGGAGTCTCGCCTGTTGGCTTGGTGGCAGTGGTACAGACTGACCATAGCACGGACAAGAGCTCGTCGTGCCAACCCCTTCCACAAGCTTCGACCTTCTTCTTAAAGGTCCTGGTCTTAAGGTCTCTCAGGACCTCCGCGTTGGCGCGCTCGGCCTGGCCATTACTTCTGGGGTGTGATACAGAAGCGTAGCAAATATGTGTTCCAAGGTTAGCACAATATGTCTTGAAAAGGTTGCTAGTGAACTATGAGCCGTTGTCGGTGATGATGCGCTTGGGGACCCTGAACCGGTTTACGGGACCCTTGATGAACTTGACTGCTGAGCCGGCTGGGATGGTTCAGGCAGCTTCCACCTAAGCCCATTTGATAAATTTGTCGACTGTGAAGTAGAGGTATCGGTAGCCCCCAGGCGCTCGAGGGAAAGGGCCCAGGATGTCCATCCCCTAGACCACGAACGGCGAGGAGAGTGGGATGGTTTGGAGGCCCTAAACCGGTTGGTGGATCTACTTGGCATGGAACTGGCAAGCCTCACAAGACTTCACCAGTTCGGCGGCATCGTTGAGTTCCGTGGGCCAGTAAAAACCACTGCATAACACCTTGCCGACCAATGTGCGCGATGATGAGTGATGCCCGCAGTCCCAGGTGTGGATGTCAGCTAGCAGGTCGCCTCCCTGTTTCCTAGAGATGCATCGCAAAGAAATGTCATTTGGTCGCTTCCTATAAAGCTCACCGTCTTGGATGCAGTATGCCGTAGCCTGTCGGGCCACACATTCGGCATCGTCCTCCTTTTCTGGCAGCTCTCCTCGCACCAGGTATCACTTGAGTTCCTCGGTCTAGCATCCCTCCTGAGGCTCGAGCGCCAGGAGCAAGCGGGCTCCTAAGGGCGGGCCGCAGGCTGGGGCTCCCGAGGTCGGTGGCTGTAGCGACCCGACCCGAATGGATCAAGTCTCTATGCTTAAGTGTCATCCCTGGATCGGTATGCTGACACACACAGTACTCGAAGATTTATAACAGAGGTAAATCACATGTATTAAGCAACGTAAATACTATTACCTCAATCGATCATAGCGGAAGCAACAAAGGTTGTGGAGTTCCATCAACACCAACGGCAAAGTTGAGTGTAGACAGCGCAACCATAACGTAACACTTACTCGTCGAATAACTCCTGCAACATGAGACGTTGCAGCCATGTAGGTTAGTGCATTGAATGTACAGGCAAATTCACACTGTAATGATAATGAACAAGTCCTACAACTACATGCATATTTGGCTGGTGGAGGCTGTAAGGTTAAAGTTTTTGCGTAAAGCCAATTTTTCCCTACAACAAAGGAATAAATTTTGTTTTAACTATCATGGTGGTTGAAAATCATTGAGAATGTACCTCCAACTCAATCCCAAATTAAAGTTATCATTAACCCAACAAAATAACTTTAGAGTGATGAGATCTACCAATAATTCAAGTACCAGATACTCAAGATGTCCATAACCGGGGACACGGGTAATCATGATCAGTTTGTACACTCTGCAGAGGTTGGTGCACTTTCCCCACAAGACTCGATCGCCTCCATTTGGTTTCTCGCACTTCATGGTGTTTGAGAAACGGATGACCGAGACACAATCTTTCCGAAGAGGTCCCCTTAACCAGATAGATAGGCCGGTACACCTACAATCCCTCTACATCTGCTAGCCCATCATGGAAAGGTTTCCCACAACTTACTCAACTATGCCAGAGCCCATAATGGCATTGTGGCTGCACACGGAAGTTTCTAGCATGAATAGTTTTATGATCCCTTTGAGCCTGGGTGGCATTCCATAGGAAAAATCACACGGAACCCCGAGATTTCCTAGGATAACACTGGATTCCCCAGGTGCCCTGCAAGCAATCCACCCATATGTGTATTCAAGTAGCCACCTTAAGTTGAATCCTTAATTAACAACTCACATCTGTCATGGATTTCACTCAAACCCAAACCACGTCTACGAGCATAGCAAAGCAACCTAAGCAAACGTAGAAGTAACTCCCAAGGGTTTGAAAATAATGCAGGTAATAGGTTCTACCTCAAACTACTTCCCAGTCCCACAAGTTATCAGATCCTACTCATGCAATGTGTTTGAGGATATAACTAATGCAATGAAAACTGGGTATTGGAAAGTATGATCAAAGTATGAACTTGCCTTGTACTGACGATGTAGATGATTCGCACTCAGAACACGTGATAGCTCTACTCGTCACACTCCGATCAATCTATCATAAGCAAGCAATAGTAACCACCCATAAGCAATCACTCAGAAAGATCGGACAAGACGAATAAACACTTCGGAAAACTTCGAATAAAACGAATGACTCTTGAAACACAAAACAATTTCCAACAGTACCAAAATTATGTGAATTTGGCCTTATCAGAAAGTTTAGGTCAAGAGCTTCGATTTGCAAAAATAATCAACTAAAACGGAGTTATAAAACTCAAGTTATGATCAAACGAAGTTCAAATTCAAATCTAGTTGAATTCAATTTTTAAAATTTTCAAAAACTTGTTTGAGTTGTTTTACTGTAAAGAGGGGATCGTAACGAAGACGTGGGCGTTGGTTTCGTTGGATTTGGACCAACGAGCAAAAAGTTAAGGTCGTTTGAAGTTTAGGGGCTAATTTGTAAAATAAATATTTACAAATGGGTTCCTGGCCGAAATTAAAAAGAAAAAGAAAAAGAAACTAAAGAACGAACGTTCACTATTAAGACCTAACCAGTGAACGTTCACTGTATAGCTAAACCTATGAAGGAACCAATCTAGATCTAACCGAAAAAAATTTAAAAACCGAACCGGAGCGGTTTTATTACCGGGTCGCAGCGGATCGGGGCGGTTTTCTTCGACGGCGGATCGGATCGGGCGGATTATATCGGCAGCACGCCGGCCGGCGGCGAGCTCCGGCGACGGGCGCAGTGTGGGGCGGCGAACATGGCGTGAGCAGCGGCGTCGCGGGGCCGTGCGGTGGTGGGGCAGCGGCGGCGGCGCGGGCAGGCAGCAGCGGCGGCGAGCAAGGGCGGCGGCGGCAGCGGAGCAAAGCAGCGGTGGCGGCGGCGATGCAGCGCAGAGGCGGCGGCGACCGGCGGTGCGAGAGAGGAGGGGAGGCGACGGGGCGGCGGGGTATTTATGGAGGGCGGAGGAGCAGCTTGCGGGAGGTGCAAGAGGAGGCGGTGGCGTGGCGTGCACGTACGCCGAGGCGGCAGCGTAGTCCGGCGCCCGCACGCAAGGACGAGAAAGGCGGCGCGGCGCGGCTGGGCTTGGCCTCGCGGGAGCGGGGCCGGCCCAGTACGGCGGAGGATATATATATTTTTAAAACAAATTTCCAGACAAGCAAAAATAAATAAAATCCAAATAAATAAAAATGTTATATAGGCATATAATATATCAAAATTTTCAGAAAACGTTTTCCTACAACATGAACATTTTTCTACAGCAAAATAAAATGCCCACAAATTCTAATAAATCAAAGAGTCCTACTGTTGTAATAAAAACCAATAAAAATCATTATTAAAATACCAAAAGGACTTCATATTTATTTATATCCAATTTTCTGCTGTAGGAAATCATGTTACCCTATTTTCCGTGTATTTATTTTTGGAGAAAAATAATTTGAATAAAAACCAAATAACTCAATATTTGAAATTGAGTTGTAGAAAGTTTCAGAAAAACTTCCAACTCATATTTCCTATAAGTTGAAGAAGTCATTTTATATTCTCTCGGGAAAATCATTGAGTTGCTTAAAGTTTATGAATTGAAAATATTTCGAGGATGAAATTCAAAATCCTTACAAAGCCCTTTATCATTTTAAAATAAATGGAAGAAGTCATATTATCTTCACTCTAGGGTTTTGTGTTGAAAATAATTTGAATTCCCTCGGAGATCAAAAAGCAAAGTGAAAGTTTTGGGAAAGTCATTTTATTCCCTCTCATTTAACTTTCAAAAGTTTCAAACTTCACTCAATTTCACACAGCACATCAAACAACAATCAAATCTATCTATTTATTATAACATTCCAAAATTTAGAATTTTGGGATGTTACAAACCTACCACACTTAGGAACATGGATACGGTTCCACCAAAAATGAATCTCGTCCTCAAGATTCGGAGAGGCTAGCAAGAAATAGGTTAGGGTTTGGGGGTCTTCTAACAAATCCACTGATTGGTGTGGCCTAGTGTGCTACCACACTTAGGAACATGGATACGGTTCCATCAAAACTCAGGTACTCCATCTTTTGGGTTGACGGCGTCGGTCTTCTCAAATCTTCAGGGTATTTCCTTCTCTGGCTCTTTCGGTAGTGGCAAAATCTTTGTCCTCAATCCTTGTATCCTATCATCTTGGTAAGGCTCTTTCGGGACTGGTTCTTCTTAACTGACAAGTCTGGCGCCAATACTAAACAAATATCGATCTCTCATGGTGGTCATGAAACAATTTTGATTGGGTCCCTGCAGAAACGGGTCTAGGCTTCATCCTCACCGTATATCCTACAGTAGGCAACAACATGCCATGTACAAGGAAAAAAAACTTCTATACCATTCTAAGGTTTAAACAAAGTTTTGACATCATCGTCTCTCTACTATAGGTAAGTCACTCAGATTTATCATCCCGTATAACAGAGGCGAACAATAAGAGTAAGTCGGTATGGTGATCAATCCATCCCGCACCCAAATCATTACCTTGTATATGGTTTAGTGAATCTCGAATTCTAACACTCGGTCATCCTCACAAGCATTGCAGAATTTTCTCTTGTCAACGAACTAAGTTCGGATAAATCCATTGATTCTGCAAGCCCAACAAAATATCTATCGTTTCTTCACAACCCTCGGGTTTAACGTAAACACCTATAAGATCGTATGTTGGCAAAGTCTTAACTTCTACCAGGGGTTTTCCTTCCGCAAGAGTGTGCTTGCTTTCTTGACAGGTCCTGGGGCCTATGGGTTATGGTTCATCTCATCAATAGGAACACTTGATCTCATCATCGGGTCACAACTGATCATACTTCCAACATCCAACTTCCTTGGTTTTCTTAACTCCATCCAATTATCCCCTACTTCTCTTGGTTCAAAACTAAGTGTGATTACTCACACTCATCCTTGGGCAATCCATTCCAAAGTCTATCGTAACTAGCCATTTTATTCGGGTAACGGTGTTGGATTCTACCACACTTAAAATGAATAACACTAGTTCTCTTCGGAATCTTATTCCATGCATCATGTCTTCACCCTTCACTTATGTAGTAACAACTCATAGAATCCAAATCAATACGCTGATGCCAACTGTATTGATTCTCAACTTACTACGATCTACTGCACTTCCATTTTCTTGCTTCAACTCCAATACTTAGCACAAAACTCCTTCTTCTTGGTACAATCTATAGAAAAATGCACTACTTTACTACAGCAGATACACATAACTATTGACAAGTCTCGTGGTTCCCTTGTGATTATGTAGCCTCCTTAGGTCCTCGGCTAAAGGGTCCACGTTAGAACTTGTATATTCATAACTCAATCCTTGGGGTTACTATAGTTCCATACTCCAGCCTTACACCCTCTTAAAAATCCAATAGTACTTCTTTCCTTCATACTCTTGGGGTAAGCCTCATATCAAAATAAACTCCAACTTATTTGTGCAAACTCTACTACTTGGAGCAACACTTTCCTTGCTATTGTTCCAGGGTTCACTCAGTAAGGTTCAACTAAACAAAATGCACTGGTTCATCCATAATCCATATTCTCCTCATATCAAATCTTTTATTACTTCTTGAACCAGTATTCAATACTCCAATTTCAAAGGTGGTTCACTACAAATGTTTCCATGCACCTAGTTGGGTATGGTCAAACATTCCTCCCATATTTATTCCTTTGTCCTAGCTAAGGACGCTTCAGTCCCACTGGAATTGTGCAATGTACTTCTTGAAATCATCAATCTTTTGCTTCGTCCTATTGGTCATGTGCTTCGTCTTCTTCATATCTGCCTGCACCTTACTCAGGCATTCCTGGGTATAACGAAGTCTTGCTTCGTGTATTTCCCCAATCTGACGTATGGCCTCCATAGCAGCTTCACGAACAGAATCGAGGGATGCTCTTCGCGGTACTCGGGAGATGAAAAAGTATCGACCCATAGTCTTTGGGCAAACTCCTTTCACACAGTGGAGGTGTACCTCCACGTACCAAAGTTCAACTCCATTCTCCATGAAGGGATAACCCTTGTAAACTGCATCTCCTTCTAGGTGAATATGCTTCATCATGTCCTTCAGGATCTTGGGATAATCCTGATTACTAGTCAGGGTCATGATGGTTTCGGGCCTTTGAGAAAAGACTCGTAAAGGGTTGTCATCTCTAGGCATAAGACAGAAGGGGTTCTGAGGACACATACATACATCTTTGGGTAAAATGGGGTCGTTTGTCCGAGAAGGGTTTGGGGTCAACTGCTCCATGGGTTCTAGGTATTGGTCTGGGTGAGAGCACTCACAATCATCCAACTACTCATAACATTTCCTTCTTAGCTTCCAATATATCAACTTCCACTATTTCACAAGTTATTAGAATGTCATTACCATAACTCTCAATCAACACCTCTAAATGAAAGAAAGGTTCCCATTGCTACTACTATAATTCTCACAAACACCACTAACTAGCACATGTCTCCTTCGCCTTGGGACAATCTCTGGCAAGGTGCCCTGCTTCATCACAACAAAAGCATAATATTTCTGACAAGTCTCGGGGTTTCTTTGTTGGGCAGTGGCTAGCGTAATGACCTAAATCCTTGCACCTAAAACATGTGAGGTGGCTTAGGTCCTTTTTCACCGAAATTGGGTTCTTCTGGGGACACATGCTCTTTCTCTTCCTCGACTTCTTTGTTCCTATCAATTCTTCTATCGTTTGTGGATCAAACTCCACTTCTTCTGTCGGGAAGTCTCCCAGATACTCATGGCTTTCCTTTGTGCAATACTATGAAAGGTGTCCTTCTTTTCCACATGAGTAGCAAGCACGTGAGTAATATCTGTCTAGTCCTCCATCAGGGTCGTCAATATCTTCCTCCATCGTGGATTCCTTTAAGGTTTCCTTGAGGACTTCTTTCATTGCTTCTTTCTTCTGTTGGATAGTTCGTTGCACCATGGGGTAGATGTGGCACTGAGCAGGGTAGTGGGTAGTCCCTTCACACAAGAAACAAGTAATATGCCTAGTTGGGCATTCTTCAGCTAGGTGACTTCCTTCACAATTAGGGCATTCATCCTTGTGCTCCTCCTGGGTGTGTCCTATTTCTCCACAAATCCTGCAGGCACAACGTTTCTGCTTTGGGTTGTCACCACGCTCTCGGATGAGACATGATCTTAACAAAGTCTTCTTGAATTCCTCCCAACTTCCTGCTCCATTACATCCTTGCATGGCTTGATACATCTTCCACCATGTTGCAACACTTTCCGTAAAGTACCGCAGAGCGTATTGAACCTCATACTTCCTTGCAACCAAATTTTTCCTAAAGTGGTACTCCATGTTTTGTATCCATAACTCTGCCTCCGGCTGGGTCATTGGTCCAGAGACTTCAAGGCTATCTTCAGTCATACTCTATAGGGTTCAAGGGTTTTGGGATGAGATTCAGAAGAGATAGAGGGGTACACTCCATAGAAACAATGGTTTTGAAAAAGATCGGTTTTGTTTTGTGGCCACCGAAAAACATCGAACAAATGACGGCTCACAAACGTCGCATCTAACGTAAGCACATAACATGGGTTTGGTCTTCTAAAGGTCAACATCTCCTCAAAGTCGTCAACTCTTCAAATCTTCTGAGTATCCACTATTGTAGCTTCAACACTTCCAAGGCATGGTGAAATCCTCTTTACTCCGAAGTGGTCCAAATGGTAAAGGGTATTATCTAACTATTTAAGGTCAAAGGGAAGATTTGACAAAGCTCAGAAAAGAAGAGAGATAAGAATCTTTTGAAAAAGATAGTTTTAGAGAAATCCTTTCCTATGGTCTGGCCAGTTTCTAGGGTCACGTCCTACAGTCAACATGTGCTCTGATACCATCTTGTAGCGACCCGACCCGAATGGATCATGTCTCTGTGCTTAAGTGTCATCCCTGGATCGATATGCTGACACACACAGTACTCGAGGATTTATAACAGAGGTAAATCACATGTATTAAGCAACGTAAATACTATTACCTCAATCGATCATAGCGGAAGCAACAAAGGTTGTGGAGTTCCATCAACACGAACGGCAAAGTTGAGTGTAGACAGCGGAACCCTAACGTAACCCTTACTCATCGAATAACTCCTACGACATGAGACGTTGCAGCCATGTAGGTCAGTACATTGAATGTACTGGCAAATTCACACTGTAATGATAATGAACAAGTCCTACAACTGCATGCATAGTTGGCTGGTGGAGGCTGTAAGGTTAAAGTTTTTGCACAAAGCCAATTTTTCCCTACAACAAAGGAATAAATTTTATTTTAACTATCATGGTGGTTGAAAATCATTGAGAAGGTACCTCCAACTCAATCCCAAATTAAATTTATCATTAAGCCAAAAAAGTAAGTTTAGAGTGATGAGATCAACCAATAATTCAAGTACCAGATACTCAAGATGTCCATAACCGGGGACACGACTAATCATGATCAGTTTGTACACTCTGTAGAGGTTTGTGCACTTTTCCCACAAGACTCGATCGCCTCCGTTTGGTTTCTCGCACTGCATGGTGTTGGGGAAACAGATGACCGAGACACAGTCTTTCCGAAGAGGTCCCCTTAACCAGATAGATAGGCCGGTACACCTACAATCCCTCTACATCTGCTAGCCCATCATGGAAAGGTTTCCCACAACTTACTCAACTATGCCAGAGCCCATAATGGCATTGTGGTTGCACACGGAAGTTTCTAGCATGAATAGTTTTATGATCCCTTTGAGCCTGGGTGGCATTCCATAGGAAAAATCACACGGAACCCCGGGATTTCCTAGGACAACACTGGATTCCCCAGGTGCACTTCAACCAATCCACCCAGATGTGTATTCAAGTAGCCACCTTAAGTTGAATCCTTAATTAACAACTCACATATGTCATGGATTTCACTCAAACCCAAACCACATCTACGAGCATAGCAAAGCAACCTAAGCAAAAGTAGAAGTAACTCCCAAGGGTTTGAAAATAATGCAGGTAATAGGTTCTACCTCAAACTACTTCCCAGTCCCACAAGTTATCAGATCCTACTCATGCAATGTGTTTGAGGATATAACTAATGCAATGAAAACTGGGTATTGGAAAGTATGATCATAGTGTGAACTTTCCTTGTACTGACGATGTAGATGATTCACACTCAGAACTCATGACAGCTCTACTCGTCACACTCCGATCAATCTATCGTAAGCAAGCAATAGTAACCACACATAAGCAATCACTTAGAAAGATCGGACAGGACGAATAAACACTTCGGAAAACTTCGAATAAAACAAATGACTCTTGAAACACAAAACAATTTCCAACTGTACCAAAATTATGTGAAATTTGCCTTATCACAAAGTTTAGGTCAAGAGCTTCGATTTGCAAAAAGAATCAACTAAAACGGAGTTATAAAACTCAAGTTATGATCAAATGAAGTTCAAATTCAAATCTAGTTGAATTAAATTTTTAAAAATTTCAAAAACTTATTTGAGTTGTTTTACTCGAAAGAGGGGAACGTAACGAAGACGTGGGCGTTGGTTTCGTTGGATTTGGACCAACGGGCAAAAATTTAAGGCTATTTGAAGTTTTGGGGCTAATCTGTAAAATAAATATTTACAGATGGGTCCCTGGCCGAAATTAAAAAGAAAAATAAAAAAAACTAAAGAACGAACGTTCACTATTAAGACCTAACCAGTGAACGTTCATTGTATAGCTAAACCTAAAAGAAAACCAATCTAGATCTAACCGAAAGAAATAAAAAACCGAACCGGAGCGGTTTTATTACCGGGTAGCAGCGGATCGGGCGGATCGGGGCGGTTTTCTTCGACGGCAGATTGGATCGGGCGGATCGTATCAGCAGGCGACGGGCGCAGCGCGGGGCGGCAGACGCGGCGTGAGCAGCGGCGTCGTGGGGCCGTGCGGTGGTGGGGCAGCGGCGGCGGCGCGGGCAGGCAGCAGCGGCGGTGAGCAAGGGCGGCGGTGGCAGCGGAGCAAAGCAGCGGCGGTGGCGGTGATGCAGCGCAGAGGCGGCGGCGAGCGGCGATGCGAGAAAGGAGGGGAGGCGACGGTGCGGCGGGGTATTTATGGAGGGCGGAGGAGCAACTTGTGGGAGGGGCAAGGGGAGGCGGTGGTGTGGCGTGCACGGACGCCGAGGCGGCGGCGGAGTCCGGCGCCCGCACGCGAGGATGAGGAAGGCGGCGCGGCGCGGCTGGGCTTGGCCTGGCGGGAGCTGGGCCGGCCTAGTACGGCGGAGGATATTTTTTTAAACAAATTTCCAAACAAGCAAAAATAAATAAAATCCAAATAAATAAAAATATTATATAGGCATATAATATATCAAAATTTTCAGAAAAAGTTTTCCTACAACATGAACATTTTTCTACAACAAAATAAAATGCCCAGAAATTCTAATAAATCAAAGAGTCCTACTGTTGTAATAAAAACCAATAAAAATCATTTTTAAAATACCTAAAGGACTTCAAATTTATTTATCTCCAATTTTCTGCTATAGGAAATCATGTTACCCTATTTTCCATGTAATTTATTTTTGGAGAAAAATAATTTGAATAAAAACCAAATAACTCAATATTTGAAATTGAGTTGCAGAAAGTTTCAGAAAAACTTCCAACTCATATTTCCTATAATTTGAAGAAGTCATTTTATCTTCTCTCCGGAAAATCATTGAGTTGCTGAAAGTTTCTGAATTGAAAAAGTTTTGAGGATGAAATTCAAAATCCTTTCAAATCCCTTTATCATTTAAAATAAATGGAAGAATTCATATTATCTTCACTCTAGGGTTTTGTGTTGAAAAGAATTTGAATTCCCCCGGAGATCAAAAAGCAAAGTGAAAGTTTTGGGAAAGTCATTTTATTCCCTCTCATTTAACTTCCAAAAGTTTCAAACCTCACTCAATTTCACACAGCACATTAAACAACAATCAAATCTATCTATTTATTATAACATTCCAAAATTTAGAATTTTGGGATATTATAGTGGCTGGGCAAGTTCCTCCTAAGGCTTCGCCGGCCCTTCGCACGGGGGTGACGCCGAGGGCCTGAGGAGCCTCTCCTTGAAGACACCCGGCTCTTCGAGCAGGCGCCTGGACGCTCTCTTGGCGATGTAGTCGGCCTCCTTATTAGTGCCACAGGGCACGTGCTCCAGCTCGAGGCCCAAGAACTGCTTATCCATTTTGCGTACCTCCATGAGGTACGCCTCCATATGCACGTCCTTCGGCTCGTACACTTTGTTGGAGAGGTTGACGAGGAGCTGCGAGTCGCCCCTAATGACGAGGCGTTTCACCCCCAGGGCCATCGCCGCCTTGAGACGGATGACGAGGCCCTCGTACTCCGCGATGTTGTTGGAGACCTTATCGCCTGGCTGAAGGCAGAGCTGCACGTCGTAGTAGAGCTTGTCTTGAGTGGGTGAGATGAGCACAACTCGAGCCCCCGCGCCCTGGCGAGTGAACGCACTATAGAAGTACATGACCCAGCCATCCGGCGCTTCGCTCCCCGGCGCGAGGGACCGGTTTTGACTTGCTTCGGGTCCTGGGGCATCGGTCCATTCCGCCACAAAGTCAGTGACTGCGGCTCCCTTGATGACCCTGGTTGTGCTGAATTCTAGTTGGAATGCCTGCAGCTCTATATTCCACTCTGCGACCCGTCCTACCGCGTTTGGGCTCCGAAGTACCCTCTCCAGAGGGTAGGATGAGATGACCTTGATGGGGTGGCCTTGGAAGTAGTGGTGTAGCTTACGCGAAGCGACGAGGAGCGTGAGCATGAGCTTTTGCGGCATGGGGTAGCGTGCTCAGGTATCACGGAGCACCGTGCTGACGAATTATACCGGGTACTCGACGGGGGTGAAGTTCGGACTCGCCTGTGACTGTGTGGTCTGACTGGGTAAAGGTGCTCCAGGGGCTTGGTCGCCAGTTGGGGCAGCCGCGGCCTCAGGAGAGTCGTCTTGCAGGACGTGGTCGTCCTCCGGCCTTGCGGCGGCCTCGGGAGTGCCGCCCTTGGGTTGCAATGTCTTGTCTTGGCACTTCTCTCGGACAGCCACCAACGCTGGACTGGCTGAATGTGGTGTCGAGCCTAGGTAAAGCACAAATGGTTCTTGAGGTTTGGGTGCCACCATTACCGGGACACTGGTGAGGTTTCTCTTGAGGTCTTCGAACGCTGCATCAGCCTTAGGGGTCAATTTGAACGGGCCGTTCCTTTTCATCAGCTTGAAGAAAGGGAGGGCTCTCTCCCCTAGCTTGGAGATGAAACGCCCGAGCGACATTACACAGCCGGCCAGCTTCTACATCTCCTTGAGGTTCTTGGGCGGACTCATCTTTTCTTTGGCCTTGACCTTCTCGGGGTTTGCCTCGATCCCTCGGTGCGACACCAGGAAGCCCAAAAGCTTGCCTGACGAGATGCCGAACAAGGACTTTTCCGGGTTGAGCCGCATGTCTACCTTGCGTAGGTTGGCGAAGGTTTCTTCCAGATTTGTGATAAGGGTTGCAACCTCCTGAGATTTTACCACGATTTCATCTACGTATGCCTCAGCGTTCCTCCCGAGCTGTTTTCTCAGTGCGATGTGCATTAACCGTTGAAAGGTTGCTCCCGCATTCCGCAACCCAAACGGCATGCAGATGTAGCAGCATACGCCACACGGGGTGAGGAAGGCAGTCTTCTTGACATGTTGCAGTGCCGTCTTGATCTGGTGGTAACATGAGAAGGCATCCAGGAAGCACAACAGGTCGCACTTGGCGGTGGAGTCGATGATCTGGTCGATGCGGGGCAGAGGAAACGGGTCTTGCGGACAAGCTTTGTTGAGGTTGGTGAAGTCGACACACATGCGCTCATTTCCCCCATTCTTGGGCACGACGATGGGGTTTGCCAGCCACTTCGGGTATCAGACCTCGTGGATGACACCCGCTGCTTCCAGCTTACGAGTCTCCTGCACAACGAAGGACTGCTTCTCCGTAGATTGGCGCCCGAGCTTCTGCTTTACGGGGCGCATATTGGGGCATACGTTCAGGTGATGCTCGGTCACCTCTCTCGAGACTCTCTCCAGGTCCTTGGGTTCCCACGCGAACACATCCCTGTTTGCGTGCAGGAATCCAACCAACGCCTCTTCTTGAGCTGGGGAAAGACCAGCACCTATGGTGAAGGCGACACCTGACGGCTTGTCTTCATCCACCGCTACCTGCTTCGTCTCGGCTCGGTCTTGGGAGAAAAGTTGCTTCTTCTTGGCCGGTGCAGCCCCCTTGGTTCCAGGGGCGGCTTCACCGGACGGATGCACCGCCGCAGTGGTCCAGAAGACGCGCTTGAGGGCCTCTAGAGCTTCCTTGGTGTCCCCCGCCACGGTGAGGACACCGCTTCTCCCTGGCATCTTCATGAGGTTATAGGCTAGATGGGTCGCGGCCATGAACCGAGCCAGCGCGGGGTACCTGTCGGTACAAAACGACACCTATGGGATCACTGGAATCCCTTCTATGGTTGGAGGGCGCGAGGTCGTGCAAAGAGCTGGTCTAAGAGTCAGCACATCGATCATTTACCCAGGTTCGGGCCACGGGGATGCGTAATACCCTTATCCTGCTTTGGTGTATATTTGAGTGTTCTTGAGTTCTTGAGGTAGCTACGGTTCCTGTCCAGCTTTCCAGCAACCGAATCCTCCTCCAGTACGTCGCGTAATACCCAAAGGGAATGCCACAGTGGCACACAGGAGGTGGAAAGGTGTACAGTGCATAGGCTTATCCCATGCTATTACGGGACAAGAAGCATTAAATGCGTTGCTTAGGTGTCTATTTGCTTTATCGGGGATGGAAAAGAAGCCCGTCCCGTCCGTGGCCACTCCGTCGGGTCGCGACGCGCGTCCAGGCCAGCGGGGCAGGCAGCTAAGGTGGCGTGGTGGTAGGGTCTTCACGAAGATCTCCATGCCACCACGCAGGTGCTTGATCAGTTGGACCAAGGACCACGTATCGCCACGTGGGTGCGTGCTTGGGCCAGCAGGTCGGCCACTCAGCTGGAGCGATGATCGGACGGCAAGGGCTCGCCTCAGTCTTGCATCTGTCCTCGGCAAGGGTCTTGCCGGGGCCTTTGTGAGCGTCTCTCGGCAAGAGGCTTGTCGGGGCTCCGGGGTGTCTTCGGCAAGGAGCCTTGCTGGGGCCTCGTGGGCATCCTCGGTAAGGAGCCTCACGATCACCGTGTCTTCTGGTTCTTTTCTTGGGAGTCATAGATCTTTGTCTTTACAAAGATCTGCATGCCATCACGTGGGCGCTTCTCGAGCCTTGGTTCCAATGCTGTTGATGACGTTGGAGACCTTAGGCTCAAGGGAGGCCGCGACGGAGGCGTTTGGGTGGATCGCCCCGGCAAGAGCCCTTGCCGGTGGCGCACAGGCTGCCCCGACAAGAGTCCTCGTCGGGGGAGAGCCTGTCTCCTTGCTTGGTCTTCTTGTGCCACCGGCTTGGTATTGCGCTGGCAACTCTGTGTCTCTGGCTTCCCTCCTCTGCTCTGTTATGTTTGGTCGTAGGCGCGGCTCTGACTGCCCGTGCCCAAGTAAGGGGTAAAATGGAGCGCCCCTACTTTTGTACACCGACATACGATACGACACTGATGGGATCACTGGAATCCCTTCTATGGTTGGTGGGTGCGAGGTCGTGCAAAGAGCAGGTCAAAGAGTCAGCACATCGATCGTTTACCCAGGTTTAGGCTGCGGGGATGCGTAATACCCTAGTCCTGCTTTGGTGTATATTTGGCTTATCGGGGAAGGAAAAGGAGCATGTCCTGTCCGTGGCCACTCTGTCTGGTCGCGATGCGCATCCAGGCCAGCAAGGCAGGCAGCTGAGGTGGCGTGGGGGTAGGGTCTTCATGAAGATCTGCATGCCACCACGCAGGTGCTTGATCAACTCGACCAGGGACCACGTATCGCCACGTGGGTGCCTGCCTAGGCCGGCAGGTCGGCGGCTGAGCTGGGGAGACGATGGGGCAGCAAGGGCTTGCCGCAGTCTTGCGTCTGTCCTCGACAAGGGCCTTGCCGGGGCCTCCGTGAGCATCCCCCGGCAAGAGGCTTGTCGGAGCTCCGGGGTGTCTTCGGCAAGGAGCCTTGCCGGGGCCTCGTGGGCGTCCTCGACAAGGAGCCTCGCGATCGCCGTGTCTTCTGGTTCTTGTCCTGGGAGTCATAGATCTTTGTCTTTACAAAGATCTGCATGCCATCATGTGGGCGCTTCTCGAGCCTTGGTTCCAATGCTGTTAACGGCGTTGGAGTCCTTAGGCTCAAGGGCGGCTGCGACGGAGGCATTTGGGGGGATTGCCCTGGCAAGAGCTCTTGCTGGGGGCACGCAGGCCGCCCCGACAAGAGTCCTTGTCAGGGGAGAGCCTGTCTTCTTGCTTGGTCCTCTCGAGCCACCGTCTTGGCGTTGTTCTCGCAACTCTGTGTCTCTGGCTTCCCTCCTCTGCTCTGTTATGTTTGGTCACAGGCATGGCTCTGACTGCCCGTGCACAAGTAAGGGCTAAAAAAGAGCGCCCCTACTTTTGTACACCGACAGGAGCCCCCAGGCCTGGGCCATTCATAAGTGCAATGCGTTGTTGTGCTAGGCCTAGAATGGTGCGCGTGCAGTAAGGTTGGATTCCTTTTACCGCAGTAATCCCTCCGGTGGTTGCGCTTCCCCATGATCCGTGCTGACGCAGGGGTCGTGCATGGGGTGGTTTGCTGCGCGCTGGTGTCACGTCGCAGTAGATGGTAAGGGCGTGCGTCCCGCGCCTTCCCCATAAAATGGGGAAAAAGCGCAGGCACGCCGCTCATTTACCTCCTATGCTTCTCCAATCTTACGCCCGCCATTCTTCTCCTTCCTCTCTAAGCCAGAGCTCTCACCTCCGCTCGCTGCCTCTGTGCTTCCTTTGGCTCTTGATCCCTCTCTTTCTTCCACGGTCGTCATGGCGCCCAAGTCCAGCAAGGGCAAGGCAGCGGTTGAGGACGCGGGGGAGAAGGAGCTACCGGAGAGTGAGTTGGCGGTGCTTCGGATGAAGCACACCTACTTCCCTCCGACGGTCGACGCGGTCCATCTCAGGGATTACTTCAAGCCCTTGTGGGGGTGCGAGACGACGGGGAATCCAGCCACGCACGTCATCCCGGCTCAATTCGCGAAGGCCAGCCCAAATCGGTATCCCTTCTTCGTCGATTACTTCTATTGTGGCCTCTATCCCCCTTTCTCCGATTTCTTCAATGATATCATGCACACCTACGACTTTCATCTCCTCGATTTCATGCCGAAGCCGTGGTGTGCATGGCTTTCTTCGCCCACCTCTGTGAGGGTTTTGCCGGGGTGGTTCCCAGCACGGCGCTCTTCCGCCACTATTTCTTCCCTCGCATCCAGGGGGATGCCATCTCCGGCTGCGTCACCTGGATCTCATGGACCCAGGGGAAGGGCACGTATCCAGACGGCGTGTAGAAGGAGAGGTGGGATGAGTGGAGGAGCCGGTGGCTGTGGATAAAGGAGGAAGACCAACCAGAATTCTTCCGAGTTCGTCAGAGCCCACCGGTCTGCCAGAAGGACTAGGGGTATGTTGATGCTAATGACAAGAAGCTCTCGATCGCCACCACCAGGATCCATCGCCTTGCCCAGGCCGTGCTCACCCTTGAGATGATTGGGGCTGATTTCATCCGCCGCCGAATCGCACAGCTGCATAACAAGGGGAGGCCCGCTTGGCTTTTCCAGAACGCGGCCGACGGCATGAGGCTCCACCCCGGCCCGAAGCACAACTTCACGTTGATGGAGCACGCCCATCTCTTCCAGAGGCTCTTCTAGCTTGACGTGGACCGCGATGGCAGGGCCGAGAGGACCGGCAAGGCCGCCAAGACCGGCAAGGCCGTCAAGGGGCCCTTGTTAGGGTTGCCGGCGGAAGTGGTCCCGCTAAGCAATAACTCTCGCCAGTCCGACATCATCGCCATGATGCTAGATTTCAACGCGCACGGTCTTGACCCCTCCTAGGTCGAGCCGCCGGCGGATCAGGTGCAGGAGGTCTTCGATAATTTGTCGGAGAAGCGCATCCGCGACGAGCCGGTGCTCGTCCACGACGCCACCCAGGCAGAACTCAATTATATTGCCGTCAGGGCGGGGGACGCGACGCTTGTTCTGGAGGCCAGCAGCGCCGACCACGTGGAGGACGAGGCCAACATGGCCACTGAAGAGAAGGAGCTCACCGAGTGGGCGAAGTCTGCCGAGGAGGCCAGCCGCGCGGCCGCCGATGTCGCTCCCCTTGTCGAAGACGTGGTCGAGGATTCGACCGACGAGGAGGCCGATGACGCCGACCCTCCCGCCAGGGTGAGGCGGCAGGTCCTGCGGCAAGCTGGTTCGGGCGAGCCGGTCTGGCCCGGCAGCATCGTGCGGCGGCAACAGCCCCCTGAGCAACTCGTGAGTGAGACGAGGTCCATGGCGGCCACGACGGAGAGGAAGGCGGGGAAGACCGAGGTGGCGAAGAGGATGATGGCCGCCTCCTCTTCGTCCAGGCGTGGCCGGACCCCATCTCCTTCTCCCGCTCCTGTAGATGATGCTATGGACATCGACTTTGACCTTGGGTCTCTTAGCCCAAGGAGGAAGAGGAGGAAACCAGAGGAGGAGGAGGAAACGGAGGACGAGTAAGCATCTCACCCCTCACATTATCTCCTCGCTCCATTTTTGCATTACTCTGATCCAATGCTGTCTCTGTAGGGATACAGAGATACTGGCCCAGAGGGCGGCGAAGAGGGCCAGGGCATCGTCCGTCGACAAGCCCCTGGCGGGTACTTCAGGCATGGCGCTGGTGGTGGAGAGCAGCCTAGACAATAGCCCCCAGCGTAAGTTCACTACTCACTCTCCCATGGACGAACACTGGGGCGTGAATTCTTGATGTTGACCTTGTCGGCTTTGTAGGTGGGGATCGTCAGTAGGAGGGCCTGCCGTGAGTTGAGCGCTTCCCAGAAAAAAGCTAGACGAGTGCGCTCGGGACCTCATGTTGGCGCAGTCCGATTTTGAGAAGGCCCAGGAGGAGGCCAAGGAGCGAGCCGCCAATGATGAGGCCACCCACAACCAGCGCCAAGCTCAACTGAACTCTTAGGAGGAGGACCTCGTCCCCCATGAGCAGGCACTCGCTGCTACACTCCGCTACAAGGACGAAGAGATTGACAAGCTTGTCACGCGGCGGACCTAGGAACTGGAACAGAGGCACATTGAGGCTCTCAATGCTCAGGCTCGGGTCCACGCCAGGAAGGTAAAGGAGCTGGAGGTGGAGCGGAATGGCCTGATCGAGCGGGTTCTGGGGCTGACCAAGGAGAAGGACACGATCCAGGCTACCCTGATGGATGCGTAATACGAGGTCCTCAGCAAGGCCGAGCAGCTCTCCACGGCCCATGATTCCATAAAAAATCTGAAGCTGGAATTGGAGGGCCTCAAGGGAATGCTCACAGAGGCCAAAGCTCGGGTGGAGACTCTGAACAAGGGCCTGGAGGAGGAGAATCGGCTGCGGAAGGATGACGCCGCTGGCTACGCAGAGTACGTAAAGGGCGAGAACCTTTGGATCAGCCGCCTCGTCGCCGTCGCGGAGGAATTTACTTCGCAGCTGGCCGCCATGGGCATGCCAAGCTTCAGGTTCTCTCGGGAGGTGAACCTTTCCATCCACACTAGCTTGACCATGTTCTTCGAACGCGTTCTTGAGGCCCTAGAAAAGCTCCATTCTGACTGGGCGGATTGTCTAGCCGACGAATCCCGGAGGCTCTGCCGGGGCGCCTTGACAAAGGTCCTCACCTAGGTGGCCTACTAGAACCCCGACCTCAACTTCGACGCCGTGCTGGATAGCTTGCCGGATGATGTAGATCTCACGGCGCTCAAGGAGCGTATCAAGCCCATCATCGATTGCGTTGGCGGAATTCAGAGGATAGAGGGCCAGCATCGGGATTAGGCACCCCGTTTCTTGTTGCCACTGCAGGTTCACAAGCGAGACAATTTTTATCTTTAGTCAGAACCGGAGCAACGATTTATGTAATATAACTCTGTAGTATTTTGTAGTGATGCATGTTATTTCCTGTTTCATTCTTCTCTGTATGTCTACCCTATGCTTAATTGGGTAGGCTTGCTGGCGCGTAAACCCAGGGCGCGGCACTCTGAGGACGGATCCTCAATAGCCTACCGGGTGTTCTTGCTGCCGGGAAAACCACCTTACTGTTCTCAGTGCGGCCGTTTGAACTGTTGAGCGGACTCGAAACAGGACAAAAGCGTTGCTAGTAAAGGAAAGGCTTCCCTGCCGTTCTCGATGCGGCCACTCAAACTGTTGAGCGGACTTGAAACAAGGCAAAGGCTTTGCCAAAAGTGGAAGGGCCCCATTACATATAGGTTTATCATACAGAGAGCAAGATCTCCGAGGAGAATAAACTTTATGTAAAAAGGAATTACTCAAAGTCTTGCGCGACTTATCTTTTTTGTCGTTCCGTAGGCGTCCACCGCACTTGCTGTTGATGCCCCGCACTTGGTCATCTTCTTCATTAGAAGCCATGGCGATGAAGAGCCGCTACACTAACAGCTAGATCAGATTTTCACAACTGCGCCCCCTACCTGGCGTGCCAGAATGTCGGTACGAAATGACACCTATGGGATCACCGGAATCCCTTCTATGGTTGGCGGGCACGAGGTCGTGCAAAGAGCGGGTCTAAGAGTCAGCACAACAATCGTTTACCCAGGTTCGGGCCACGGGGATGCGTAATACCCTAGTCATGCTTTGGTGTATATTTGATTGCTCTTGAGTTCTTGAGCTAGCTACGGTGCCTGTCCAGTTTTCCAGCATCCGAATCCTCCTCCAGTACGCCGCTGTGGGGACCCCGACTCATAAGTCGTGATCACCGAATGCACGTGTACAGTGATCCCAGAGATCAATGCTCACTGAACACACAGAAGCTGAATAACAAGAGTCTTACATCCATACATACCGTGTTACACAAATAGGACCATTAAGGTCAAGTCTTGAGTATAACATCGCAGCGAAAATCTTCAAAGACAACTTGGACCCATGCCATCTTCTTTAACCCTACAGGCATTCTGACTTGGAAGCGTCTTAGCTCGCATGCTCATCACCAAGAAATCTTCATCATAACCTGTTCTCTCATGCCTGGCCAATAAAATAACCAGTGGCAAGCCAATGAGTACATTGAATGTACTCGCAAGCAACCCAAGTATGATGACAGAATAATTATGCAAGGCTCTACTGCTAGATTGGCAGTTTTGCGGCAAGCTAGTTTTTCATATGCAAGTATGATCAACATATAACATGGGCATGCATGTGTCTGCAACAAGTATCAGGAGGTCACAGACATCATTATCGAGAAAGAGTTGTAATCAACTCATGCTCAAGCTCATTGTGACTTTCTCACAATCACATCAACAATATCTCTGAATCGTGTTGTTTCCCAGAAACTTATGGACATAGTCTAAGTAGCACCACCCAACTGTCCTTGACCGCGGACACGGCTATTCGAATAGTTTAACACTCTATAGAGGTTGCACACTTTACCCACAAGATCCGGGGAACTTCCGTGTCATCCACGACCCGCGGTACCTCAAGTACCCGGGGTAAGCACCCGATCACTATCTTTCCCTAGACGACACTAACATAGAGTCCACTCGATTGGTAGTAACCCCCGTGCCCACATTTCGCATCTTAATAATTGTGGAGACTCGCTCCCATATTCATCACATACCACTGACACGAGGTACCAACGGTGTGTTCGGTGCCCTGTAAAAACAGTCATGGCCGCCTATCCAAGCATGACCCTGTCCCGAGAGTGACCTCATGTCACCCCCGTCACTAGTAATGCGGGCACCATGCTAGTATCGACCTAGGTAATCAATAATGCCCTTTCCCATATAAGGGTAGAGTGGTTGCGCATGTTTGGTTGGGACGGTAGTCACACATAAATCTAATCCATCTCTGTAATCAACACTTTCATCAAGCCTCGGCACACTACTTCTTCACCAAGTAGTGCCCTAGCTCCTCATGAACTCCCAGGGGCATTAGTGGCACCCACTTGGTCTTTTGCAAGTATGTCAAACCACACTTGTTTCACTCAATGCATAACCCTGACCCATTTTGCATAGCCAGCTACTATGGCATACATCTATCTACTCCCACCCACATAACCCTCATAGGAAGGTAGGGTCATGTTTGATACAAGTTTCAACAGTAAGTAACAAAGGTAGCAACCAAAGTGGTCTCCACCTCAACATGATTCCGATGCATAGATAACAAGGTGCTATGAGACATGCATAAAAAGTTTCTCGAACATGGTCAAAGGGCTGCTTGCCTTATTCTTCCAAGTCTTCAAACCTTCTGGTCCATCTCCGAGTATTCCGTTTATTTCGTCAACTAACGATGGAAACAATCATAATTAGCAACACAATCAAAGCAAAAATAAAAGTGCTCTAAAAATAAGAGTTGGACTTTTCTAGAATACCTCTGGTCATATTAGAAATGACCAAGGTGGTTTCACAGGTATTGGATCAATGGGTGATTTGGAACATTCCAATATGATGGAACCAAGAGGTTTATGGGTTTGGAAGAAGTATACAGAAATATTTTCTTGAATGATGAGCCAAGGCACCTATCAACAAGTCATGATTTTAGTAGCATCTTGGGGTTGGTTTCAATGGATTTGGAATTCAAATGAATTTCTAGGATTTTGCAAAGCTGATAAATATGAAGAAATGGCTCATTATTTGGTGGGGCACAAAAAGTATTAATAAAAATGTTCCAAAACTAAGTTTGGATATGACAAGCATCTAGGAATTTGAATCACTGCATTTGGATCAAGATTGAGCTCTCTGTGATTTTCTAAAGTTCATCACAGAAAATGGAATATGGGCATTTGCTAAATATTTGTGTAGGAAAAGTCTCTGGAATACTGTGCATGTTGCACCATGTGATAAAGCATGATTTATGGAGCCATAGGAAATTTGAATCATCAAGTTTGGAGTTCAAATGAATTATTTAGGCATTTTTGAAGTTCACAGAAAAAGAAAATGAAAAGAGAAAATGGCTTATACCCATGCGCGCAGGGCGAAGAATAGCCGCACAGCAACTGGGCCGGCCCATCAGCTCAGCCGCGTGCACAGGAGGGGGCGTGACGTCGGAGGCGCCTTCGTGGGGGTACGCCTTCGCGCTGGGAAGGCATCTTCCAGCCGCCCCGCCTCCACTTAAACGGAGGGCCCCGCCCACTGGGTCGCTGACGAGCGGGCCCCAGCGGCAGGTCCTTCCCCCACCTCCCGCTCGAACAGAGTAGAGGCAGGGGAGGCACGGCCGAGTGCTCGCCGGCGTGGCCCCGTCGACTCAGGCCGTCTCCGGCGACGCTCCAGCCACCGGAACGACCAGCGCGGAGAGGCGCATCCGGCTGTGGGTGACACGCCTGCCGGGGAGGACCAGATCAACTAGGGGTCCAACCGTGGCGGAGGAGGGCTTCGGCCATTTTGGGCTTCGAGCGCACGGGCACCTCGGGGAGGATAGACGGAGGTGGGGAGCTCCCTGGAGGTCGTGCGATGGCACCAGAGTGGCCAAGAGGGAGAGAGGGGCTCGGGGTCGCCCGAATTTGAGCGGCGGCCGGCAGCTCTGCTCCGGCCAGGGAGGTGGCTGCAGGGCACGGGAAGAGCGAGGGATGGGTCCAGAGGATGTTTGGGAGGGAGAGGGAGCAAATGGGACGGAGAGGAGGGTCTGGAGAGGTCTTATATAGACACCCCGGAGCTCACCGTGGATGCGGCACACGAGTGGCCGCGGCAATGGCTCGGGAGGCCAGGGGAGAGGGCGAGGTGCTGTCTACGGAGTTCGTGGGACTAGAGTAGGGCGTCAGGAGGAGAGAGGAGGAGAGGGGAGCGTCGGGACAGCGCGCGCGTGTGAGCTCGCTCACTGGAGCTAACGGCCGGCCAGTGCGCGTGCGAGAGGAGCTATAGGAGGGAGAAAGAGGAGGGGGCCGACAACGCTGCGTGACACGGACGTCGAGGCGGCCTCGGGGGACACGAGGGGGAGGCCCGAGGCTGTCGGATGCTCCTGATTGGAGGTGGCTACAGTGCTCCATGGCACTGTAGCGTGCTCCAGAGCGCGAACCCTGCATGCCATGGCATGAGCAAGGTGTCATTGGCGTGTCCTCTTGTGTCCAGCAGTGCTAGGGGTTAGTAAACTATGGGGAGGTGGTCTTGGATGCTCTGGGGAGCCACTGGAATGAGGAGGGAGGTGAAGAATGGGGTGAAAGCTGCTGTCAGAAAAGTGAATTTGGGGTTTTACCCCCCTCCAATAATTGAGCTGAGGCAGAGGAGAGTTACTGGAGGTAGAATAGGACTAGGAGAAGCTGTGGTAAGAATTTGAGGTAAAGGGAAATAGTAAAAGGGGTCCAAACACTGGTTTTGGTAAATGGACAGAAGGTGTTTGATCAGGTTTTGGGGAGGCAAATGACCTCCACTTGACATGGGACTTAACAGGATCAAATGTCACATATAATTAGGCCCTTACACCAAATTTGACCTCATTTGGGCAAAGTGGCCAATGTAACTTTGGTGAACCCTAGAAATCAACAGAAATGGTTTCACCATGTTTGAGTCAAGCTAATCATCTCCCCTTGATGCACCACTTGGTGTAGCATCATAATTTGGGGTTATGATCATGCCCACAAAGTTTGAAGCCCCAGGTAAAAAGTTGACAATGTAAAGTTGTTCAAATTTGCATTTGAACAGAAAGGGTTTTGGGGCACTTAGACCAAGTTATGCTTCTCCAAAACTTGTGCCATTTGGCATAGATGCATAATTACATCATTTTAGCATGTGCACCAAGTTTGAGAGCATTTGGACAAGTTTGGCAATGTAAAGTTGCTCAAACTTCAAAATGGACAGAAATGGTTTTGAGGGGATTAGATGATGTTTCCTTGATCTTGAAGGCATGAGGCTTTGCAAGATCATCAAATATGTCATATTTGACATGATATAATTTCCCTGGAATTTTTGGAGAATATTTCCTTTGTAAATATTTCAAAAGCTTGAAATATCCAGAAAGGGTTTTGGAAGGATTTGTCCAATATTTTGAACATGACCATGTGTTGAAACTCTTATATATGGACAATATATGTCCTATGAGTATCCCTGAATTTTGGCAAATATTTTTGAAATAATTAAATAATTTTTCCCTATTAAAGACCATTTCAGGCCTTAAGAAAAAGCTTTTAAATAAATTATAAAAATAACTTTTAAAATTATAATTTTGTGGTTTCTGGGAGTCCTATACCTAATAGGATTCAAATATACTTTTTGAAAGATTTTTCACACCCTAAATAAGGTACTTGCAGTGCAGACCTCAATTCAGGGGTTTTTCGAAAAACTAATTTTAGAAAATACTATTTGGCCAAAATATTTTTATAAGAAAAATTCTATACTGGTCTATACACATGGCTTGATCATTGGGAAAAGGTTTTGGATCAAGGAGATGAAGTATAAGAGTTGGAGGATTTATTTGATTTTTTAGAGCACTAGCAAACAGAAGTCAAAATTCAAATCAAGCAAAGTCAATAACACTCAAAAGTTTTTGTAAATCCACATTTTTAACATGATAATTAGCTTAAGCAAAGTGGCATGAAAATCAGGGTGTGATAGACCTACCCCCCTTACAAGAATCTCGTCCCCGAGATTCACAGACTAGGCGTGGAAAGAAAGGCGGAGTCTTGGATACGGGGTAGTCTTCACTTCTTCTTGTTGGTTCTGCTTCCAAGTGGTGCTCCTTGGAATCTTGAAGTGTTTGATGGTATGGCTTCGCGTCCGTCGTTCTGCTTCGTCCAGAATGCGGATGGGCTTCTCGCGGTAGGTCTAATCAGGCTGCAGATCAATGGCTTGGTGAGCAACATCCTTGTAGAGATTAGGCTTGTCTGAAACTTGGAGACATTTCCGGAGTTGTGACACATGAAATACATTGTGCACACCGGATAGCTCGGGTGGTAGTTCCAACTGGTAAGCCACTTCTCCTCGTCGTGCAGTGATCTCAAAGGGGTCCAATGAACCTTGGTGCGAGCTTCCCCTTGACGTGGAAACGCTTGGTTCCCTTCAGAGGAGTTACCCGCAGGTATACACGGTCCCCGACATGGAAACTCATGCCCCGACGGTGAGTGTCAGCATAGCTCTTTTGCCTTGACTTGGCTGCCTTCAAACGCTCTCTGACTAGTTGGACTTGCTCTTCTGCTGCGCGGAGAATATCCGGTCCAAAGACTAGCCCTTCTCCAGTCTCTGACCAGTTGAGGGGTGTGCGACATCTGCGTCCGCACAACACCTCAAATGGTGCCATCTGAAGGCTCGACTAGTAATTGTTGTTATAGGAGAACTCGGCAAAAGGGAGACAATCCTCCCACTTGGCTCCATATGCCAAGACACAGGCTCGGAGCATGACTTCGAGAATCTGATTGACTCGTTCTGTCTGACCTCCGGTCTGTGGGTGGAAAGCCGTGCTGAAAGACAACTTGGTTCCCAAGGCTTCTCGAAACTTCTTCCAGAACCTTGAGGTGAACTGGGTTCCTCGATCTGACACAATCTCCTTGGGAACACCGTGAAGACTTACAATTCGGTCGATGTAGAGAGCTGCCAGCCGGTTGCCATTATAAGTTGTCTTGACAGAATGGAATGGACCACCTTGGTCAACTCATCTACTATGACCCAAATAGAGTCATGTCCTCTATCCGACCTTGGTAATCCAGTGACGAAGTCCATTCCGACTGTATCCCACTTCCACTCAGGAACCTTGAATGGTTGAAGCAATCCAGCGGGTCGCTGATATTCAGCCTTGACATTTTGGCACACATCACACTTTGCAACATAGGTTGCAATCTCTCTTTTCATCTCGTGCCACTAGAATCGTGCCTTCAAGTCTTGATACATCTTGGTGTGAGCGTTCCTTGAGAGGGGTGGTTTGCAGATACGCCCGGTCTTCGACGCGGAAGTTTACTTCTTGATGACGATGGTCGGCGTAGATCTTCCTTCTTGACAGGGCGGTCCTCAAATGTCTTCTATCCAGCTGTCCGTCTCTTCTTTGTCTTCGGGCAGACAAGTAGGCCATCAAATAATGATGTTACCCAACTTGTCAAATTACTCCGCAAGGTAAGCTGGGGTATTGGTGGTGGTCTCCGTTGAGTATTTGCAGAGGCCTTCCGGACTTAGAGCGAATGCCCGTGGTCAGAATCTGACCAGGTTGTGGCTCGGTGGGGCTTAAGGGTTTCAAGGATTCTAGTGATTGAGTGAACTTATATCATCTTATCCTTAAGCACAATTTCTGAGATGCCAATAGCTCTATCTAGTACTCCGAACGAAAAGCATAGACCAGCTTCAATCACCACTCATGCCATACATGTCCTCATGACTCTCAAGAGACGGTCTAACAAAATTGCACTAGTCTACGATCCCCAAATCCGTATGTATGTCTACCCCTAAAATCCATGCTGCTAAGCTTGAATTAAACTCCACAATCCAAGCACTCAACCTATTCTTGCAAGGCTCATAACAATGCATCTCTATTCTAAGGAAACACGTCATATGCCACTCCAAGATTTTGTTTCCTTCCTATAGATAAATTCCAATAGCCCGGTAATTTCCATCAATCACCACATAATCCAACAATTTTACAAATCCGATGTCTGCGGTGTTCCACAAGATCTCAAGTCCCTATAATACCCAAATACTTGGAAGGACTATGCATTACGGTAATAAGTCCACCAAATTCTCATCATCCGGGTCAAGTAAACTCCAAGATCACGATTATATTGATCCCTAAATCAACTCCGACAAATAATCCAATCTCCTAGGTTATTGTCCACCGAGAAGCATGGTATCATAATCAGGATCATAGGCCTAAATCCAATTTACTCCAACCCATGCAGACATATCCAGCATTTATACCAACCAGAATCACCTACATAAATCCAAATCTTATGCCCAACGGATACTTCCACATGCTTCCCCAAAGTCATGATGCCACCAATATGAAATCTCACAATCCACCAAGGTCTCAGATAATTCCTCGAAGTCACTGATACAAAGCCACCAAGTCATCTGTCCAATATCCTCGAACTGGTCTATCTATGGCATCGTCAGTTCTTGTGCTTTATTAGGATGAAAATGTGCTCGTTCACTGCGTCCACTAGCTCCTTTACGAACCAAGTGTTGTGCAAGGTTATAAAGGCTTAACTGGTTCTCTCGCTTTACTATGGGTTAGGCACATGGTCAAGGATTCGTGCTGGAGTATCTCGTGAAGTCTCAAAGGGTCTAGGAATGGGGTTACTGGTCTGGAGAGTTAAACATAACTCTACGGGGTTGCAATTGATCATGGAGGTTGTAGCAGAAGTCTTCGGTGCCAGTTGGCTGCCGAGGTAGAATCCTTGGTGCATCTTGCCTTGCGATTCCTCAGTTGGGGAGTGATAGAATAGAGGGAAGAAGCAGCATAGAGGAGGGAAACGCCTAAAGGGGGTTCTATAGTGCAGGTGCAACAAACAGGTGCAAAAAGGCCGAAACAAAAGGAACAAGGAAAGGAAGGAGATATAGCCATGCACTTGTTGCATGGGGCAAAAGTGCGACTTATATCAAAACACAGGAAAATAAAATCAAGCAACACACAATCATGGTTCTATTCGAACCATCATACAGACTCGACTGCGCATAGGGGGTACACGACTCATCCTACCCTAGGGGTTCTCGGACTCAGTGTCCTGACATGTGCCTCGTGCAGTCTTCTAAACTTCCTCGGGTGTTGCTACGTCCCTTGTAGTTGTTTGATAAACGATCCAGGTTGAGCCTGAAGAATCTTCAACAACTTCTCGCCTGATGAGGTGAGGTGGTGAAGGTGCCTTCTTGTAGCTGGCGTTGACTTGGTCTTCTCTTGTCTCTTTAATCATGACGATCCCTTGTGCCTTCTGGGGCGTCGAGGGTACCAGGTAGGCAATCCATATGCAATGACAATAACAAGGCATAATAGAGGTCCAACATGTCGGTTTTGTTGATGAACACATCGACACCAAGAGCGGGGGACAAAGAGAACCGTTTTCCTGCTCACTATAGTGAGGCGGACCAAATGGCAAGGTTCTCATCCACCGGTGGTTGTCGATACAACAACGGTAGTGACAGGATTACTCTATTAGCGATGCATATCATGATTTTGCATAACCTATACCCTGGTCATCATAGGCCAATGTTGCATCTTCTTAGGGCACTGTCAAGGGTGTCATTATCTTCTGAGTCTTCATGTCCTCATCCACCGAGGATGTAATTTCCGTTGGTATCATTTTGTCGCGGTGTCACCAATCTTGCATTCAGAAGAGGTGGGTGAGTGTTTGGCAAGGTGCACTCCACGAGGATTACAGAAAATCCAGTGGTCAGGGGCATAAGGGTTTTAGCGACCAAGGTTTTGAAGGGGAAGAGATCAAGCATAGCCTAGTTTTCGAAAAACTGAGAAGGGAAGAGAAGTATAGATAGTTTTGAAAACTAGTAATAGTTTTGAAAATAGTTTTACCCTAACTAACGACCATGCTAACTAAGGCTTCCTACATTCAACCTGGCTCTGATACCAGCTCTGTGGGGACCCCGACTCATAAGTCGTGATCACCGAATGCACATGTACAGTGATCCCAGATATCAATGCTCACTGAACACACAGAAGCTGAATAACAAGAGTCTTACATCCATACATACCGTGTTACACAAATAGGACCATTAAGGTCAAGTCTTGAGTATAACATCGCAGCGGAAATCTTCAACGACAACTTGGACCCATGCCATCTGCTTTAACCCTACAGGCATTCTGACTGGGAAGCGTCCTAGCTCGCATGCTCGTCACCAAGAAATCTTCATCATAACCTGTTCTCTCATGCCTGGCCAATAAAATAACCAGTGGCAAGCCAATGAGTACATTGAATGTACTCGCAAGCAACCCAAGTATGATGACAGAATAATTATGCAAGGCTCTACTGCTAGATTGGCAGTTTTGCGGAAAGCTAGTTTTTCATATGCAAGTATGATCAACATATAACATGGGCATGCATGTGTCTGCAACAAGTATCAGGAGGTCACAAACATCATTATCGAGAAAGAGTTGTAATAAACTCATGCTCAAGCTAATTGTGACTTTCTCACAATCACATCAACAATATCTCTGAATCGTGTTGTTTCCCAGAAACTTATGGACATAGTCTAAGTAGCACCACCCAACTGTCCTTGACCGCGGACACGGCTATTCGAATAGTTTAACACTCTGCAGAGGTTGCACACTTTACCCACAAGATCCGGGGAACTTCCGTGTCATCCACGACCCGTGGTACCTCAAGTACCCGGGGTAAGCACCCAATCACTATCTTCCCCTAGACGACACTAACATAGAGTCCACTCGATTGGTAGTAACCCCCATACCCACATTTCGCATCTTAATAATTGTGGAGACTCGCTCCCATATTCATCACATACCACTGACACGGGGTACCAACGGTGTGTTCGGTGCCCTGTAAAAACAGTCATGGCCGCCTATCCAAGCACGACCACGTCCCGAGAGTGACCTCATGTCACCCCCGTCACTAGTAATGCGGGCACCATGCTAGTATCGACCTAGGTAATCAATAATGCCCTTTCCCATATAAGGGTAGAGTGGTTGCGCATGTTTGGTTGGGACGGTAGTCACACATAAATCTAATCCATCTCTGTAAACAACACTTTTATCAAGCCTCGGCACACTACTTCTTCACCAAGTAGTGCCCTAGCTCCTCATCAACTCCCAGGGGCATTAGTGGCACCCACTGGGTCTTTTGCAAGTATGTCAAACCACACTTGTTTCACTCAATGCATAACCCTGACCCATTTTGTGTAGCCAACTACTATAGCATACATCAATCTACTCCCACCCACATAACCCTCATAGGAAGGTAGGGTCATGTTTGATGCAAGTTTCAACAGTAAGTAACAAAGGTAGCAACCAAAGTGGTCTCCACCTCAACATGATTCCGATGCATAGATAACAAGGTGCTATGAGACATGCATAAAAAGTTTCTCGAACATGGTCAAAGGGCTGCTTGCCTTATTCTTCCGAGTCTTCAAACCTTCTGGTCCATCTCCGAGTATTCCGTTTATTCGTCAACTAACGATGGAAACAATCACAATAAGCAACACAATCAAAGCAAAAATAAAAGTGCTCTAAAAATAAGAGTTGGACTTTTCTAGAATACCTCTGGTCATATTAGAAATGACCAAGGTGGTTTCATAGGTATTGGATCAATGGGTGATTTGGAACATTCCAATATGATGGAACCAAGAGGTTTATGGGTTTGGAAGAAGTATACAGAAATATTTCCTTGAATGATGAGCCAAGGCACCTATCAACAATTCATGATTTTAGAAGCATCTAGGGGTTGGTTTCAATGGATTTGGAATTCAAATGAATTTCCTAGGATTTTGCAAAGCTGATAAATATGAAGAAATGGCTCATTATTTTGTGGGGCACAGAAAGTATTAATAAAAATGTTCCAAAACTAAGTTTGGATATGACAAGCATCTAGGAATTTGAATCACTGCATTTGGATCAAGATTGAGCTCTCTGTGATTTTCTAAAGTTCATCACAGAAAATGGAATATGGGCATTTGCTAAATATTTGTGTAGGAAAAGTCTCTGGAATACTGTGCATGTTGCACCATGTGATAAAGCATGATTTATGGAGCCATAGGAAATTTGAATCATCAAGTTTGGAGTTCAAATGAATTATTTAGGCATTTTTGAAGTTCACAGAAAAAGAAAAGGAAAAGAGAAAAGGGCTTATACCCTTGCGCGCAGGGCGAAGAATAGCCGCACAGCAACTGGGCCGGCCCATCAGCTCAGCCGCGTGCACAGGAGGGGGCGTGACGTCGGAGGCGCCTTCGTGGGGGTACGCCTTCGCGCTGGGAAGGCGTCTTCCAGCCGCCCCGCCTCCACTTAAACGGAGGGGCCCGCCCACTGGGTCGCTGACGAGCGGGCCCCAGCGGCAGGTCCTTCCCCCACCTCCCGCTCGAACAGAGCAGAGGCAGGGGAGGCACGGCCGAGCGCTCGCCGGCGTGGCCCCGTCGACTCAGGCCGTCTCCGGCGACGCTCCAGCCACCGGAACGACCAGCACGGAGAGGCGCATCCGGCCGTGGAAGACACGCCTGCCGAGGAGGACCAGATCGAGTAGGGGTCCAACCGTGGCGGAGGAGGGCTTCGGCCATTTTGGGCTTCGAGCGCACGGGCACCTCGGGGAGGATAGACG
Organism: Secale cereale; assembly: GCA_902687465.1. NCBI lineage: Eukaryota > Viridiplantae > Streptophyta > Magnoliopsida > Poales > Poaceae > Secale > Secale cereale. The sequence goes on from LR738714.1 coordinate 314,130,162, forward strand.
GAGGTGGGGAGCTCCCTGGAGGTCGTGCGATGGCACCAGAGTGGCCATGAGGGAGAGAGGGGCTCGGGGTCGCCCGAATTTGAGCGGCGGCCGGCGGCTCTGCTCCGGCCAGGGAGGTGGCTGCAGGGCACGGGAAGAGCGAGGGATCGGTCCAGAGGATGTTTGGGAGGGAGAGGGAGCAAATGGGACGGAGATGAGGGTCTGGAGCGGTCTTATATAGACACCCCGCAGCTCACCGTGGACGCGGCGCACGAGTGGCCGCGGCAACGGCTCGGGAGGCCAGGGAAGAGGGCGAGGTGCTGTCTACGGAGTTCGTGGGACTAGAGTAGGGCGTCAGGAGGAGAGAGGAGGAGCGGGGAGCGTCGGGACAGGGCGCGCGTGTGAGCTCGCTCACTGGAGCTCACGGCCGGCCAGTGCGCGTGCGAGAGGAGCTGCTGGAGGGAGAAAGAGGAGGGGGCCGACAACGCTGCGTGACACGGACGTCGAGGCGGCCTCGGGGGACACGAGGGGGAGGCCCGAGGCTGTCGGATGCTCCTGATTGGAGGTGGCTACAGTGCTCCAGGGCACTGTAGCGTGCTCCAGAGCGCGAACCCTGCATGCCATGGCATGAGCAAGGTGTCATTGGCGTGTCCTCTTGTGTCCAGCAGTGCTAGGTGTTAGTAAACTATGGGGAGGTGGTCTTGTATGCTCTGGGGAGCCACTGGAATGAGGAGGGAGGTGAAGAATGGGGTGAAAGCTGCTGTCAGAAAAGTGAATTTGGGGTTTTACCCCCCTCCAATAATTGAGCTGAGGCAGAGGAGAGTTGCTGGAGGTAGAATAGGACTAGAAGAAGCTGTGGTAAGAATTTGAGGTAAAGGGAAATAGTAAAAGGGGTCCAAACACTGGTTTTGGTAAATGGACAGAAGGTGTTTGATCAGGTTTTGGGGAGGCAAATGACCTCCACTTGACATGGGACTTAACAGGATCAAATGTCACATATAATTAGGCCCTTACACCAAATTTGAGCTCATTTGGGCAAAGTGGCCAATGTATCTTTGGTGAACCCTAGAAATCAACAGAAATGGTTTCACCATGTTTGAGTCAAGCTAATCATCTCCCCTTGATGCACCACTTGGTGTAGCATCATAATTTGGGGTTATGATCATGCCCACAAAGTTTGAAGCCCCAGGTAAAAAGTTGACAATGTAAAGTTGTTCAAATTTGCATTTGAACAGAAAGGGTTTTGGGGCACTTAGACCAAGTTATGCTTCTCCAAAACTTGTGCCATTTGGCATAGATGCATAATTACATCATTTTAGCATGTGCACCAAGTTTGAGAGCATTTGGACAAGTTTGGCAATGTAAAGTTGCTCAAACTTCAAAATGGACAGAAATGGTTTTGAGGGGATTAGATGATGTTTCCTTGATCTTCAAGGCATGAAGCTTTGCAAGATCATCAAATATGTCATATTTGACATGATAGAATTTCCCTGGAATTGTTGGAGAATATTTCCTTTGTAAATATTTCAACAGCTTGAAATATCCAGAAAGGGTTTGGGAAGGATTTGTCCAATATTTTGAACATGACCATGTGTTGAAACTCTTATATATGGACAATATATGTCCTATGAGTCTCCCTGAATTTTGGAAAATATTTTTGAAATAATTAAATAATTTTTCCCTATTAAAGACCATTTCTGGCCTTAAGAAAAGGCTTTTAAATAAAATATAAAAATAACTTTTAAAATTATACTTTTGTGGTTTCTGGGAGTCCTATACCTAATAGGATTCAAATATACTTTTTGAAAGATTTTTCACACCCTAAATAAGGTACTTGCAGTGCAGACCTCAATTCACGGGTTTTTGGAAAAACTAATATAGAAAATACTATTTGGCCAAAATATTTTTATAAGAAAATTCTATACTGGTCTATACACATGGCTTGATCATTGGGAAAAGGTTTTGGATCAAGGAGATGAAGTATAAGAGTTGGAGGATTTATTTGATTTTTTTAGAGCACTAGCAAACAGCAGTTAAAAGTCAAATCAAGCAAAGTCAAAAACACTCAAAAGTTTTTGTAAATCCACATTTTTAACATGATAATTAGCTTAAGCAAAGTGGCATGAAAATCAGGGTGTGATAGACCTACCCCCCTTACAAGAATCTCGTCCCCGAGATTCACAGACTAGGCGTGGAAAGAAAGGCGGAGTCTTGGATACGGGGTAGTCTTCACTTCTTCTTATTGGTTCTGCTTCCGAGTGGTGCTCCTTGGAATCTTGAAGTGTTTGATGGTATGGCTTCGCGTCCGTCATTCTGCTTCGTCCAGAATGCGGATGGGCTTCTCGCGGTAGGTCAAATCAGGCTGTAGATCAATGGCTTGGTGAGCAACATCCTTGTAGAGATTAGGCTTGTCTGAAACTTGGAGACATTTCCGGAGTTGTGACACATGGAATACATTGTGCACACCGGATAGCTCGGGTGGTAGTTCCAACTGGTAAGCCACTTCTCCTCGTCGTGTAGTGATCTCAAAGGGGTCCAATGAACCTTGGTGCGAGCTTCCCCTTGACTTGGAAACGCTTGGTTCCCTTCAGAGGAGTTACCCGCAGGTACACACGGTCCCCGACATGGAAACTCATGCCCCGATGGTGAGTGTCAGCATAGCTCTTTTGCCTTGACTTGGCTGCCTTCAAACGCTCTCTGACTAGTTGGACTTTCTCTTCTGCTGCACGGAGAATATCCGGTCCAAAGACTAGCCCTTCTCCAGTCTCTGACCAGTTGAGGGGTGTGCGACATCTGCGTCCGCACAACACCTCAAATGGTGCCATCTGAAGGCTCGACTGGTAATTGTTGTTATAGGAGAACTCAGCAAAAGGGAGACAATCCTCCCACTTGGCTCCATATGCCAAGACACAGGCTCGGAGCATGACTTCGAGAATCTGATTGACTCGTTCTATCTGACCTCCGGTCTGTGGGTGGAAAGCCGTGCTGAAAGACAACTTGGTTCCCAAGGCTTCTCGAAACTTCTTCCAGAACCTTGAGGTGAACTGGGTTCCTCGATCTGACACAATCTCCTTGGGAACGCCGAGAAGACTTACGATTCGGTCGATGTAGAGAGCTGCCAGCCGGTTGCCATTATAAGTGGTCTTGACAGGAATGGAATGGACCACCTTGGTCAAATGATCGACTATGACCCAAATAGAGTCATGTCCTCTATCCGACCTTGGTAATCCAGTGATGAAGTCCATTCCGACTGTATCCCACTTCCACACAGGAACCTTGAATGGTTGAAGCAATCCAGCGGGTCGCTGATATTCAGCCTTGACCTTTTGGCACACATCACACTTTGCAACATAGGTTGCAATCTCTCTTTTCATCTCGTGCCACCAGAATCATGCCTTCAAGTCTTGATACATCTTGGTGTGAGCATTCCTTGAGAGGGGTGGTTTGCAGATACGCCCGGTCTTCGACGCAGAAGTTTACTTCTTGATGACGGTGGTCGGCGTAGATCTTCCTTCTTGACAGGGCGGTCCTCAAATGTCTTCTATCCAGCTGTCCGTCTCTTCTTTGTCTTCGGGCAAACAAGTAGGCCATCAAATAATGATGTTACCCAACTTGTCCAATTACTCCGCAAGGTAAGCTGGGGTATTGGTGGTGGTCTCCGTTGAGTATTTGCAGAGGCCTTCCGGACTTAGAGCGAATGCCCGTGGTCAGAATCTGACCAGGTTGTGGCTCGGTGGGGCTTAAGGGTTTCAAGGATTCTAGTGAGTGAGAGAACTTATATCATCTTATCCTTAAGCACAATTTCTGAGATGCCAATAGCTCTATCTAGTACTCCGAACGAAAAGCATAGACCAGCTTCAATCACCACTCGTGCCATACATGTCCTCATGACTCTCAAGGGACGGTCTAACAAAATTGCACTAGTCTACGATCCCCAAATCCATATGTATGTCTACCCCTAAAATCCATGCTGCTAAGCTTGAATTAAACTCCACAATCCAAGCACTCAACCTATTCTTGCAAGGCTCATAACAATGCATCTCTATTCTAAGGAAACACGTCATATGCCACTCCAAGATTTTGTTTCCTTCCTATAGATCAATTCCAATAGCCCGGTAATTTTCATCAATCACCACATAATCCAACAATTTTACAAATCCGATGTCTGCGGTGTTCCACAAGATCTCAAGTCCCTATAATAGCCAAATACTTGAAAGGACTATGCATTACGGTAATAAGTCCACCAAATTCTCATCATCCGGGTCAAGTAAACTCCAAGATCACGATTATATTCATCCCTAAATCAACTCCGACAAATAATCCAATCTCCTAGGTTATTGTCCACCGAGAAGCATGGTATCATAATCAGGATCATAGGCCTAAATCCAATTTACTCCAACCCATGCAGACATATCCAACATTTATACCAACCAGAATCACCTACATAAATCCAAATCTTATGCCCAACGGATACTTCCACATGCTTCCCCAAAGTCATGATCCCACCAATATGAAATCTCACAATCCACCAAGGTCTCAGATAATTCCTCGAAGTCACTGATATAAATCCACCAAGTCATCTGTCCAATATCCTCGAACTGGTCTATCTATGGCATCGTCAGTTCTTGTGCTTTATTAGGATGAAAATGTGCTCGTTCACTGCGTCCACTAGCTCCTTTACGAACCAAGTGTTGTGCAAGGTTATAAAGGCTTAACTGGTTCTCTCGCTTTACTATGGGTTAGGCACATGGTTAAGGATTCGTGCTGGAGTATCTCGTGAAGTCTCAAAGGGTCTAGGAATGGGGTTACTAGTCTGGAGAGTTAAACATAACTCTACGGGGTTGCAATTGATCATGGAGGTTGTAGCAGAAGTCTTCGGTGCCAGTTGGCTGCCGAGGTAGAATCCTTGGTGCATCTTGCCTTGCGGGTCTTCAGTTGGGGAGAGAGAGAATAGAGGGAAGAAGCAGCGTAGAGGAGGGAAACGCCTAAAGGGGGTTCTATAGTGCAGGTGCAACAAACAGGTGCAAAAAGGCCGAAACAAAAGGAACAAGGCAAGGAAGGAGATATAGCCATGCACTTGTTGCCTGGGGCAAAAGTGCGACTTATATCAAAACACAGAAAAATAAAAGCAAGCAACACACAATCATGGTTCTATTCGAACCATCATACGGACTCGACTGCGCATAGGGGGTACACGACTCATCCTACCCTAGGGGTTCTCGGACTCAGTGTCGTGACTTGTGCCTCGTGCAGTCTTCTGAACTTCCTCGGGTGTTGCTACGTCCCTTGTAGTTGTTTGATAAACGATATAGGTTGAGCCTGAAGAATCTTCAACAACTTCTCGCCCGATGAGGTGAGGTGGTGAAGGTGCCTCCTTGTAGCTGGCGTTGACTTGGTCTTCTCTTGTCTCTTTAATCATGACGATCCCTTGTGCCTTCTGGGGCGTTGAGGGTACCAGGTAGGCAATCCATATGCAATGACAATAACAAGGCATAATAGAGGTCCAACATGTCGGTTTCGTTGATGAAAACATCGACACCAAGAGCGGGGGACGAAGAGAACCGTTTTCCTGCTCACTATAGTGAGGCGGACCAAATGGCAAGGTTCTCATCCACCGGTGGTTGTCGATACAACAACGATAGTGACAGGATTACTCTATTAGCGATGCATATCATGATTTGGCATAACCTATACCCTGGGCATCATAGGCCAATGTTGCATCTTCTTAGGGCACTGTCAAGGGTGTCATTATCTTCTGAGTCTTCATGTCCTCATCCACCGAGGATGTAATTTCCTTTGGTATCATCTTGTCACGGTGTCACCAATCTTGCATTCAGAAGAGGTGGGTGAGTGTTTGGCAAGGTGCACTCCACGAGGATTACAGAAAATCCAGTGGTCAGGGGCATAAGGGTTTTAGCGACCAAGGTTTTGAAGGGGAAGAGATCAAGCATAGCCTAGTTTTCGAAAAACTGAGAAGGGAAGAGAAGTATAGATGGTTTTGAAAACTAGTAATAGTTTTGAAAATAGTTTTACCCTAACTAACGACCATGCTAACTAAGGCTTCCTACATTCAACCTGGCTCTGATACCAGCTCTGTGGGGACCCCGACTCATAAGTCGTGATCACCGAATGCACGTGTACAGTGATCCCAGAGATCAATGCTCACTGAACACACAGAAGCTGAATAACAAGAGTCTTACATCCATACATACCGTGTTACACAAATAGGACCATTAAGGTCAAGTCTTGAGTATAACATCGCAGCGGAAATCTTCAACGACAACTTGGACCCATGCCATCTGCTTTAACCCAACATGCATTCTGACTGGGAAGCGTCCTAGCTCGCATGCTCGTCACCAAGAAATCTTCATCATAACATGTTCTCTCATGCCTGGCCAATAAAATAACCAGTGGCAAGCCAATGAGTACATTGAATGTACTCGCAAGCAACCCAAGTATGATGACAGAATAATTATGCAAGGCTCTACTGCTAGATTGGCAGTTTTGCGGAAAGCTAGTTTTTCATATGCAAGTATGATCAACATATAACATGGGCATGCATGTGTCTGCAACAAGTATCAGGAGGTCACAGACATCATTATTGAGAAAGAGTTGTAATCAGCTCATGCTCAAGCTCATTGTAACTTTCTCACAATCACATCAACAATATCTCTGAATCGTGTTGTTTCCCAGAAACTTATGGACATAGTCTAAGTTGCACCACCCAACTGTCCTTGACCGCGGACACGGCTATTCGAATAGTTTAACACTCTGCAGAGGTTGCACACTTTACCCACAAGATCCGGGGAACTTCCGTGTCATCCACGACCCGCGGTACCTCAAGTACCCGGGGTAAGCACCCGATCACTATCTTCCCCTAGACGACACTAACATAGAGTCCACTCGATTGGTAGTAACCCCCGTGCCCACATTTCGCATCTTAATAATTGTGGAGACTCGCTCCCATATTCATCACATACCACTGACACGGGGTACCAACGGTGTGTTCGGTGCCCTGTAAAAACAGTCATGGCCGCCTATCCAAGCACGACCCCGTCCCGAGAGTGACCTCATGTCACCCCCGTCACTAGTAATGCGGGCACCATGCTAGTATCGACCTAGGTAATCAATAATGCCCTTTCCCACATAAGGGTAGAGTGGTTGCGCATGTTTGGTTGGGACGGTAGTCACACATAAATCTAATCCATCTCTGTAAACAACACTTTCATCAAGCCTCGGCACACTACTTCTTCACCAAGTAGTGCCCTAGCTCCTCATCAACTCCCAGGGGCATTAGTGGCACCCACTGGGTCTTTTGCAAGTATGTCAAACCACACTTGTTTCACTCAATGCATAACCCTGACCCATTTTGCGTAGCCAACTTCTATAGCTTACATCTGTCTACTCCCACCCACATAACCCTCATAGGAAGGTAGGGTCATGTTTGATGCAAGTTTCAATAGTAAGTAACAACGGTAGCAACCAAAGTGGTCTCCACCTCAACATGATTCCGATGCATAGATAACAAGGTGCTATGAGACATGCATAAAAAGTTTCTCGAACATGGTCAAAGGGCTGCTTGCCTTATTCTTCCGAGTCTTCAAACCTTCTGGTCCATCTCCGAGTATTCCGTTTATTTCGTCAACTAACGATGGAAACAATCACAATAAGCAACACAATCAAAGCAAAAATAAAAGTGCTCTAAAAATAAGAGTTGGACTTTTCTAGAATACCTCTGGTCATATTAGAAATGACCAAGGTGGTTTCATAGGTATTGGATCAATGGGTGATTTGGAACATTCCAATATGATGGAACCAAGAGGTTTATGGCTTTGGAAGAAGTATACAGAAATAATTTCTTGAATGATGAGCCAAGGCACCTATCAACATGTCATGATTTTAGAAGCATCTAGGGGTTGGTTTCAATGGATTTGGAATTCAAATGAATTTCCTAGGATTTTGCAAAGCTGATAAATATGAAGAAATGGCTCATTATTTGGTGGGGCACAGAAAGTATTAATAAAAATGTTCCAAAACTAAGTTTGGATATGACAAGCATCTAGGAATTTGAATCACTGCATTTGGATCAAGATTGAGCTCTCTGTGATTTTCTAAAGTTCATCACAGAAAATGGAATATGGGCATTTGCTAAATATTTGTGTAGGAAAAGTCTCTGGAATACTGTGCATGTTGCACCATGTGATAAAGCATGATTTACGGAGCCATAGGAAATTTGAATCATCAAGTTTGGAGTTCAAATGAATTATTTAGGCATTTTTGAAGTCCACAGAAAAAGAAAAGGAAAAGAGAAAAGGGCTTATACCCTTGCGCGCAGGGCGAAGAATAGCCACACAGCAACTGGGCCGGCCCATCAGCTCAGCCGCGTGCACAGGAGGGGGCGTGACGTCGGAGGCACCTTCGTGGGGGTACGCCTTCGCGCTGGGAAGGCGTCTTCTAGCCGCCCCGCCTCCACTTAAACGGAGGGGCCCGCCCACTGGGTCGCTGACGAGCGGGCCCCAGCGGCAGGTCCTTCCCCCACCTTCCGCTCGAACAGAGCAGAGGCAGGGGAGGCACGGCCGAGCACTCGCCGGCGTGGCCCCGTCGACTCAGGCCGTCTCCGACGACGCTCCAGCCACCGGAACGACCAGCGCGGAGAGGCGCATCCGGCCGTGGGTGACACGCATGCCGGGGAGGTCCAGATCGAGTAGGGGTCCAACCGTGGCGGAGGAGGGCTTCGGCCATTTTGGGCTTCGAGCGCACGGGCACCTCGGGGAGGATAGATGGAGGTGGGGAGCTCCCTAGAGGTCGTGCGATGGCACCAGAGTGGCCAAGAGGGAGAGAGGGGCTCGGGGTCGCCCGAATTTGAGCGGCGGCCGGTGGCTTTGCTCCGGCCAGGGAGGTGGCTGCAGGGCACGGGAAGAGCGAGGGATGGGTCCAGAGGATGTTTGGGAGGGAGAGGGAGCAAATGGGACGGAGAGGAGGGTCTGGAGCGGTCTTATATAAACACCCCGCAGCTCACCGTGGACGCGGCGCACGAGTGGCCACGACAACGGCTCGGGAGGCCAGGGGAGAGGGCGAGGTGCTGTCTACGGAGTTCATGGGACTAGAGTAGGGCGTCAGGAGGAGAGAGGAGGAGCGGGGAGCGTCGGGACAGCGCGCGCGTGTGAGCTCTCTCACTGGAGCTCACGGCCGGCCAGTGCGCGTGCTAGAGGAGCTGCAGGAGGGAGAAAGAGGAGGGGGCCGACAACGCTGTGTGACACGGATGTCGAGGCAGCCTCGGGGGACACGAGGGGGAGGCCCGAGGCTGTCAGATGCTCCTGATTGGAGGTGGCTACAGTGCTCCAAGGCACTGTAGCGTGCTCCAGAGCGCGAACCCTGCATGCCATGGCATGAGCAAGGTGTCATTGGCGTGTCCTCTTGTGTCCAGCAGTGCTAGGGGTTAGTAAACTATGGGGAGGTGGTCTTGGATGCTCTGGGGAGCCACTGGAATGAGGAGGGAGGTGAAGAATGGGGTGAAAGCTGCTGTCAGAAAAGTGAATTTGGGGTTTTACCCCCCTCCAATAATTGAGCTGAGGCAGAGGAGAGTTGCTAGAGGTAGAATAGGACTAGGAGAAGCTGTGGTAAGAATTTGAGGTAAAGGGAAATAGTAAAAGGGGTCCAAACACTGGTTTTGGTAAATGGACAGAAGGTGTTTGATCAGGTTTTGGGGAGGCAAATGACCTCCACTTGACATGGGACTTAACAGGATCAAATGTCACATATAATTAGGCCCTTACACCAAATTTGAGCTCATTTGGGCAAAGTGGCCAATGTAGCTTTGGTGAACCCTAGAAATCAACAGAAATGGTTTCACCATGTTTGAGTCAAGCTAATCATCTCCCCTTCATGCACCACTTGGTGTAGCATCATAATTTGGGGTTATGATCATGCCCACAAAGTTTGAAGCCCCAGGTAAAAAGTTGACAATGTAAAGTTGTTCAAATTTGCATTTGAACAGAAAGGGTTTTGGGGCACTTAGACCAAGTTATGCTTCTCCAAAACTTGTGCCATTTGGCATAGATGCATAATTACATCATTTTAGCATGTGCACCAAGTTTGAGAGCATTTGGACAAGTTTGGCAATATAAAGTTTCTCAAACTTCAAAATGGACAGAAATGGTTTTGAGGGGATTAGATGATGTTTCCTTGATCTTTAAGGCATGAGGCTTTGCAAGATCATCAAATATGTCATATTTGACATGATAGAATTTCCCTGGAATTTTTGGAGAATATTTCCTTTGTAAATATTTCAAAAGCTTGAAATATCCAGAAAGGGTTTTGGAAGGATTTGTCCAATATTTTGAACATGACCATGTGTTGAAACTCTTATATATGGACAATATATGTCCTTTGAGTCTCCCTGAATTTTGGCAAATATTTTTGAAATAATTAAATAATTTTTCCCTATTAAAGACCATTTCTGGCCTTAAGAAAAAGCTTTTAAATAAAATATAAAAATAACTTTTAAAATTATAATTTTGTGGTTTCTGGGAGTCCTGTACCTAATAGGATTCAAATATACTTTTTGAAAGATTTTTCACACCCTAAATAAGGTACTTGCAGTGCAGACCTCAATTCAGGGGTTTTTGGAAAAACTAATTTTAGAAAATACTATTTGGCCAAAATATTTTTATAAGAAAATTCTATACTGGTCTATACACATGGCTTAATCATTGGGAAAAGGTTTTGGATCAAGGAGATGAAGTATAAGAGTTGGAGGATTTATTTGATTTTTTTATAGCACTAGCAAACAGCAGTCAAAAGTCAAATCAAGCAAAGTCAAAAACACTCAAAAGTTTTTGTAAATCCACATTTTTAACATGATAATTAGCTTAAGCAAAGTGGCATGAAAATCAGGGTCTGACAGCCACGGGCCCCTTTTATAATCCAAAGGGGCTGGCATAGTGGCACACATGAGGTGGAAAGGTGTACAATGCATAGGCTTATCCCATGCTATTACGGGACAAGACGCATTAAATGCGCTGCTTAGGTGTCTATTTGCTTTATCGGGGATGGAAAAGAAGCACGTCCCGTCCATGGCCGCTCTGTCTGGTCGCGATGCGCGTCCAGGCCAGCGGGGCAGGCAGCTGAGGTGGCGTGATCGTAGGGTCTTCATGAAGATCTGCATGCAACCATGCAGGTGCTTAATCAACTAGACCAGGGACCACGTATCGCCACGTGGGTGGCTGCCTGCGCTAGCGGGTGGGCCGCTGAGCTGGGGCGACGATGGGGTGGCAAGGGCTTGCCGTAGTCTTGCGTTTGTCCATGGCAAGTGTCTTGCCGGGGCCTCTGTGAGCGTCCCTTGGCAAGAGGCTTGCCAGGGCTCCGGTGTGTCTTCGGCAAGGAGCCTTGTCGGGGCCTCGTGGGCATCCTCGGCAAGGAGCCTCGCGATCGCCGTGTCTTCTGGTTCTTGTCTTGGGAGTCATAGATCTTTGTCTTTACAAATATCTGCATGCCATCACGTGGGTGCTTCTCGAGCCTTGGTTCCAATGCTGTTGATGACGTTGGAGTCCTTAGGCTCAAGGGCGGACACGACGGAGGCGTTTGGGTGGATCGCCCCGGCAAGAGCCCTTGCCGGGGGCGCGCAGGCCGCCCCGACAAGAGTCCTTGTCAGGGGAGAGCATGTCTCCTTGCTTGGTATTCTTGTGCCACCGTCTTGGTATTGTGCTGGTAACTCTGCGTCTCTGGCTTCCCTCCTCTGCTCTATTGTGTTTGGTCGTAGGCGCGGCTCTGACTGCCCGTGCACAAGTAAGGGGTAAAAAAGAGAGCCCCTACTTTTGTACACCGACAGTACCCGAGGATGGCATTGTACGGGAGGCCGATACGGGCGATGTCAAAGTCGATCAGCTCGGTGCGGTAGTTGTTTCGGGTGCCAAAGGTGATCGGGAGGCGGATCTACCCAGAGGGCTGGTGGAACCGCTGCTGACTCCGGAGAAGGGTTTGGTGGGGCACAGCCGCTCGAGCGGCACATGAATCAAGCTGAAAGCCTCCACTGAGAGCACGTTGAGGCCAGCCCCACCATCGATGAGGGTCTTGGTGATTGCCACGTTGCAGATGGTGGGGGTGCAGAGCATCGAGAGAACTCCTGAGCCCACGGTGGAGGCAGGGTGGTCCCCTGAGTCGAAGGTGAGGTTGGTCTTGGGTGCCGCCCATCCAGGAAGAGCCCCCTGGCGTATGGAGGCGACGCCCGCCTGGCGAAATATCTGCTTGATGTGGCAGCCGGAGGGTGGCACTTTGGAGCCGCCGAGGAGGGCCGCGATGACATGGGGCGCCGGCGCCCCAAAGAGTGCGACGAAGAGGTCACACAGCTCCTCCCAGGATGCCACAGATGATTCTGGCAAGCTGAAAAACCAGGCGCGCGGCACGCCGGTGAGCACCATGGGGAGCCAGCTGGCCATGACCTTGCTGTCGCCGCCGACCGCCGAGATGGCCTCTTTGTAAGCCTGGAGGAAGACGGCTGGTTCTGTTTCCCTGTTGTAACGGGGCGGCAGATCTGGCCTAAACCTGGGTGGCCACTGCACCCGTCGTAAGGCGGCGGTGAAGGCCCGGTGACCCAGAGCGCCACCGCGCACGGCCATCAAGCCGGTCAGAGGAGGGATGCGTGCCATGGGAACTTGACGGGCGGAGGGCGGAACGGACGGGGGGGAAATTTCGGCACACCCCTACCTGGCGCGCCAAATGTCGGATCTTGGGTTCCGGAAAAAGAAAAACCCTTGAGGTTCAAACTCTGGGGTGCGCACGAAGATCTCTCCTTCCGCCCTAGCTCGTCTACTCGCCGACCCCTAGGCCTAGCTCTTCAGATCCAAAGAACAAGGGACACAAGGTTTATACTGGTTCGGGCCACCGTTGTGGTGTAATACCCTAATCCAGTGTGGTGTATTGGATTGCCTTGTAGGCTGAGGAAGAACTAGTACATGGACGAACTACCTCCTGAGGAGAGGGGTTCTAGTGCTCGGGTGAGCTTGTGGTGTGCGGCCTACTATCTGATCAACTCAAGATGAGATGATCCCAATGGTGGTGGTTAGTCCTATTTATAGTGGCACAGGTCCTCTTCCAAAATATTGAGAGGGAAAGGGTCCCACAACGGTCAAATTTGAAGGGGGACAACTAGTACAATCTATCCTGACAAAAGGTGGTCTTCGCCTGCCAAAGGCTCTGGTGGTGACGCTGCCGTGGGCTCTGCGATGACCTCCGCTCTACCGTCCTACTGGTCTTGGTCTTGTTGCACCGATATGAAAACCTTTGCCTAATGCCTCGGGACTCCGCGCATGCACCTGCTCCTTTAGCACCAAAGAGGAGACTGGCCTACGCCCGCTGGCGCCCGCCTGGCCTTGGTCGTCACCGCTCACATCTCGAGGACCTCCAGAGGTACCCCTTGCATTGATATCTCCGATCCTCATGAGCCGGCTTAGTGAGGCCTCCCCAGGGGATGTCTTGCGTTGTCCGCCTCATGAGGCTTGGCCCCTTGTGAGGGTCTTGAGTGGTTGCTGAAGAAGTTGGGCCGTACCAGGCCACCCGATGAGCCACGCCCTGGGCCGTAGGCAGGCAAGTCTGGGCACCCCCGTTCCTAGAACACCGACAGTGGCGGCCGCCCTGCGGACGGGAAGTCCGAGGAGATCAACATCCTCTCCTCCGAACAGGAGGAGGATGACGAAGAAGAAGAAGAAGAAGAAGAAGAAGAAGAAGAAGAGTCCCCTGCGCAAGGCAGGGGGAAGACGAGGGCGGCTGCCGCTGATGCGGGCAAAGACGCACCCTAGGGGAGACTGAACCTCCCCGTTTGTTCAGACTCATCGTCCGAACATAGGTTTGTGTGAAGCTCAGGGAGAAGCCCCCAACCGAAACGTAAGTTTGTACGGATATATTAATTGCTGCACCTTGTTTGTTTAGCATTTTAATGCTTACTTAGTATTTCTCACCTGTTGACCTATAGCCCTCCCCGAGCACAACCTGACGCCTCCTTATCGGAGGGGAACTCTCCAGCTCCTAGAGAGATCGAGAGTGACCCGCTGGTCCGAGCTCCATCGCCGGTGACCGGTGGGGACACCGAAGTGTCCTCCCAGCATGTGTCTTCCTCTCAAGGAGATGGGGCGGGGCAAGTGACAGGGCGGCCAAGGGTAACACCTCGGCTGCCACTGACCACGGGGAAACAATCCCCATGGAGACCGAAGACGGGGGGCCCAGACAGTCCGGGGCCCTGCCGAATACTGATCGGGAGCCTAGCACGGCTCCGGGGTCCGAAGACCAGACCCCCAAGGTGGGGGATGATACGACGGCACCCGGGATCAATCTGGAGGCGCCAGACCCTGTGGAGGGAGCACTCTAGAGTGCTTCCGTCGTGGAGGAGCACCACACCATGATGGGTGCGGTGATGAAGAAGATTCAGTCCATGAAAGGCAGACTGAATGAAGCCTTTAATAGCCTGTTAACAGGCTTTGAGGTAAGCAATGTAATGTTCTTTATGGAACTTTATTTGTTTTATATGCACATATATAGCCAGTAGCCCCTGATGCTTTGTGTGATTCTGAACAGAATATGATGAAGTACCATAGTATACCATGTTATAGAGATGAACTGTATGCTTCTGTATTTGAACATGCTTCACTAGTTGCGGCAACTGCACGAGATGCAGAAGTTGCCGAACTAAATCGGAAGCTTTTGTTAGCCAACGCGGACCTCGACTGCGTCAACAAGCTTTAGATGAAACGCAAGGTATGCGTATTAAAAAATTAAAATGTCAAGAAGACTGAGTAACTGGGTATGAGTATAAACTCTTTATGATATTCTGTATTACACAGTTGGCGCCACTGAGCTCGAGGCCCTCAAGGGCAAGCTCGCGAAGGCCAAGAAGGAGGCCGAGGCGAGCAGGGCAATCGTTGACAAAGCAGTTGCTGATCTAGAGGCCGAAAAGGCCGCATGCCAATAGCACGTGGCTCGGGTGTCCGAAGTCGAGGACGAACTCAAAGATGCTATTCGCAACTACGAGGCGTTGGAGTTGAAGGCTTTGGAACAAGCGTCCGAGCTTAATGCGGCAGTTAAGGCTGCCCAGGATGCGCGAAGCGAGTCGCGCAGCGCCAGTGAAGAAATCAAGCAGGCGTGGGAGATAGCATCTGGTAAGACCTTTCTCTTATAGAGCATCTTCGGAGGGCGGAAGTATCTTGGGCTGACACCGTTATGGAGTTCTCTAGGCGTGTTTGCTGATCTTCCGAGGAGCAGTGCTGACGACGCCCAATACTTTCGAGCCCAGGAGGGGAACGACACAGAGAAGCTGTTTTGGTCGCAGTTATATGCGCCAAAACATCTGGTGCCCCTCAACGACCAGATGAAGTAGCCGGTCGAGCTGCACAATATGGCGAGTTTGACCATGAAGGACTTGATAGTCCGGCTATGGTCTGCTGGTCCAATCCCAGTAGCTACTTCGGATTGGTGAAGCCGCTCGTCGACGCGAGTCTGCAGGTTGACGCGTTGAAGCATTCGGCCTACATAGAGGGTGCTCAGATGGCCTTCATCGTGTAAAAGTGCACTGGGCGAAGATGAAGGCGCAAGATATAACTACTGCTGGCCCGCCCGCAGGCAAGGAGCACCGCAAGCCGGAGAAATACTTCGAGGAAGTCATAGAAGACGCCCACCTTGTAGAAGGCCAGTGCTCAAAAGATGTTATCTTTGAGTAATTGTATCCGGTTGTAAAGACATGAGCTTATGAACTGATGTATATAACTTTGGCGCTATGGTAATGTGAGCAACTTTTACCTCCTGTGTGGATGTTTATTTAAATCTGAAAGTTTCCAATCATCGGTTTCAGGCCCCATGTAAATAGTACTAGGGTGTTTGGTCATATGCGTAGACACTCTTTATGGAACGCCTTGGTCCGCGTAGGAGGTGTATGCGGAGCGAACCAGGCAATCAGACTATGCGGCGTTATTGCTTTCACTTAGCCATAGGAATTTGACAAGTGGGGCTAGGTACTAGCCCCTGGTGCGGATATGGTATTTCCGAATTAATGTATCCATTTGCACGCGGCTGGGCGAAAAAAACCAACCCTTCATGTAACATGGGGTAGATCTCTATCGATCATAGTATATCACTAAGTCCCCGGATCGCGGACTGCTACTTCTCGAGCTTGCGTTGTATTCCCTCAAAGAGAAAGGGAGATGCAGCACAGTAGCGTAAGTATTTACCTCAGTTTTTGAGAACCAAGGTATCAATCCAGTAGGAGACCACGCGCGAGTCCCTCGCACCTGCACAAACAAATAA
Organism: Secale cereale; assembly: GCA_902687465.1. NCBI lineage: Eukaryota > Viridiplantae > Streptophyta > Magnoliopsida > Poales > Poaceae > Secale > Secale cereale. The sequence continues at coordinate 314,146,431 of LR738714.1, forward strand.
GAACTTCGCAGCCAACGGGATAAGGGGTTGTCAATCCCTTTACGGTCACATACGAAAGTGAGATCTGATAGAGATGATAGTTTGATATTTTTGGTATTTTGGATTATAAGAACAGAAAGTAAAAGCGGAAAAAGTAAAGTAAGTGTAGATTGATATGTTGAGAATAGACCCGGGGGCCATAGTGTTCTCTAGTGGCGTATCTCATGATAGCGATATTCTACAGCGGGTAAACAAATTACTGTCGAGCAATTGATAGAATTATGAGACTATCTAGGTGTGATCATTATATATAGGCATCACGTCCGAGAAAAGTAGACCGAAACGATTCTGCATCTACTACTATTACTCCACACATCGACCGCTATCCAGCATGCATCTAGTGTATTGAGTTCATAAGAACAGAGTAACGGCTTAAGCGAGATGACATGATGTAGAGGGATAAACTCAAGCAATATGATATAAACCCCATCTTTTTATCCTCGATGGTAACAATACAATACATGCCTTGCTGCCCCTACAGGTACTGGGAAAGGGCACCGCAAGATTGAACCGAAAGACAAGCACTTCTCCCATTGCAAGAACTATAGATCTAGTAGGCCAAACCAAACCAATAATTCGAAGAGACTTGCAAGGATATTATAATCATACATAAAGAGTTCAGAAAAGAACCATATATTTCTCATAGATAATCTTGATCATAAACCCACAATTCATCGGATCTCGACAAACACACCGCAAAAAGAGATTACATCGTTTAGATCTCCTCGAAGACCGAGGAGAACTTTGTATTGAGATCCAAAGAGAGAGAAGAAGCCATCTAGATACTAGCTATGGAACTGAAGGTCTATGGTAAACTATTCACAACTCATGGTGAGGCGATGATGATGATGTAGAGGCACTCCATGGAAGATCCTCCCTTCGGCGGAGCTCCGGAACAGGCCCCAAGATGGGATCTCACGGGAACAGAAGGTTACGGCGGTGGAACTAGGGTTTTCTCTGCTGTTCTGATGGTTTCGGGGTACGTAGGCATATATAGGAGGAAGGAGGGCACCGGGGGCCTTACGTGGGACCCACGAGGCAGGGGGCGCGCCCCCACGCTCGTGGGCACCACGTAAGCCCTACTCCGTGGTTCTCAAGTCTCCCGTGCATGATTTTCTCCAAAAATATCTCTCCCGAAGGTTTCATTTCGTTTGGACTCCGTTTGATATCCCTTTTCTATAAAACCCTGAAACAGGTAAAAAGTGGCAATCTGGACTGGGCCTTTGGGTTAGTAGGTTAGTCCCAAAAATAATATAAAAGTGTATGACAAAGCCCATTAAACATCCAAAACATCATAAATAATAGCATGGAACAATAAAAAATTATAGATACGTTGGAGACGTATCACGGACCAGGTTCTCACATATCATGACAGTCGGTTTTCGGCTTTCTCTACTGAGGTACTTGACCGGACGAGCCAGAAGTACAATCCCAATAGTTCTCCCTTCACAGTCTAGCCGAACAATCGGGAACGTAGGGGTAAGCACATGAGCTGCGCAAACCAACTATTGACCAAAGACATGATTCGGCACTGATGCATATAGAGAAAATATCCAGGACGCCGAACACTCCTTCTAGGTGTTCGGACTTTTCGACATATACCGGGCTGAATACAGCCCCTGGTAATGGATCCTGTTGACAAGGCACATGTGGCAATCTGACATGGGGAGAGAACACAGGTGGTGAGAGCATAAAACTCCAAACATAATATAAACCAAGCTGTTTCTATAATATCTCGTTATAGTACGGCGAGCCATAATCTTACAGATAATGCCAATAACTTTCTTGGACATTTTACATGCCAGAAAAGTATAAAACAAAAAGTGAAAAAAGGTTTACACATGGTCTTAATCTAAAAACAAACCTTAGCGCGGGTCCCTGCTGCACATCTGTGCCGTTTCCTCCTCTGTGATGTGTCCTTGAAGGGGGGAGTGTGATGACCATCTATGAAAAAGAGCAAAAAGGAAAAACCTAGAAAAGAAAAGAAATCCAGTATGGCCATAAACAGAACCAGTTCGTTTAGTGAACCTTAAAAGATAATTTTTGAGTCCAAATACAGTCGAGCCGAACTATGGACTATGTTTATGCAGTGTGCCCCCAACGCCGGCCAAGGGATTTTGATGGCATAATTATGTACACGAGGCACGTATGCTATCACTTTATGGGGCGGTCGATGGGGGCGTAACTGCTAATCCAGCTCAGGTTCATCTAAGCTGCCGCACTGAGGCGTATGCCGGACACATTTAGTGTGTCCGCGGTTTTAACGACCGATAGGCTGTCCGGCTTGAATAGGCCGTTTTGGACTTCGGCTACTAAGGCCGCAGTGTCCTCCTCCGTGCGGAGAGAACGCTCCATATTTCCATTGACAATGATGACGCCACGTGGTTCAAGATTTTAAGCTTTAGATAAGCATAATGCGGGACTGCATTAAAGCGGGTGAAGGCCGTTCTTCAGAGTAGTGCGTGATAGCCACTTCGGAATGGAGCTATGTCGAAGATTAGCTCTTCGCTTCGAAAGTTATCGGGAGAGCCGAATACGACCTCCAATTTTAAACAGCCCATGCAGCGGGCTTCTACGCTCGGTATCACTCCTTTAAACGTTGTGCTGCTTGGCTTGATTCTTGACGGGTCGATCCCCATCTTGCGGACATTGTCCTGATATATCAGATTGAGACTGCTGTCACTGTCCATAAGGACTTGAGTGAGATGATATAAATCTATTATTGGGTCGAGCACTAGGGCAGCCAAACCCCCGTGACAGATACTAGTCGGATAATCCCTGCGATCAAAAGTGATCGGACATGCCGACCATGGGTTGAATTTCGGGGCAACAGGCTCAACGGCGTAGACATCTCGGAGTGCGTGCTTGCACTCCCTCTTTGGGATATGAGTGGCATAGATCATGTTCACTTTTTTGATCTCCGGTGGAAATTTCTTCTGTCCCCCTGTGTCCGGCTGGCGAGGTTCATCCTCGTCTTCGCTCTGAGGTCCCTTTCCCTTGTGTTCGGTGTTGAGCTTGCCAGCCTGCTTGAAGACCCAACAATTACGGTTAGTATGGTTTGCATGTTTTTCTGGGGTACCATGGATCCGACAGGGCCTATCTAATATTTTGTCCAGGATGGATGGACCATCTTTGTTGCCTTTGAATGGCTTGTTCCATTGACCGGGTCTAGAGCCGCTGAATCCGGCCTTTACCACTGTATCATCTAGGCTTCCAACATTATTTTGACATTTGTGTTTATTACGGCGTGCCTTCCCATTGCCATTCCTGACTTCAGATGTTCCAGGGTCGCTGGTGCTGCTACGAGCTAGCCAGTTGTCCTCGCCCGCGCTAAAGCGGGTCATGAGTGTAGTTAGGGCTGCCATTGTACTCAGCTTTTCCTGGCCGAGGTTTCTGGCTAGCCATTCGTCCCAGACACTGTGTTTGAAGGCCGCTAAGGCTTCGGCGTCCGGACAGTCAACGATTTGGTGTTTCTTAGTGAGAAACCGATTCCAATTCTTGCGGGCTGACTCCCCAGGTTGTTGGATGATGTGACTTAGATTGTCAGCATCCGGGGGCCGGACATAGGTCCCTTGAAAATTAGCCCGAAATGCATCCTCAAGTTCTTCCCAACTTCTAATGGAGTTCTCTGGGAGGCTGTTTAGCCAGTGCAGAGCTGGTCCTTTCAGCCTGAGGGGTAAGTATTTGATGGCGTAGAGATCATCTTTGCGAGCCATGTGGATGTGAAGAATGAAGTCTTCTATCCAGACGGCAGGATCTGTCGTTCCATCATACGCCTCGATATTTATGGGTTTAAACCCTTCTAGAAAGTCGTGATCCAGTACCTCATCGGTGAAGCACAGAGGGTGTGCGACACCCCTGTATTTTGCTATGTCATGGCGTATGTCTGGCGGTTGTGATGTGCGATATTGACCCCGAACTAGTATATGTCCGGCATGATTGGCTTGATACCCGCCGCCCCATGCGGGAGCACGGTCCCTGGATCCATAGATGTATCTGATCTGGCCAGCCTTTTTGTTCAGGTCATCATGCAGATCGTGTTTCCGGGCTTGAGCCGTATCCTCCATTCCTTCATAGGGTGGGGGTGCGGGCTTGTGCACGCCATTGCTAACCACTCTGTCCCGTCCACAAGGTGGTCGGTCCGGCTTGTCGGCGGTGTTATTCTTCGGCGATATAGGCAAAGTGTCCTCGTCGTCGAATTCAGGCAGCAGTTTACGCTTAGGATAGCCTTTGGTTTGGCGATTGTAGCCATATTTTTTCTCAGCGTCTAGCACTTCGTTCCATCTATCATTGAGCGTGTCCTGTGCGGCTCGAAGCCGTCTCTGCTGCTTTTTCAGGCTCCTTGCAGTGGCAATAAGCCTTCGATGGAAGTGCTTTTGTTCTAAGGGTTCTTCTCGGATGATGTATTCGCCGTCGCCCAGGCTAACATCCTCTTCCGAGACAGGTTCATAATTACTGTCTTCGGCATTATTGTCATCGGACAGCGGTTTCGGACTATGTTCGCCGTCCTCTCGCTCGTCCTGCTCTATTGCTGGGTCCACGGGGTGTTTGGCTTGATCCGGACTGTCGGGGGAAACTGTCCTCCCACGAGCACCTATGGGACCGGAGCCCCTTCTATGTTGCGGTAAGGGAGCGGAGGGAGCACGGAGAGCAGATCGAGAGGCACACGCGGGCAGTTTACCCAGGTGCGGGCCGCGGTGACGCGTAAAACCCTATTCCTGCTTTGGTTGTATTTAGTTTTCAGAGCTCGGGAGCTTGAAGATCTACAGTACCAGCTACACCGAGCGTGGAGTGAGCAAGTTTCTGGAATCGAACCCCCTCTACGTTGTGCATGGGCCTCCTTTTATAGCTCAAAGGGGTCACCGACAAGTGCCAACGTAGAGGAGGGTAAAAGTGTAAATTTGGTGGTAGTTGTAACAGTGCATGAACAGTGGTCTTCACCTAACCTTGACGGTGGGGGACAAGGGCATTTAATGCCCGTCGCCGTCGACTCCAAAAGCGTCTGTCCATGCGCCTCCGTTCGCCACGGCGGTAGCCTCGTCACCGCGGCTCGCCAGCGTGTCCCTCAGGCTGCACAGCCATCTGCCACGCGCCCCTGGAAGGGCCCCAGGGCGATGCGTGGCCGAGTGAGCTGGAGCGCAGGCACACAGTGTGAGCTTCCCCCGGCAAGCACCTTGCCGGGGCCGCTATCTTGCCGGGCCCGGAAGCTTGCCGCTTCCTGGGTCCTGCTGGGGCGCATGATGCGCCGTGATGTATCTTTTGCGGTGTTATCCTTTGGCCTTCCTGGCGAGCACCTCTTGCCAGGGTCTTGTGCTGGAAAGATGTCCTTGAGCCTGGTGCGGCCTTCCCGGCAAGCTCCTCTTGCCAGGGTCTTGTCTTCTAACTTGAATACTTTGTTCTTGAATGGCTTGAAAGGGTCTGGGGCGGGCCTCGGCAAGCGCATGGTAAGCCCTGCCGCGGGAAGCTGCTACTGCCCGTGCACAAGTTGGGGTACTAAGGCACCCCTACCTTAGTAAACCGAAAGGAGCCCACGGGCCTGGGCCACACACGGTGCCGAGCGCTGTTGGTCCAGGCCCAAGACAGTGCACGGGCACATGCGGCCCACGGCAAGCCGTATCCCTCTCCGTATCCGCCGCATCCCTCCCTAACGGCACGAGTCGATTGCGGCGTCGTGGGAGAGATCGTGGCCTATTCTTTAATGGGAAATGCGGAACGTCCCCCACTTCCCCCTTAAAAGCAGAGGAAGCAGGGGCAGTTCCCCCCATCGTCTTCATTGCGCCTTGAGTTCTCAGAAACCCCCGCCGCTCCCTGCTTCCGCCCTTCCTCCACCGTCCTCCCCACCCGCCGCGCCGCCGTCCTCCCCCGCCGCCCCCGCCATGGCCCCTAAGAGCGACCAGGCGAAGAGCGACAAGGCGAAGAGCGACAAGGTGAAGAAGGAGAAGTCTGAGCAGGCGGCGAAGCTAGCGGCCATGAGGAGAAAGAGTGTGGTCTTCCCGCCAAGGCTCGGCCCGAGGGAGCTGCGGGACAAGTACTACTTGTTCTGGGCGAGGGAGACGAAGGATCATCCCCGCACCCAAGTCCTCCCCGCCATGGCCGTCGACATGTTGCCGGGAGGTTACTACTTCTTTGCTGCATTCTTCTACTGCGGTCTTTGCCCTCCGTTCTCTTCTGCGATGTAATGAATACATACGGCTTCCGTCTCTTAGATTTCACCCCCAACGCCGTTCTCACCCTGGCCGTTTTCGCACATCTGTGCGAAAACTACGTTGGGGTCCACCCAAATGTAGCTCTTTTCCGCCACTTCTTCATGCCTAGAGTAGAATCCGGATCCCCTCTCTCCGGCGGCATCTATTGGATCTTCAGGCTGAACAAGAAGAAGGCGTACTTGAAGGGATAGCTTCGCGGCAAGTGGGAGGAGTGGAGGGCAGACTGGTGTTGGATCCTGGAGAAAGATCCCGAGCAGTTTACCTTGCCGCGCCAGACTGCCATAGTGCACGGCAAGGATTGGAGTGACTTGGCCCCGGAGGACGACAAGTTGCAGATCGCTTTAACTAGGATTCTTCGTCTCCGGGCTGCCAGTCTGATAGTGGGTGAAGTTGGAGCTGATTTCCTCCGCCGCCGCATCGCCCCTCTGCAGGAAAGGAAGAGGTCTGCTTGGGAGTTCGGCAATGCGGCAGACCGCATGAGGCTGCGCCCCGGGTTGAACTACAACTTCACCGTCTTGGAGTTGAAGGGGATGGTCCGGGAACTGTTCAAACACGACCCCAAGCACCCGGAGTGGTTCAAACCGTCGACCGGAGTGGTCCCTTTGTGCAACAACACGGCCCTCAGTGCCATCCGCGCGGCAATGCCGGAGTGCGATTCCCACGGGGTCGTCCCCACTTGGCTGGAGCCCTCGGCGGAGACCGTGCAAGCCTTCTTCGACAACTTGGTTGAAAAACCACGCAACGCTGATGATAGGAAGGGGCTCACCCGGGAGACCACCGCGCGAGATGTGGCGTACATTGCCTCCAGGATGGAGGAGGCTACCGCGGCAGCAGCGGCAGGTGAGTTTGGATACACCGTTGACGAAGCGGAGGCGGCGGACGCGGTGAGCCAGGCCGAGGAGGAGGAAATCCTCAAGCTGCTGCAGATCACGACCGAGGAGTTTGCCGGGGAGCCTACCGGGGAGCCTGCCGGGATTGGCGAGGCTGCCGGGCAGGGGACCGAGTCCAGCGGGCCTGCCGAGGAGGAGGAGGAGGAGGCCGAGTTCGGTGATTCCGATGAAGATTCCGGCGGATCCCTGAATCTTGACGACGACGCCTCCTCGTCCTTGGAGAACTCTCCGCCACCACCGAGCCCAAGCCCTCCGCCGCAACCGAAGAAGCGCCTCCGCAAGGCCGTCGGCGCCCCAGCAGCGACCGCAGCGCCGGGCGACGCGTGCCACCACGACGAGCAAGGTCGTCAAGGAGGCGCCCCGTGCCCGAGCGACAAGCGGGGGGGGGGGGGTCTTCCCGGAGTGACTCCGGGGTACCTTCTGCTCCTCGGTCTTCAGCGGCGACCGGCGCTGGGTCTTCACAGCCCGTAGCTCCAGAGCCCGCCAAGCGCCCGAGGGAGCCCTCTCCTCCAGCTCCTCGCGCTGGAGCAGCCGAGGCAGGATTCAATTTCTCCACTCTTAGCTCCGACGAAGAGGAGGAGGAAGAGTAAGTATTTGCAAGTTTCATTTCTTTTGATTTTGTCTTCATTTCTCTTGCTTGGTTCTGATCTTGATCTTGTTTTGGCTTCCAGGACCTTGACCCAGCGGATGGCGAAGAGGACCAAGATCCCTGTGGTCGAGATCGAAGACGATGAGCCTGCCGCAGCGGCAGGAGACGCGCCAGCGGCAGACTTGCCGGATCAGCCTGCTACTCCGAGGAGCAGCCCCCAGCGCAGCCCCTAGCGTAAGTCTGGTATCTATTTTTCTGCTTGAGGGGCGCGCTCGAGGTTATTGCTCGTACTGATGTTTTGTTGTTTTGTGCAGAAGTGGAGCCGCAACCGCAGGAGCACCAGGAGGCTGCCCCCGACGAGCCGCTTGCTCCACCCTCCCCGCCAAGGAGGAGCTCCCCGGCAAGGGACGGTGCTCCGCCAAGGATGGGTACTCCGCCAAGAGCGAGTACCCTTCCAAGGGCGAGCACCCCGACAAGGGCGGACTCCCCGCCAAGGGAGGGCACCGGAGGCCCTCCGCCGGCGGGGGCTTCTTCTACGCCGCCAAGGGATAACTCCCCGGCGAGGGACCCCGTCATCGAAGAGGCCCACGCATGTAAGCCCCTTGTAGTTTCTTCTTCTCAAATTCTTCTTTTTGGATATTTGCTTGATAATCTTTCTTTTCTTTTTCTTCTACTAGATCCTCCCGCCCCGGAGCTGATGGAGACGGAGGCCACCGCCGAGGAGGGTGTGCATGGCGACGGCGGCAACGCCACTACTGCCGAGGGGATGGCTAAAGCTGACGAGCCAGCCATCGAGGAGACCGCCCCGGCCGCCGACGCCGCGGCTGGGGAAGGGACCGGCGACCACACTGCTGGCCCGGAGGCTGCAGGAGCGTCGGACGCTGCACCGGCCGCCGACCCCTCCGCCTCCACGGAGCGGTCGGGTGTCTATCTGGAGGCCGCCAACGGGGTCTTCATTCAAGTCCCGTGGGCGTCCTCGTCTAGGGTACCCATGGAGGGAGAGACCTTCGACGGAGAGGTCCTCGCCTCCGCCGGGCTGAAGGTTGTGGATGCGCCCGGCAGCAGCGACGAGCCCGAAGAGGAGCGGCTCCTTCGCCGGCTCCTGGCCTTGTACCGGGCCAGGCAGGCGAAGTTGGAGTCCCGGGAGGCTCTGGCTGCCAAGGCTGGCGCTGACCTGGAGAAGCACGCCGCGGAGCTCCGTGCCGCCAACCAGGCGGCCCTCCGAAACTTGGCGGAGGAGCGCGAAGAGCTTGCCGGGGCGCAGCAAGCATTCGTCCTCGAAAAGGCCGAGGTCGAGGAGCAGCAGCGTCTGGCCACCGAAGAGCTGTCTCGGCGGGAAGGGGCGCTCAACCAGCGGAAGGTCGACCTCGACAGCCACGAGGACGACCTCACCGCTCGGGAGCAGGCTATTGGTGGGGCTCTGCGGGACGCGAGGGATGCTGCCGCTGCCGCAGACACCGCCAAGAAGGATCTGGAGTCCAGAGTGGCTCAGTTGGAGCTGTTCTTGAAGGTAAGCGAAGACAGGGTCACCGCGCTCAACGTGGAGCGGGAGAAGGATGCCCACACCAACTCGGAGTTGCAAATCCGCCTCTTCGATAAGGGTAAAGAGCTCACTGATGCCAGGGACTCCATTGCTGATCTAGAGCTGAAGGTCTCCACCCTTACTGACTCGCTTGACGCCGCCCGGGACCGCGAGACGAAGCTGAAGGATGATCTCCGCGCTGAGAGGGCCGTGTTGGAAAGCACCGCCGTCTCGCAGAACCAATTCCAGCAGACGGTGGAGCGATGGACTGAGGACCTCGTCACCTCCGCCGCCAACATTGACATGGAGATGATGGCGTTGAGGGCGGAGCATCTCGTGTACTCCCTCGACGAGAACCTCCCTCACAGCGCCAAACTGAGTCTGTTCTTCAGGGGGGTGGCGCCGGCGCTTGCGCGGCTGCGGGAGAAGATCCCTGAGCAGCTGGCCAACGAGGCGCGCCGGCTCTGCATGGGCACCATGGAGCGGGTGCTGTCGAAGGTTGTCTATTGCAACCCCGGCATCAACCTCGTCAACGTCCTCCGCACCTTGCCGCCCGAGGCTGATCATGAGGCGTTGAAGGCCCAAGTCGCCCACATTGTAGCCAAGGTGGGCAAGATCCAGAGGGTCGACGGGGACCGTAGGGACTAGGCACCTTGCTTCCTTCGCCGCTGCCAATTAAGTCATAGGCAGTAGTTGATTAGAACAGCGGCAAGCTATCTCTGTAATATATACTTTTATTTTGGGTAATCAATGCAGTGTTATCTCCCTTGCTTTTGGTCCTTCACCTTGTATGCTTTTCACCTTACGCTTTTAGGAGAACTTTCCGGCAAGGGGCCCTTGCCGCGAGCGCTGAGTGCGGGACTCTTAGCAGCCTGCTAGAAAAGACCTTGTCGGCTAGAAACCTTGCCGCAGCTAGTCGCAGCACACTTAGATTGCTGAGCGAACTCGAAAACGAAGTAAGGGCGCGACACTTGTCACAGCTCACTTAAGCCGTTGAGCGTGCTCGAAACAAAATAAGGGCGCGGCTAGCCCCGGGTAGGTTCCTCCGCGCACAGCTTTTCCATACAAGGTGTGGTTGTTCAAGGAAGATAACTAAAATTTAAAAATTTGAATGCTCAAACTTTGGTGACTTAGCTTTCATTGGGTTGTTTACTTCCCGGCAAGACCTTTCTTTCTTGAACAGAACTGGGTCCATACTTCTATCTCCCCCCCCCCCCGGCAAACTTGTGCGCGAGGAATACTCCTTCTGTTTTAGAGAGAAAGACAAAAGAGAAGGAAATACAAGCACGGAGCCTTGCGGCTTGTTACTGCTTACCGGGAGTGTGCGCTGCACGAAGTGTCAGATGATATATGCGAGTACAAGGAAAAGCACGAAACAACAAATGGTGTGAAGCACAAAGGTTTTACTGATGCACGGGGTCTGCGCCCGGCTTTGTACAAAGGTTTACATGCGACAGCGGCAAGACTTGTACAAAAGGTGGTTGCCGGAGCGGATCGCGGCAACCGTGCCTTATGGGTGAAACTTGCCAAGATGCTCTATGTTCCAGGAGTTGCTCACCGGTAAGCCTTCTTCGGTCTCAAGGCGGACTGCGCCGGGCCTTGTGACTTGTCTCACCCGATAAGGGCCTTCCCACTTCGGCGTCAACTTGTTGGAATTCTTTGCGGATTGAACACGCCGAAGAACAAGGTCGCCTTCCTCGAGACTCCTAGCCTTGACCTTGCGGCTATGATAGCGACGCAAGGCTTGCTGATATCGAGCAGCTCGTACAGCAGCCTGGAGACGTTCCTCCTCGAGGAGCAATGCATCATCTTGCTGCAGTTGCTCTTGCTCGAGCTCGTCGTAAGCGAGCACTCGAGGAGATCCGTATACGAGTTCCGTGGGGAGAACTACCTCTGCTCCATAGACAAGAGCAAAGGGTGTCTGTCCGGTGGCTCGATTCGGTGTCGTTCTGATTGACCAAAGAGCCGCCGGCAACTCCTCTATCTAGTTTCTTCCACATTTGTGCAGCCTGTCAAAGGTTCTTGTCTTCAGTCCGCGCAGCACTTCGACATTGGCCCTCTCCGCTTGACCGTTGCTCCTTGGGTGAGCAACAGAAGCAAAGCAGACCTTGGCGCCAAGGTCTTGGACGTACTGCATGAAGGTGCGGCTTGTGAAATGTGTGCCGTTGTCGGTGATAATCCTGTTAGGGATTCCGAAACGGCAAACTATTGATCTGAAGAACCTGACTGCTGACTGTGCTGTCACCTTCCTCACCGGTTCCACTTCTGGCCACTTTGTGAACTTGTCGATTGCAACGTACAAGTACTCAAAGCCCCCGACAGCGCGGGGAAAGGGGCCGAGGATGTCGAGCCCCCAGACCGAGAAGGGCCAGGACAAAGGGATCGTCTGGAGAGCTTGAGCTGGCTGGTGAATTTTCTTGGCATGGAACTGGCACGCTTCACACTTGGTTACTTGTGCAGTTGCATCTTGGAGGGCTTCTGGCCAAAAGAAACCTTGCCGGAACGCCTTTCCGGCAAGTGCTCTTGCGCCTATGTGATGACCACATATGCCTCCGTGTACCTCTGCCAACAGCTTCTGTCCATCTTCCCGGGAAATGCACTTCAATCTGACACCATTGAGTCTTCTTCTGTACAGTTCGTTGTCGATGAACTGGTACATACTTGACTGTCTGGTTATCCTCTCTATCTCTTCTGGTTCTTCGGGAAGTTCTCCAGTCTGAAGATAACGGACGATTTGCTGCGCCCATGCTGGAGCCTGAGGCTCAACAGCAAGGACTAAAGGCATCAGTGCTGCTGCGGGAACCTCAGCTTCTGCGGCTAGAAACTGTGATTCTGCCGGAGCTGATGGTTCCCCGACAAGCCTGCCGGAGCAAGGCTTGTCGGGAACGCCTGCTTCAACTGTACAGACCCTTGGGTCCGCAGGAGCAGACTGTTCCTCAGCATTTTGGTTGCTGATCTTGGGGATCTTGGCGGCGGTCTCCGGAAGATCCGCCGGCAAGTAGTCACCGGAGACCAACTTCCTCTTCTTGCCTAGCCCAACTGATGGTGTAACGGATGGCTGAGTTAGCTTGAGCACGAAGATCCCTGGTTCCACAGGTAACTTCATTGCAGCACACTTTGAGAGGCTATCTGCGATGTCATTCTGAGCTCTCGGGACGTGCTCCATTTGCAAGCCCTCAAAGTGTTCTTCAAGCTTCCTCACTTCATCGACATAAGCTTCCATCAAAGGACTCTGATAACTTTTGTTCACTTGTCGGACCACCAATTGTGAATCTCCCCGCACAATCAACTTCTTGATCCCAAGTTCGGCCGCAATTCTGAGGCCGGCAAGCAGTCCTTCATACTCAGCAGTATTGTTTGTCGCTTGCTCCTTGGGAAAGTGCATCTGAATAACATACTTGAGGTGCTCTCCGGTGGGCGCTATGAGTAACACGCCAGCGCCGGCGCCTTGCAGCGAGAAGGCACCGTCGAAGTACATTATCCACTCCTTGCTTGCTTCTTTGGCGGGGATGCTTGTCTCTGGAACTTCTTCATCCGGTGTTGGGGTCCATTCCGCTATGAATTCTGCCAAAGCTCTGCTCTGTATGGTTGAAGTACTCTCAAACTTGAGACCAAAGCTTGACAGCTCCAGTGCCCACTCGACGATCCTGCCTGTTGCTTCTCGATTTTGCAATATCCTCTTCAACGGAAAGCGAGTGACCACTGTTATCTCATGTGCTTGGAAGTAATGGCGCAGCTTTCTTGAGGCCATGAGGAGGCCAAAAAGCAACTTCTGCACTCCAGAGTATCTTGATCTATCCCCCTGCAAGAGGGAACTTACGAAATAAACTGGGCGCTGCACCATCTTCCTTCGCACTTCTTCTTGCACCTGCACAGACTTGTCCTTGGCGGGGCCAGAGTTTGTCGGGGAAGCTCCCTGCTTGTCGCTAGGCGCGCTTGCTGGGGACGTGGGTTCCTCATCCGCCTCCCTCTCCGCTACTAACGCAGCACTAACCACTTGATTGGTCGCCGCTAAGTATAGCAGTAACTTCTCTTGTGGTTTAGGTGCGACAAGTATTGGAGTGGAGGATAGGTATCCTTTCAAGTCTTGCAGCTGAAAGCACATTTGCTCTCCGGGTGGTTTTGGTAATTAATGACAACATACTTTGTGGTTGGACTAATACTTTTATCAAGTATGTTTCAGGAAACCCAATCACATTGGTATGGCAAGATGACTGAAGAAGTGGACCCCTCAAATGCTAAGGCAAGCATTGGCAAAAGCTCAAGACTCCATTTTTGGTTTAGTGATCAAAGATCACATTGAGTCCATAGGAAAAGCCAATACTATTAAAAGGGGATGAGGTTGTGTTAATGTTCTTGTTGCTCAAGTGCTTGGTGATCTAACTCCCTCAACTATCAGCACTATTCACTACTTTACACAAACCCTAACATCTTGGTCACACCGATTTCTCCAACTCAGTCCCACCGAGATGAACCACTTCTGCCAGTTTTCCAAACCCTAGAAAAATCGGTCTAACCGAGTTTGAGATCGGTCACACCGAAACTGAACTGCCAACCTTCTGTAACCTTTTCACATCATATCGGAATATCCGAGTTTGCATTTTCGGTCTTACCGAAATGGCCAGGTTCTGTCTTGCGTCAAATCGGTCTCACCGAGATTGCATTATCGGTCCCACCGATTCTGGCATGTTCCTATTCTTTCTCAAATCGGTCCAACCGAGTTTTCTTTCTCGGTCTCACCGAAATCTCCAACGTTCATATCAGATGCACCTTCGGTCCCACCGAGATGGTATTTTCGGTCCCACCGAAAATCCCGACGTTCACTATATTTGAACTTTCGGTCTGACCGAGTTTTCACTTCGGTCTCACCGAGATTGGTCAAATGTGTGTGTAACGGTTGGATTTTGTGTGGAGGCTATATATACCCCTCCACCCCCTCCTCATTCGTGAGGAGAGCCATCAGAAAGTACCACCACTTCTACCATACACTTTCTGAGAAGTGAACCACCTACCCTTGTGTTGAGATCAAGCCATTCCATTCCTACCATATGAAACTTGATCTCTAGCCTTCCCAAGTTGCTTTCCACTCAAATCTTTCTTCCACCACAGCCATATCAGTGAGGAGAGTTGAGTGTTGGGGAGTTTATCACTTGAAGCACAAGAGCAAGGAGTTCATCACCATCAACACCGTCTATTACCTTTTGGGGGGTGGTGCCTCCTAGATTGGTTAGGTGTCGCTTGGGAGCCTCCGTCTTGATGATGTGGAGTTGAACCAAGAAGTTTGTAAGGGCAAGGAGATCGCCTACTTCGTGAAGATCTACCCCGAGTAAGGCTAGTCCTCCGTGGGCGTAGTCCGTGATGGAATAGACAAGGTTGCTTCTTCGTGGACCCTTCGTGGGTGGAGCCCTCCGTGGACTCGCGCAGCCGTTACCCTCCGTGGGTTGAAGTCTCCATCAACGTGGATGTACGATAGCACCACCTATCGGAACCACGACAAAAATCTCCGTGTCACCAAACTGCGTTTGATCTTCTCCACCTCTCTTTACTATACATGCAATTTACTTTCCGCTGCCCATACTCTAGAATTGCATGTGTAGTGTGTTGCTTGACATAATCTTAATTGTGAAACTGCCAAAAACTTTGCTTAATCAAAAGGCAGATTTTTTATATTGTCAAGTAGTCTAATCACCCCCCCCTCTAGACCTACTTCTTCGATCCTACAATTGGTATCAGAGCTTTGGTCTCCATTGCTTTGGTTTACACACCATTGGAGGAAGATGGACGTGTCTACGGATGGAAGTGTTAGCCATAGAGTGCCTGTTCTTGATGGAAGGTTTTATAACTCTTGGAGGTCTGAAATGCTTAGTATCTTTAAGGTGTACAATTTGTGCAAATATGTTAAGACCCCCTATGTGCCTCCTGTTGATCCCTTGCACCCTACCATGGATGAAGAGCTTGATTTGCTTCGTAACCTTAGAACTGTGAATCTTATCATTATAGGGTTACCTGATGACTTGCTTAATCTTGTTACAAATTTTGAGTGTGCCTATGCTATGTGGAAATTCTTGGAAGAACTTTATCCGGACTACTCTATGAGAGGTCTTGATGAAATTCTACACAAGACTATTGAATTTGATAGGTTGCACCCCAATGATCCTAACTTTGATAAATGCTTCTTTGAGCTTCGTGATCTTATGAAAAAGAAGGGTGATCCCGGTCTTATCAATATTAGAGTTAGAAATGCTCTTGCATTGCATTCCGAAGATTATTATTCCATTGACCAAACTAATGCAAATACTTATCAAATTGACCTAGGTGTTGATGATGAACAATCTATGGGTCAATATGATGATGAGCATGAGCAAGACGATGATTATTCCGATTCGGACACCGAGCTAGACAAAGTCATGAAGAGTCTCAATCTTATGGCAAATCTGAGAGACTACATGTCCGGTGGAAAAGAGTGGATTCTTGATAGTGGATGCACCGATCACATGACCGGAGACAAAGACATGTTTCGAGAGCTTGCAAAAAACGATGGTCCACGCAAGTATGTGACTTTTGGAGACAACTCCAAGGGTAAGGTACTTGGCCTTGGTAAGGTGGCCATATCTCATGATAGCTCTATTCAAAATGTCATGCTTGTTGAATCTCTTGGATACAATTTACTTTCCGTGTCTAGATTAGCTGACTTTGGATTCAATGTGCTATTCACCAAAGTAGATTGCCAAGTCTTTCGTCGTGATAATCAAAACATGGCTTTTACTGGTATTCGTAGAGGTGATCTATATATTGTTGATTTCACTAAGAAAGCCCAACCTAGAGCTTGTTTCATTGCTAAATCCTCTAAAGGTTGGTTATGGCATAGAAGGCTAGGACATGTTGGTATGCGTAATCTAGACAAGCTGATCAAAGGTGATCATATTCTTGGTGTTAAAGATGTTTTCTTTGACAAAGATAGACTTTGTAGTGCTTGTCAAGCAGGAAAACAAGTTGGTGGAAGTCATCCCGTGAAAAACATCATGACCACTAGGAGACCGCTTGAGCTTCTTCATATGGATCTCTTCGGTCCCAATGCTTACAAAAGCCTTGGTGGTAACTCCTTTGGCCTAGTTATAGTTGATGATTATTCCAGATTTACGTGGGTATTTTTCCTTGATGATAAATCGCAGGTTCAGAGGATCTTCAAGACCTTTGCCAAAAAGGCCCAAAATCAATTTGAGGTGAAGATCAAGAAAGTTCGGAGTGACAATGGAACGGAGTTCAAGAACGCCAATGTAGACTCTTTTCTCGATGAGGAAGGAATTCTACATGAGTTCTCGGCTACGTACACTCCTCAACAAAATGGAGTTGTTGAGAGGAAGAACCGAACGCTCATTGAGATGGCAAGAACGATGCTTGATGAATACAAGACACCGAAGCATTTTTGGGGAGAAGCGGTCGAGACAGCTTGTCATGCTATCAACAGGCTTTATCTTCATAAGCTTCTCGGCAAGACATCATACGAGCTTCTCACCGGTAACAAACCCCAAGTGGGATACTTTCGTGTCTTTGGTTCAAAATGCTATATCCTTGATAAGCATCGTCGGTCTAAATTTGCTCCTAAATCTCATGAAGGCTTTCTTCTTGGTTATGGATCAAACTCCCACACCTATCGTGTCTACAATAATTTCACCCGAAAGGTTGAAGAGACGGTAGATGTGAAGTTTGATGAATCTAATGGCTCGCAAGTAGAGCAAATGCCTATTGATGTAGGAGACAAGGACCCATCGGAAGCAATCCAAGATTTATCTATCGGGAAGATCCGTCCCATGGAAGTGAAGGAGAGTACCTCATCTACATATGTGGAGCCACCTACCTCACAGAGAGATGAACCTCAAGGCAACATGGAGGCCTCCACAAGTGGAACTCATCAAGATGAGGAGATGCAACAAGAAGATCCACCACAACCTCCTTCTCCACCACCTCAAGACAACACCAACAACAATGAAGAAGAAGAAGATGAAGATGATGAGGAAGCTGAGCCACAACATCAACAAAAGCTATCCCGAGTCCGAATAAGAGTCAAGAAGAATCATCCCGTGGAACAAATGATGAACGACATCAACTCCGGGAGAATTACTCGCTCTAAAACTCGCTTAGCTAACTTTTGTGAGCATTACTCATTTATCTCTAGTATTGAACCTATGAAGGTAGAAGAAGCACTTGATGACCCGGATTGGGTGAACGCTATGCACGAAGAACTACACAACTTCGAGAGGAACAAGGTGTGGACTTTGGTAGAGAAGCCCAACGATGATCAAAACATCATTGGAACCAAATGGGTGTTCCGGAACAAGCAAGATGAAGATGGACAAGTCATCCGCAACAAGGCTCGTCTCGTAGCTCAAGGTTACACACAAGTCGAAGGTATGGACTATGGTGAGACCTATGCCCCCGTTGCTAGACTTGAGTCCATTCGCATTCTTCTTGCTTATGCCAATCATCATGATATTACTCTCTATCAAATGGACATCAAAAGTGCTTTCCTAAATGGTGAAATTGAGGAGGAAGTATTTGTTAAACAACCTCCCGGATTTGTGAATCCCAAAAAGCCTAATCATGTTTACAAGTTGCACAAAGCCCTTTATGGTCTTAAACAAGCTCCTAGAGCTTGGTACAAATGCTTAACTAGCTTTCTTCTTGAAAAAGGCTTTGAAATTGGAAAGATAGACTCAACGCTGTTCACAAAAAGGGTTAATGGTGAACTATTTGTGTGCCAAATATATGTTGATGATATTATCTTTGGTTCAACTAACCCCCATTTTAGCAAGAAGTTTGGACAGCTCATGTCGGAGAAGTATGAAATGTCCATGATGTGTGAACTCAAATTCTTCCTTGGGTTGCAAATCAAGCAATCTAAGGAGGGTACTTTTGTCTCACAAACAAAGTACACCAAGGATCTCTTCAAGAAGTTCAACATGCAAGAAAGCAAAGGTATGAGTACCCCCATGCCTACTAGTGGACACAATGACTTGACAAAAGATGGAGAACCCGTTGATCAAAGGGTTTATCGATCTATGATTGGTTCTCTACTATATCTTTGTGCTTCTCGTCCTGACATAATGTTGAGTGTATGCATGTGTGCGCGATATCAAGCAGCCCCTAAAGAATGTCATCTTAAAGCTGTTAAAAGGATAGTGAGATACTTGATACACACACCAAACTTTGGCATTTGGTATCCTAAGAGGGCCTCTTTCGATCTTGTTGGCTATTCCGACTCGGACTATGCCGGTGACAAGGTTGATAGAAAGTCAACTTCGGGTACATGTCAATTCCTTGGTCGATCCCTTGTATCTTGGTCCTCCAAGAAACAAAATTCGGTATCTTTATCCACTGCCGAAGCAGAATATATTGCTGCTGGTTCGTGTTGTGCTCAATTGCTATGGATGACTCAAACGCTTAAAGATTATGGGATACATGTGAGACGTGTTCCCTTGCTTTGTGACAATGAGAGTGCAATCAAGATTGGACACAATCCTGTGCAACACTCTCGAACAAAGCATATTGAAGTTCGTCACCATTTTATTCGTGATCATATTGCCAAGGGTGATATTAATCTTAAGCATGTTCGTACTGACAAACAACTTGCTGATATCTTTACAAAACCTCTTGATGAGAAAGTGTTTTGTCGCTTAAGGAGTGAGTTGAACATCATTGATGCTTC
Source organism: Secale cereale (assembly GCA_902687465.1). NCBI lineage: Eukaryota > Viridiplantae > Streptophyta > Magnoliopsida > Poales > Poaceae > Secale > Secale cereale. The sequence continues at coordinate 314,165,383 of LR738714.1, forward strand.
AAACTTGGAGTGATAACTCCTTTGATGCATGCAAGGCATGAGCCTCTTGACTAATCCTTGATATTTCTCTTATGATGATGATCATATGTCTTGGACACATTTGCCTCCTTGTATTGCATCTAACTCTTTGCAGGTACTTGGATGATCTACATTCCACAAGATTACCACACACTCAAATCTTGAGTGATCTTGTCATTGACCAAGTATCTAGCCCTTTGGGATGTTGAGTTCAAGGAACAAAATTCCACATATCCTTTTTGACACCTTATACTTCTAGTATTTCACTCTTGTCATCTTGGATATCCTCGAGTATTTCCTTGCTTGCCTAACCCATGTAGGAAGATGAACTACACAGATAGAAACGGCGCTCCAACTTCACATTCAATGAGCACCTACATCAAGTCTACCTACATGAGTAAAGCAACAATAAGCCCAAGGTATGTTCTTCACGTCTTTGAGGAGCTTTGCTCAAAGTCATGAGTACAAGCAGCTTCATAAGATGTGATCACATCAAATGCTTAATCGAAAAATGGCAACCCCATTTTGAGCTTAAACAATGAGTATGACCTATGATCAAATGTCCTCATTTGACTCCTAAGTCAATATACTCAAACATAGGTGACTTTGTCGCCGACCTTTATCTAGATGAAGTACATATGCTTTTGGAGTTTTTCTGTTTTCTCTTATGTTCTCTCATTGAGTTTTCTTTTAAAAAAAAACACTTCATCTAGAATTTCTTTTATTTCTTTTTGAATATCCTTCTGTAAATCTTCTTCTGGCTCTGATCAATTCCCTGAAAACCTTTTACAAATTCATTGCAAATCCTTTGAAACATCCCTCGCAGAGTGAGCTGGATTATTTCTGTGTTTCCTTGGAATTATCTTCCAGGACATCAACTTCTGCAGCTCTACTCAGACTTAAATCTTAAAGAGGGAGAGGACTCAAATTTGGACTCAAATTGTTTCTCTATGAATGTTCTTATTTGCCCTGTTGTGATTCTTCAGGATCCCACTTCTTTCTTTCTTTCTTTCTTTCCATCTTTCCTGTCCTACCTAGTTTGCTGTCCTTTTCGGCACTTGATGTCAAAGGGGGAGAGAACTTAGGGGGAATAGGGGGAGTAGGGGAGAAGAGAAGACTTAGGGAAGAAAAGCAATCTTATCTTAAGGGGGAGAGAATCACATCAAAGCTTTGTCGTGTTTTACATTGGACATTACAATTGGCATCTTTCTTTTGATTTTGCTCTTTCCATCACACCCCTTGTTATCACAATTGGTATCTTATTCACAATTGGTATCTTATGGAATCTTTTAGTTTAGGGGGAGAAGACTTAGAGGAGTCTTCACAATTGATATCCTATGAAAAGCAAAATCTCTCTGAGTTCATTGAAAATCTTTTAGCTGCGGAGACATGTTTGCTGATTCAAGCTTGTGCTCAAATATGAGACACTCTTTATACATGTCCTCCCTGGCTTGGTACTCTTGATGTTCTTGCAGTTAGTTGAAGGAATACTCTTGTGTTATCTAATCTTGTTTTCTCAAGTTTATCCCTTCAGGTACAAATGTCAAGGAACCTCAAGGTAAGTATATGCATCTTGCAGAATGTGCATGATGGTGACTTGCTTGTAAATACTTGTTTGCAAGAAATCACCATGCACATATGCATTATCACTCACTTCCTTTCTCTTCTGCTCTGATGCATATAGCCAAGCTGCATGTAGCACATCTTGCTTATCTCTCTTGTGTGCTTGTGGTAGTCCGAAACCATAATCTATGAAAATCTTGCACACTTGTAGGGGGAGCCTGTGTACTACATGCTTGTCAAAGCTTTCATGATAATTCTGTCTTTCTTTCAATAAGCTTTGATGTTTTGTTTAATATAATTTTTAGTGTGTTGCCATCAATTACCAAAAAGGGGGAGATTGAAAGCACATTTGCTCTCCGGGTGGTTTTGGTAATTAATGACAACATACTTTGTGGTTGGACTAATACTTTTATCAAGTATGTTTCAGGAAACCCAATCACATTGGTATGGCAAGATGACTGAAGAAGTGGACCCCTCAAATGCTAAGGCAAGCATTGGCAAAAGCTCAAGACTCCATTTTTGGTTTAGTGATCAAAGATCACATTGAGTCCATAGGAAAAGCCAATACTATTAAAAGGGGATGAGGTTGTGTTAATGTTCTTGTTGCTCAAGTGCTTGGTGATCTAACTCCCTCAACTATCAGCACTATTCACTACTTTACACAAACCCTAACATCTCGGTCACACCGATTTCTCCAACTCAGTCCCACCGAGATGAACCACTTCTGCCAGTTTTCCAAACCCTAGAAAAATCGGTCTAACCGAGTTTGAGATCGGTCACACCGAAACTGAACTGCCAACCTTCTGTAACCTTTTCACATCATATCGGAATATCCGAGTTTGCATTTTCGGTCTTACCGAAATGGCCAGGTTCTGTCTTGGGTCAAATCGGTCTCACCGAGATTGCATTATCGGTCCCACCGATTCTGGCATGTTCCTATTCTTTCTCAAATCGGTCCAACCGAGTTTTCTTTCTCGGTCTCACCGAAATCTCCAACGTTCATATCAGATGCACCTTCGGTCCCACCGAGATGGTATTTTCGGTCCCACCGAAAATCCCAACGTTCACTATATTTGAACTTTCGGTCTGACCGAGTTTTCACTTCGGTCTCACCGAGATTGGTCAAATGTGTGTGTAACGGTTGGATTTTGTGTGGAGGCTATATATACCCCTCCACCCCCTCCTCATTCGTGAGGAGAGCCATCAGAAAGTACCACCACTTCTACCATACACTTTCTGAGAAGTGAACCACCTACCCTTGTGTTGAGTTCAAGCCATTCCATTCCTACCATATGAAACTTGATCTCTAGCCTTCCCAAGTTGCTTTCCACTCAAATCTTTCTTCCACCACAGCCATATCAGTGAGGAGAGTTGAGTGTTGGGGAGTTTATCACTTGAAGCACAAGAGCAAGGAGTTCATCACCATCAACACCATCTATTACCTTTTGGGGGGTGGTGCCTCCTAGATTGGTTAGGTGTCGCTTGGGAGCCTCCGTCTTGATGATGTGGAGTTGAACCAAGAAGTTTGTAAGGGCAAGGAGATTGCCTACTTCGTGAAGATCTACCCCGAGTAAGGCTAGTCCTCCGTGGGCGTAGGCCGTGATGGAATAGACAAGGTTGCTTCTTCGTGGACCCTTCGTGGGTGGAGCCCTCCGTGGACTCGCGCAGCCGTTACCCTCCGTGGGTTGAAGTCTCCATCAACGTGGATGTACGATAGCACCACCTATCGGAACCACGACAAAAATCTCCGTGTCACCAAACTGCGTTTGATCTTCTCCACCTCTCTTTACTATACATGCAATTTACTTTCCGCTGCCCATACTCTAGAATTGCATGTGTAGTGTGTTGCTTGACATAATCTTAATTGTGAAACTGCCAAAAACTTTGCTTAATCAAAAGGCAGATTTTTTATATTGTCAAGTAGTCTAATCACCCCCCCTCTAGACCTACTTCTTCGATCCTACAGCAGCGCAGCCTCCGCTTCTGGAGTCCATTTCATGGGGCCTGCCTTTTTCAAGATTTTGAAGAAAGGCAGGGCGCGTTCTGCAGACTTTGAAATGAACCTACTGAGGGCAGCCACACAACCAGCAAGTCTCCTTACGTCCTTGACGCGCTTCGGGGCTTCAATCTGCTCGATGGCGTTAATCTTGTCGGGATTGGCTTCAATCCCCCTCTGGGACATGAAGAACCCGAGAAGCTTGCCGGAGGGGACTCCGAAGACGCACTTCTCGGGGTTCAACTTGAGCTGTATCTTGCGCAGATTCTCAAAGGTTTCTTCCAAGTCTTGGATCAGGGTATCCTTGCTCTTGCTCTTGACCACTATGTCATCCATGTAGGCTTCTACATTTCTGTGTATCTGTGGCTCAAAAGCAGTGTGCACCACCCTTGCAAATGTCGAGCCTGCATTCTTCGATCCAAAGGGCATGCGTATGAAGCAGTATGTGCCGCATGGAGTAATGAATGCAGTCTTTTCTTCATCTTCCTTGGCCATGAATATCTGGTGGTAACCTGAGTACGCATCAAGGAATGAAAGCAACTCACATCCGGCGGTGGAGTCAACAATCTGGTCAATACGCGGCAAGGGAAATGGATCCTTGGGACACGCTTTATTCACATCCGTGAAGTCTATACAAAGTCTCCACTTCCCATTGGCCTTGCGCACAACAACTGGATTGGCCAACCACGTAGGATGGATTACGCCTCCAACCAGGCCTGCTGCTTCCAACTTCTTTATCTCTCCGGCGATGAATTCTTGGCGCTCCACGGCTTGCTTCCTAACCTCCTGCTTGACGGGCCGCGCATGAGGGCAAACAGCAAGCTTGTGCTCAATTACCTTCCTGGGAACGCCGGGGATGTCAGACGATTGCCATGCAAACACGTCGACATTCGCCCGCAGGAAGGCAACGAGCGCGCTTTCCTATTTGGGGTCGAGTGTAGCACTGATGGTGAAGGTACCACCAGTGCCGTCCTCCTTGGCGGACACCTTCTTGGTTGCCGGTGGAGCTGCCATTCCTTTCTTACACTTGCCGGTGGAGCTCGATGGTGCGTCCTCGACGGCAGCGCAGCACTCCGAAGAGGTGCGTTTGCCGGAGTGGGCCCCAGAGCTCTTGCCGGACTTGGTCTTGGTCTTCCCCCCGGGAGCTTCAGCGGCAAGTGTGTTGCTGTCTGCTGCGGCTGCTGCGTCCCGGTAGATCTTGTCGGCGCAAATAAGCGCATCTTTCTTGTCACCTGGGACAGAGATGACGCTTATCGGCCCTGGCATCTTGAGCATATTGTACGCGTAGTGGGAAGCTGCCATAAACTTGGCGAGCGCAGGACGGCCAAGTATCCCATTATAAGGCAATGGGATATCGGCGACGTCGAACGTGATCCTCTCCGTCCTGAAGTTGAGCTCCCCACCAAAGGTCACTGGCAGTGTAACCTTCCCCTTCGGCTTGCTCCTTCCCGGGTTGATTCCTTGGAACGTCCCGGTTTCTTCGAGCTCGCTGTCGGGGATCTGCAGTTTCTTGATCACAGCGGAGGAGATCAAGTTGAGGCCGGCCCCGCCGTCAACCAACATCTTGGTGACCTTGAGGTTGTGGATAGTTGGTGAAACCAACATCGGCAAGCACCCGACCGCGGTTGTGCGGTCAGGGTGATCCTCAAGGTCGAAGATGATGGGCGTGCCGCACCATTTCAGGAGCCTGCACGACTCGACGGGTGGCTCAGCTGCATTCACCTCCCGCACCCATTGCTTGAGTTGGCGGTGGGAAGTGTGCAGAAAGGCACCTCCATCGACGCACAGGACCTCTGTGGCCTTCTGGAACTCCTGCTCGCTGTTGTCTCCTTCATCCATATCCTCATCATCGTCCTCGTCTTCATCCTTGTCGCGGCCCCGGGGAGGTCTGTCTCCTTGCCGCTGCTTGGCCTTGCCGCGGCGACCTCCCCGGCCGTTGAACGGCCGCTTCTTGCTGGGTTCTCCTCCGCCTCCTTGGGTCTTCTCCTTATCGCGACGCTCGTATTCAGCCTTCTGCTGCTCTACGAGGTACTCTACCCTTTTGCAGTTTTGGAGGTCGTGGCCCTTGGTGCGGTGGATCTTGCAGTACTGCTTGTCGGAGCCGTCCTGCTTGTCGGCTGCCGCTACAGGGGCGGGCTCCTTGCCGGAGCCACCAGCCTGTGTCTTCTTGGCGGGAGCCTCCTTGCCGGACTGCTCGACAACCAGTACCCCCTTGTTCTTCTTTTTCCTGTTGTTCCGCCGCCGGCCTTTCCTTGCCGGGGCGGCATCCTCACTGTCGCTTCCTCCTGCGCCGGTATCCTCTCCGGGGAGTCTTCTCCCCTCTTCAGCACGTGCACATTTGTCAGCCAGAGCGTAAAGCTCGCTGACGTCCCGGATCTTGGTCATGGACATCTCCTCCCTCATCCGGCGGTTACGCACGTTCTGGTGGAACGCGCTGATAACCGCGGCAGGGTGGACATCGGGAATGTTGTGTTGTACACGGCTGAACCGTTGGATGTATTTGCGCAGGGACTCTCCCTCCTTCTGAGCTAAGATGTGGAGATCGCTCTCCTGGCCATGGGGTTTGTGGCCGCCCGTGAAGGCGCCGACAAACTGGTGGCACAGATCCGCCCACGAAGAAATGGAGTTCTCCGGCAAGTGCATAAGCCAAGACCTGACATTTGGCTTAAGCACGAGCGGGAAGTAGTTGGCTAGGATCTTCTCGTCGCGTCCCCCGGCAGCCTGCACCGCAATGGTGTAGATGCTGAGGAACTCCAAGGGGTGCGTCTTGCCGTCGTACTTCTCGGGTACGTCGGGCTTGAAATTCTTCATGCTGGGCCACTGGACTTGCCGCAGCTCTCGGGTGAACGCAGGGCAACCTACCGCGTACGGCAAGTCGCCTGGTTCGCCGGGCGCGTGCATGTCAACAGCAGTCCCAGCGTGCTGATCAGATTGCCTTCGAGCTTCTCGTCGACGCTCGATGCGGGTTCGAGCGTCCTCTTGTCGCCTATCGTCGAGGACTTGGCGCTGATCGCGGCGAGCCCGCGGATCCGACGACGCCGTGGAGTCGTCGTCGACGTTGATCCGGCGGGGCGGCGTTTTCTGCTTCCGCGGCGGGGAGTGCACGGTAGTTGCACCCCCGGCAGTCTTGTCGCCATCGGCCTTCGCTTGGTCGACTTGCCACGGCCGTGAAGTCGCCGGCTGCTGAGGCGCATCATTGTTGGCGAAGGCTATGAGGCTCTGGATCGTCGCCCTCCAGTCTTCGGCCTTGTCCGCCGCTGGAGGGAAGTCGAGGAGAAGTTGAGCCCTGGCCAGGGCTTCTGCTGGAGAGGAAGGAAATGGTGGCGAGCAGTGCGAGGAGCGGGACACGCTCGGACTTCTAACCATGTTAGAAGGAGCATGTTCCCGTCCCGGCGACCGCGCCTTGCTCGTGCCGGGGCGTCGGCCTTGAGCGTCCCGTGATTCGCCGGCCTGGCCACGTCCCAGCAAGCGTATGGTACCTTCGGTACCACGTTGCTGCTGGTCTGGCACCTCCTGAGAGGGGCGTGGTGCGTGCACGGACACCGAGGCCTTGGAGTTCGCCCGGTCGTCCGTCTTGTCCTTGGACTTGGTGGCGCCGAGAGTGTCCCCACCAGCGTCCACCCTTCCGCCGGCGCCTCCTCCACCAACCGTTGGCTCTGGTGGCGGTGGGATCGACGCAGACGGGCCTCCAACCTCCGAAGCCTTCTTCTTCGGAGGCATGTTGATGTAGCCGATGAAGTTGGAGAGGTTGATGAAGAATGCGCCCGCGTGAGCGCCGGATCAGGTTCGCACAACCTCGACGCTCCCCCTACCTGGCGCGCCAAAGATGTCGGGGGAAACTGTCCTCCCACGAGCACCTATGGGACTGGAGCCCCTTCTATGTTGCGATAAGGGAGCGGAGGGAGCACGGAGAGCAGATCGAGAGGCACACGCGGGCAGTTTACCCAGGTTCGGGCCGCGGTGACGCGTAAAACCCTACTCCTGCTTTGGTTGTATTTAGTCTTCGGAGCTCGGGAGCTTGAAGATCTACAGTACCAGCTACACCGAGCGTGGAGTGAGCAAGTTTCTGGAATCGAACCCCCTCTACGTTGTGCATGGGCCTCCTTTTATAGCTCAAAGGGGTTACCGACAAGTGCCAACGTAGAGGAGGGTAAAAGTGTAAATTTGGTGGTAGTTGTAACAGTGCATGAACAGTGGTCTTCACCTAACCTTGACGGTGGGGGACAAGGGCATTTAATGCCCGTCGCCGTCGACCCCAAAAGCGTCTGTCCATGCGCCTCCGTTCGCCACGGCGGTAGCCTCGTCACCGCGGCTCGCCAGCGTGTCCCTCAGGCTGCACAGCCATCTGCCACGCGCCCCTGGAAGGGCCCCAGGGCGACGCGTGGCCGAGTGAGCTGGAGCGCAGGCACACAGTGTGAGCTTCCCCCGGCAAGCACCTTGCCGGGGCCGCTATCTTGCCGGGCCCGGAAGCTTGCTGCTTCCCGGGTCCTGCTGGGGCGCACGATGCGCCGCGATGTATCTTTTGCGGTGTTATCCTTTGGCCTTCCTGGCGAGCACCTCTTGCCAGGGTCTTGTGCTGGAAAGATGTCCTTGAGCCTGGTGCGGCCTTCCCGGCAAGCTCCTCTTGCCGGGGTCTTGTCTTCTAACTTGAATACTTTGTTCTTGAATGGCTTGAAAGGGTCTGGGGCGGGCCTCGGCAAGCGCGTGGTAAGCCCTGCCGCGGGAAGCTGCTACTGCCCGTGCACAAGTTGGGGTACTAAGGTACCCCTACCTTAGTACACCGACACGGACTGTCACCGCCGTTAGTGATAGTGTTGCTATATTTCCCTTTACAGGATTTAGTTCGGCGCTTCGGACGCCGACGTTTGGGAGGTTCACCGACAAGCTTGTCCTTTGCGGGATCGTTTTCACAATCACCCTCCTTCTCCTTAGGTGTATCTACCATATACACGTCGTATGAAGATGCAGCTGTCCATCGCCCGGTTATGGGCCGGTTTTGGTCTAGATCTGCTTCGGCTTCGAGGTTCATCCCTTGATCAGTTAGATCTTCGACCGTGGCTACCAAGTGGGTGGTGGGTGGGAAGCGAAATTCTCCATCATCAGCCTCCAGTTTGAACCGGATATAATTCGGCTGTGCGTCCCCAGCTAAGGAGAGAGATTTTAATGAGTTTAGCACATCACCAAAAGGTGAGTGCCGGAAGATATCTACAACGCTGAATTCGGCGATAGGCGCCTGATGGAGCTTGAAGGGCGCAGATGCGCACAGTTCGGAACCTAAAACCGGAGACGAGTCCGGAGTTCCGGTAACACAGATCCCGCTCAGAGTTGGGTCCGTGTGCGGCTCCAGCGCCGTTGAGTGTGTGGCTTCCTCAGCAGGGTTAAGCTTCCCGCCCTCGGGTGACACGATCTGTTACGGATCTAGGGCCAGAACGGTTACAGGTGCTATTTCCTGGTCCGATGACAGAGTTATATCATGTTCATCGTGGTGGCAGGGAGAGGTCGCTGTGGTCTCGCATCCATCAAAGATCAAGTCTCCGCGGATATCAGCAACATAGTTCAAGCTTCGAAACCTGACCTGGCAGCCAAGGGCGTAGCTCTCAACCTGCTCGAGGTGGCCTTCTGTGTTGGCACGGAGCATGAAGCCGTCGAACACAAAAAGCTAGCCGGGAGGGAAAGCTCCGTCGTGGTTGACTAAGCGATCCATCAGTCCTTCGGTCGACGACATAGTGGAACTCTCAATGAAATCACCAATGTCGGTGTCAAAACCGACGGATCTCGGGTAGGGGGTCCCGGACTATGCGTCTAAGGATCAATGGTAACAAGAGAATGGGGACACGATGTTTACCCAGGTTCAGGCCCTCTCGGTCGAGGTAATACCCTACTTTCTGCTATATTAATCTGGATGAATATGATTACAAGAGTTGATCTACCTTGAGATCGTAATGGCTAAACCCTAAAGCCTAGCCTATGAGGATGTATGATTCTCTGGCCTCTATGGACTAAACCCTCCAGTTTATATATGCACCGGAGGGGCCTAGGGTTTGTACATAACCACCTTGCAGAGGAAGGAAAGATTACACCCGAACCTAAAACGTGCGATTATACGAATACAGGAGTCGTATCCGGATATGAGAGACGATCTTCAACAATGATCTTCACGGCCCACCAGTCCGGCCCACCATGAGTTATCCGGCCATATGAGGACCCCTCAATCCAGGACTCCCTCAGTTAGCATTGTGATAGCTCATCTAGACTTAGAGCATTGCTCATCCTTAATGGTTTATCTCTACGAGAGACTGCGACCTCTACGGAGAAGATCGACACGGATTCAAGACCTCCCACGGGAGAAGATTCAAGACCTCCTCACGGAGAAGACTATTGCCACTTGTATCATCCTTAGTTGATTGTGCGTCCTATAGATGGGTTGTCCCCGCATCATATGGTATCTAGAGCCCAGGTTGATCATGAATTTGGAGCCCCTACCCTTGTTTCTAGCCTTGTTTTGTTGCTTTTGTCCTAATTTCGAAAATTCCCCACAAAAATAGCCCCAATTTTTTTCCCGCGATTTGTTGATTTGGCGAAGTTTTGTTGGATTTGATCCGCGAATTTGCTTTGCCATCAGTGGATCTAGCTTTCCCCCATCTTTTCCCCAAATTTCACCTACAAATTTGGTCAATTTTGACCAATTTGGCCACCGTTTCCACGAACCCTAGCACTTTGCCCGAGCCCGAAATTGCCCAGGCACCGGACGTCCGCCAGCTTACCAGGCGTCCGACGACCGGACGACCGGCCACCCACCGAACGTCCGCTGAACCCTGACGAAAGTGAATTTCCTCAGTTTTCGATCCACCTTCCGCACACGCATACCCATACCGATTTCCACATATAGCCTACAACACCACCAATACAGATACCCATATGATACTACCTACATTTGCAATACCACAACCACAACCACCATCGCTTAATCGCCATCGAAACGATTTTACCTCATTTTGTCTTGGATCATTTGAGTTGTGGTTTATCCGTTTCTCTGTGTGTTTCGGCTATCTTGAAACAGAACGACATCAACAAGACCATTTCTCAACCTCGACACGGACGGTAACATCGATGACACCTTGTATACCCAACCTTGGATTTGCATTGATAACCCCTCATCGACCACTTTGCGTAGCTTTCCCTTCTAGACTAGCCATTCAAGTATTGCCGGGCAACGACACTTGTGCACATTAGTGATCATCGTGCTACTCCATATCATCCTAGTAGTCATTGTGATATCATTGTCATATCCTATCATCATCTCTTGTGTCACAAGGATGCCATAGAATATATGGAATATTTATCTTGGTTCGAAAAGCATCGCATAAGTACCCTAGCAAAAGAGCTCAAATACAAAGAGCCAATCAAGCTTTTAAGGAAAAGAGAAAGATAAGCAAAGAGCTTTTAAGCAACAACCATAGCATCGTATCCAAACATATCATATCATATGGTATCATACTTGATCATCTTGGATCATCGTATAGAAACAACAAACATATAGCATACTTGGGATAGAAGTCGTTGCATTTTTTGCCTAGTAGGTCGTGCACAAGTCTCGTATCCGCCTATTGTGCAATTGTGCTAGTGTCTCTCTAGTGTTGTGCAACAAGAGCATATCCTGCTCGCCCTTGGTTTGCCCAACCCCATTTATCTATTTGCGCGTGTGTTTCAGTGTACCTTTATAGCTATTGGTCTTCTTGTTGTTTTGGCAAATTGCGAATCATTTCAATATCATTGAGTCTTATTAACGATTGCATACCTTGGTCCACCATCCTTACGAAGCTCCTCCAAAATCTTTATTTGTGTAGGTGCGAGAGATTGATAAGATACGGTACCAATTGTGCTATTTCTAGGTTATACTATTGATTGATCATTGATCCATTTTCAACTTAGGTCAAGGTACATTTAGTATAGTTCTTCGTTTCTCCAACTCACACATTCTTGCTTGCAATGATGGATATGCCAAGTACATCTACCTACCCGCTATTCGACGATCCTCAAAAAATGAACAACTACGTCACCAAACTACATATATTTGGTGTTCAACGAGCTCTACATCAAGACAATGAAGCTATGCAAGAGCGCATTGAGAAAATCGCTGCCGACGCATGACATTCCGAAGCACGCACACGAGAGCAATTTGATATCATCAACACTAACATGTCTACTCAATTCAATGAGCTACGGACATTGATAATCAACCGACGCTCTTCATCTACGTCTTCGCAAAGTTGGAGCCGCTCAAGTCGTCATACCGACTATACTTCCGGCTCAAGTACACCTACATCGAACACTCTTCGTCAAGCCGCACGTCAAGCTCGACATTACAACCGGAACCCACTTCATGACAAGAGTTCACAAGAGCTATTTGAAGAGAAAGAAAGTTGACATCGTCAAAACCAAGCTACACTTGAGCAAGCACAAGAACGGCAACGCCTACGCCAACAAGAAGAATAGCGAGCGCGTCAACACCAAGAAGAGAAAGATGCCGAGGCACTACGTCAAGTACAACAACGTTGAGAATCCCAAGCTCTCGAAGCTCATCGTGCACTACGTGACTCACATCGCAATGTTGCAACTCGCAATCGACACATTCGTCAAGAAGATGAAGCACTTCGCGATGAGATGCAAGAGAGGCATTATCAAGCACGAATGCAATGTGAAGTTCCTCCTCAAGCGCGACAAGAGCAACAACCTCGACAAGAACCACAAGCTCGGCAAGAACAACATGACAATGAGCTTCAGCCACGCCAAGAGCAACATGTGGTTGACAATCCTCCAAATCAAGAACGCCCTCACAATAGGCAAGAAAACAATGAAGAGCATCGCTATGGCAAGCTCAAGTTCACCATGCCAAAGTTCTCCGGAAGCATTGATCCCGAAGACTATCTCTCATGGGCATTGAAAGTTGAAAAGATCTTTCGCCTCCACAACTTTGATGAAGAAAAGAAGATTGCAATGGCATCCCTTGAGTTCCAAGACTATGTTCTCATTTGGTGGGAGCAAGTCATCGAGAGAAGAGAAGCAAAAGGCGACTACCTATCACTACTTGGAGTCAAATGAAGGATGTAAAGCGAGCACGTTTCGTGCAACCACATTACAACCATCACTTGTTCAAAAAATTGCAACTCCTCAAGCAAGGAACCAAGTCCGTTGAAGAGAAATACAAGGAAATGGAGATTGCCATGATAAGAGCCAACATCACGGAGGATGAAGAACAAAGTATGGAGAGATTCTTGAATGGACACAACTATCCTATCGAGAAGATTGCGGACTTCCAACCATACACAAATCTCCTAGAGCTAGTACACCAAGCAACCAAACCGGAGCGACAAGGTCAAGAAGACTACAAGTACTCCAAGTTCAGCTCCAAGAACTGCGGCTCCTACAATCAAGCTTCAACGACTTCGGCACCTCCTACCTCTACCAAACCATCTACAAGCTTAGGTGACAAGTCAAGCTAGAATAATTCAACTACATCAAGTTGTCTCCCTCCTACGCACAACTTCAAGTCAAGAGCTTCATCATCTACAACCCCAATCGAGGATACCTCCAAGACAAGCTCTATCAAGTGTTTAAGGTGCCACAAGTCATTTGTGTGCAAGACCGTTCAAACCATGATCATCAATTATGATGGATCCTATGACTCAATGAGCGATGATGAGATGAAAGCCCTTGAGCATGTAGCTATGCATCGCCAAGTGAATGAAGATGAATATCATCAAGTGTTTTGCGACAATGACTCGAGTCCCAATCTTGTTGCCTCCAATATCTTGACACTTCAACATCATCAAGATGAAGATCAATGATGTCACATCTTCCAGACCAAATCTGGCATCAATGGATGTTCCGTCAAGGTTATCATCGATGGAGGAAGTTGTCATAACTTTGCAAGTGAAGAGCTATGCGACAAGTTACAATTGGTCAATACGAAGCACCCTCATCCCTACAACGTCCGATGGCTTAGTGACGCTAGAACTATTCAAGTCGAGCACACTGTGCAAGTATCTTTCAAGATAGGCGCCTACGAGGACACATTAGAGTGTGATGTGGTCCCTATGTCAGTTTGCCACCTTCTCCTTGGAAGACCATGGAAATATGATTGCAGAGTCACCCACAACGGAAAGACCAACCGTTATAGCTTCAAGATGAAGGGCAATGAGTTTGTGCTACGTCCAATGTCACCAAGTCAAGTAGTCGCCGACAAACAAGTATTTACCAACCATCGTGGAGAGCATGGTAAGAGAGTGAACCACCAAAAGGAGAGTGAGAGCCACAAGCCAAATTCGAGCGCTTCCATGATGAGCGACAAGAAATAACTGGTGTTATTTTCCACCAAAAGTGAGATGAGAGAAGTGTGTGTGAACCCATCAAGCATCTTTCACCTTTTGCTTCTATGCAAAGGGGAAGCTAAACCTACTAACACTTGACCAACTCTACCTTTAGTGTTTTCTCAATTGTTGCAGGACTTCCAAGATATCTTTCTGGATGAGCTACCTCCGAGACTACCTCCTCTTTGTGGCATCGAGCACCGCATCGACCTCATCCCTGGAGCACCTCTTCCTAGCAAGGCACCATAGCACGTTTATCCGAAAGAGACCAAGGAGATCCAACGACAACTACAACAACTCATCGACATCGGACACGTCCGCGAAAGCATGAGCCCTTGTGCCGTTCCGGTAATCCTTGTACTCAAGAAAGATTGTACTTACCGCATGTGTTCGGATTGCCGTCCCATTAATGTTATCACCGTTAGATATCGTCACCCAATACTGCGCTTACATGATATTCTTGATGAGTTTAGCGGAGCCACAATGTTTTCCAAGATTGACCTCCAAAGTGGCTATTACCAAATTCACATACAAGAAGGTCATGAGTGGAAAACTGCCTTCGAAACGAAGTTTGGGTTATATGAATGGCTTGTTATGCCTATGGGTTTATCCGAGGCACCCGACACATTTATGAGAATGATGCCCTCTATTCTTAGGCCATACATCAGAGTCTTTGTAGTAGTCTACTTTGATGGCATCCTCGTTTTTAGCAAATCTCTCAAAGACCATGTGAATCATCTTAGCACCGTTTTGCAAACCATCCGCAAGGGAAAAAAATATGCCAATAGGGGAAAGTGCAAATTCGGTGTAGACAAACTTGTGTTCTTAGGATTTGTTGTGTCATCCAAAGGTGTGCATGCAGAAGAGACTAAAATTGAAGCTATTAAATCTTGGCCAACACCAATGAACTCACATCATGTTCCTAGCTTCCTAGGCCTTGCCGGATTTTATCGACGATTTGTTAAGGACTTTAGCACGATCGCCATGCCTTTGCATTATTTGAGCAAGAAGAATACACCCTTTGTTTGGGGTCCTTCGCAAGACACTGCACTCAATGAGCTAAAAAACTTGCTTACCCACGCACCACTTCTTGCCCTACCAAACTTTGACAAACTGTTTGAGATACATTGTGATGCGAGTGGTACCAGCATAGGAGGCGTGTTAATTCAAGAAAAGCGCCCCATTGCGTATTTTAGTGAAAAACTATCCGAAGCGCAACTTAACTACCCCATCTATGTGTCACATCCCCAGTTCTGGTCTGCTCTGCTCCAGTTAGTCTTGTGTGCATCATGTTTCAATTCTCAGAAACTTGAAATGGGGATTGCCTAAACCCTAACAGTAAAGCAACTCAACTAGGGTCAAGAATAAAATCATTTCCAATGTCCCAAAATCCCTTCATCAATGTTTGATAATTTTGGCAAGGCATTGAGACCAAACCAAAAATAGTGAGCATTTTTGTGGAATATTTTGGGCTTTGAATTAAATCAATAAGTATTTAAATTGGGGCATATAAATATTTTTAATACCTTTAAATGCTCCAATAATTTTAAAAATAATTGAGGGTCTCTGTAATAATTTATTTAATGCCCACAATTATTTTTAGGATTTACTAAAATGATTTGGGCTATAAACTAAATCAAAACAAAATAACAGAAATAGAAAACAGAAAGAAAATAAGAGAGAGAGAAGTACATGGGCCTTCTTACCTGTGCAGCCCACTAGAAGCCCGCACACAGCCGGCCTGCCAGGCCCAGACCACCCCCACCGCGTCGTCTTCCTCCGCCAGTCGGAGCAGCTCGCTGTCGCGCGCGCGCTCGCCCTGGCCAGCTCCTGCTTGCCACCTCCTGCTTCTCCTCGCGCCTGGAGACGTCCAGGGACTTGCTAGTCCCCCCTCTCTCTCACCCTCGCCTCATTTTTCCCCCCGGCTCTCTCCCTCGCCGCTGTTCACCTTGGCCGAGCGCCACCGTCGCCGCCGTCCTGAACCACCACGGCCACCGTCCATCTCTCGCCCCTCCGATGAGCCCTCGAGCTCCGCCGTGTTCCCCCTCTTCCTCTCCTTCATCTCACGCGACGCCAGGAGCCCCCCCTCACCCGCAACGCCGTCGTTCCCCTCCTCTGCGTCCGGTGACCACCGTCGGCGATTCGCCGCCGTCAGGCCGCCCCCGGGCTCGCCGTCTTCTTCAAATGAACCACGGTGAGCCTCCGAGCCGTTTCCCCTTGTCCCCGTGGCCTGTAGCTCACCGTAGCCGTCGCCCCTTTCCTCACCGTCGCCGGCCTCCGCTGAGCCTGTCGCCGCCGTGGCCAGAGCTGCTGTCACGCTTCTTTGAGGCCACGAGCGAGCTCAACGCACCCCCAGGAGCACGCCGCACCCATCAGCTCGTCTCCCCGTGCCCCGCAGCGCTTAACCCGACGGAGCCCGAACTCCGGCGCCGCCGCGAGCTCGTTTCCGACGAGCTCCGGCCACCCCAGCACACACCGTCGCCTCCACTAGATGCGCGAGCTCCCCAGCTACACGTAGCACCAAACCGCCGTCCAAATGGTCGCCGGAGGGCGATTTCCGAGCACCGCCGCCACGTTTGGCCTCGCCGGCGTCGAGCCGCCGGTGGTTTTGACCTCGTTTGACTCCGGCTGGACCCCCCCCCTGTGTCCATGACATGTGGGGCCGGCTGTAGATTAGTTTTAGTTTAGGTTTTAGTTAAGTTTAATTTATGTCATTAGTTTAAGTAGACACTGACAGGTGGGCCCAGTGCCCTGCTAATTCAAGATTAGTGCTAATTTGTAATTAGTTAACTCTGTGACTCACTAACATGTGGGCCCCGTGTCTGTTTAGTTTAGTTTAACTTTTAGTTAATTAGTTGAGACACTGACTTGTGGGTCCCAGCCGTCAGGTTTGACCTGGGCTGGCGCCTTTGACCTGCTGATGTAGTGATGATGTCACTATGATGTCATAAATGCTTTCTGGAATTTTAAATAAATCAGAAATGATTTATTTATTTCAGAAAATAACCAAAACTTCTAAAAATCATAGAAAATAATCTATAACTCAGATGAAAATAATTTATATATGTAAATTGATCAGAAAAATTCAAGGAATCTGTTTATGGCATTTTCATGCATGTTTGAACAAGTTAAACCTGCTGATCAGGTCAAATCAATTAAATGGCATTTAAATAATCACATATGAAGTTTGAATTTGAACCTCTGGTTCTAACCAACTTCATTTAATTGTGTTGCTAGTTGCATTAGCTCAATCAACATCATATTGCCATGTCATGATCATGCATCATATTGTCGCATTGCATTGATTGTGTTCTCTCTTGTTTGCCGGTGCTTGTCCCCTTTCAGTAGACGTGTTCCGACGATGTGATCGATGACACCGATGAAGACTCAATGTTATCTTCAGAAGTGCCAGGCAAGCAAACCCCCTTTGATCATTCCGATACAATCCCACTCTCTCGCTCTGGTTCTCTCTTAATGCATTAGGACAACAACGCTTCAACTGTTACCTGCTGCGGTAGTTGAACCCCTTTCCACTGCATGACCCGTCATTGCCACAGTAAATAGTTGAAACCCACTAGTATGAGTAGGAGTTGTTTGAGCCATGTTGTGCCTACTCATTCATGCTTTCTGGTTATGCCTGCTATTGCTTAGAGTTGTGTCAGGTCTGATTCATCGGGGATGAATTGGAATGGTGATGAACATGTCCTAATGTGTGTGAGCTAAGTGTGTGAACACGATTTGGTAAAGGTAGCGATGAGAGGCCATGTAGGAGTACATGGTGGGTTGTCTCATTGCAGCCATCCTCAGGAACTGAGTTCTGTGTTGGTTGATCCATGACCAGTTACTACCATGCATTGGGCCCGAAACCAATGGACCCTCTCGACTTATTAATCAACATGATCTCTGTCCAGGAGTTGCAACTAGTTTCTGGTGTTTGTAGTTTACTGGAGGTCGTGCGCAGCGCTGACCCTCGGGTGGGCTGTGACGCGGCAGGTACGTGGCACGGTGTATCGATTGCCCGTTTGGTGATGCGGGAACCCTGTACACATCGTTTGGGGCCGTGAGCGACACCCCGGCCGGATCTCCCCACGGATGGAACCCAAATAGGCGATAAACCTGGACGAGAGACTTGTGTGGTTAGTCAGGTCGTGGCCGACACCCTCGCTGGGCCTCCGCTTGAAGGTTGCCGAGTACATGTCGTGTAAACGGCGGTAAGTGGTGAGAGCGTGTGCGAAGAAGTACACCCCTGCAGGGTTAAATATAATCTATTCGAATAGCCGTGTCCGCGGTAATGGACTTCTGGGTTGCCTATTACAGTTCATAGACAAGTGAAAGTGGATACTCTAAAACGCGCAAGATAAGCGTGAGTGCTATGGATGGCCTTCTCGTAGGGAGACGGGAGCGGATCCATAGTGGTGTATTGATTGGTGAATATGTGGACTCGTGTGCGCCACCTCAAAAGAGTTACTTGCAGTCGTAGTTCAGGATAGCCACCGAGTCAAAGCTGGCTTGCTGGAGTCAAACTCCACCACCCCTTTGTTGATACTGATGCATATGTAGCTAGTTCTGATGTAAGTCTTGCTGAGTACCTTTGTACTCACGTTTGCTTAATTTATGTTTTTGCAGAGAGACTTCAGTCTCGCTAGTGGTTCCGCGTGGACTTCGACGTTTAGTTTGTTACCTCAGCTACGATCTTGTACCCTTGGGAGGGTCTGGTAGATAGTCAGGCTTCTTAGTCTTTTTCATTTGTAGATGTCTGTACTCAGACATGTAATGCTTCCGTTGCCTGTATGCTCTGTATGATGGGTCATGTGACCTCTGATTGTAATAAATGCTATGATGGCTCTTCTGGGCCTTTATCTATATGAGTTGTTGAGTTATGTTGTGATGCCTTGTTGTTCAGCACATACTTGCATGTTATGCGTACGTGTAATGTGTATTGCTATGTGTGTGATCCGACACCTAGTTGTTTACCTTTGGTAGCCTATCTTACAGGGAAATGTCTCCTAGTGTTTCCACTGAGCCTTGGTAGCTTGCTACTGCTCCGGAACACTTAGGCTGGCCGGCATGTGTCCTTCTTCGTTCCTGTGTCTGTCCCTTAGGGGAAATGTCACGCGTTGTTCCTTTAAGTCCTTGTAGCTTGCTACGACTTGGGTTCATACGTTGATGACCGACACGTTCGTTGCTGGGTCATGTATGCCTGTCCCTGTGATTTAGTGCCACTTTTGGTTTATAACTAGTCATGTCGGCCCGGGTTCTCTGTCATATGGATGCTAGCGACACTATCATATACGTGTGCCAAAATGCACAAACGGTCCCGGGCCAGGTAAGGTGGCACCCGTGGGGATACCGTGCGTGAGGCCGCAAAGTGATATGATGTGTTACCGGCTAGACCTGTGTGACTTAGGATCGGGGTCCTAACAGCTTTGGTATCAGAGCCTGACTGCCTGTAGGATTAGCAAGCCCAACTGGTCGAAGTTGTGTCTAGAAACTCTTTAGTTATGTAAGGGAATTGTTTGTGGAAGGGAACGTAAGGCTCTTTTTACTCCTTTACCTTATGACCTTCTGATCTGAGTCACCTTCTTCTTTCTACGGGGATTAAGAACTAGGTTTTCTCTTATGTCTATCAGGATCACGTTATTGTGGATTCAACCCTCAGTTCAGTTTCTACTACTTCTGTTTGTTCAACTGTTGGTCTCAGCACCTTGACATTATGATGTTAAGTGGATATGATACTCTTTTGCTTGGATCTCAAAGTATTTTCGAACACTTACAGTCGTTATGCTGTCCGAGTCATCCCAGGTTTCTAAATAGTCTGATGCATTTGCAAACCTTTCCTCCCTGTTTCCGATGTCCTTTTAGGCCAGATTAATCACACTAGTCAGTGTGTTGAGGCACCCTGTTACCTCGACACATATGTTGGAGTTATTATTATGACCCTATGTAATCTTAGAAGATCATTCAGTAAGCTAGCAATGCTTTATATTTTCAGTGTGATGATTCTGGCCATTGTTCTCGAAAAGCATCCCGTGATGCCATTTAGTTGGTAGGTATTCTATTCCTGGGTTCTTGAACCCGAGCTTCACCCTACTTACTTCATGTGGATAGTATTTGCTCGTTCCTTTAGGATATTAGTAACCTTGCGATAGTCCTCGAGGTCCGTGGTTATCGTTCTTCCAATACCATGAACCATCTTGGCAGAAGTTCTCCCGAACCAAAAGATCACAACCAGAGTGCTCCTGAGTGGTACTCCATTCATGTTGTGACTCTGCCAGTCCTACCTTTCTGCATGGGTTATTAGGAAGAAATATGTGGAACTCGTTCGACATACTAACCTATGCATCCACAACTCAGAAGTTATATGTTCTTTGAGTTGTCCCTTTTCAGTTGTTTTATGACCTTCGTCTATCAGTTGATAGTCAGGAGCAGTGGTGCACTTGTGTTCATCGATGCCTTTTACTCTTGTGGTCCGTCAAGCCATTCTATTTTGGAATGACTAGGAGAAACAAACTCTAGTACCCTATCCATATTCCGGATTTGGTCAAAGAAGTTGTACTTCGCAGATGAAGAATGCTAATGTAGCTTCTAATCTGTTCTATCTTGGAGTATTACCATCTTTATGTCAAGAATGTCGTGAGAATTGCATTATCTCTTATGAATTCTTGATGTAGTGATACTTCTCGCCATCATCGTTTATTTCTCGGCCTCCGTGTTATTATAACCGGAATGCTGACAAGTGGATTGAGATGTGTGAAATCAATACTCCTAGCAACTTCGTTGCTTGGTAGTTAAAGGACAACAATTTCATTCTTAGCATGATGGTTACCGAATCATCATCCTAAGATTGATCGTGCTACCTAGTCCACTTTCTTGGTGCACCCCTTGATTGATGAGTTAAGATTTTGTTAATTCCTTGCTCATTTGATTATATCGTCTTGCCCTGAAAAGCAAGATTGTTCTCGAGCTTAGTAACACATCGGTGGTTCGTGATTTTCCGAATATCTTCTCGGAAGTATTACCAGGTTGTCACCTGACCGCTGTGTTGAGATCGTGATCAAGTTGGTTTCTTTATAAACCACCACTTCTCTAAGAATCTGTATTGGATACCCCGAACTAGTTGGTTAAGCTAAACAACAACTTGGAGAGTTGGAAGATAAAAGCTTAACCCACATAGCTCACTCCAAAGGGATATCTTGTGTGTGTATTGAAGATAGATGATATCTTCTCCAATTGATCCCCGTGATCATTTGTGGATTTATTATCCTGTCCAAAACTTTGATTTGAGTGTGGGCTATCCTCGAATCAAATCAGAACCAACGATATTCGTAACGTTGTCTTACTCGTGGTTGATCCCTCGAGCATACACCATTACATCTATTGGTCTGACCAATACTATCACTTGTTCACATAATTATGGAGTTGCATCTCCATGGAAACCTGGATGAATTGTTGTTGAGCCCATCAGCAACATTGTTATCTTCACCATGATCTATGTTGAACATCCAGTTAGTATTGGAAACTTTTACAAGCATTGTCTTCATGACCCGTTCGTGAAGCATATGTACGGAAGAAAGAAGTGACTTTCTCTAATTCATGTGCACTTGATGCAAGTTGCCGCCGTGAATTCAAGAAAGCATGTTTTTACCTCCTCTGGAGTCATCCCAAGTTAGTCATGCATATGTGCGAAGTATTCTATGGTCTGATAGACTGATCATCTTCATTCTGTATGTATCCCTAGCACACCAAGCCACTGATTGATTTGTTCAAGGAGAAAAGTTCCATCATAAGAGCTAATCATATGAATTATGTAAGGACTTTGATATCCTAGACGATGGTTCCCGACCAGAACTCGATAGTATTTTATTATAAGACTACTATGTGGTCACGTTTGTCTGGGACAACGTGTTCACAGGTACGTAGCAGAACTAGCTCATGTTTTGGAGCCTGCTATCGTAGTTCATTCCTGAGAATCTCGCAACGCTGTCTCGTCGAATTGTGTTGCAAATATTCATTCTTTCTAGACTCGATGAGTCTGGAATATCCTGACACCAACCAGAACTGAATCTCAGGCAGATATGATGGTTGGAGCATTTTCCAAGAACTATAATATTGGTCTCTCGATAACCGGTAAAGTGGATGTCGTGGCCAACACACCCCGCCGGAAGACCTATTGTTGCAGTATCTTGTTTGAAGAAGTTGGCCACCTCCCCATAAGGACTTCGTAGGAATTACTCCCTAGTTGTTCCTTATGGATTTTTGTTCCCCTGAAGTCCGACCTTTTATTTGACGTTCTAGGTACGAAAACATTATGATAAATGGGTTGTGCTAGCACATCAAGGAGAACATTAGAAGCGGAGTGCTAAATGTCTCTCGGTCGATCATCCAGATTTTGCCCCTTGGCTCCGCTAAGGTGAAATCTAGGAAAGTGTTATCTTCCTTTGCATCTGCATTGTCCATCGTTATTCATCATGGTAGTATGTGGTGTTGCTAGGATCCTCGACACGGATATTGGTAATACCTTGATGGATATGAGGATGCTCAAGTTCTTGAGAGCACGCACAAGCACTAGGTGTTATCACCGGCACTAACCGGGATTGCTCACAGTGTTCTTGATTATGCTATAACCCCTCAAGAGTAGAATTACTCTCTACTGTTGGGTTTCTTCCCAGTTACTTGAATCATTCCCAGCTTGCACCACCATCATGCCAATTTTCCATGGATTGCCCTTCTCAGCAACTGCTGTTCATGATTATCTTCAAAAGTGGTCCTACCATAGGTTCCATCCATTTCCGGTGATAAGCAAAATCAACCTTGGCATTGTCCTTTACAAGGTAGTCCACATCATCTATTCTGGCCCGAGAATGTCATTATCTCGAACTCCGTCAAACGATCGATTGTGTTTGCCTTAGGCTGGTAAAGGGAATTTCAATGATCTCTATATCAAAAGTAATTCTTTTTGCCACTTAAGGGAATAATTATGTGAGTCACCTTCCTTAAAGGTGCCCCGTCTGGTGGTATCGTCACCATCTTCTTAGGTGTGGAATTATGGCCACTAGGTGAACCTTCATCGTTTGTTTCATTCCATCCCCCTGGAGGTGTACTCCGTGTCTCAGCTCAAGAGATGTTTCAACGTCTCACTCCAAGAGTTGATCTTGAGTTGCCCGATCTTCACAAGATCAACTATTGCAGAGTTTCTTCTGTTATCACTGTGTTGGACAAAGATCTAGTAATCAAGGAAGTCAGGATCAACATGATGCTACGAATCAACAATTTCGAGGAGGAGAACCGGGATCGAGAAGAATGTGTTAGTTAGTGTTCCCTTTGATTTCTTATCTCACGTCCTGAATCTCGGGACGAGATTCTTGTTTAGTGGGGGTGAGTTGTCACATCCCCAATTCTGGTCTGCTCTGGTCCAGTTAGTCTTGTGTGCATCATGTTTCAATTCTCAGAAACTTGAAATGGGGATTGCCTAAACCCTAGCAGTAAAGCAACTCAACTAGGGTCAAGAATAAAATCATTTCCAATGTCCCAAAATCCCTTCATCAATGTTTGATAATTTTGGCAAGGCATTGAGACCAAACCAAAAATAGTGAGCATTTTTGTGGAATATTTTGGGCTTTGAATTAAATCAATAAGTATTTAAATTGGGGCATATAAATATTTTTAATACCTTTAAATGCTCCAATAATTCTGAAAATAATTGAGGGTCTCTGTAATAATTTATTTAATGCCCACAATTATTTTTAGGATTTACTAAAATGATTTGGGCTATAAACTAAATCAAAACAAAATAACAGAAATAGAAAACAGAAAGAAAATAAGAGAGAGAGAAGTACCTGGGCCTTCTTACCTGTGCAGCCCACTAGAAGCCCGCAGACAGCCGGCCTGCCAGGCCCAGCCCACCCCCACCGCGTCGTCTTCCTCCGCCAATCGGAGCAGCTCACTGTCGCGCACGCGCTCGCCCTGGCCAGCTCCTGCTTCTCCTCGCGCCTGGAGACGTCCAGGGACTTGCTAGTCCCCCCTCTCTCTCACCCTCGCCTCATTTTTTCTCCCTGGCTCTCTCCCTCGCCGCTGTTCACCTTGGCCGAGCGCCACCGTCGCCGCCGTCCTGAACCACCACGGCCACCGTCCATCTCTCGCCCCTCCGATGAGCCCTCGAGCTCCGCCGTGTTCCCCCTCTTCCTCTCCTTCATCTCACGCGACGCCAGGAGACCCCCTCACCCGCAACGCCGTCGTTCCCCTCCTCTGCGTCCGGTGACCGCCGTCGGCGATTCGCCGCCGTCAGGCCGCCCCCGGGCTCGTCGTCTTCTTCAAATGAACCACGGTGAGCCTCCGAGCCGTTTCCCCCTGTCCCCGTGGCTTGTAGCTCACCGTAGCCGTCGCCCCTTTCCTCACCGTCGCCGGCCGCCGCTGAGCCTATCGCCGCCGTGGCCAGAGCTGCTGTCACGCTTCTTCGAGGCCACGAGCGAGCTCAGCGCACCCCCAGGAGCACGCCGCACCCATCAGCTCGTCTCCCCGTGCCCCGCAGCGCTTAACCCGACGGAGCCCGAACTCCGGCGCCGCCGCGAGCTCGTTTCCGACGAGCTCCGGCCACCCCAGCACACACCGTCGCCTCCACTAGATGCGCGAGCTCCCCAGCTACACGTAGCACCAAACCGCCGTCCAAATGGTCGCCGGAGGGCGATTTCCGAGCACCGCCGCCACGTTTGGCCTCGCCGGCGTCGAGCCGCCGGTGGTTTTGACCTCGTTTGACTCCGGCTGGACCCCCCCCCCCTGTGTCCATGATATGTGGGGCCGACTGTAGATTAGTTTTAGTTTAGGTTTTAGTTAAGTTTAATTTCTGTCATTAGTTTAAGTAGACACTGACAGGTGGGCCCAGTGCCCTGCTAATTCTAGATTAGTGCTAATTTGTAATTAGTTAACTCTGTGACTCACTGACATGTGGGCCCCGTGTCTGTTTAGTTTAGTTTAACTTTTAGTTAATTAGTTGAGACACTGACTTGTGGGTCCCAGCCGTCAGGTTTGACCTGGGCTGGCGCCTTTGACCTGCTGACGTAGTGATGATGTCACTATGATGTCATAAATGCTTTCTGGAATTTTAAATAAATCAGAAATGATTTATTTATTTCAGAAAATAACCAAAACTTCTAAAAATCATAGAAAATAATCTATAACTCAGATGAAAATAATTTATATATGTAAATTGATCAGAAAAATTCAAGGAATCTTTTTATGGCATTTTCATGCATGTTTGAACAAGTTAAACCTGCTGATCAGGTCAAATCAATTAAATGGCATTTAAATAATCACATATGAAGTTTGAATTTGAACCTCTGGTTCAAACCAACTTCATTTAATTGTGTTGCTAGTTGCATTAGCTCAATCAACAGCATATTGCCATGTCATGATCATGCATCATATTGTCGCATTGCATTGATTGTGTTCTCTCTTGTTTGCCGGTGCTTGTCCCCTTTCAGTAGACGTGTTCCGACGATGTGATCGATGACACCGATGAAGACTCAATGTTATCTTCAGAAGTGCCAGGCAAGCAAACCCCCTTTGAGCATTCCGATACAATCCCACTCTCTCGCTCTGGTTCTCTCTTAATGCATTAGGACAACAACGCTTCAACTGTTACCTGCTGCGGTAGTTGAACCCCTTTCCACTGCATGACCCGTCATTGCCACAGTAAATAGTTGAAACCCACTAGTATGAGTAGGAGTTGTTTGAGCCATGTTGTGCCTACTCATTCATGCTTTCTGGTTATGCCTGCTATTGCTTAGAGTTGTGTCAGGTCTGATTCATCGGGGATGAATTGGAATGGTGATGAACATGTCCTAATGTGTGTGAGCTAAGTGTGTGAACACGATTTGGTAAAGGTAGGGATGAGAGGCCATGTAGGAGTACATGGTGGGTTGTCTCATTGCAGCCGTCCTCAAGAACTGAGTTCTGTGTTGGTTGATCCATGACCAGTTACTACCATGCATTGGGCCCGAAACCAATGGACCCTCTCGACTTATTAATCAACATGATCTCTGTCCAGGAGTTGCAACTAGTTTCTGGTGTTTGTAGTTTACTGGAGGTCGTGCGCAGCGCTGACCCTCGGGGTGGGCTGTGACGCGGCAGGTACGTGGCACGGTGTACCGATTGCCCGATTGGTGATGCGGGAACCCTGTACACATCGTTTGAGGCCGTGAGCGACACCCCGGTCGGATCTCCCCACGGATGGAACCCAAATAGGCGATAAACCTGGACGAGAGACTTGTGTGGTTAGTCAGGTCGTGGCCGACACCCTCGCTGGGCCTTCGCTTGAAGGTTGCCGAGTACATGTCGTGTAAACGGCGGTAAGTGGTGAGAGCGTGTGTGAAGAAGTACACCCCTGCAGGGTTAAATATAATCTATTCGAATAGCCGTGTCCGCGGTAATGGACTTCTGGGTTGCCTATTACAGTTCATAGACAAGTGAAAGTGGATACTCTAAAACGCGCAAGATAAGCGTGAGTGCTATGGATGGCCTTCTCGTAGGGAGACGGGAGCGGATCCATAGTGGTGTATTGATTGGTGAATATGTGGACTCGTGTGCGCCACCTCAAAAGAGTTACTTGCAGTCGTAGTTCAGGATAGCCACCGAGTCAAAGCTGGCTTGCTGCAGTCAAACTCCACCACCCCTTTGTTGATACCGATGCATATGTAGCTAGTTCTGATGTAAGTCTTGTTGAGTACCTTTGTACTCACGTTTGCTTAATTTATGTTTTTGCAGAGAGACTTCAGTCTCGCTAGTGGTTCCGCGTGGACTTCGACGTTTAGTTTGTTACCTCAGCTACGATCTTGTACCCTTGGGAGGGTCTGGTAGATAGTCAGGCTTCATAGTCTTTTTCATTTGTAGATGTCTGTACTCAGATGTGTAATGCTTCCGTTGCCTGTATGCTCTGTATGTTGGGTCATGTGACCTCTGATTGTAATAAATGCTATGATGGCTCTTCTGGGCCTTTATCTATATGAGTTGTTGAGTTATGTTGTGATGCCTTGTTGTTCAGCACATACTTGCATGTTATGCATACGTGTAATGTGTATTGCTATGTGTGGGATCCGACACCTAGTTGTTTACCTTTGGTAGCCTATCTTACAGGGAAATGTCTCCTAGTGTTTCCACTGAGCCTTGGTAGCTTGCTACTGCTCCGGAACACTTAGGCTGGCCGGCATGTGTCCTTCTTCGTTCCTGTGTCTGTCCCTTAGGGGAAATGTCACGCGTTGTTCCTTTAAGTCCTTGTAGCTTGCTACGACTTGGGTTCATACGTTGATGACCGACACGTTCGTTGCTGGGTCATGTATGCCTGTCCCTGTGATTTAGTGCCACTTTTGGTTTATAACTAGTCATGTCGGCCCGGGTTCTCTGTCATATGGATGCTAGCGACACTATCATATACGTGTGCCAAAATGCGCACACGGTCCCGGGCCAGGTAAGGTGGCACCCGTGGGGATACCGTGCGTGAGGCCGCAAAGTGATATGATGTGTTACCGGCTAGACCTGTGTGACTTAGGATCGGGGTCCTGACACTATGATAAAGAGCTTTGCGTGTTTTGGAACACTATCTCCGACCTCAGGAATTCATTCTTCACACGGACCATGAGACACTCATGTATCTTAAGTGTCGAACTAAGTTGAACAAGCGTCATCCTAAGTGGAGTGAGTTCATAGAGTCTTTTCCCTATGTCATCAAGTACATCAAAGACAAACAGAATGTTGTGGTGGACGCACTTTCTTGCAAATGCATGCTTGTTACACAACTTGAATTGAATGTTATTTGCTTTGAGCACATAAAAGTCTTGTATGAGCATGATCCTTTCTTTGCAAATCCTTATGCCAAATGTGTTATGCACACTTCTTGGGAACAATATTATATCAAGGATGGATATCTTATGAGAGCTAACAAACTTTGTATTCCCGAGTCGTCTCTTCGTTTGCTACTTTTGTAGGAATCTCATGGAGGAGGACTTATGGGACATTTCAGACACGACAAGACATTCGCAACGCTCTCCAAGAATTACTTTTGGCCCAAGATGTTCCGTGACATCTCACGCTTCACCAACCGGTGCTCTACATGCCGCAAAGCTAAGTCCAAAGCTCAATCCCATGGTCTTTACATGCCACTTCCTATTCCATACCAACCTTGGGAGGAAATTAGCATGGAATTTGTACTTGGGTTGCCTAGAACTCAAAATGGAAAGGATTCAGTGTTTGTTGTTGTGGATAGATTTTAAAAAATGGCTCATTTCATTCCATGCACCAAGAAGACAATGCTTCACATGTTGCGAATCTCTTTTGTAGGGAAATCTTGCGCCTACATGGAGTGCTCAAGACGATCGTCTCGGACCGCGAAGTCAAGTTCTTGAGCTACTTTTGGAAGACTTTATGCGCCAAACTCAACATCAAGCTACTATTCTCATCGGCATACCGTTCACAAATAGACGGCCAAACGGAGGTGATGAACCGGACGCTATCGACACTTCTTCGCGTGTGGATCAAGAAGAACATCAAGGAATGGGAGCATTGCTTGCCCATCGCCGAGTACGCCTATAACCGCACAAGACACTCAACAACCGGCAAGTCCCCCTTCGAGATTGTCTACGGCTTCAACCCGTTGTCCAAATTGGACATTCTTACTCTACCTCTCCAAGACCGCACCAACAAGGATGCTAGTGCACGAGTAAGTTACCTCAAGAAGATGCATGAAGATACAAGGGCAACTATCGAGCGGTAAGTACATCGCCTCGCCACCAAGCTCAACTTCAACAAGACACCAATGGTGTTCCAACCGGGAAATCTCGTATGGCTTCATCTTCGCAAGGACCGCATCCCTAACGAGCGCAAGTCCAAACTCCTACCTCAAACCGATAGACCAATAATGCTTACAAGATCGACATCCCACACAACAAGTACAATGTGAGCGCTACATTTAACGTCAAGGATCTCTCTGCTTTCCATGGTGATGAATATTTTGATCCGAGGTCGGACCTCTCCCAAGGGGGGGGGAGATGATGCGGAGCATCCCTCAACCATCCCCATGGACATACCTACATCTCCTACGACACCACTTGGACCAATAACAAGAGCTCGTGCAAGGGCTATCGAAGATAAGGTGAACTCGCTCCTCTCCAAAATATGACTTTCACCGCATGAGACATGGCTACTACCTAAGACGGAAACACATTGCATGATCAGGTACTTGGATGAAGGCCACGGTGCAGCTACACCCATTAGACAAGGTGGCATGGACGGCAAGTTCAACGACCAAGAGAAGAAGCTGCTCGAAGAGCTACAACCTCCGGATGTCCGGCCGGGAGCAGACGTCCGACGCCTGAAGAGTCCCCCCAGCCCGCAAAGGCCATGCCAGATGGAGCTATAGCGACCAGATGTCTGCCCCGCACCGGACGTCCGACACCTCCCAGGCTCCGGATGACCGCTATCCACCGGACAACCGGCGACCGGACGTCCAGCCACCT
This sequence comes from Secale cereale, assembly GCA_902687465.1. Lineage (NCBI taxonomy): Eukaryota > Viridiplantae > Streptophyta > Magnoliopsida > Poales > Poaceae > Secale > Secale cereale. Next base: position 314,194,833 of record LR738714.1, read on the forward strand.
CCGCACGCCCGTAATTTCTCTACAGAACAAAATAGCGGAAATCCGTGGACTTCCGAACGTCCGAGCCCTCGCAACACACTGGACGTCCCGTGCCCAGCGAACGTCCGCTACCTGTGTGCGCCCAACTCTTTCGGGCTGAGGTCCATGTACCCTTTCGTGTCTCTAGACTATTTATAGACCTCCTGCTCCCTCTTTTTAGGGTTAGCATTGTGATAGCTCATCTAGACTTAGAGGATTACTCATCCTTAGTGGTTCATCTCTATGAGAGACCGCGGCCTCTACGGAGAAGATCCACACGGATTCAAGACCTCCCACGGGAAAAGATTCAAGACGTACTCACGGAGAAGACTATCGCCACTTGTATCGTTCTTAGTTGGTCGTGGATCGTGTATCACTCTTTGTGTTTCCAGAAATAGCATATGTGTGACCTAAACTTGTTGATTGGTGTGTTTTCCTCTTGTTCTTCTTGTGTTTTCCCTCGTGTTCTTCATGTTCATCCTCGGGATCCCTCCTTTTCATGAAAGATCGGCCTATAGCCGGGTTGTCCTCGCATCATACTATGAAAAACTGTAAAATCTCACCGAGGAACCTGGAAATATGATACCACTTGATAGAAGGAAAGGTGTCCCGCCTTTCGATGAGATGGTGGATATCGTTTTGGAGGAAGTTGTCGGTGTACAAAAAGGGGGTACACTTTTTGTACCCCTATGACTGTGCACGGGCAGTCCGAACCACGGGCACCGCCGCACCAAGCAAGGTAAGGGAGGTAAGCCAGGGTAAGACCGAAGCTCAAGAGAACTGGAGCAACACCGAAGCCAAGACCACGAAGAGCAAAGGGACGAAGCGGGTTCCCCCGGCAAGATCCTTGCCGAGAGCCAGTTTTTGCAGCCCCGACAAGACCCTTGCCGCAGCAACTCGCCCCACGCCTACAGAGCAAATCACCCTTGAGTCCGCTGCCCCCATAGGGCAAGGATTCAGGAGACATCCCCGTAGTGGCATGCAGATCTTTGTGAAGACATTCAAGATCAGATACGCACTGAGAAGACGACGACCCTTGGCGGGATCCCAGCCAAGGAAGGCCACAAGACCTCCGGCAAGCACTTTGCCGGGGATGGCAGCAGGCGCCGCGGCAAGACCCTTGCCGGGGCCCCGGCAAGGCCCTTGCCAAGGGCATCTGCAGGGCCACCATCAGGCCCACGCCGATTAAACTTCCACCGCCATATGCAGCTGCCGACCCAACCAGCTCGGCAGGCACCTGCGTGGCGACATGCAGATCTTCGTGAAGACCCACCATTGCGCCACCTCAGCTGCATGCCTACCTACATGGCATCTCAGGCATCGCTGGCCAGGGCGCGTGTCGACACAAGAAGGAGCGGCGACGGACAAGACAGATCTCTCCCCCGTCCCCGATAAAGCAAGGGCACCTAAGCAAGACGCATTAAATGCGCCTTGTCGTGTAATGCGAGGGATAAACTCGCATCGCTGTACCCTTTCCACCTCCTGTGTGCCACAGTGGCAACCCCTTTTTCTATAAAAGGAGGCCCGAGGCGACCAGGAGGGGGATTCGGCTTTTTGGAGCTCCTCACGCCCCATAGCAAGCTGAAGAACACAAATATACAATCCACCAAAGCAGGAGTAGGGTTTTACGCATCCTCGCGGCCCGAACCTGGATAAATGAACTGCGTGCTTTCTGTTTGATCCGCTCTTCTCTCAACCCCGCGCCCCGCTAACCATAGTAAGGATTCTTGTGATCCCATAGGTGTCGTTCCCACCGACATCTTTGGCACGCTAGGTAGGGGGCGCTGTTGTGAGAATCGGCTTTAGAAGTTAGTTCGACACTTCTTCATCATCATGGCACCCAAGAAGAAGACGATGGTGGCGGTTGGCCAGTCGGAAGCCGGACAGCCCATCCCAACGCGGGCGAGCAGCGGACCGGTCGCGGAAAGGACCCGGGGCGCTGCTCGCGAACAGCAATGCCATCCCAGCAGCCAGAGTTTGGGAGGTGGCGATGTTTATGCGCCTGGTAACGGGGCACACACCGCCAAATCCAAAGACGGAGCTAGGCCCTCCGCGGGTGGCGCGGGGCCTTCCAAGATCGCTGCCGCATCACCCGAAGGCGACGCAAGGGCCTCCCGGACTCCCAAGCCGACGCCAACAGCGCGCTCCTCCCAAGTAGCGCGCGACGAACGCCGTCATCACGCCGAAGACCCCGGGCGTCGCCGTGGGAAGAGCCCCGAGCGCCACTCCCGAGACGTAGAAGACCTGCCCGCCCGTCGAAGCACTGGTGAAAACGGCATGCGACCGCGGGATCGTGATGGAGCTCCTCTTGACATGGTCAGGAGTCGAAGCGCATTGCGGTCCGTGCAGGTTTCGCTTCCGCTAACCCCAGCAGAAACCTTGGCGCGCGCGCAGTTACTCCTTGACTTTCCTCCCGTTACGGGGAAACTCGACAAATGGAGAGCCACCATCCGAAGCCTTGTCGCGGTCACCAACAAGGATGAACCAAGTCCAGCGAAGCCCCCGGGTCGACACTCCGATGGGGTCCCACGCACCGGTGGCGGGAGGACCGGCAGCACCGTGGCCACGGTGCATTTGCCTCCTCCTCGCCCGGTACCGCGTGTGTCGACTCGTCGAGACGTCGCGGGTGACGACATCTCCATAGCTTCGTCCGACCCACGGACCCACGACGACCAGCGTCAAGTTCTTCAGGAGCGAGCTCATGAAGACGCTCGAACCACCATCGAGCGCCGGCGCGGAGCGCGCCACCAGTCAGACAGGCGAGCAGGGCCAGCTGTGAACCTCCCAGCACCGGAGAGCCCTGAAGGTCTACCTTACGAGGTAGGCTGTCCGGCTTTTACCCATGAGCTGCGGCAGTTCCAGTGGCCCACTCATCGCACCTTCAAGCCTGACGTTGGCGAGAAGTACAATCTTAAGACCCACCCGTCGGAGTTCCTCAGCATCTACACCATCGTGATGCAAGCTGCCGAAGCCCGCGACGGTAAGGTGCTTGCGAATTACTTTCCATTGGCTCTTAAACCCAACACCATGTCGTGGTTGATGCACTTGCTGGTAAACTCTATTTCCTCCTGGTAGGATTTGTGCCATGAGTTTGTTGGCGCCTTTATTGGAGGTCACCAAGCCCATTGCCAAGCAAGTGACCTGCACGTTATTCCCCAGAAGGGAGGCGAGAGTCTGTGCAAGTATATACAGAGGTTCAGCCGGGTACAGTACAATATCCCTGATGTTCACCCTGCCGCCATCATCAGCGCGTTTCATCAGAACGTGCGTAACCGCAAGATGCGCGAAGAGCTGGCAATGACCAAGGTGAAAGACGTGGCAGAACTCTATGTTCTTGCTGACAGATGTGCCCGGGCTGAAGAGGGAAGGAAGTACCCCGGCGAAGATGCTGGCGTGGAAACTGACTCTTCAGATGAGGATGCTGCCGCCCCGGCAAAGAAAGGCCGGCGCCGCAAGAGGAAGCGCAAAGGTAAAGCCGTGCTTGCCGTCGAGGGATCTGATGACGCCGGCTCCGCCAAGAAAACCAAGGCGGATGACCCCGGCAAGGAAATTGCCGGGTGTATCGCCTCCCGGGCCTTGGCGGCTGCCGAGAAGCCAGGAAACTCCGACAAGCAATACTGCAAGATCCATCGCACCAAAGGCCTTGATCTCCAGAACTGCCGACAGGTTGAGCTCCTTGTTGAGAATCAGAGGGCTGAATATGAGAGGCGGGACAAGGAGAATGGCCAGGACGGTGCTAAGGGGTCCAGCAAGAAGCGTGACGGCCAAGCAGGCCGTCGCGGCAAGGATAAACAGCAGGAGAGGCCCGCCCGGGGCCGTGACAGAAAGCAAGAAGACGACGATCACGAAGAGGACGACGAGTCCAGCGACCAAGAGTTTCAGAAAGCCACGGAGGCCATGTGCGTCGATGGCGGCGCCTCGCTGCATACTTCTCACCGCCAGCTTAAACAGTGGGCACGTGAGATTACAGCGGCGGAGCTGTCGTCTGGTGCCCAAAAGCCGCTGAAGTGGTCCAGCACGCCTATCATTTTTGACACTGAGGATCACCCCGACCGCACTACTGCGGTCGGGTGCTTGCCATTGTTGGTTTCACCAACAATACGCAACCTCAAGGTGACAAAGATGCTAGTCGATGGCGGGGCCAGACTGAACTTAATCTCACCTACCGTGATCGAGAAGCTGCAGATTCGTAACGGAGACCTCGAGGAAACGGGCACGTTTCAGGGGGTCAACCCTGGAAGAAGTCAATCAAAGGGGAAGGTCACGCTGCCCGTGACTTTTGGAAGTGACCTAAACTACAGGACAGAAAGGGTCGTGTTCGATGTCGCCAAGATCCCCTTGCCCTACAACGGGATCCTTGGCCGCCCAACGCTTGCCAAGTTCATGGCGGCGTCACACTACGCCTACAACACCCTGAAGATGCCAGGACCTGTGACGATCATTACCATCCCCTCCGATAAGAAAGATGTGCTGATTTGCGCTAACCAACTATACCAACAAGCAGTTGCAGCAGCTGCTGCCACTAGGGCACTTGCTCCTGCCACTGGTGCCCCAGGTGGGAAGAAGAAGAAGAAGATCGGTGAGACCTCGGACACTCACTCCGGCAAGCGCACCTCTTCGGAGTGTAGTGCTCCCGTCGAGGACGTCCCAGAGAGCTCCACCGGCAGGAACAAGAAGTCCAGGGCCACACCGCCGGGAACCAAGAAGGTTTCTGTCAAGGAGGACGGCACAGGAGGGGCTTTCACCATAAGCTCCACCCTTGACGACAAATAGGAAGACGCGCTCGTCACCTTCCTGCGGGCAAATGTCGATGTGTTTTCATGGCAAGCATCCGACATCCTCGGCGTTCCTAGGGAGGTGATTGAGCACCACCTTGTTGTTTGTCCTCATGCGCGGCCCGTCAAGTAGAAGGTCAGGAAGCAAGCTTTGGAATGATAAGAGTTCATCACAGAGGAGATCCGGAAACTGGAAGCAGCGGGTTGGGTAAGAGGAGTGCTCCATCCAACGTGGTTGGCCAATCCAGTGGTAGTGCGCAAGGCAAATGGGAAGTGGAGGCTGTGTATTGATTACACAGATATCAATAAGGCTTGTCCCAAAGACCCCTTCCTGTTGCCACGCATCGACCAGATTGTTGACTCCTCGGCAGGGTGTGACCTGTTGTCATTTCTCGATGCCTACTCCGGCTACCACCAGATCTTCATGACAAGAGAAGACGAAGAGAAGACATCATTCATCACCCCATGTGGTACGTATTGTTTCGTACGAATGCCTTTCGGGTTGAAGAGTGCTGGCTCAACATTTGCAAGGGCAGTCCAGATTGGTTTTGAACCCCAGCTCCATAGAAATATGGAGGCTTATATGGATGATATAGTGGTCAAAACCGAGAACATGACGACCCTCATACCGGACCTACAAGAGACGTTTGCAAACCTACGCAAGATCAATCTCAAGCTGAACCCTGAGAAGTGCGTCTTCGGTGTCCCGTCCGGAAAGCTTCTCGGGTTCTTTGTGTGACAGCGTGGGATAGAGGCCAATCCGGACAAGATCAAAGCTATAGAACAGATTGAAGCACCCAAACGGGTCAAGGATGTGTGTCGGCTTGCTGGCTGCATTGCCACCATGAGCAGATTCATTTCCAAGTCTGCCGAGCGTGCCCTTCCCTTTTTCAAGATTTTTAAAAAGGCGGGCCCAATGGAGTGGACGCAAGAAGCTGAAGCAGCATTGCAAGACTTGAAGAGGTATCTTCCCTCCACGCCAGTACTAGTTGCGCCTAGGCCACAAGAACCGTTGCTGCTATACCTGGCGGCAACGAACCAGGTGGTCAGCGCCGCACTAGTGGCAAAGAGAGAAATTGATGATGAGGTGATAGCAGCGATAGAGCCTGATGTAGTTGGTGCAAAGACGACACGGCCGGTTGGAGTGCCGCCAAGGAAGAAAATGATGCAGCACCCGGTCTACTTTGTTAGCTCCCTCTTGCAGGGGGCTAGATCAAGGTACTCCGTTGTGCAGAAATTGCTCTTCGGCCTTCTTATGGCCTCGAGGAAGCTGCGTCAATACTTCCAGGCACACGAGATCACTGTCGTCACTCGCCTCCCTCTGCAACGGATATTGCATAATCCAGATGCAACGGAAAGAATTGTAGAGTGGGCACTGGAGCTGTCCAGCTTTGGCCTCAAGTTTGAAAGTACCTCGACGATTCAAAGCCGGGTCTTGGCGGAGTTCGTTACAGAATGGACCGCGACGCCTGATGAAGAAGCCTAGGAAACTACTCTCCCCGGCAAAGAGGCGAGTTGCGACTGGATCATGTACTTTGATGGAGCTTTCTCCTTACAGGACGCCGGGGCTGGCGTACTGCTTGTCGCGCCCACCGGAGAGCACCTCAAGTACGTGGTCCAGATGCACTTCCCCAGGGAGGTATCAACGAACAATACTGCTGAATATGAGGGGCTGCTTGCTGGTCTTAGGATCGCGGCAAACCTCGGAATCAAGAAACTCATTATCAGGGGCGATTCGCAGCTTGTCGTCAAACAAGTCAACAAAGATTACCAGATCCCGTTGATGAAGGCCTATGTCGATGAAGTGAGAAAGCTATAAGAGCGTTTTGATGGTATACAGGCAGAGCAAGTTCCCCGAGCAGAGAACGACATCGCTGATTACCTGTCAAAGCGCGCTGCCTTCAAGTTACCTACGGAACCAGGTACCTTTGTGCTTCAGCTTTCTCAGCCATCCGTTGATCCATCAACAGAGCAAAAAAAGAGGAGGAAATCAGGGCCCGACAAGTACTTTCCCGCCGAGCTCCCCGGAGCCGCCGGCAAGGATGTTGCCAGGGACACTGAGCCCGCCACGGGATGGCTAGCTCCGACGGAGCGTCAAGCTCTTACCGTTGAGACAGCCGCTCCTATAGCAGAGGAAATGCCTTTAGTCCTGGCCGTCGAGCCCCAGGCTCCAGCGTGGGCGCAGCATACCGTCCGATTCCTCCAAACTGGGGAACTTTCTGAGGAGCAGGAAGAAGCGGAAAAAGTAGCCCGTCGATCTGCTATGTACCAGTTCGTCGATGACGTCCTGTACAGAAAGAGACCGAATGGCGTGAAATTGAAGTGTATCCCTCGAGAGGAAGGACTAGGGCTGTTGGCAGAGATACATGGAGGCATATGTGGATCCCACATAGGGTCAAGAGCCCTTGCCGGCAAGGCAGTTCGGCAAGGCTTCTTCTGGCCCACTGCCCTCCAGGATGCGATGACACTGGTCACCAGGTGTGAAGCGTGTCAGTTCCATTCAAAGAAACTTCATCAGCCGACTCAAGCCCTTCAAACCATTCCTCTCTCCTGACCCTTCTCGGTCTGGGGGCTCGACATACTGGGCCCTTTCCCCCGCGTTGTCGGGGGCTTTGAGTACTTGTACATCGCAATCGACAAGTTCACAAAGTGGCCAGAGGTGGAGGCAGTGAGGAAGGTCACAGCTCTGTCAGCCGTCAAATTCTTCAAGGTACTAGTGTGCCGTTTTGGTGTACCCAACAGGGTCATCACCGACAACGGCACACAATTCACAAGCCGCACCTTCATGCAATATACCCAAGACCTCGGCAGGAAAGTCTGTTTCGCTTCCGTTGCTCACCCACGAAGCAATGGTCAAGCTGAGAGAGCAAACGCTGAAGTACTGCGAGGCTTAAGGACAAAGACTTTTGACAGGCTGCGCAAGAGTGGAAGGCGCTGGATTGATGAGTTGCCGATGGTTCTTTGGTCGATCAGAATGACGCGAAATCGAGCCACCGGCCAGACACCCTTCGCCCTAGTATACGGGGCAGAAGCAGTTCTCCCCACTGAACTCATATACGGGTCACCTCGAGTGCTCGCTTATGATGAGCTTGAGCAAGAGCAACTGCAACAAGATGACGCAACGCTCCTTGAGAAAGATCGTCTTCGGGCGGCTGTGAGAGCAGCACGCTACCAGCAAGCCTTGCGCCGCTACCATCGCCGCAAGGTCCGTGCCCGAAGCTTTGAGGAAAGCGACCTTGTTCTTCGGCGCGTTCAATTGGCCAAGAATACCAACAAGTTGACGCCGAAGTGGGAAAGCCCTTATCGGGTAATACGAGTCACCAGGCCTGGCGCAGTCCCCCTGGAGACTGAAAATGTCGTTCCGGTGAGCAACTCTTGGAACATTGAACATCTTTGCAAGTTTTACCCGTGAGGCGCGGCTTGTCAGGCCCCCCGGCAAGCCACCTTTTGTACAAGCCTTGCCGACAAGGCATGTAACCCTTTGTACAAAGCCAGGTGCAGACCCTGAGCATAAATAAATGAAGCGCTAGCGCCCTAAGTTATATCATGCATGCTAGGTCGAGTCTCGTCCTTGGTTAGGGTTGATAGTGCTTAGCGGCGGCTAACCCCTAGCTTAGAGGTCGAGTTTGCATCTCTTTGTCTCTCTTTTATCTTCTTTGGTTCACAGGACACACAGATATCCTTGCCGAAACCACTTGGGGAGAAAAAAAGGAACATACCAGCATCTAGGCCCCGGCAAGCCAGTATTGCCGGGGGCTGCAAGAGCAAAGATTCACCCACGGCAAACCAGGGTTGCCGGGGGCTGCAGCTTCAGATAAGTTCATCATCCCTTATCATGCATTCCATTATGGACTGAGGTATGTGAAACCTCGTTTTTTTCCTTAAACTATCGTGCTCCCCTAACTCTAGGCCCTAGGGCTCGTTCCTAGGACCAAGTTTAGTCGTAGTCGCGGCAGCGAAAGGATGAAACAAGGAGCCTAAACCAATTTCATCCCTGCCTCCGCCAAAGGCGTGAGAAAGGTCGAGCGAAGTGGGGGGATGGCGAGGCCTGTTGCCGGGCAAGAAAATCTTTATCTTAGAGATATCAGGGATTTATTCCCTGTTGTGGGTTCTACCTGCGAACAAATGACCCGGCAAACATCCCTTTTTCATTAAAAAACATCCCGCCCAGGTACAGTCCATAGGGAATGAAAAACATGAACAAGGGGATTACAAGTTTTAAATTTAACAGATGCCCGAAGGCTTACAAACTAAAAAGAGATAAGATACCTGTAATCCCTTTCTTGTCCCTCTCCTCAGGAGACAGGTCAAGGAGGCGAGAAGGGCAGAAGGAGCGCCTAGGCGAGCTATGGGTGGCAGAAGACACCAAGAGAACATCTTGGTGGCCGCCCAAAGGCTGGATGGTGATGGCGGCGCCGGAAGCAGAGCTCGAAGACGAGGCGGCAGGACGTCAGTACGCGTCGAAGGCGTCGGTGCCCGCGTACTCCGACTTGACGGCCTTGCCGCCCGCTCTCTTCCTCTTCCGCAGCCCCCCATCGCCAGCCGCCCAAGGAAACGGCCCCGAGAAGTTCAAGGAGCCGGCGACACGGATGATGGGGTCGCCGGTGCCACAAGGAGTGGCGCCCGACACCTAGTCGGACCCGTCATCCTGCCGCCTACCGCCCTCGTCGTCGCTGCCGCTGCCCTCCTCATCACTCTCACTCGAGGAGGAACCTTCACTATCAGAAGAGCTCTCCACGCAGCACCTTGTACGAGTCCCAAAGTGCCCAAAGACCTTGACGGAGAGAAGGCCACCCTCCATTAGCTTAAAATGGAGAGTGAGCCCCTCCATCAAGCTGTGGATATGAGAAAATGTCTTCCATCCCCGACGAAGATACATCACATGAGGAGCAGGGAAGTCGACGCGGACCCGCGTGCCACTGATCCCGCAACCCCTCATGTGCAGCCGCAATGACTCTGGCGGATCCAGCTCCATCTCCCGCGCAAATGGAGTCAGGAGACGAAGGCGATGGCGCGGTGGCCGGCACAACCTGACAAAGAACACACAAGGGTCATCCCCAACATGGCCATCCATTGGAGGAGGAGCTGCTGGCGGGGGCGAGGCCGGCGGGCCACCCCGTCCTCCTCTTCCCCGAGCGCCCCGGCCTCGCCCTCTCCCCCTTCCCCTCGCGGCCGGCTCTGCCACCGCAGGCGTAGGAGAGGGAGGGACGCATTGTCGAGCGGCGACCCTCGCTGCCACCGTTGAAGGGCCGGGATTTCCTCTCTCCATGACGAATGGAAGAGAGGAGCAGAAGCTGAAGGAGGAAGAAGATGGAAGAATGCGGGACGCCGTCCCTCCCCTCCCGCTCTTTATAAAGGAACGGGGTTGGGGCTCGACCGCCCCGCTCGGCCAATCAAGACACGGAAGGTGCAGGGAGCCAGGACCGACCCAGCGCCCCTACCAGCGACGGCCCGGTTTCCTGCCTCCACCGTTTGCCACCCCAAGCGCATGGGAGACACGTGGCACACGTGCAAAACCGAGGGGACGGGTGAGGCGACCTCTCCCCACCCCGTGATCGTGGGGAGTGGAAGCCTTGAGGACCGCGCCTCGGCCCCATTCAGTAAATGGGCCGCGCCTCCACGCCTCCTTCCGTTTATGGGGAAGGCGCGAAGCCGCCTCTTTACTATGATGTGATGCATGCCTACGGGAACCGCCCCACGCATGCCGCCCACGTCACACACACCCCTCCACACCGCGCCACGCGCGCGGATTGTGGGAGGCGCAGCGCGCGAAAAGACTTACCACGATAAAAACCGTCCCGCCTGCCCGCGCACCTTTCTGGGCCTAGCCCAACAATGCGTTGCGCTTATGTGTGGCCCAGGCCCGGGGGCTCCTGTCCGTGTACAAAAAGGGGGTACACTTTTTGTACCCATATGACTGTGCACGGGCAGTCCGAACCACGGGCACCATCGCACCAAGCAAGGCAAGGGAGGTAAGCCAGGGTAAGACCAAAGCTCAAGAGAACTGGAGCAACACCGAAGCCAAGACCACAAAGAGCCAAGGGACGAAGTGGGTTCCCCCGGCAAGATCCTTGCCGGGAGCCAGTTTTAGCAGCCCCGGCAAGATCCTTGCCGGGGCCGGCTTTAGCAGCCCCGGCAAGACCCTTGCCGCGGCAACTCGCCCCACGCCTACCGAGCAAATCACCCTTGAGTCCGCTGCCCCCATAGGGCAAGGATTCGGGAGACATCCCCGTAGTGGCATGCAAATCTTTGTGAAGACATTCAAGATCAGATACGCACTAAGAAGATGACGATCCTTGGCGGGATCCCAGCCAAGGAAGGCCACAAGACCGCCGGCAAGCACCTTGCCGGGGATGGCAGCAGGCGCCGCGGCAACACTCTTGACGGGGCCCTGGCAAGGCCCTTGCCAAGGGCATCCGTAGGGCCACCATCAGGCCCACGCCGACTAAACTTCCACCACCGTATGCAGCTGCCGACCCAACCAGCTGGGTAGGCACCTGCATGATGACATGCAGATCTTCGTGAAGACCCACCATTGCGCCACCTCAGCTGCATGCCTACCTACATGGCATCTCAGGCATCGCTGGCCAGGGCGCGTGTCGACACAAGAAGGAGAGGCGACGGACAAGAGAGATCTCTCCCCCGTCCCCGATAAAGCAAGGACACCTAAGCAAGACGCATTAAATGCACCTTGTCATGTAATGCGAGGGATAAACTCACATCACTGTACTCTTTCCACCTCCTGTGTACCACTGTGGCAACCCCTTCTTCTATAAAAGGAGGCCCGAGGTGACCAGGAGGGGGATTCGGCTTTTTGGATCTCCTCACGCCCCATAGCTAGCTGAAGAACATAGATATACAATCCACCAAAGCAGGAGGAGGGTTTTACGCATCCTGCGGCCCGAACCTGGATAAATGAACCGCGTGCTATCTATTTGACCCGCTCTTCTCTCAACCCCGCGCCCCGCTAACCGTAGTAGGGATTCTTGTGATCCCATAGGTGTCGTTCCCACCGGCAGAAGTCGACTTTCACGATCCGACTACGAACGTGCGAGGACTTGCGCCTTAGCAATCGCTAAACCAACTCTGAGAGGTTATTGACCACGCCGGAGCACAATCAACCTGACCACGAGAGTCTATTTCCTGCAGGCAAATGAAGAACAAGCAAGAAACTGAGATTGCAATCTAGTTTTTGCGAATTGAAGAGGAAAGCTTTATTTATCAAGTGGGGTTCTGTGACGTCCTTGTTTGGTTATTGAACACAAACAAAGTACTCGAAGTTGCAGCCATGGCGAACTTTAATCTAATCAAAACCATAAGGCTAAATGACGCCCTAATGGCTGTATATATGGAGGAAGAGGGGGAAATTTCATGGTCCCTTGGAGGATCTCTTTCCCCACACATACAGACTCTAAAAACAACCTATAATGATGTATTTTGAAATTACATGGGTCTGGCCCAAAAATAAGGTGGCACATCACCTATATTAGGCTATGCACGAATTTTATGATAGGGCATCTGGAATATTTCGTCCATGTCTTTGTATGTCATCATGGGGGCTCGAAAGTGCTGAAATTTTGACCAGAAACTCCGTTCTTGTTCCCCTTGCGCATGCCCTCATCTCTATGTTTCATCATGTTCCAATGTTCATCCTTCTTGTCCATGCTTGGCCCTTCATTTATAAGCAAAATAAATACATCCAATTTAGGCAGCATCATATTCTCATGAACATTAGAATCATTACCAAGAAATGAAAGTACCTGGTAATTTAATTGACGTGCGCGAGCTCTAGTAATAGGTCCTGTATATGTAACAGTAGGGGCTATGGGTGTAACTTTGTTAGTGATGTCCTCATCACTACCACCATATATCCACCGCCAATCCGAGTTCTTTTCATATTAGGTTTGTTCTCGAAATCCATCTAGTTTCCGATTCGTGTTTCCTTGCCTGCGTAGGTCACGAAAAAAAGAGTCTGGAGACCCCCGACCAGTTTTTATGCAAAAATTTCGGCACGTGAAATTAATTATCCCTATCTCGTTTTAGGCTTTTCTGAGTCTATTGACACACATGCCTTCATACTGTATTTTGTACCGCTTTTTTTGGTCGTCGCTACCTTATTTCCAAAAAAAATAGTCAAAAAAAAATTCGTGCCTATCTTCTTAGTTTGAGTTGGGAATAGTTTTGAGACACTCGCCATTATAGTGATTTTCGTAAAAAAAAAGGAGCGAAAAAGAGCAAAAATGAAATTTAGAGTGTCCTTTTCCCATGTTTCCGTGCAGATCGTGATTTTGTTAGTGTTGTAGACTCGTGTCTCTAGTACGGTCTAGCCTAGGACCAGCACAGTACCGTCGTTGAGTGTTTATTCAACTTTGCATCTCTGAATTGATTATTGCTGACCCCTTTTGCTACCATATTATAAGCCTTCACAGATCCACATACATCTACGTCGTGCGTTTGACTCTCCCTGGTAATCGCTTTATCCAAGCTTTGAGAGTTTTGACTACCATGATTGCCGATCACCACCTGTTGCTGGGTAAGAACTGGTAAGAATTTGAGACTTGCTTGACGAATTTGTGACGCCCCACCACCACATTTTCTAGTAGTATGTAGGATCATATTTTTGTGTGTTTCTATTGCTGCTAACCACGACAGTATCACAAGTCGACAAGACTGACTGGGAGCACACGACGAACAAGGAGTTGCATTATAAATTTCAGCAAAAATGGATCAACAGGTAGAAGATGTGATGAACAATTTTAGCGACGCACTAGCGAGGATGGATGGCATTGAGAAGTCAACTGACACCAAGTTGGATGCCAAATTCGCTGAAGTGCTTGCTCGTCTACCTCCAGCTGCCGCACCATTGCAACAACAACACCAACCACATCAACCACCTCCACATCGCGAAACAGCCCTCCACCGAGCGACCCATGTCCCTCTTGAGCCTGGCCAAACTGTTGGTGCTGCTGTTGATACTTATGTGGCTCCTACTGCTACTGAGGAGGAGGACAATTACGCGGGAGATTACGAGGATGAGGTTGATCAAAATCAGAACTACGTGCACCCAACAGCACCACAACCACTAGGTCATCCAGATGCCATTAATCATAATGGTAGGCTGCACCACACCCTCAAGTACGAGATCATGACGATCTCCCTAAACTAAAATTGAATATTCCACAATTTGAGGGTAGATATGTTCCTGATATATATCTTACTTGGGAGTTAGAGACCGAACAACGTTTTAGATGTTTAGAATATCCCGAGGAGAGACATTTTGCTACTGCTCTTTGTGCTTTCACTAGTTTTGCTTGTGTGTGGTAGTCTGAACATCACAGATTATATCCGAATAATATTTCAACTACTTGGGCTGCTTTGAAAACTGCTATGTGTACTCGTTGGGTTCCACCATTTTATCAACGTGAATTACTAGAAAACCTGGAGCTTTTAAGACAAGGAAAAAAATTATTTAGAAGAATATTATCAGTAATTACAAATTGGCATGAATAGATGTGGTATTATTGAGGATAATGAAGCTATGCTTGCACATTTTATGGGTGGCTTAAATAGAGAGATTCACACCATTCTAGAGTATAAGGAGTACAATAATATCACTCGTTTATTCCATCTTGCTTACAAAGCTGAACGTGAAGGGTAGGATCGACATGCATTGGCGTGGACTAATTATTCTGTAGGTCGACCTTCATCATGGAACCGCATGCATCTTCTACTTCCATACATTCTGTTGCACCGGCACCTCCATAATTTACCACCTCCAGCTGTGATACAAGAAAGCAAGCACAATCACCACTATCTGCCAAGAGCACACCCACCAGGCCAACACAGAGCTCCTCTTCTTCCATGGCATCAGCAGGGCACACAAGTGATATTATTTGTCGCCGTTGTAAGGGAAGAGGTCATTTTGCGAGGGAATGCAAATCTCAGCATGTCATGATTGCTACTGAGGATGGTCGGTATGAGTCCGCTAGTGACTATGATGAGGAGACATTGGCTCTTATTACACGTGAAGAACACATTGGAGATGATTCTGAACAAGAGATGCATTACATGGCTGCTGACGACGCTGACAGGTATCACTGTTTAGTTGCTCAACATGTTTTGAGTGTGCAGATCACACAAGCTGATCAAAACCAGACGCACAATTTGTTCCATACAAAGGGAGTTGTGAAGGAACGTTCTATTCACGTGATCATAGATGGAGGGAGCTGCAATAATCTGGCTAGCATCGAGATGGTGGAGAAGCTGTCCATTACCACAAGACAACATCCACATCCTTACTACATCCAATGGTTCAACAACAGTGGCAAGGTTAAGGTAACACGTACTGTTCGTGTGCATTTTAGTATAGCTACATATGCTGATTATGTTGATTGTGATGTGATAACCATGCAAGCATGTTCCTTATTACTTGGTAGACCATGGCAATTTGATAAAAAATCTGTACACCATGGTAGAAACAATCAATATACTCTTGTTCATAAGGATAAACATATTACTTTGCTTCCTATGACTCCTGATTCAATTTTGAAAGATGATATTCATCGAGCTAGTAAAGCAAAACCGGAGCAAAATAAGAGTGAAAATCAGATTGTGGCAAAAGAATTTGAGCAACAAATGAAACCTAATAATAATCCATCATCTCATGTTGCATCTGATATTAAATTGAAATGTGGATGTTTACTGGCCACCAAATATGATATTGATGATCTAGATTTCAACAAATCTATTTGCTACGCTTTTGTGTGCAAAGAGGCATTGTTTTTATTCGAGGACGTGCCTTCCTCTTTGCCTCCTGCTGTCACTAACATTTTACAGGAGTTTGCTGACCTCTTTCCACAAGACGTACCACCGGGATTACCACCTATTCGAGGGATTGAGCATCAGATTGACATAATTCCTGGTGCATCGCTACCGAACTGTGCACCATGTCGTACCAATCCAGAAGAAACAAAGAAGATTATGCATCAAGTACAGGAGTGTTAGACCCAAGATGCGATTCTATCCCGATCACGTGACACTTACGTGATTGGGGCACAACCGCATTTTGGGCGCTTGCAAGATGGATATCATTACATCGTACCATTACATACATACATGGGGGATACAACAATACATACAATCCACATGAATACAACAACATCAATACAAGGCATCCGACTACGGATACAAACATGAAAAGCCCATCGACATCCATCTGCTATCCCAGGGTGCCGACCCGGAACCTAACCCAAGACTGACGAAGAAGAAGAAGAAAGAACTCCAATAGAAAGAACATCGCTCTCACGTCAAGGCATCGGAAACCTGCACCTGCACCTGTTGTTGTAGTATCTGTGAGCCACGAGGACTCAGCAATCCCATAACCATGTGTATCAAGACTATCAAAGCTTAATGGGTAGGAAGAGGTAAAGTGGTGAGGTTGCAGCAGCGGCTAAGCAATATGTATGGTGGCTAACTTACGAGTACAAGAATAAGATGATCATCTACGCAAACAGTCACAAACTAGTAGTGATATCTAAAGATCCTGAACTACCTACGAGTCAAACATAACCCCACCGTGTTCTCTTCTCAAAGGGAAAAGAGACGGTCACGGTTACTCACACAGTTGTGTGTTTTATTTTGGATCCTCTAACAAGTTTTCTACAATCGGACATTAACAAATTCCAATCTACCACATAACCACGGGCACGGCTTTCGAAAGATCATAACCGTGCAGGGGTGTCCCAACTTAGCCCATCACAAGCTCTCACGATCAGCAGAAGTAATAATAATAATAGCCCTTATCTTAGGGAAGGCCCGATCAGACTCGGAATTCCCGGTGCACAAGACATTTCGACAATGGTAAAACAAGTCCAGCAATACCTCCCGGTGTGTCGACACCCTGATTGTAGCCACACATATCTCGTCTTAAGCCACGACCGGATGGGCGATTCTACGAGTAAAACCAAACCTCGGGTTTTCCCCAGGTGGCCCCGCAGAACCCCCGTTTCGGACCAACACCATCGGCACTAGCCCCCCCCCCCCGCTATGTAGAAAGAATCCTCGAGTAGCGCTAACTCCCTATGCAATTAATTAATTAATTAATTTAGTTTTATTATGAGCAAATTAAAACCAATGTTGGGCCTAGCTGGAGGAGTTTTCTTCAAAGACGAACTGTCAAGGGGTCCCCATATACCCAACCGTGTAAGGAACACAAAATCAAGGAACATAACGCCGGTTTATCGGCTCCTAAGGTGGCATGAGTGGAACAAAACACCGAGCAAAAGGCCAAGCCTTCCACCCATTGCCAAGTATATAGGTTTGTTAATAATAATAATAGATATTGTGATATTCCAACAACAAGTTCCAACATGGAACGATCTTCATCTTCACCTGCAACTAGCAACGCTATAAGAGGGGCTGAGCAAGCGGGTAACATAGCCAAATAACGGTTTGCTGGGAAGGTGTCAAGGTTAGAGGTTTCATGGCAATAAGGGGAGGGGCTGACAATAAAAGATGGGTAGCGCGACATATAACGATAGCATCGAGACAGCTAGCATGGCAATGATAGTAAAGGTATCCAAGGTGATGGTCATCTTGCCTGAGATCCCGCAAGAAAGAAGAACGGATCCATGAAGAAGACGAATAAGAAGCCTTGAAGACGAACCACGCGTAGTCGAACAAATCCTCACGATCACAACGGAAAAGCACTAACGAGAAGAAAGCACACAACAAGGTAAACACGCCACTCAAGAACTTGACAAGATGCTCAACCAAGTATGATGCAAGACAAGTCTATATGATGCAAAACATGGCAAGGGATGAAGCACACAAGAACAACACATGCCAACAAGTTTAAGTGCGGCCGGAATCAACATATAGCAATTCAGGTAAGTCCTCATATGCACATTTTGAAATGGGTCTAGATCTGAAAAAACCTTAAGTTAAAGTTGTTAAACAGAAAGTTAACATGCACCATGATGATCTACTCGAAATTCTAGTCAAGTTTCATATAAAGTTTGTTTAATTCGGAGCTACGGCCTAGAAGATATGAGCAAAACAATGCAAGCAAGTCCATGGTGCAAGATGCACCCAAACATCAAGCCAACACACTCCAAAGAGGTAAACAATAGGATATTATGCTTCTACATGCAAAATCACACAAATTTCATATAGGACACGCTCAAAATGGAGCAACGGTTCAACACATACACACGAAACAAGATATAACAACAAGCTGTCCAAAGTTAGCCAGATAGCAACTTTGGAGCAAGGTATATATATGTTACAGCACCCAAACATGGTGACAAGAGGCATGTATGTGAAATAGACATGATACTTAACAAGCATGAACTTAGAACACTCCCAAAAGGTTGCTGGAACACAATTAACCAAGCATGGCAAGTTGCAATAAATTTATCCAGACTTTGTCAAAATCTGGGAAGGCAAAAACATCATCACGATGCTACCTTCGGAGGTACAAAACAACAAGCATATCAACTCTACTAGGTATATAAAGATCATGCACATGAAATAGACATCACATACATCAAACAGCGGCTAAGCAACTCAATAGGAGGCATGGATCCATACCAACAAGCTTCACCAAATTGATCATGCTGATAAAAGGCTGACAGGTAAATTTATAGCAACTTGAGAGCAAGAAATAAATAAGCTACAACAGGCCATATGTGCAAGTAAGGGCATGAATGGATAGAGCACAACATGGAAGACAAGACATGATCATTTGACATACTAAAAAAGCATGTATTTGAGTGAGGCATCAAGCGAACATAGCATCAGGTTTAACAGATTCCAGACTTAGCAGTTTTTTCACTAAGTATAAAACAACAACAACAACATGGCATGTTTACAAGCTTGTTTAAGTCACCTCAAGGCTTATCAAGGAAAGAGGATTGCACCACAGCAAAGACAATATGATTGTGCTTCTAAAACATATAGACATGTGGCATGAAGACAAACACACCAATAGCAATGAGCAAGTCAAATCAGCATCTCATAACAAGTTTCAGCACTTAACATCCAAATGCACTTTTGCAACAGAGATTAACATGGAAAGATGGCACCTAACATGAATGCTACATCAACCATCATGTAGAGCACTTCACGATGAACATTTTGACATATCATACGCTCCATTTGGATAAACATGCACAAAGTTACAAGCATCACAAGTATGCAACAAAATTACAGTTACCAGCAGTTTTAAACATATAGCACTCTTACAACGATGATTAGGGCATCCAGATGAACTCAAACAAGCATGCCACAATGGAACAAAATGAAGAGGATAACACAACAATCATTTTGACATATAATATGCACAATTTGGACATACACACAAAAAGCTACAGCCATGCAAACATGCACATATATTTACAAAATCTAGGGACTTAGTAGAAAAAGGACAACCTCGGGGTGGACATTGTCCAGTCTAAATGGACATGTCCAGGCGGCTGGACCCACTGGCAGTCACACAGGCGAGGCAGCGGACATGTCCGGGCTCCTCCGGACATGTCCGGCGATGGCGGCGGCGGCTGTCCAGCCTGACGGAGCTCCGACGAGCCCGAGGCTCCGCTGAGACGGAGGGAGGCCAGATCGGGGCGGCCCGGGGCAGATCCGGCCGTTCCCCTCCCGGATCTGGCCGGAGGAGCGGCGACCGAGCGAGGACAGGCGGCGCGGTGGCTCGGAAGGCAGCGAGGGGGCGGAGCCGGGGCTGGGAGGAGATGGCGGCGGCGGCTCGATGGCAAGGCCACGGCGGCGGGAGGGTGAGACGAGGTGACGGATTCGTCAGCGGCGGGGTGAACGACGATGGTGGGGCCATGCGCAGGCGGCGGCGAACGAAGGCTCGGGGAAGGTGGAGGCGAGCAGGCGGCCTGGCTCGGGAGGCGGCTAACGGCAGCGCTAACTGCGGGGTCGCCGCCAAGTGGCGACCGGCTGCTGGAGGGGCGCAGAAACTGAGGAGAAGAGAGGTTAGGGGGTGGTTTTAGGCCAAAAATGACATGGGGGAGGTGTATAAATAGGATAGGGGTCTAGGGATTAGGGTTTTGGGGTGTTTTGGAGCCATCAGATCACGATCCAACAGCACCGGAGCGGAGGGGTGCTAGGGAAGGCCTAGTGGGCTGTGGTGGAGGGGTCTTGGGCTGAGAAGAGAGAAGAGACAGTGGCCCGCGGGGGTTTTTGGAGACAGAAAACGTCCGACGATTTATCCAGCTATGGTGCCGCTATATTTAACGGTTGGGCTATAAAACGAGCTCCGAATGCGATGAAATTTGGCAGGCGGCCTGTCTACACTATAATAAGACCACATGCCAAGTTTCACCCCATTCCGAGAACGTTTTCCGGCCACTCATAAAATAAATATTCGGAGGTGCCGCGGCACGTGTAAGTGTGTCTGGGCTCAGAACGGACAACGGAAAGGACGGGCGGACTCAGACGGATGCAAGTTTTGAAAACATGCTGATGCAATGCACATGATGACAAGGCAAAGATGCAACATGCAAGCAAATGACATGGCAACGACGACGAATAAAAGGCTGACACCTGGCGCATTGTTCTCGGGGTGTCACAACACTCCCCTACTAACAAGAGATCTCGTCCCGAGATCTTAGGAATGAGATGGAAGAGGAAAAGGAAGAACAAGGTTCTTTGAGGACAAAAGGGTGAAACCAAAGAACCTTGAGAGGTTGAACAACTTGAAAGGAAGAATACCACGGAGATGAACGAAGCTGCAAAGACTTCGCTAAACAAGAGGAACAAGGTATATGATGAGAATCAAGGAGGTTGAAAGGCACGAAACAAGAGCTGAAGTAACAAGAATGAATTGAAAACCACTCCGGTTGATAAGAGATAGAAAGGAATCTCCACGAAGGAATTCGGGCAGCACTCCGGCTGAAACTGAAAGAAATAGCACACCGGTTGAACATGAATGAAATGGAACAAGAACTTGAAAAGATGAAATGATACTCGACGAGAGCAACAACAGAATGCCTCTGGAAGAATTAAAAGAGTGGAATGAAAGAACGGATAAGAGGAGAACAACTTCGAGAACTAATGAATTTGAAAGAGCATCCTCAGGATAAGGTTTGAACGCAGTTATTGAGAAAATCAACAACAAAAGAATAAGCTTGTTGTGGACTTATGGAAATCATCCCGAAACTTGAGGTGAATTATGCCACAACCAAATATTGAATAGATGAGATGAATAACGAAATGCAAAACTCCACTTCAAAAGAATACGGAGGATTATTTGCACTTCAAGACGCAAGAAGGATAAGACTTGAGCTGCTCCAGAAGAATCTTGATGAACACTTGACGAATGAATTAACTCATGAAGAACTCCGGTAACGAAAAGGATGATGAGATACAAATAATGGATGAAAAGAATAAGATTAAAGCCTTGTGATGATTTAGATGGAGGTACCGACGAGATAGCCGAGAAAACTATGAACTCCGGAAAAGAAAAGATTAAAGCACTTGGAACTAGAATTTATTCATCAAGAATAAATTCCGAAGGAAGGATTAAATCACTTGATGAAAAGAATAAGAATTATGTTATGCTTATCCTCCACCAATTAAATTGATGAGAAGCAATGGATTCGCATACCACTTATTCTCATTGCAATTGAATAAAGAGGGATATATCGCGAACTTGCGTAAATCTTCATGAACCACCGGTAGGATTGAAATAAAATGAATGGATTGATATGATAACACCGGAAAAGAACTGTTGAGCGAATCACCGTAAAGAATTAAAGCCGAGTGAAGAAAAGAACAAACCTTTGGGAAGAATTAGTATTGAGTGAATACTAGAGAATGAATCACCGGAAGAATAAAGTACTTGAGGAAATACAAGAGAACGAAGAGATCGCGAACTGTTTCAAGAATACTTGAACGAAGTACCGGACGAATACGGACACGAACGAAGAGACATCAATGAAGAATATTTGGAGGACGAAATTGAAAACTGAGAACGAAGAAATCTTCTGAAATGATGGCCATAGGAGGAACACAATAGAAATAATTCATGAAATACTCCGGATGAATGAAAAGAAGTAAGGTTGAACCAATGATCAAAGAATTTGAAACGAACTTCGGAAGGCACGTGACTGATGGAACCATACTTACGTATCACTTGAAAAGAATTTCGGAACACTCCGGGAAATATTAGAAGAGTCAGGTAAAATCCTGGGAAAAGACCTGTGGGTTATGAGCCCACCGAAGAGAATACACCATTGGAAAAGATTATTTGAACAAGAAACGATGCACCGGAACAATTGAAAAAACTCGAATGAGGTGACAACCTCGAATTAATTGGAAGACAGACGAATCTCTTGAGATGTCTTCGGAACTCCGGGATAATTAAATGGAGAGAGGCAAATGAGAAGAGGAAAACACTTGGGTCAATGAAAGAATAAGAACAACACCGAGATATTGGAATTGAATCCACCGGAAAAGAAAAGAGATGAAGAATTATGAACTAGAAGAGGAATCACCGATTGAAATAACTGAGGAAAGAATGCAGAGGATCACACGAGTAGGATGGATACTCGATTAAGGACTCCGGCTCCGAGAAGAAAAGGGTGTGCGGGTGGGAAAAATAAAGACCACATCGGACGGGAAAACAACTTCGGTTGGAAAGAATGGGGAGGTCAGATCGACTTGACGAGAGATGCACCAGATGAAAGAACTGACAACGCAACAAACGAAAACTAACCGCGTGAACAAAAAAAAATATTTGAAAGGGAAGAGGAGTAATTCAAAACCCTACATCAACAATCCTCACCAGAGCGACGAAGGGGCTGAGGTGTAAAAAGAATTGCTACTCTTCGATATAACTAGACTCCAAAAATAGTTTTCTGCTAGACTCGACAACGACCAAACTACGATCAATCAAGGGGGCTCCTATGGTCGGTCGAGGCTCTGATACCAACTTGTTAGGCCCAATATGCGATTCTATTCTGATCACGTGGCACTTAAGTGATTGGGGCACAACCACATTTCGGGCGCTTAGCAAGATGGATATCATTACATCGTACCATTACATACATACATGGGGGATACAACAATACATACAATCCACATGAATACAACAACATCAATACAAGGCATCCGACTACAGATGCAAACATGAAAAGCCCAACGACATCCATCTGCTATCCCAGGCAGCCAACCCGGAACCTAACCCAAGACTGACGAAGAAGAAGAAGAAAGAACTCCAACAGAAAGAACATTGCTCTCACTTCAAGGCATCGGAAACCTGCACATGCAACTATTGTTGTAGTATCTGTGAGCCACGAGGACTCAGCAATCCCATAACCATGGGTATCAAGACTATGAAAGCTTAATGGGTAGGAAGAGGTAAAGTGGTGAGGTTGCAGCAGCGGCTAAGCAATATGTATGGTGGCTAACTTACGAGTACAAGAATAAGATGAGCATCTATGCAAATGGTCGCAAACTAGTAGTGATCTCTAAAGATCCTGAACTACCTACGAGTCAAACATAACCCCACCATGTTCTCTTCTCAAAGTGAAAAGAGACGGTCACGATTACTCACACTGTTGTGTGTTTTATTTCGGATCCTCTGACAAGTTCTCTACAACCGGACATTAACAAATTCCAATCTGCCACATAACCGCGGGCACGACTTTCGAAAGATCATAACCCTGCAGGGGTGTCCCAACTTAGCCCATCACAAGCTCTCACGATCAGCAGAAGTAATAATAATATTACCCCTTATCCTAGGGAAGGCCCGATCAGACTAGGAATTCCCGGTGCACAAGACATTTTGACAATGGTAAAACAAGTCCAGCAAGACCTCCCGGTGTGTCGACACCCAGATAGCAGCCGCGCGTATCTCGTCTCAGGCCATGACCGGATGGGCGATTCTACGAGTAAAACCAAACCTCAGGTTTTCCCCAGGTGGCCCCGCAGAACCCCCGTTTCGGACCAACACCATCGGCACTACCCCCCCTGCTATGTAGAAAGAATCCTCGGGTAGCACTAACTCCCTATGCAATTAATTGATTCATTTAGTTTTTATTATGAGCAAATTAAAATCAATGTTGGGCCTTGCTGGAGGAGTTTTATTCAAAGACGAACTGTCAAGGGGTCCCATATACCCAACCACGTAAGGAACGCAAAAATCAAGGAACATAACGCCGGTTTATCGGCTCCTAAGTTGGCAGGAGTGGAACAAAACACCGAGCAAAAGGCCAAGCCTTCCACCCATTGCCAAGTATATAGGTGTGTTAATAATAATAATAGATAGATAACAAGTTCCAACATGGAACGATCTTCATCTTCACCTGCAACTAGCAATGCTATAAGAGGGGCTGAGCAAGCGGGTAACATAGCCAAACAATGGTTTGCTGGGAAGTTGTCAAGGTTAGAGGTTTCATGGCAACAAGGAGAGGGGCTGACAATAAAAGATTGGTAGCGTGACATATAACGATAGCATCGAGACAGCTAGCATGGCAATGATAGTAAATGTATACAAGGTGATGGTCAACTTTCCTGAGATCCCGCAAGGAAGAAGAACAGATCCATGAAGCAGACGAAGAAGAAGCCTTGAAGATGAACCACTCATAGTCGAACGAATCCTCACGATCGCAACGGAAAAGCACTAACGAGAAGAAAGCACACAAGGTAGACACGCCACTCAAGAACATGACAAGATGCTCAACCAAGTATGATGCAAGACAAGTCTATATGATGCAAAACATGGCAAGGGATGAAGCACACAAGAACAACACAAGCCAACAAGTTTAAGTGCGGCTGGAATCAACATATAGCAATTCCGGTAAGTCCTCATATGCACATTTTGAAATGGGTCCAGATCTGAACAAACCTTAAGTTAAAGTAGTTAAACAGAAAGTTAACATGCACCATGATGATCTACTCGAAATTCTAGTCAAGTTTCATATAAAGTTTGTTTAATTCGGAGCAACGGCCTAGAAGATATGAGCAAAACTAGGCAAGCATGTCCACAGTGCAAGATGCACCCAAACATCAAGCAAACACACTCCAAAGAGGTAAACAACAGGATATTATGCTTCTACATGCAAAATCACACAAGTTTCATATAGGACACGCTCAAAACGGAGCAACGGTTCAACACATACACACGAAACAAGATATAACAACAAGCTCTCCAAAGTCAGCCACATAGCAACTTTGGAGCAAGGTATATATATGTTACAACACCCAAACATGGTAACAAGAGGCATGGATGTGAAATAGACATGATACTTAACAAGCATGAACTTAGAACACTCCCAAAAGCTTGCTGGAACACAATTAACCAAGCATGGCAAGTTGCAGTAAATTTATCCAGACTTTGTCAAAATCTGGGAAGGCAAAAACATCATCACGATGCTGCCTTCGGAGGCACAAAACAACAAGCATATCAACTCTACTAGGTATATAAATATCATGGACATGAAATAGACATCACATACGGAGGGAGGCTGAGGCGCCGGCGAGACGGAGGGAGGCCAGATCGGGGCGGCCCGGGGCAGATCCGGCCGTTCCCCTCCCGGATGTGGCCAGAGGAGCGGCGACCGAGCGAGGACGGGCGGCGCGGTGGCTCTGCTCCGGCAAGCAGCTCCGTGGTGCGGCGGAAGGCGGCGAGGGGGCGGAGCCGGGGATCGGAGGAGATGGCGGCGGCGGCTCGATGGCAAGGCCACGACAGCGGGAGGGTGAGACGAGGTGGCTGATTCGTCAGCGGCGGGGTGAACGAAGGCGGCGGGGCCGTGCGTAGGCGGCGGCGGAGGAAGGCTCGGGGAAGGTGGAGGCGAGCGGGCGGCCTAGCTCGGGGGGCGGCCCAGTTCGCCGGCGGGCGGGCCGCGGCTGGGCCCAAAGGGCCGCGGCGGCGGGGAGCCAGCCAGGGGCGCGTGGCAGTTCGGGATTGCAGGGGGAGGCGGCTAACGGCGGCGCTGACTGCGGGGTCGCCGCCAAGTGGCGACGGGCGGCTGGAGGGGCGCGGAAACTAAGGAGAAGAGAGGTTAGGGGTGGTTTTAGGCCAAAAATGGCATGTGGGAGGTGTATAAATATGATAGGGGTCTAGGGATTAGGTTTTTTGGGGTGTTTTGGAGCCATCGGATCACGATCCATCAGCACCGGAGCGGAGGGGTGCTAGGGAAGGCCTAGTGGGATGTTGTGGAGGGGTCTTGGGCTGAGAAGAGAGAAGAGAGAGTGGCCCGCAGGGGTTTTCGGAGACCGAAAACGTCCGACGATTTATCCTGCTATAGTGCCGCTATATTTAACGGTTGGGCTATCAAACGAGCTCCGAATGCGATGAAATTTGGCAGGCGGCCCTGTCTACACAATAATAAGACCGCATGCCAAGTTTCACCCCATTCCGTGAACGTTTTACGGCCACTCATAAAATAAATAGTCGGAGGTGCCGCGGGCACGTGCAAGTGTGTCTGGGTTCAGAACGGACAACGGAAAGAACGGGCGGACTCGGACGGATGCAAGTTTTGAAAACATGCTGATGCAATTCACATGATGACAAGGCAAAGATGCAACACGCTAGTAGATGACATGGCAACGACGATGAATAACAGGCTGACACCTGGCGCATCGGTCTCGGGGTGTCACAAGGAGCTACTAGATAAAGGTTATATACGCGAAACCCTTAGTCCTCGTGATGTTCCTATTATTCTAGTCCCAAAAAAGGGTGGTACATCGCGTATGTGTGTTGATTGTAGAGGCATTAATAATATTACTAGTCGTTATCGTCATCCTATTCCTCGGCTAGATGATATGCTTGATGAATTAAGTGGCTCTACTATTTTATCCAAAGTTGATTTGCGTAGTGGATACCATCAAATTCGTATGAAATTGGGAGATAAATGGAAAACAACATCAGTCTTTAGTCATGCCTTTTGGGTTAACTAATGCACCTAGTACTTTCATAAGATTAATGAATGAAGTTTTACGTGCTTTCATTGGACAATTTGTGGTAGTTTACTTTGATGATATATTGATTTATAACAGATCTTTCGAGAAACATTTGGAACATTTACATGTTGTTTTATTGATCTACGTGAGGCACGTTTGTTTGGTAACCTTGGGAAGTGCGCCTTTTGCACCGACCGAGTATCTTTTCTTGTCTATGTTGTTACTCGACAGGGAATTGAGGTTAATAAAGTGTAACACCCCATATGTGATACTTTCCATTTATGGCAATATATGAAACGTTGACTTCATCAATTCCATTCTGGGTTCTTTTTTCATTTCGGGTTTTCTTCGTTTTGCGTGTGCGTGTGTGCATTTCATCCATGTCATGTTATCATGTGCGTTGCATTGCATTCGTGTTGTCACTTGCACCCGGTCCCACTCGTCTCTTCGTGTTGTCCGTTTCGAGTTTAGACACTCACACACGTGCCTGTGGCACCCCGAGTCCTTCTTTCGTGTGTGGCCATGTAACGTTCCCGGATTGAGGTGAGACTTTTCGTGCGTTGTTTTTTTGGTACGTGTAGGCCGCGTGTCAAGTTTCGTCGCGTTTGGAGTTCGTTTGATACTCCAACGGTTAACCTAGTGGGCTAAAAGCTCCTCTTCCTTTTGGCCCAAGACCCCCTCCACAACAGCCCACTAACCAGCACAACCATTCCCATC
This sequence comes from Secale cereale, assembly GCA_902687465.1. Lineage (NCBI taxonomy): Eukaryota > Viridiplantae > Streptophyta > Magnoliopsida > Poales > Poaceae > Secale > Secale cereale. The sequence continues at coordinate 314,222,267 of LR738714.1, forward strand.
CTCTCGGTCGTCGGATCGTGATCGTTTGGGCGAAAACCGCACCCCATTTGGACACTCCTAGTTCCCAGAATCTATATAAACAACCTCCCACGTCCATTTTCGGGCGAAAACCCTAGCTCCTCCCTCCTCGCGCCGCCGGACACGTCCGGGACGGACCAGACACGTCCGCCCGGATGCGCCCAGCCACCCAGCCGCTGCTACGTGGCACCGCGGCCCGGACCTCCACCGCGCGCCGCCGCGGCCCGCGCGGCCCGCCGCCGGCCCCCGAGGCCTGAACCTCCTCCGCGCGACCCCGCCGCCGCGGCACCGCCGCCGCCCGGTGGCCGCCGTCCTCGGCCGGCGCAGCTGCCGCCACCGCCCGCCTCCCCGGCCAGCTCATCCGCCGCCGTCGTCGCCCGGTCGGCGCCACCCCCGCGCCCGCCGCCTCTTCCTCTGCCGCCACCGTCTTCCATGCCTCCGGCCACCGCCTCCGCCGCCGTCGGCGAGCGCTCCGGTGAGGGACCGGCCGGATTTGAGAAAATTCGACCAGATCCACCAGTTCCCCGTACCAAACGCCTCCGCCGGTCCGATCCGCTCCGTCCCGGGATATCCTCATCCCGAGTTGACTTTCTCGGAGGTATAAATTTCTGCTAAGTCCCTAGACCCCGTAATTTTCTTGCCTCCTTCATCATGCAATAACTTCGTGCTCGTAGCTCCGTTTCGCGCGTATGATATGTCGAAACGTTTGTCTCGTCGTGCTCTACATGTTAGCATCAGTTTCATGCATGTTAAAGTTCATATTGTTGACTTAATCTTCGTGACAAGAGTGCATGTTGCTGTAACTAGTTGTCTGTGTAAATTTGTTGCCATGTTTGAGATGCGATAACTTTGTGCATGTTGGTCCGAATGGAGTGAATGATATGTCCAGATGTTCATTGTGATATGCTCTTCATTTTGTTCCACTATGACATGTTTGTTTGAGTTCATCTTGATGACCTAATCATCGTTGCAAGAGTGCTATATGTTTAAAACTGATGTTATCTGTAATTTTGGTGCATGCTTGTGGTGTTGATAACTTTGTGCATGTTGGTCCGAATGGAGCATATGATATGTCGAAATGTTCATTGTGAATTGCTCTACATGATGGTTGTTGTAGCATTCATGTTAGGTGTCATATTGCCATGTTAATCTCTGTTGCAAAAGTGCATGTGGCTGTTAAGTGCTGAAACTTGTTGTGAGATGCGGATTTGACTTGCTCATTGCTATTGATGTGTTTATCTTAATGTCACATGTCAATATGTTTTAGAAGCTCTTTCATATGGTCTTTGCTGTGGTGCAATCCACTTTCCATGATATGCCTTGAGGTGACTTAAACAAGCTTGTAAACATGCCATGCCAATGTTGCAATTTTATACTTAGTGAAAAAACTGCTAAGTCTGGAATCTGTTAAACCTGGTGCTATGTTTGCTTGATGCCTCACTCAGATCCATGCATGTTTTAGTATGTCAAATGATCATGTCTTGTTGTCCATGTTATGCTCTATCTAGCCATGCCATTATTTTCACATATGGTCTGCTGTAGCTTATTTATTTCTTGCTCTCAAGTTGCTATAAATTTACCTGTCAGGTTTTTTATCAGCATGATCAATTTGGTGAAGCTTGTTGTTATTGATCCATGCCTCCTATGGAGTTGCTCCAATGGAGTTGTTTGATGTATGCTATGTCTATTACATGTCCATGATCTTTATATACTTAGTAAAGTTAATATGCTTGTTGTTTTGTGCCTCCGAAGGTAGCATCGTGATGATGTTTTTGCCTTCCCAGATTTTGGCGAAGTCTGGATAAATTTATTGCAACTTGCCATGCTTGGTTAAATGTGTTCCAGTAGGTTTTTGGGTGTGTTCTAACTTCATGCTTGTTAAGTATCATGTCTACTTCCCATCCATGCCCTTTGTCTCCATGTTTGAGTGCTGTAGCATAATTATTTCTTGCTCCAAAGATGCCATGTTGCTGTAAACTGCAGTTTTGTGTGAATATTGTTTTGCTTGCCTTTTGCAAACCGTGCGTCCGTTTCTGGTGATCTTTATATCGATTTCAACCGAAATCTTCCCCTCTATCCAGTGGCTTGCTTGGTTTTCCAAGATGAGGCCTTTTCCATCATCTTCTCCTTAGGCTCAAGAGCTTCCTCATGCATACGCACATCATACTTGCATCATGTTGATTGTGCATTGCACCGTGTTTGATGTTGTGCCATGTTATGTTCTTGTGTTGAGTAGAGCCAGGAGCTGAGACCGAGTTCGAGGATCTTCCCGAGCCTGAGTACGAGGAGCCATCTTACGATACCTCCATGGAATCAACATGCAAGATGACCATTCCCAGATATCACTACTATCTTTGCCTATGCTAGATGTCTCGCTCTTTAGAGATTGCCTCGATGCCTATGTCTGCTTGTCAGCCCTCCTATTGTTGCCATGAAACCCTCTAACCTCCCACCTAGCAAACCGTTGTTTGGCTACGTAAGCATCGCTCAGCCGCTCTTATAGCGTTGTTAGTTGCAGGTGAAGACTTGAAGATTCTTGCTTCATGATGAAGTTATTGTTGGGATATCACAATATATAATCTGTTAAACTAAATCATCTATATATTGGTAATGGGTGGAAGGCTAAGCCTCTTGCTTGGTGTTTTGTTCCACTCATGCCATCCTAGGAACCGTTAAACCGGTGTTATGTTCCTTGATTTTGCGTCCCTAACACGGTTGGGGTTTATGGGCCCCCCTCGATAACCCGCTTAGCGCTAAAGCTTTTCCAGCAAGGCCCGACATTGGTTTTACATTTGCCATAACTTAATAACTTGCATAGGGACTTTCCGGACCCCGAGGACTTAATTTTACAACCCGGGCCGGTGCTCCTCATGAGTGTTGGTCCAAACTGGGGGTTATGCAGGGCCGCCTTGGGGAAACCCGAGGTATCTGGTATTACCTGTATGATCACCCATCCGGTCGTGGCCTGAGACGAGATACGCGCGGCTACTATCAGGGTGTCGGCATGCCGGGAGGTATTGCTGGATTAGTTTTACCTTTGTCGGAATATCTTGAGCACGGGATTCCGATAATACTCGGGCCTTCCCACCTTGGAGTTGCGACTCCGTAGATCGTGAGCTTGTGATGGGCTAAGTTGGGATACCCCTGCAGGGTTTGATCTTTCGAAAGCCGTTCCCGCGGTTATGTGGCAGATGGGAATTTGTTAATATCCGGTTGTAGAAAACTTGATACCATGTTCATAATACACTACCTGCGTGAGTAACCGTGATGGTCTCTTTCCGAAGAGGTTCGGGAAGTGAACACGCTGGGGTTATGTTTGACGTGCTTAGTTAGGATCACTTCGTGATCACTTTGACGATCGTTGGCACTTTCTCTTCTCGCTCTAAACACATAAGCTAGTGCCAGTGCTGCTGCAACCTTGTTTAAGCCTTTTCCACACCTAAGGCTTTGATAGTATTGCTACTCGGGAACGGGATTGCTGAGTCCTCCGTGGCTCACAGATTCTACACCACACCAGATGCATGTACCGATGAGAACTACACAGCAGGTGGTTCAGAGTTGTTCTGGGAGTTCGATGAAGAACGTGGGCGATACTATGTGCCTTACCCCGAGGATCAGTAGGGCTCTTACTAGGATGATCGGGACCATGTGTTGCTTTATTTATGGTATCTTTCATTTGGATCTTCGTCCGTAGTCGGACTGTGATGTTATTTGGATGATGAATGTTTATGTAATGCATTGTGTGACGTGGCGAGTGTAAGCCAACTACTCTTTTACTTTTTCATCCCTCTTTTACATGAGTTGTGCAAAGATACCATACTTGAGATTAATCAAGTATGTGCTTATGCCTTTAAGTCGTGCCTCGACACGTGGGAGGCAAAGTCACATATTGGGCATTACATAAAGCCAAGATTGAAGCTATTGAGAGTTGGCCGCAACCCAAAACGGTCACACACGTGAGGAGTTTCCTTGGCATCGCTGATTTCTATAGGCGTTTTCTGAGAGATTTCAGCACCATTGATGCACCTCTCAACGAGCTTACAAAGAAGGATGTGCCTTTTGTTTGGGGTACTGCACAGGAAGAAGCCTTCACAGAATTGAAAGATAAGTTAACACATGCTCCATTACTCCAACTTCCTAATTTTAATAAGTCTTTGAGCTTGAATGTAATGCTAGTGGAATTGGACTAGGAGGTTTGTTATTACAAGATGGTAAACCTGTTGCATACTTTTCTAAAAAAATGAGTGGGCCTAGTCTGAACTATTCTACTTATGACAAGGGATTATATTCTCTTTGATGTTGGGCGGAGACCCTAAGGCCGATATTTCATGAAATGGAGGGGATCCCATGAAGAACACGATGAACACGGGTTAGAATGTGGAGAAATCACGAGGGAAAACACTCAATAAAAAGTCCAATCACACATCCACTAGACAATCAAACACACAAGATCACAAGGTACATGAACAACAAAGGGAAAGATACAGGGTAGAGTTCTTCTCCAAGAGGAGGTCTTGATGATATCCCGAAGGATCTTCCCGTTAGGGGGCTTAAATCCCGTAGAATCTTCTCACATGCTCACATGGAGGTCTTGAACTCCATGGGAGTAGTAGTCTCTCTCTCTCAAGAGTGGAGTAGTACAAGGAGCAAAGCTCTCTATCAAGTGAGCTATAACTTTGCTGACCCTAAAATGGTGGAGGTGAAGGAGTATATATACTCTAGGGCCACGAACGGGTAAGTGAGGGGCAAAAGGGGTACATGGGCCTCGGGCCCGAAAGCTATGCGCAGACAGGTAGCAGACGTCCATTGGCTACCGGACATCTGGTGGGTCGCGAGGGACCGGACATCCAGAAGTCTTCGGACTTCCACTAATTTCATTCTGTTGTGAAACGTCGGATGTCCGATGGTGGACGGTCGTACGGTGGGTCTCGGACATTCGGAGCCTGGAAGTCATCGGACGTCCGGTGCAGGGCGGTCATCTAGTGGCTGTAGCTTGCAGCAGCTTCGTTTCTTCCGTCTTCTCTTCCGGTCTTCCCGCGCAGATGGTGTAGGTGATCCTTGGCGCTTGCACTCCTCCTCGTCGGCCGTGAAGCTCGGACAATACCTATGCATGCATACGAGTGGAGTGCCAAGTAGTATACCATCCTCAGAGGGGTCAAGTGAACATGTGTAAAGGAGATGATTCACTTTTATGTATGAGAAATAGAGCTCGCACGTGTCACTTGCCAAGCGGACTGTTGACATGGTGATGTCCATAGGATGCTCCGCATCATCCCCTCCCCCTCGGAAAGAACCGACCTCAGATTGAAAACCAAATCACCATGGGAAAGAGATGGCGTCGCCGCGTAGAAGTGGACGATCACCAAGTACTCATTATCTTGAAGCTCAAAGTTGGCACTCTCCAATGTCGCACCGTCTAGTGATTCCTTCAAAAGGAGAAAGAACAACAAACACTTGGAAAAATGAATGTGGTTAGCATTAGTGCAAAACCAAGAATTCAAGAGGTGATTCACCAAATAAGCGTCGTCATCAAGCATAGCATACGGTGTGACAAAGGATTGTGACATGCATGTAAGCGCATAAATTGAGCACAATCAAGGTCATCATGGATACAAGCATGTAAATGTGAGGTAGTGATGCAAATATGTGTGACAAGGCGTACTCGGCGATGGGCAAGCAATGCTCCCATTCCTTGATGTTCTTCTTGATCAACACGCGAAGAAGCATCGATAGCGTCTGCTACTCTCGAGCTTGCGTTGTATTCCCTCGAAGAGGAAAGGGTGATGCAGCACAGTAGCGTAAGTATTTCCCTCGGTTTTTGAGAACCAAGGTATCAATCCAGTAGGAGGCCACGTGCGAGTCCCTCGTACCTGCACAAACAAATAAGAACCTTGCAGCCAACACGATAAAAGGGGTTGTCAATCACTTCTCGGTTAGTTACAAAAGTGAGATGTGATAGAGATGATAAGGTAATATTTTTTGTATTTTTCGTATAGAGAAAAAGTAAATAATGCAAAGTAAAGCAACGCCGAAAGAAATTGGCAAGTTGACGGGAAACTAATATGATGAAGATAGACCCGGGGGCCATAGGTTTCACAAGTGGCTTCTCTCATGATAGCAGATTTCTACGGCGGGTGAACAAATTACTGTCGAGCAATTGATTTAAAAGTGCATAGTTATGAGAATATCTAGGCATGATCATTGTATATAGGCATCACGTCTTTGACAAGTAGACCGAAACGATTCTGCATCTACTACTATTACTCCACGCATCGACCACTATCCAGATTCATCTAGAGTATTAAGTTCATAAGAACAGAGTAACGCCTTAAGCAAGATGATATGATGTAGAGGGATAAACTCAAGCAATGTGATATAAAACCCATCTTTTTATCCTCGATGGCAACAATACAATATGTGCCTTGCTGCCCCTACTGTCACCGGGAAAGAAAACCGCAAGATTGAACCCAAAGCCAAGCACTTCTCCCATTGCAAGAACTATATATCTAGTAGGCCAAACCAAACCGATAATTCAAAGAGACTTGCAAGGATATTTATATCATGCATAAAAGATTTCAGAAAAGAATCGAATATTGTTCATAGATAATCTTGATCATAAACCCACAATTCATCAGATCTCGACAAACACACCGCAAAAGGAATTACATCGAATAGATCTCCTCGAAGATGGAGGAGAACTTTGTATTGAGATTCAAAGAGAGAGAAGAAGCCATCTAGCTAATAACTATGGACCCGAAGGTCTGTGGTAAACTACTCACAACTCATCGGAGAGGCAATGGTGTTGATGTAGAAGCCCTCCATGATCAATGCCCCCTCTGGTGGAGCTCCGAAACAGGCCCCAACATGGGATCTCATGGGTACAGAAGGTTGCGGCGATGGAATTAGGGTTTCGTCGTCGTCCTCGATAGTTTTAGGGTACGTAGGTATATGTAGGAGGAAGAGGGACATCGGGGGAGCAACAGAGGGCCCACGAGGGTGGGGAGTGTGCCCCTGCCCTCGTGGCCGCCTCTCTCGCTTCCTGGCGTGTACTCCAAGTCTTCTGTGTTGATATCGTTCCAAAAATAACTCTCCTGAAGGTTTCATTCCATTTGGACTCCGTTTGATATCCCTTTTCTGCGAAACACTGAAATAGGCAAAAAAACAACAATTTGCACTAGGCCTTGGGTTAGGAGGTTAGTCCCAAAAATAATATAAAAGTGTATAATAAAGCCCATTAAACATCCAAAACATAATATATAATAGCATGGAACAATAAAAAATTATAGATACATTGGAGACGTATCAAGCATCCCCAAGCTTAATTCCTGCTCGTCCTCGAGTAGGTAAATGATAAAAACAGAATTTTTATGTGGAATGCTAACCAACATAATTCTCAATGTAATTTCCTTTATTGTGGAAAGTTTAATTTTGACATAAGAAAAATAATAGTTCAAGCATACTAACAAAGCAATCATGTCTTCTCAAAATAAAATGCGCAAAGAAAGTTATCCCTACTAAATCATATAGTCTGGCTATGCTCTATCTTCATCACACAAAATATTTAAATCATGCGCAACCCCGGTTTCAGCCAAGCAATTGTTTCACACTTCAAATTTTCCAAACTTTTCAGCTTTCACGCAATACATGAGCGTGAGCCATGGATATAGCACTATAGGTGGAATGGAGTGGTGGTTGTGGAGAAGACAAAAGAGGAAGATAGTCTCACATCAACTAGGCGTATCAATGGGCTATGGAGATGCCCATCAATAGATATCAATGTGAGTGAGTAGGGATTGCCATGCAACGAATGCACTAGAGCTATAAGTGTATGAAAACTCAACAAAAGAAACTAAGCGGGTGTGCATCCAACTAGCTTGCTCACTGTGACGCCCGAAGACCGACGTCCCAGAAGATACCAGAATATTCCAGATGTTCCGGGTTCTCCCGTGTGTTTTCATTTGTGCTTGTGTTATTTATTTTTGCATTGCATCATGTCATCATGCCATCATGTCATATTTATTTTTGCATCTCAACCAAATAAATTGTGTGGACCTTCGGTCCATTTAAATCGAGGGAAGAATGACTTCTCTTTATAACATATCCTCCTAATATTTATGGAGCTATTATAATAATATTCCATTGCTTCGGAATAACCCAACACACTTGCATATATTTTCCCCATGCCTTTTCTTCTCAATTCCTTGCCTTAAACCCTCCCTATATTCTTTTCCGTTGTATCGAGGTTCCTCCAAAAATTCGAACATTTTTGGACACTTCAATAATCAAGTCTTAGTTCAAACCCATTTGAATTAAATTCTAATGTGTTTGAATTATATTTTTCGATCATGCCTTTTATATTTTTCTCAGACCGTGCTCATTTTTATGAGCCCGAGAAAAATAACCTCGTATGCAAATTCTTTGCCTAGCTTCCCCTTTCTTTTCTTCTCTCCTTTTCTTTTCTTCTTTGTTTTTTTCCTTTTCACTTTTACAAATAGGAGAGGCGGAGAGGCCCATCCCAATCTCGCAGCAAGGCCCAAACCTCCCTCCCAGCCGGCCCATTCTTCCTCCCTGGCCCAACCGCAGCACTCCACCGTAACCCTAGGCTCGCACCCATCTCCCCCTCGTTTTCCCTCAGCGCCGCCAGCGACCGCATCCATCGCGCGAGCCCCGCATCAGCGCCCCCTCCTACCTTTCGATCTCCCTCCTCAGCGCCGCACCCGATTCCTCCCCATCCTCTCGATCTCGCGTAGCCTCGCTCTTCCCTGTCGCTCTCCCCGCGCTTCTCTCTCTCCCGTGCGCTGCATCCCTCCTCGCTCCCCATCACCAGCCTCGCCAGGGCCTCGTCCCCAGCCTCCTTCTCTCCTGCCGCGACCGCGCCCCCACCTCTCACCGTCGGGTGTCCGTCTAGGGCGTCGCCCCCTGCTGCCTCCGAGCCCGATCGCCTCCAGACAGCGCCGGCCAGGAGGCCTCTTCTCCAGCGTCCTCCCCGCCTGGCGCCCGCGAGCTGGCCGCCCCAAGCCGCGCCCCTCCGCTCCTGAGGCATCCCTCCTCCGTGCCTCTCTAGCACCGGCCAGGAGCCCCAGGCACCGACACCCTGCCTCGGCCAGGGATCCCGCCATCCGCTCGCCGAGGCCCCGCCTCCTCGTCCCGTGCTCAAGCCGCTCCGTCTGCCGCGAACCGCCAAGTACTCGACGCCCTGCTGCCTCCGGCCAGAAACCCTTCCGCGCTGTGCCAGCGCCTCCCTCCGGTGTCCGCCAGGACCCCCTCGCCGACCCACTGTTTTCCCTCCCTTGCATCGTCCCAGGGAGCTCGAAACTGCTGCTGCCGTGCTTCTTTCTTCGGCCTCGTGCCTTGTTTTGTCCAGCTGATACCCATGGAGCAGCAAGTACGCCTACGCTCGAGTCACGCCAAGTACATCTACGTATGCACCGTACGTCTACAGAACATGTACAACTACGTGGATTCGCCGAGAACGACTACACACGGGACCCGTCAAGTCCGACTACTACATGAACGAGTACCTCGACGCCCGATATCAAGTTCGACTACACGGCGAAACGTCAAGTACCACTACCGTCGCAAGAACGAGAACCCCCAAGTACCACGACACTGACCCGAACATCTACGGGAAAACGAGCTCCGTGAACGACTACCCTCGCCCCGAAGACGTCCGATGCCGCGACAAGTTCCCCTACCGATGACCACGAACGCCTACTTCCTCTCCGATCGCGAGAATGACTTCTTCCTCTACGACCTCGAGCCGCACCGTGAACGTTTTGTTCCGAAGGTATAACCCGAGACGATGACCCATGGAATGCAAGTGATGTGGCTGTATGAGATGCATCCCTTGTTTGCACCGTGTCCGATGTGCCCTCTTTTGTCGCCGACCCGTGGGAACCCGGAAACCGGGAGCACCCCATCATCTTGCATGTCTCGTTCACGCCACCTTTCTTTTGCACCGGTCTCTCAACGAGTTATCAGAACCGAGATGTTGCCGTTGCAGCATTTTCGAATCGTTGCCGTGGCACCCTTTTCTTTCCACCACGGTGACAAGTGCTTCATATCTTCTTCATGTTAACTCTTTAATAAAATTGCATAAACTTGATCATGTCATCCACATCATGTTAACGACATTAAAATGTGTGAATTGTTGTTTGCTAATAATTGCTAAACATGCTCATGGGGATTTTTCCCGGATTTGTTGTTGTTATTTTTCGGCCTCATTTAAAATTGCCTAAATAGTGTAGTTTTATTTGTTTCACCTCTTGCCATGTTAAAAACATTTAATCTTGTCATGTAAATAACGAGAGTCAATTAAATAATTAAAATGTGGTGTTTCGTCAATATGCAACTCGTTGCATATTGAGCTCCACTTAACTTGTAGTGTTGTTTGTGCACTTTGCCATGCCATGGATATTTAAACCGGACATGCATCATACTTGGATGTGCATCGTATGCCATGTTTATGTTTGCGTGTTTACCGTGTTGTTTGCTTCTTTCCGGTTGTTTCTCTTGTTAGCTTCGGTTTCGTTCCGGAGTTGTGAGGATCCGCTCGACTGTGTTGCTCCGTCTACTTCATGGATCCGTTCTTCTCCCTTGTGGAATCCCAGGCAAGATGACCGAACCCGGATACCATTACTATCTTCGCCTATTGCTAAAGTATCGTTCTTTAGTATATTGCCTCGATGCCCATGTTTTCCTGTCAGCCTTCTATTGTAACCATGAACCTGTCTAACCACCCTAGCTATGCAAACCATTGATTGGCTATACGTAGGCTTCGCTCAGCCCCTCTTATAGCATTGCTAGTTGCAGGTGAAGTTGAAGATGCTTGCTTCATGTTGAAGTTTGTGGGGTTATATCACACTATATAATGCTTAAAAATGAAATAATCTATATATTGGCAATGGGTGGAAGGCTAAGCCTTTTTCTTGGTGATTTGTTCCACTCATGCCGTTAGGAACCGTATAAATCGGTGTTATGTTCCTTGATTATGCGTTCCTCACACGGTTGGGGTTTATGGGGCCCCCTCGATAAACCGCTAAGTGCTAAGTCTTTTCCAGCAAGTCCCAACATTGGTACTATTCGCCTAATAACTAATAAAACTTGCATAGGGACTAGCTATCCCTTTTATTTTTAATCAACAACCCCGGGCCAGTGCTCCACATGAGTGTTGGTCCGAAATGGGGAGTCTGCGGGGCCACCACGAGGAAACTCGAGGTTTGGTAAAAACCTGTAGAATCGCCCATCCGGTCGTGTCCTGAGACTAGATACGCGCGGCTACCTATCAGGGTGTCGACACGCCGGGAGGATTTGCTAGATTAGCCTTACCTTAGTTCGGAGTATCTTGAGCACGGGATTCCGAGAATACTCGGGCCTTCCCACCTTTGGAGTTGCGACTCCGCGGATCGTGGGCTTGTCATGGGCCAAGTTGGAACACCCCTGCAGGGTTTGAACTTTCGAAAGCCGTGCCCACGGTTATGTGGCAGATGGGAGCTTGTTAATATCCGGTTGTAGAAAACTTGACACCATGTTCCAATACACTACCAGCGTGCGTACCGTGACTGTCATTTTCCGAAAGGGATTCGGGAGATGAACACGGTGGGGTTATGTTTGACTGGCTTTAGTTAGGATCACTTCGTGATCACCTCGCGACCGAGGCACCTTCTCTACTAGCTCTCTTTTACGTAAGCTAGGCTAGTGCTGCTGCAACCACTTTCTTATTCTTTCTTCAGCCTTATCCACACCCAAGGCTTAAATAGTCGTGTTACCCGAGAACGGGATTTCTGAGTCCTCTGTGGCTCACAGTTACTTCACCACACCAGATGCAGGTTCAACCGAGTTTGATGCAGGAATGGATTAGAACTTCCGGGAGTTCGATGAAGAGCGTGGCCGTTTGCTTGTGTCGGTTTTCGACGATCAGTAGTGGTTTCTACTAGGATTCAATCTAGACCTGTGGCTTTATGTTGTTTGGTATCTTGTCATTTGGATTTTACCCTTAGATGGGCTGTGATGTTTTATTGAATGATGATTTGGACATGTATTGTATTTGTGTGACATGGCGAGTGTAAGCCAACTATTTTATGTTTTCCATCCCCATCTTTTACATGAGTTGTGCAAAGATACCAAACTTGCGATCATTCCAGCATGGGGTTATGTCTCTAAGTCGTGCCTCGACACGTAGGAGATATAGTCCCATCCTGGGCATTACAAGTTGGTATTCAGAGCCTTCTCCGACCTAGAAGCCCCACTGATTGATCGAATCGTTGACGGTTGAGTCTAGGCACACACTTGAAAATGTTTTGAGTCCTATATATATATCGGAGAGTAGGATTTCTGTTTTCTTCTCATCTCTTTTCAATCTGGTGAGGACTCCGGACGATTACTCTTGTCTCTTCTACTTTCGAAAATTGCACCAATTTTTTTTTAGGATCTCGCGAGTATTGTTTGGATTGTTTCGATGTCTTTGTGACGAGAACATTGTTCTCGATGCCTCCTGTCATTAGGGGTTGTGGCAGTGTCCCGGGGAGTTGAGCTCTGAGGTGTTGTCGTCACAAATCCATCGCGGCAGTACTAGAATACTTAAGACGGCCGACATCAAAAACTCTCCTATGCGGTTAGTGGCAAGATAACCCCGACATCACCCAGTACTGGGGAGGTAGTTCGGGAGTATTGCCATGGCTTGTATAGTAGATGCGTTTCGAAGGTCCGAGGTAAACGGTTTCCGAGAACAACTGGTTATGTGTTGAAGGATGGATACAGCTGGATGTAGGATTAGAGTTGAGTGCGCGGTGCTTCCCCTGTATCCCCAACACCTGATTGCATAACTGGAAACTTTCGGAAATTAATAGGTGGGTTCATCTAGTAGTTCCAGGCATTCTTCCAACGAGTGCATGATATGAAGTTCGGGGTTCTACATTGAGTGAAGTGGTTTTATGGGCTTGTTCCGATCGGGAGTTGCATCTTAAAGGGTCCTTGGCTATGCTGATCCGGGGATTGCAAAACCCTTTTGTAACACGTTCCATGAGCTTTCAGCACGAAGATGTCGAACGAAGCTTCTATCTTGTATTTGTTCTATCTGTTCCTTGTTCCTTTTTTATTTACATTTGTTCTCCAAGTAGCTTCTCGACAAGTTGATGTACCTACGGAATTCATTCGTTCAATTCTTTGTTCGGATGATATTGTGAAGATCATGTTGCATATCTATCCTTTGTTCTTGTCTTGATTCTGGTATTCGAGTTGCTTCGATGTCAAATGTTGATTCCATACCTTACTTAATCGGTATTCTCATATTTCTATGAGAGTGTTAATTCTTCTTGACCATCGAGATTTTCATGTTAATTCTTTTCCAACCGGTGTGCCTTCTCTTCAAGTTATTCCATACAGACGCCGTTCAGAAATCCGACGATTTGTCTGTTTCATTCATTCCAAGTTGTCTTGTTTCCCCACCCTCCCACCCTTCTCTTTATGGAGCCAGCAATTCTTAAATGGAATATCCATTTTATTCATGTGATATTTCTTCATTCTTTTCCTTCAATGTTCTTATCCGGTGATTTCTCGTGAAGATGCTCAAGAGCTTCAAGTTCGTCATTCTTTTGTTCTCAAATTCTGTCGGTGGATGTAATTCAAGATTTCGGTGTTGATCTTATCCTTTTTCCTCATTTCACAATGCTTTCTTATTCCGGTGCACCAATTAATCATTCTCCTCTTGCTATTCATATCCGGAGTGCTGAAGATTCAATTTTCCATTCTCAATTGTTCAAGCTATTTTGAGATTGTTATCTCATCCAAGCCATTTAATTCAACCGGTGCAATATCTCTTAAGCAATCTTTTTCAATGGTGATTTCTTTGAGTGGGCCCTAACCCACAGGACTTTTTCCAGGATCTTACCTGACTCTTCTTTTCCGGAGAATTCTTTTCAAAGTGTGACGTAAGAATGAAATTCCATCAGTCACATGCCTTCTCCAAGCTGGTTTTCAATTATTTCCATCTTTAGCTCAAGCTTCCATCTTTTTATTCTTTCGGAGTATCTCGCAATTCTTATGACATTTCTCGTCTTCATTCTCAACATTTGAAGACCGGAGAAGTGTTTCTCTTAAATCTTGGTCGTTCTCTCAAGATTCGTGGTTCTAGCTTAATGCCATCCTCATTATTGTTCAGATTGTGAGGAATTCTTTTATAACCATCCGAAGCTTTTCATGAATTCTTTTCTTTGTGATCCTCCGAAGGCCATCATTTCAGAAGATTCTTCGTTCTCAATTTTCAACTTCGTCCTCCAAATATTCTTCATTGATGCCTCTTCGTTCGTCTCCATATTTTACGGTGGTTCTTTCAAGTTTACTCTTCCGTTGTTATCGTATCAATTCATTTGTTCTTTTCATAATCCTACCAATGCTTTGTTGAAGATTTACACAAGTTTGTGCGAGATCTCTCTTTAATTCCTTGCAACGAGAATAAGTAGTATGTCAAATCCTTTGGTTGTCATCAATTTAAATTGGTGAAGGATATGCATAACTTAAATCTTATTCCAGTTCCTTCCAAGAGGTTAACCCCTTCCTTCGGAGTTTGTTCAGAAGGAGTATATCCTTGGTTCTAAGTTGTTCGTCTTGTTCCCCAGTGTTCTAAGCTCTCTCAATCATCATTTCAAGCTCCATCTAATTCATCGCGAGCCTTGAATCTTATTCTTTTCATCTTTCACTTCTCATGCTTTCATTACCGGAGTTCTTCTTGGTGGTTCATCATCATTTAATTCATCCTCGAAGTTTTCATCAAGATTCTTGTTGGAGCTCAAGCATTCTTCATCATGCTTTCCAATTGCAATCCGCTCTACCTTATCTTTTCAGGTGGTGTTATGTCATTTTTGACAATTCCTTCATGATTCATGATTCACAAGTTGTCAAGAACGAGAGATTTAAAACCATCATTTTCCTTGTTCAGGAGATCCTTTCAACCCCCTCCTTTTTTTTATCTCTTCGAGTTATCTTGGGTTATAATTCACCTAAAAACTTTCCCTGAGAATTGTTGCTATTATGGTGCTTATTAATGACCCAAGTTCCTATTATCCTCTCCGTGAAATAACTCTTTCGTCTCCTTGTTGATCTCAATCCAATCAATGTTTTCGTCAGTGGCTGGTTGTCACCGTATAATTTTCATGTTTTCCATAAGCCCACATCAAGATTATTCTTCTCGTTGTTGAATTTCCAACAACTCTATTCAACCCTTCTTCGTAAGGATGCTCTTTCAAATTCAATTTTGAGAGAAGTTGTCATTTTCTTCTCCGTTCTTTTCTTTCCAACGACCTAGCATGATATTCTTTCATTCCGGAGGCATTGTGATATTGCTCCCTTTGCACCATCATATCGTTTTATCGAGATCATGTTCTTTCCTTGTTTATCTATTTAACCGGAGTGTTGTATTCTCCACTCTATTTCTCTCATCTAATCTAGTTTTGCCTATCTTTTTAACCGGAGTGCTGTCTGAATCCATCTTACCACTTGTGCCATTCTTCAATTGTTCCAGAGGCTGTGTGTTGTTGTTTTCATCAAGTATCATCCCAACTTGGCAAGTTCTTTTTAATTCCTTCCATTTTCAGTCGGAGTGCTATCCGAATGATGTCATTCTTATTCCTTGGCTATACCGTTGCAGTTTCATATTCTTTTGGTTCGTAAGCTCTCGTCTAATGTCTTTCAGCCTTCAAGGTTCTCATAATGTTCCTTGTTCCTCTTTCTAACGGAGTGTTTTCATCTTCGTACATCTCCATTGCATTCTTTTCTTTCAAGATTGTTAAACCTCTCAAGGTTCTTTGGTTTCACTCGTCTGTCAAAGAAGCAACTTTGTTTACCTCTTCTTCTTCTTTTATCCGGTGCCATCTCTAGGATCTCGGGTCGAGATCCTCTGTTAGTGTGGGAGAGTTGTGACGCCCGAAGACCAACGTCCCAGAAGATTCCAGAAGATTCCAGATGTTCCGGGTTCTCCCGTGTGTTTTCATTTGTGCTTGTGTTATTTATTTTTGCATTGCATCATGTCATCATGCCATCATGTCATATTTATTTTTGCATCTCAACCAAATAAATTGTGTGGACCTTCGGTCCATTTAAATCGAGGGAAGAATGACTTCTCTTTATAACATATCCTCCTAATATTTATGGAGCTATTATAATAATATTCCATTGCTTCGGAATAACCCAACACACTTGCATATATTTTCCCCATGCCTTTTCTTCTCAATTCCTTGCCTTAAACCCTCCCTATATTCTTTTCCGTTGTATCAAGGTTCCTCCAAAAATTCGAACATTTTTGGACACTTCAATAATCAAGTCTTAGTTCAAACCCATTTGAATTAAATTCTAATGTGTTTGAATTATATTTTTTGATCATGCCTTTTATATTTTTCTCAGACCGTGCTCATTTTTATGAGCCCGAGAAAAATAACCTCGTATGCAAATTCTTTGCCTAGCTTCCCCTTTCTTTTCTTCTCTCCTTTTCTTTTATTCTTTGTTTTTTCTTCCTTTTCACTTTTATAAATAGGAGAGGCGGAGAGGCCCATCCCAATCTCGCAGCCAGCCCCAAACCTCCCTCCCAGCCGGCCCATTCTTCCTCCCTGGCCCAACCGCAGCACTCCACCGTAACCCTAGGCTCGCACCCATCTCCCCCTCGTTTTCCCTGAGCGCCGCCAGCGACCGCATCCATCGCGCGAGCCCCACATCAGCACCCCTCCTCCCTTTCGATCTCCCTCCTCAGCGCCGCACCCGATTCCTCCCCATCCTCTCGATCTCGCGCAGCCTCGCTCTTCCCTGTCGCTCTCCCCGCGCTTCTCTCTCTCCCGTGAGCCGCATCGCTCCCCATCACCGGCCTCGCCAGGGCCTCGTCCCCAGCCTCCTTCTCTCCTGCCGCGACCGCGCCCCCACCTCTCACCGCCGGGTGTCCGTCTAGGGCGTCGCCCCCTGCTGCCTCCGAGCCCCATCGCCTCCAGACAGCGCCGGCCAGGAGGCCTCTTCTCCAGCGTCCTCCGCGCCTGGCGCCCGCGAGCCGGCCGCCCCAAGCCGCGCCCCTCCGCTCCTGAGGCCTCCCTCCTTCGTGCCTCTCTAGCGCCGGCCAGGAGCCCCAGGCACCGACACCCTGCCTCGGCCAGGGATCCCGCCGTCCGCTCGCCGAGGCCCCGCCTCCTCGTCCCGTGCTCAAGCCGCTCCGTCTGCCGCGAACCGCCAAGTACTCGACGCCCTGCTGCCTCCGGCCAGAAACCCTTCCGCGCAGTGCCAGCGCCTCCCTCCGGTATCCGCCAGGACCCCCTCGCCGACCCACTGTTTTCCCTCCCCTGTATCGTCCCAAGGAGCTCGAAACTGCTGCTTCCGTGCTTCTTTCTTCGGCCTCGTGCCTTGTTTTGTCCAGCAGATACCCATGGAGCAGCAAGTACGCCTACGCTCGAGTCACGCCAAGTACATCTACGTATGCACCGGACGTCTACAGAACATGTACAACTACGTGGATTCGCCGAGAACGACTACACACGGGACCCGTCAAGTCCGACTACTACATGAACGAGTACCTCGACGCCCGATATCAAGTTCGACTACACGGCGAAACGTCAAGTACCACTACCATCGCAAGAACGAGAACCCCCAAGTACCACGACACCGACCCGAACATCTACGGGGAAACGAGCTCCGTGAATGAGTACCCTCGCCCCGAAGACGTCCGATGCCGCGACAAGTTCCCCTACCAATGACCGCGAACGCCTACTTCCTCTCCGATCGCGAGAACGACTTAGTCCTCTATGACCTCGAACCGCCCCGTGAACGTTTTGTTCCGAAGGTAAAACCCGAGACGATGACCCATGGAATGCAAGTGATGTGGTTGTATGAGATGCATCCCTTGTTTGCACCGTGTCCGATGTGCCCTCTTTTGTCGCCGACCCGTGGGCACCCGGAAACCGGGAGCACCCCATCATCTTTCATGTCTCGTTCACGCCACCTTTCTTTTGCACCGGTCTCTCAACGAGTTATCGGAACCGAGATGTTGCCGTTGCAGCATTTTCGGATCGTTGCCGTGGCACCCTATTTTTTCCACCACGGTGACAAGTGCTTCATATCTTCTTCATGTTAACTCTTTAATAAAATTGCATAAACTTGATCATGTCATCCGCATCATGTTAACGACATTAAAATGTGTGAATTGTTGTTTGCTAATAATTGCTAAACATGCTCATGGGGATTTTTCCCGGATTTGTTGTTGTTATTTTTCGGCCTCATTTAAAATTGCCTAAATAGTGTAGTTTTATTTGTTTCACCTCTTGCCATGTTAAAAACATTTAATCTTGTCATGTAAATAACGAGAGTCAATTAAATAATTAAAATGTGGTGTTTTGTCAATATGCAACTCGTTGCATATTCAGCTCCACTTAACTTGTAGTGTTGTTTGTGCACTTTTCCATGCCATGCATATTTAAACCGGAGATGCATCATACTTGGATGTGCATCGTATGCCATGTTTATGTTTTCGTGTTTACCGTGTTGTTTGCTTCTTTCCGGTTGCTTCTCTTGTTAGCTTCAGTTTCGTTCTGGAGTTGTGAGGATCCGCTCGACTGTGTTGCTCCGTCTACTTCATGGATCCGTTCTTCTCCCTTGTGGAATCCCAGGCAAGATGACCGAACCCGGATACCATTACTATCTTCGCCTATTGCTAGAGTATCGCTCTTTAGTATATTGCCTCGATGCCCATGTTTTCCTGTCAGCCTTCTATTGTAACCATGAACCTGTCTAACCACCCTACCTATGCAAACCATTGATTGGCTATACGTAGGCTTCGCTCAGCCCCTCTTATAGCGTTGCTAGTTGCAGGTGAAGTTGAAGATGCTTGCTTCATGTTGAAGTTTGTGGGGTTATATCACACTATATAATGCTTAAAAATGAAATCATCTATATATTGGCAATGGGTGGAAGGCTAATCCTTTTGCTTGGTGATTTGTTCCACTCATGCCGATAGGAACCGTATAAATCGGTGTTATGTTCCTTGATTATGCATTCCTCACAAGGTTGGGGTTTATGGGGCCCCCTCGATAAACCGCTAAGTGATAAGTCTTTTCCAGCAAGTCCCAACATTGGTACTATTCGCCTAATAACTAATAAAACTTGCATAGGGACTAGCTATCCCTTTTATTTTTAATCAACAACCCCGGGCCAGTGCTCCACATGAGTGTTGGTCCGAAACGGGGAGTCTGCGGGGCCACCACGAGGAAACTCGAGGTTTGGTAAAAACCTGTAGAATCGCCCATTCGGTCGTGTCCTGAGACTAGATACGCGCGGCTACCTATCAGGGTGTCGACACGCCAGGAGGATTTGCTGGATTAGCCTTACCTTAGTTCGGAGTATCTTGAGCACGGGATTCCGAGAATACTCGGGCCTTCCCACCTTTGGAGTTGCGACTCCGCGGATCGTGGGCTTGTCATGGGCCAAGTTGAACACCCCTGCAGGGTTTGAACTTTCGAAAGCCGTGCCCGCGGTTATGTGGCAGATGGGAGCTTGTTAATATCCGGTTGTAGAAAACTTGACACCATGTTCCAATACACTACCAGCGTGCGTACCGTGACTGTCATTTTCCGAAAGGGATTCGGGAGATGAACACGGTGGGGTTATGTTTGACTGGCTTTAGTTAGGATCACTTCGTGATCAGCTCGCGACCGAGGCACCTTCTCTTGTCGCTCTCTTTTACGTAAGCTAGGCTAGTGCTGCTGCAACCACTTTCTTATTCTTTCTTCAGCCTTATCCACACCCAAGGCTTAAATAGTCGTGTTACCCGGGAACGGGATTGCTGAGTCCTCTGTGGCTCACAGTTACTTCACCACACCAGATGTAGGTTCAGCCGAGTTTGATGCAGGAGATGGATTAGAACTTCCGCGAGTTCGATGAAGAGCGTGGCCGTTTGCTTGTGTCGGTTTTCGACGATCAGTAGTGGTTTCTACTAGGATTCTATCTAGACCTGTGGCTTTATGTTGTTTGGTATCTTGTCATTTGGATTTTACCCTTAGATGGGCTGTGATGTTTTATTGAATGATGATTTGGACATGTATTGTATTTGTGTGACGTGGCGAGTGTAAGCCAACTATTTTATGTTTTCCATCCCCATCTTTTACATGAGTTGTGCAAAGATACCAAACTTGCGATCATTCCAGCATGGGGTTATGTCTCTAAGTCGTGCCTCGACACGTAGGAGATATAGTCCCATCCTGGGCATTACACTCACGAAGACCTAGGGCATTTTAAGGAAGCCCATCATTGGAATATACAAGCCAAGTTCTATAATGAAAATTCCCACTAGTGTATGAAAGTGACAAAACAAGAGACTCTCTATCATGAAGATCACTGTGCTACTTTGAAGCACAAGTGTGGAAAAAGGATAGTAACATTGTCCCTTCTCTCTTTTTCTCTCATTTTTTTCTTTTCTTCTTTTTTTCCTTTGGTCCTTTTCTCTTTTTTTTAAGGCCTCCTTTTTTTCTCCCTATTTTCTCTTTCGTCCGGAGTCTCATCCCGACTTGTGGGGGAATTATAGTCTTCATCATCCTTTCCTCACTATGGCAATGCTCTAGTAATGAAGATCATCACAGTTTTATTTACTTACAAATCGAAGCTAGAACAAAATATGACTCTATGTGAATGCCTCCGGTGGTGTACCGGGATGTGCAATGAATCAAGAGTGACATGTATGAAAATTGTGAACGGTGGCTTAGCCACAAATACGATGTCAACTACATGATCATGCATGGCAATATGATAATGATGAAGCGTGTCATAATAAACGGAACGGTGGAAAGTTGCAAGGCAACATATCTCGTAATGACTATGGAAATGCCATAATAGGTAGGTATGGCCGTTGTTTTGAGGAAGGTATATGGTGGGTGTATGGTACCAGCAAAAATTGCACGATACAAGAGAGGCAAGCAATGGTGGAAGGGTGAGAGTGCGTATAATCCATGGAATCAACAATAGTCATAAAGAATGCATATGCTTATTGGAAAAACCTACGAGTTATCAAAACAAAGTTTCAACGCATGCTCCTAGGGGAAGGGTTGGTAGGATTTAACCATCGTGCGATCCCGGCCTCCACACAAAGGATGACAATCAATAAATAAATCACGCTCCAACTTCATCACATAATGGTTCACCATACGTGCATGCTATGGGAATCACAAACTTTAACACAAGTGTTTCTCAAATTCACAATTACTCCACTAGCATGACTCTAATATCACCATCCTCATATCTCAAAACAATCATCAAGTATCAAACTTCTCATCATATTCAATGCACTTTTTATGAAAGTTTTTACTATACCCATCTTGGATGCTCAAAAACTATAAGTGAAGCACATAGAGTATTCTAATAAATTCTGATTCAGTTGTATCTCTCTCAAAAGGTGTGTCCAGAAAAGATGATTGTGGTAAACAAAAAAGAGAAGACTCAAATCATACATGACACTCCAAGCAAAGCACATATCATGTGGTGAATAAATATATAGTCTCAAGTAAAGTTACCGATAGACGAAAACGAAAGAGGGAATGGCTTCCCGGGCCAACCCCAAGCTTAGGCTTTTGGTTGTCCCTGAATTTTACCTTGGGGTGCCTCGGTCATCCCCAAGTTTAGGCTCTTGCCACTCTTTGTTCCATAGTCCATCAAATCCCCACCCAAAACTTGAAAACTTCACAACACAAAACTTAGCCAGAAATCTCGTGAGCTCCGTTAGTATAAGAAAGCAAACCACCACTCAAAGGTACTGTAATGAACTCATTCTTTGTTTATATTGGTGTTAACCCTACTGTATTCCAACTTCTCTATGATTCATACCCCCCCGATACTACTCATAGATTCATCAAAATAAGCAAACAACACACGAAAAACAGAATCTGTCAAAAACAGAACAATCTTTAGCAATCTGTAACTTTCGAATACTTCTGTAACTCTACAAATTTTGAAATAAATTATTGGACGTGAGGAATTTTTCTATTAATCCCCTGCAAAAAGAATCAACTAAAAATCTCTCTCCTGTAAAATATGGTAGCTAATCTCGTGAGCGCTAAAGTTTCTGTTTTCTACAGCATGATCGCATAAACTTCACCCAAGTCTTCCCAAAGGTTCTTCTTAGCACAAACACTAATTAAAACAAAAAACCACATCTAAACAGAAGCTAGATGCAATATTTATTCCTAAACAGAAGCAAACACAAGAAAATAAAATTGAGTTTCCTCCCAACAAGCGCTATCATTTAACACCCCTAACTAGGCACGATACAATAATAGATCTAGGTATTGCCATCTTTGGTAGGCAATCTATAAGTGGCTCTCATAATAGATTCATAAGGTAATTTGATTTTCTTTCTAGGGAAGTGTTCCATGCATTTCCTTAACGGAAATTGGAATCTAATATTTCCATCCTTCATATAAATAATTGCATGAATCGTTCTAAGGAAAGGTCTACCAAGAATAATAGGACATGTAGGATTGCAATATATATCGAGAACGATGAAATCTACGGGCACATAATTTCTATTGGCAACAATAAGAACATCATTAATCCTTCCCATAGGTTTCTTAATGGTAGAATCCGCAAGATGCAAATTTAAATAGCAATCATCAAGTTCATGGAAACCTAACATGTTACACAAAGTTTTTGGAATTGTGGAAACACTTGCACCCAAATCACACAAAGCAAAGCATTCTTGATCTTTAATCTTAATATTAATATTAGGTCCCACTCATCATAAAGCATTCTAGGGATAGAAACTTCTAATTCAAGTTTTTCTTCATAAGATTGCATTAGAGCATCAACTATGTGTTTGGTAAAAGCTTTATTTTGACTATAAGCTTCCGGAGAATTTAGCACGGATTGCAACAAGGAAATACAGTATATTAAAGAGCAATTATCATAATTAAATCCCTTTAAATCCAAAATAGTGGGTTCATTACTATGTAAAGTTTTGACATCTTCAATCCCACTTTTAACACTTTTAGCATCAAGATCTAAAAACTCCAAATCATTGGGACGCCTTTTAACTAAAGTAGACTCATCTCCAGTCCCATATTTATCAAGATTCATACTAGAAAAAAAAATTAATTGGAGACACATCAATCACTTTTAGATCTTCATCTTTATTATCATGAAAACTACAAGAACGCACTTTCATAAAGCAATCTCTTTTAGCACGCATCCTAGCGGTTCTTTCTTTGCATTCATCAACGGAAAATCTCATGGCCTTGAGAGACTCATTGATATCATGCTTAGGTGGAATATATCGAAGTTTCAAAGAATCAACATCAAGGGAAATTCTATCCACGTTCCTAGCCAACTCATCAACCTTAAGCATTTTTTCTTCAAGCAAAGCATTGAAATTCTTTTGTGAATTCATAAATTCTTTGACACTAGTCTCAAATTCAGAGGGCATCTTATTAAAATTTCCATAAGAGTTGTTGTAGGAATTACCATAATTATTAGAGGAATTACTAGGAAAAGGCCTAGAATTAAAGTTTCCTATATAAGCGTTGTTACCAAAATTATTCCTACCAATAAAATTCACATCCAATGATTCATTAATATTCTCAATCAACGTGGACAAAAGCATATCATTAGGCTCAGAAGAAGCACTCTTTGTAACAAATAATTTTATAAGTTCATCCATCTTTCCACTCAAAACACTAATCTCTTCAATAGCATGTACTTTTTTACTAGTAGATCTTTCTGTGTGCCATTGAGTGTAGTTAACCATAATATTATCTAGGAGTTTAGTAGCTTCTCCTAAAGTGATTTCCATGAAAGTGCCCCCCCCCCCGCGGCCAAATCAAAGATTTCTAGAAGCAAAATTCAAGCCAGCATAAAAGTTTTGTATAATCATCCATAAGTTCAAACCATGTGTAGGGCAATTACGTATCATTAATTTCATCCTCTCCCAAGCTTGTGCAAAATTTTCATGATCTAGTTGCTTAAAATTCATGATGTCGTTGCTAAGAGAGATAATCTTAGCGGGAGGAAAATACTTAGAGATAAAGGCATATTTGCACTTATTCCATGAATCAATACCATTTCTAGGCAAAGAAGAGAACCAAGTTTTAGCACGATCTCTAAGCAAAAATAGAAATAGATTTAATTTGACAATATCATTATCCATATCCCTCTTCTTTTCAATATCGCACAAATCAACAAAGTTATTTAGATGGGTAGCGGCATCTTCACTAGGTAGGCCAGAGAATTGATCTTTCATGACAAGATTGAACAGAGCAGCATTAATCTCATAAGATTCAACATATATAATAGGAGCAATTGACGTGCTAACAAAATCATTATTGTTGGTATTGGAGAAGTCACACAATTTGGTATTGTCTTGAGCCATAGTGACAAGCAAGCAATCCAACACACGAGCAAACAAGAGGCGGCAAGCGAACGGAAAACGAGAGGCAAATAATGTAATGCGAGGGATAAGGGTTTGTGATAGGTACTTAGTATATGACTTTTGCGAAGATCTCCCCGGCAACGGTGCTAGAAATTCTTCTTGCTACTTCTTGAGCTTGCGTTGTATTTCCTCGAAGAGGAAATGGTGATGCAGCACAGTATCGTAAGTATTTCCCTCAGTTTTTGAGAACCAAGGTATCAATCCAGTAGGACACCATGCGCGAGTCCCTCGTACCTGCACAAAAAATTAAGAACCTTGTAGCCAACGCGATAAAAGGGGTTGTCAATCCCTTCTTGGTCACTTACAAAAGTGAGATATGATAGAGATGATAAGGTAATATTTTTGGTATTTTTGGTATAGAAAAGAAGTAAATAATGCAAAGTAAAGCAACGGCGAAAGAAATTGGCAAGTTGACGGGAAACTAATATGATGAAGATAGACCCGGGGGCCATAGGTTTCACTAGTGGCTTCTCTCATGATAGCAGATTTCTACGGTGGGTGAACAAATTACTGTCGAGCAATTGATAGAAAAGCGCATAGTTATGAGAATATCTAGGCATGATCATCGTATATAGGCATCACGTCCGTGTAGTGTAGACCGAAACGATTCTGCATCTACTACTATTACTCCACACGTCGACCGCTATCCAGCATGCATCTAGAGTATTAAGTTCATAAGAACAGAGTAACGCCTTAAGCAAGATGACATGCTGTAGAGGGATAAACTAAAGCAATATGATATAAACCCCATCTTTTTATCCTCGATGGCAACAATACAATACGTGCCTTGCTGCCCCTACTGTCACTGGGAAAGGACACTGCAAGATTGAACCCAAAGCCAAGCACTTCTCCCATTGCAAGAACTATAGATCTAGTAGGCCAAACCAAACCGATAATTCTAAGAGACTTGCAAGGATATTTAAATCATGCATAAAAGATTTCAGAGAAGAATCCAATATTGTTCATAGATAATCTTGATCATAAACCCACAATTCATCAGATCTCGACATACACACCGTAAAAGGAATTACATCGAGTAGATCTCCTCGAAGATCGAAGAGAACTTTGTATTGAGATCCAAAGAGAGATAAGAAGCCATCTAGCTAATAAATATGGACCCGAAGGTCTGTGGTAAACTACTCACAACTCATCGGAGAGGCTATGGTGTTGATGTACAAGCCCTCCGTGATCGATGCCCCCTCCGATGGAGCTCCGAAATAGGCCCCAAAATGGGACCTCATGGGTACAGAAGGTTGTGGCGGTGGAATTAGTGTTTCATCGTCGTCCTTGATAGTTTCAGGGTATGTAGGTATATATAGGAGGACGAGGGACATCGGGGGAGCAACAGGGCGCCCACGAGGGTGGGGGGTTCGCCTACCCCCTGGGCGCGCCCCTGCCCTCGTGGCCGCCTCTCTCGCTTCTTGGCTTGTACTCCAAGTCTTGTGTGTTGATATCGTTCCAAAAATATCTCTCCCGAAGGTTTCATTCCGTTTGGACTCCGTTTGATATTCCTTTTCTGCGAAAAACTGAAATAGGCAAAAAACAGCAATTTGCACTGGGCATTGGGTTAGTAGGTTAGTCCCAAAAATAATATAAAAGTGTATAATAAAGCCCATTAAACATCCAAAATAGAATATATAATAGCATGGAACAATCAAAAATTATAGATACGTTGGTGACGTATCAGCGTCCGGTTCGTCACCTCACTTTGGCCGTCCGTTTGTGGATTGTAAGCCGATGAGAATAATAGCTTGATGCCAAGTTTGGCGCATAGAGTCTTCCAAAATTAGCTTAAGAACTTGACGTCGTGGTCCGAGACGATCATCTTGGGCACACCATTTAGGCGCAAGATTTCCCTACAAAAGAGATTCGCAACATGTGAAGCATCGTCTATCTTGTTGCATAGAATGAAATGAGCCATTTTGGAAAATCTATCCAGAATAACAAAAACGGAATCCTTGCCATTTTGAGTCCTAGGTAACCTAAGTACAAAGTCCATGCTAATGTCTTCCCAAGGTTGATGTGAAATAGGAAGTGGCATATAAATACCATGGGATTGAGCTTTGGACTTAGCTTTGCGGCATGTAGAGCAACGGTTGGTGAAGCGTGAGATGTCATGGAACATCTTGGGCCAATAATAGTTCTTGGAAAGCGTCGCGAATGTCCTGCCGCGTCCAAAATGTCCCATAAGTCCTCCTCCATGAGATTCATGCAAAAGGAGCAAACGAAGAGACGACTCGGGAATGCAAAGTTTGTTAGTTCTCATAAGATAACCATCCTTGATATAATATCGTTCCAAAGAAGTGTGCGTCACACAGTTAGCATAAGATTTTGCAAAGAAATGATCGCTCATACAAGTCTTTTATGTGCTCAAAGACAATAACATTCAACTCAAGTTTGGTAACAATCATACATTTACGAGAAAGCGCATCCGCTACAACATTCTCCTTGCCTTTAATGTATTTAATGACATAGGGAAAAGACTCTATGAACTCACTCCACTTAGCATGATGCTTGTTTAACTTAGTTTGACCCTTAAGATACTTGAGTGTCTCATGGTCCGTGTGAAGAATTAATTCATGAGGTCGAAGATAGTGTTCCCAAACACACAAAATTCTCACTAGTGCATATAGCTCTTTATCATAGATGTCTTAGTTAAGTTGTGCTCCGGAAAGTTTTTTGCTAAAATACGCAATCGTGCGCTTTTCTTACATTAGCACGCCTCCTATGCCGGTACCACTAGCGTCACAATGTACCTCAAAAGGTTTGTCAAAGTTTTGTAAGACAAGTTAGTAAACAAAGTTTTAAGCTCATGGAACGCGGTGTCTTGCGAAGGACCCCAAAGAAAGGGCGCTTTCTTCTTGCTCAAATCATGTAGAGGCATAACAATTGTGCTAAAGTCCTTCACAAAGCGTCTATAGAATCCGGCTAGGCCTAAGAAACCATGCACTTCCTACAAGTTCGTTGGAGTTGGCCAAGTTTTGATAGCTTCAATCTTAGTTTAATCTACATGCACACCTTTGGATGACACAAAAAATCCTAAGAAAAGAAGTTTGTCTACACCGAATTTTCACTTCTCCATATTGTCATAAAGTTTTTTCTTACAGAGGATTTGCAAAATGGTGCTAAGATGATTCACATGATCTTTTAGGGATTTGCTAAATATGAGTATGTCATCAAAGTAGACTACTACAAAGACTCTGATGTATGGCCTAAGAACATAGTGCATCATTCTCATAAACATGTCGGGTGCCTCGGATAAACCCATAGGCATAACAGGCCATTCATATAACCCGAACTTTGTTTTGAAGGTGGTTTTCCATTCATCACCCTCTTGTGTGCGGATTTGGTAATAGCCACTGTTGAGATCTATTTTGGAAAATATTGTGGCTCTGCTAAGTTTGTCAAGCATATCATCTAAGTGCGGTATTGGGTGACGATATCTAGCGGTGATAGCATTAATGGGACGACAATCCGAACACATGCGGTAAGTACCATATTTCTTGGGGACAAGGATTACCGGAACGGCACAAGCGCTCATGCTTTCGTGGACGTGTCCGTTGTTGATGAGTTGTTGGACTTACCGTTGGATCTCCTTGGTCTCTTTCGGGTTGAAGCGGTATGGGGCCTTGTTAACAAGGGGCGCTCCAGGGATGAGGTCGATGCGGTGCTCGATGCCGCGAAGAGGAGGTAGTCCCGGAGGTAGTTCATCGGGAAAGACATCTTTGAAGTCCTGCAACAATTGAGACAACGCTAAAGGTAGAGGTGGTGAAGTGTTAGCTGGTTTAGCTTCGCCTTTGCATAGAAGCACCAGGTGAAAGATGCTCGATGGGTTCTCACACACTTCTCTCATCTCACTTTTGGTGGCAAATAACACTAGTTGTTTCTTGTCACTCATCATGGAGGCGCTCGAATTTGGCTTGTGGCTCTCACTCTCCTTTTGGTGGTTCACTCTCTCACCAATCACTCCATGATGGTTAGTGGAAACTTGTTTGTCGGCGACCACTTGACTTGGCGACATCGTACGTAGCACAAATCCTTGCCCTTAATCTTGAAGCTACAATGGTTGGTCCGTCCGTTGTGGGTGACTCCGCGTTCGTATTTCCATGGTCTTCCAAGGAGAAGGTGGAAAACTGACATAGGGACCACATCACACTCAAATGTGTCCTCGTAGGCGCCTATCTTGAAGGATACTTGCACGGTGTGCTTGACTTAAATAGTTCCGACATCGCTAAGCCATTGGACCTTGTAGGGGTGAGGGTGCATCGTCTTGACCAATTGAAGCTTATCACATAGCTCTTCACTTGCCAAGTTATGGCAACTTCCTCCATAGATGATAACCTTGATGGAACGTCTGTTGATGCCAGCCTTGGTATGGAAGATGTGACATCGTTGATCTTCATCTTGATGATGTTGAAGTGTCAAGACCTTGGAGACAACAAGTTTGGGACTCGAGTCATTGTCGCAAAACACTTGATTGTCTTCATCTTTATTCACTTGGTGATGCATAGCTACGTGTTCAAGAGCTTCCATCTCGTCATCACTCATTGAATCACAAGACCCGTCGTCATTGATGATCATTGTGCGAATGGTCTTGCACTCAAATGACTTGTGGCCTTGTCCTTGTCATTTGAAACACTTGATGGAACCTGCCTTGGAGGTATCCTTGGTTGGAGTTGTAGATGATGAAGCTCTTGTCTTGAAGTTGTTCATAGAAGGGGGACGACTTGATGTAGTCGAATTCTTATAGCTTGACTTGTCACCTAAGCTTGTAGATGGTTTGGTGGAGGTAGGAGGTGCCGAAGTCACTAAAGCTTGGTTGTCGGAGCCGTAGTTCTTGGAGGTGAACTTGGAGTACTTGTAGTCTACCTGTACTTGTCTCTCCGCTTTGGTGGCTTGGTGTACTAGCTCGAGGAGATTTGTGTACGGTTGGAAGTCCGCAATCTTCTTGATAGGATAGTGGAGTCCATTCAAGAATCTCGCCATAGTTTGCTCTTCCTCTTCCGTGATGTTGGCTCTTATCATGGCAATCTCCATTTCCTTGTAGTACTCTTCAACGGACTTGGTTCCTTGCTTGAGGAGTTGCAACTTTTTGAACAAGTCGTAGTTGTAATGTGTTGGCACAAAATGTGCTCTCATGACATCCTTCATTTGATTCCAAGTAGCGATAGGTGGTTCGCCTTTTGCTTCTCTTCTCTCGATAACTTGCTCCCACCAAATAAGAACATAGTCTTGGAACTCAAGGGATGCCATTGCGATCTTCTTTTCTTCATCAAAGTTGTGGATTCGGAAAATCTTGTCAACTTTCAATCCCCATGAGAGATAGTCTTCGGGATCGATGCTTCCGGAGAACTTTGGCATTGTGAACTTGAGCTTGCCATAACGATGTTCTTCATTATTTGGTTGCCTATTGGGAGGGCGTTCTTGTCGTTGAGGATTGTCAACCTCATGTTGCTCTTGGCGGGGGTGATGCTCATTGTTAAGTTGCTCTTGCCGAACTTGTGGTTCTTGTCGAACTTGTTGTGCTTGTCTAGCTTGAGGAGGAGCTTGGCGTTCCATTCTCTCTTGAAAACGCCTTTCTTGAACTTCATCTTGAAGTGCTTCTTCCTCTTGGCGATTGTGTTGATTGCGTGTTGCAACATTGCGATGTGAGTCATGTAGTGCACGTTGCGCTTCAAGAGCTTGCTCTTCTCTCCGTTGTTGTGCTTGGTGTTGTGCATCGGCATCTAGCTCTTCTTGGTTTTGGCGCGCTCGCTCTACTTCTTGTTGGCGTAGTCGTTGCCGTTCTTGTGCTTGCGCAGGTGTAGCTTGGTTTTGACGTTGTCGATGTTCTTGCTCTTCAAATAACTCTTGGGAACTCTTGCCGTGCAGTGGGTTCCGGTTGTCATGCCGGGCTTGACGGGCGGCTTGGCGAAGAGTGTTCGATGTAGGTGTACTTGAGCCAAAGGTGTAGCCGGTATGACGACTTGAGCGGCTCTGTCTTTGAGTTGACGAAGAGGAAGAGCGTCGATTGATCATCAAAGTCCGTAGCTATTCAAATTGAGATGACATGTTGGCGTTGATGTTCTTGAATTGCTCTCTTGTGCGTGCTTCGGAATGTCTGAAGTCGATGGCGAGTAGTTCAATGCGCTCTTGCATAGCTTCATTCTCTTGATGTAGAGCTTGTTGAACACCAAATAGATGTAGTTTGTTGACGAAGTTGTTCGATTCTTGAGGATCATCAAATAGCGGGTTCGAAGATGTACTTGGCCTATCCATCATTGCAAGCAAGTATGTGAGTGGAATAAGGAAAATACAATACCAAATGTACCTTCACCGATATTCAGAGTAGATCAAATATCACTCGATGATGTAACAAGGAAATAGCTCAATTGGTACCGGATCTCGTCAATGTCTCACACCTACACAATAAAAGCTTTTGGTGGAGCTTGGTTAGGATGGTGGACCAAAGTATGCAATCGTTAGTAATACTCAATGATGTTGAAAAAGATTCGCAAATTTGCCAATGCAACAAGAAGACCAATAGCTAAAAGTGGTACACGGAATCAGACATGCAAATAGATAAATGGATATGTGCAAACCAAGGTTGAGCAGAAAATGTGGAATCGACAAAAAATGCTCTTGTTGCACACCACTAGAGAGACGCTAGCACGATTGCACAATAGGCGGATACGAGACTTGTGCACAACCTACTAGGCAAAAATGCAACAAATTCTATCCCAAGTATGCTATATGATTGTTGTTTCTATGATATGATCCAAGATGATCAAGTATGACAATCTTAATGTTGCTATGGTTCTTGCTTAAAAGCTCTTTGCTTATCTTCCTCTTTTTCTTAAAAGCTTGGTTGGCTCTTTGTTTTTGAGCTCTTTTGCTAGGGTGACTATGCGATGCTTACTGAACCAAGATAGCAATTGTGTATATGCTATGACAACCTTGTGACACTGTCTGATCTTGGGTTCCGGCAAAACCCTTGTAGTTCGAACATTTGGGTGCGCACGAAGATCTCTCCTTCCGCCCTAGCTCGTCTACTCACCGATTCCTAAGCCTAGCTCGTCAGACCAGAAGACCAAGGGACACAAAGGTTTATACTGGTTCGAGCCACCGTTGTGGTGTAATACCCTAATCCAGTGTGGTGTGGTGGATTGCCTTATAGGCTGGGGAAGAACTAATACAAGGGAGGAACGGCCTCCTGAGGAGAGGTGTTCTTGTGCTCGGATGATCTTGTTGTGTGTGTGGTTGGCTCTTGATCAGATACCCTCTAGGTTGGGTCAGCTGAAGATGAGATGATCCTTGTATGGTGGTGTCTAGTCCTATTTATAGAGGCCCGGGTCCTCTTCTCAAATATTGAGTGGGAAGGGATCCCACAACGACCAAATTTTAAGGGTGACAGCTAGTACAAGCTATCCTGACAAAATGTGGTCTTCGCCTGCCAAAGGCTCTGGTGGTGACACCGCCGTGGGCTCCGCGATGACCTCCGCTCTGCCGTCCTGCTGGTCTTGGTCTCGTTGCACCGATATGGAAACCTTCGCCTAACACCTCAGGACTCCTTGCCTGTGCCTGCCCCTTTAGCACCAAAGAGGAAACTGGCACCCTGCGCCCGCTGGCGCCCGCCTGGCCTTGGTCATCATGGCTCACGTCACGAGGACCTCGCGAGGTACCCATGGCCTTGATATCTCCGCTCCTCGGGAGCCGGCCTAACGAGGCCGCCCCAGGGGAGGTCTTGTGTCCTCCGCCTTGAGAGGATTGGCCCCTCGCGAGGGTCTTGAGTAGTCACTGACGAGGTTGGTCCGTACCAAGCTGCTGGACGAGCCACGCCCTAGGCTGCAGGCAGGCAAGTCTGGTAACCCCCGTTCCCAGAACGCCGACAGTAGCCCCCAGGCTCAAGGCACGCTCGTGCTTGCCTTCGCGGCGAAGCCAGGGGTCAAGTGCGGAGCGCCGCAGGCCCCAAAAGCCTGTGGCCTTGAATGGCGCGTGGTGATTGATTGGACGTGGGCGTCTGCACCCCCCACGCCGCCTCGGCAACTGCACGGCTTGACAAGTCCCTGCATGCACAGAACCATCATTACCTGCGATTATGGATGCCCGCGGTTGGTCTTCTCCTGGCTATAAATAAGGTGGTAGGGAGAGCCCTTGTTGCCCATCTTCTCCCTTCATTCCTCTCGCTTCTTCTTCTTCCTTACTCCTCGCCTGGCTGAGCCGCTCATGGCGCCGACGAGGAGGTTGTCATCCGTGGAGAAGGGTAAAACCCGTAGCCGACCTCGGCAACCGCGGCGGCGGTTCCTCGAGTGGTGGGATCGCCGTGGCCTTAGCAGCCCTGTGAACGAGCGGAGGCGCGCCGGGGTCGTCATGCCTCCCCGGCCGCGCTCTCATTCGGTGGATGTGATGCTGGAATTCATCGTGTGGTCGGAGAGCCCGGCTGGTACCCGGCTCGAGCTCCCGCGCTCCCTAGCTGGCGAACTCCCGGCCGCGAGCTCCGACAGCTTTTGGCTACAAACGGACGGCTGCTACAGGAGGGCTTCGTGGGTTGTGGTGGAGATCTCCGTCCCGGGTGCTGTGACCCTGGCCCGCGACTAGCAGACGTTTTCCCGCGTGCGCGGCTTGGGCAGGTGGTGCACCCTTTACTTCAGGTATGATGGCGACTCGACCCTCTTTGTGAGGGTGTTCCGGGAAGATGGACGCCGTGTCGGGTGCTGCCCTGAGGACAATGATGGTGGCGAGGTGCTCGGCCTTGGTGATGGCCGTCGTTCGTCCAGTTGTGGCGGCTCCTCCTTCAGCGGCAGCTCCCGCAGCGGTGGCTATGACCAGCCACCACGCCCGTTTTGAGGGTGGTGCTGGATCATCTCGTCATCATGCCCAGTTGAAGGTGAGGAAGGCTCCGGCTGAGCTCGGGGAGCAGGTCCTCGTAAGCAGCTGCACCTCGGGGGTCGTCATCGCCCGTTCTCGCTCTTCCTTTCTTCCTGCATTATTCCAGCAAACAAATATGGGGCCCTGGAAGGGCATGTAATGAACCATGGTTTTTATGATGCTTAGCACCATGTTTAGTGTCCCTAGCCAGTATTGTGGGATCTGTGTATTACGCACCCCTAGGGTGAGGAGACTTATCTCGACGTAATCGGAACAGCCCTCATCTTGTGACGTGTGGCCCCTCGGGAGGCTGCAAAAAACTCGTTAGATGGTTATTATCCTTCACCGCCTGAGGTCCCTGGCATGGGCGGAGCATGGTCGAACGCTCCCTGTCGCGGTACCCGTGGGGCACGGACATAAGGAGAGGGCGCGCCCATCACAAGCCCAGACATGGACGCCTCATGGAGGCTAAGGGAGGCGCGCTAGGGAGAGTGTCGAGCAACTGTTGCTCCCCCTGGGGCGAGGCCAAAAATCGAGGGAAGGACCAGAGAGGGAGAATAAACCAAGCAATTCGAGGAACGACAGAACTTTCAAAATCCACTAAAAGAAGGAAGGGGCAAGCCAACTCCAGAAAGCAAATGAACAGCCGCGTCCGGCACCTAATCTAGTCTTCTCACGAGCACAGAGCTAAGTGTTGCCACTAGGACGTGGGAGGGAGCCCACGAGGCCCGAGGGCGGTACTCCGGAGACTCCGGGGCATGTACAGCCCCACTCATTATTAGATGAGAGTGTCACGGGCAGAGACCTTCACAGGCGTGAGCCTTGCTTCACAGGCACTGGGCCATGCCTTCTCACGCGTAGGGCCTTGTCTTCACAGGCACAGAGCCTTGGCTTTTCAAGCACGAGGCCTTGTCCTCATAGGCACGGGGCCTTGTCTTCAAAGGCACGGGGCATTGCTTCACAGGCACGGGGCCTTGCTTCACTGGCATGGGGCCTTGCTTCACTGGCATGGGGCCTTGCTTCACGGGTAGAACTTCCGGAGGTGCCGAATGTTCCACGCGTTCTGGACGGGGACGCCGTCCCCCGTTTCCAGGCGCACGGCGCCAGGCCTAGAGACATGGATGATCTTGAACGGGCCCTCCCACATGGGTGAGAGCTTGCGCAACCCTTCCCTGGAGAGGACTCGCCTCAAGACGAGGTCGCCTACCTCGAGTGTCCTAGGGCGGATGCTGCGATAATGGTACCGCCGCAACGCCTGCTTGTACCTTGCTGCTCGGAGCGAAGCGTCCCGCCGGCGTTTCTCTCCCAGCATGAGGTCCGTCCCTCGCACGGCATCCTGCTGCGCTTCGTCGAATGCTAGGACTTGCAAGAAGCGGTGCCTGACCTCGTGAGGTAGAACCGCTTCAGCTCCGTAGATGAGGAAGAACGGGGTGTCGCATGTAGGCTTTGTGGAGGTGGTGCAGATCGACCATAGCACGGACTAGAGCCCATCGTGCCAACCCATTTCGCAAGCTTTGAGCTTCTTCTTGAAGGTCCTGTTCTTGAGGCCTCTTAAGACCTCTGCGTTGGTGCGCTCGGCCTGGCCATTGCTTCTGGGGTGCGCTACCGAAGCGTAACAAATCTGCGTTCCAAGGTTAGCACAATATGTCTTGAAAAGGTTGCTAGTGAACTGTGAGCCGTTCTCCGTGATGATGCTGTCGGGGACCCAAAACCGGTTTACGAGACCCTTGATGAACTTGACTACGTGTAACACCCCAAAAATTTAACCATGATTTATTAATTAAAATTTTGCGTTGGTAAATTAAATTTTTATTTTCTGGATTTTTCTTTTGATTCAGAACCACTCTTTTCTTCTGAGTTGTGGAGTTTACCTCCAAATAGAAAACTTTCAAAAATGTTGTTGGACTTGTATACCCTCTCAAGAAACATTTCTTTTATCAGTGGAATTATTTCTATAATTAATTCTTCCTGAACTTTAATCCTTTTAAAATGGTTTCTTATAAGCCTTATGTCGGGACCCCGATCCTAAGTCACACAGGTCTAGCCTGTAACACATCATATCACTTTGCGGCCTCACGCACGGTATCCCCACGGGTGCCACCTTACCTGGCCCGGGACCGTTTGCGCATTTTGGCACACGTATATGATAGTGTCGCTAGCATCCATATGATAGAGAACCCAGGCCGACATGACTAGTTATAAACCAAAAGTGGCACTAAATTACAGAGACAGGCATACATGACCCAGGAACGAACGTGTCGGTCATCAACGTATGAACCCAAGTCGTAGCAAGCTACAATGACTTAAAGGAACAACGCATGACATTTCCCCTAAGGGACAGACACAGGAACGAAGAAAGACACATGCCGGCTAGCCTAAGTGTTCTGGTGCAGTAGCAAGCTACCAAGGCTCAGTGGAAGCACTAGGAGACATTTCCCTATAAGATAGGCTACCAAAGGTAAACAACTAGGTGTCGGATCCCACACATAGCAATACACATTACACGTACGCATAACATGCAAGTATGTGCTGTACAACATGGCATCACAACATAACTCAACAACTCATATAGATAAAGGCCCAGAAGAGCCATCATAGCATTATTACAAACAGAGGTCACATGACCCAACATACAGAGCATACAGGCAACGGAAGCATAACATGCCTGAGTACAGACAACTACAAATGAAAAAGGCTGAGAAGCCTGACTATCTACCGGACCCACCCAAGGGTACAAGATCGTAGCTGAGGTAACAAGCTAAACGTCGAAGTCCACGCGGATACACTAGCGAGACTGAAGTCTCTCTGCAAAACATAAATTAAGCAAACGTGAGTACAAAGGTACTCAGCAAGACTTACATCAGAACTAGCTACATATTCATTAGTATCAACAAAGGGGTGGTGGAGTATGACTACAGCTAGCCAGCTTTGGCTCAGTGGCTATCCTAAACTACGACTGCAAGTAACGCTTTTGAGGTGGCGCACACGAGTCCACATATTCACCAATCAATACACCACTATGGATCCGCTCTCGTCTCCCTACGAGAAGGCCATCCATAGTACTCACGCTTATCTTGCGTGTTTTAGAGTATCCACTTTCACTTGTCTATGAACTATTATAGGCAACCCAGAAGTCCATTACCGCGGACACGGCTATTCGAATAGATCATATATAACCCTGCATGGGTGTACTTCTTCACACATGTTTCCACCACTTAGCGTCTGCACACGACATGTGCTCGGCAGACTTCAAGCCAAAGCCGACGTGGGTGTAGACCATGACTTAACCAACCACTCAAGTCTCTCGTCCAGGTTTATCGCCTATTTGGGTTCCATCCGTGGGGAGATCCAGCCGGGGTGTCGCTCACGGCCCCAAACGATGTGTACAGGGTTCCCGCGTCACCAAACGGGCGACCGGTACACTGTGCCACGTACCTGCCGTGTCACAGCCCACCCCGAGGGTCAGCGCTGCGCACGACCTCCAGTAAACTACAAACACCAGAAACTAGTTGCAACTCGTGGACAGAGAACAAGGGCAGTTAATAAGTCGAGCGGGGTCATATTTTAGGGCCCAACGTGTGGTAGTAGTTGTTCATGGATCAACCAACACAGAACTCAGTTCCTGAGGACGGCTTCAATGAGACAACCCACCATGTACTCCTACATGGCCTCTCATCGCTACCTTTACCAAATCGTATTCACACACTTAGCTCTCACACAGTAGGACATGTTCATCACCCTTCCAATTCATCCCCGATAAATCAGACCTGACACAACTCTAAGCAATAGCAGGCATAACCAGAAAGCATGAATGAGTAGGCACAACATGGCTCAAACAACTCCTACTCATGCTAGTGGGTTTCAACTATTTACTATGGCAATGACGGGTCATGAAGTGGAAAGGGGTTCAACTACCGCAGCAGGTAACAGTTAAAGCGTTGTTGCCCTAATGCAGTAATAGAGAGCAAGAGCGAGAGAGTGGGATTGTATCGGAATGCTCAAAGGGGTTTTGCTTGCCTGGCACTTCTGAAGATAACATTGGGTCTTCATCGGTGGCATCGATCACATCGTCGGAACACCTCTACTGAAAGGGAACAAACACCGGCAAACAAGAGAGAACACAATCAATGCAATGCGACAATATGATGCATGATCATGACATGGCAATATGCTGTTGATTGAGCTAATGCAACTAGTAACCATATTAAATGAAGTTGATTTGAACCGAAGGTTCAAATTCAAATTCCATATGTGATTATTCAAATGCCATTTATTCAAATTGTCCTACACAGTGGATGTAAGTTATTTAAACATGCATGAAAATGCCATAAACAAATTCCTTGGATTTTTCTGATCAATTCTCATATATAAATTATTTTCATCTGAGTTATAGATTATTTTATGTGATTTTCGGTTTAGCTATTTTCTGAAATAAATAAATCATTTCTGATTTATTTAAAATTCCAGAAAACACTTATTGCGTCAGCATGACGTCAGGATGACGTCATCGGGTCAATAGCGTCAGCCCAGGTCAAACCTAACGCTGGGACCCACTGGTCAGTGACTAGGCTAATTAACAGAGACTATTAGTGTTAATTTAATCCTAACTAAAAGTGTCAGTGTAGCATGGGCCCACATGTCAGTGAGTCAAAGGCTAACTAATTGCAAATTAGCACTAACCTAAAATTAGCAGGGCACTTGGCCCAGCTGTCAGTGTCTACTTAAGGTAATGACAGTAATTAAAACTTAACTAAAAAGCTAAACTAATACAAGTCAAGGGCTGGCCCACAAGTCAGTGAGTGAGATGGGTCAAACCTCGTCGGTCGAAGTGGTCAACCCGCCGGCGTTAGGCCGCCGGCGACGACCCGAGGCGGCGGAGGACGTCGGAAACGCAGCTCCGGCGACCATTTGGATGGCGGCTTGGTGCTACGTGTAGCTGGGGAGCTCGCGCATCTAATGAAGGCGACAGGAGGACACAGGGACGGCGGAGCCCGTCAGAACGGAGCTCGCGGCGGCGCCGAAGTTCTGGCTGCGGTGGAAACAGCGTTGCAGCGCACGGCAGGAGCAACCGGTGGCTTCAATCGACGCGCAGGGGTGCACTGAGTGCAGTGGTGAGCTCGGACACGAGCGGCGATGGCTAGAACGACGGCGGCGACATGGCCGGCGGCGAGGGGTTCTCGGCTCTAGTGGCTGACGTGGTTAGGGGTCGAAATCGACAGAGGGGAGAGAGGGGATCGACGGAGGGGCTCACAGGGGGTCGGTCGGAGGTCTCAGCAGGCTCAATTGGGGCCGGACAGCGTCGGAATCCCGTCGGTGATCTCCTGTGGCCGAGGAAGAAGACGAGGTCGACGACGGCGCTCCAGGGGCTTCTGGCGTCGGGCGGCTCGGCGAGGAGGAAGAGAGGGACGAGGCGGAGCTACTGGGCGCTCTGGCGAGGCGAGAGGTGGACGGTGGCCACGGTTATGGCGAACGGTGGCGACGTCAGTGTTCGGGCGCGTGCGAGGGAGAAAGCAAGGGAAGGAGATGAGGACGAGGGAGAGTGAGAGAGGGGTCGGGGTGGCTGCGTGGCGACGCATGGAGGCGTCCATGACATCGGGGACGCATGCAGGCAGGCTGGAGGTGGCCGGGCGCGTGCTGGCGCACGGTGGCCACGCGCGCTGCCTACAGGCGGGAGGTGGAAGGCGACAGGAGCTGCGCTGGGTGGGCTGGGCCGGCCTGGAATAGTGCTGGGCCCAAGGTGAGTTCTCTCTCTCTCCTCTTTTCTATTTCTGTTGCTGTTTTCTAATTTTGACATTTGTTTTGGCTTTATTAAAAATGCCAGAGTATTTTCAAAAATCATGAAACCATGCATGGCTACCGTTTAGAATAAATCCAACAATAAACATTTTAGTTTAGGATTATTTGAGCATTTAAAATAATATATAAAATTTAAATGCCCAAATGCAAATAAGATATGATTTAATTTAGTGCCCAAAATATTCCACAAAAATGTTCACTATTTTTGGTTTGGTCTCCAAGCCTTGCCAAAATTATCAACATTGATGAAGGTATTTTGGGTCATTGGAAATGATTTTATTCTTGACCCTAGTTGAATTCATTTGGTGCTAGGGTTTGAACAACCCCATTTCAGGTTTCTATGAAATTTAAACATGATGCACATGAAGACCAAGCAAGACATGCCAGGGCTGGTCTAGGGCTGTGACAACTCACCCCCACTAAACAAGAATCTCGTCCCGAGATTCAAGCGTAGGGTAAGAAATCAGAGGGGACACTAACTAACACAATCTTCATGATCCAAGTGTCCTTCATATGAATTTCGATTGCTTGCATCATGTTGATATTGACATCCTTGATTTCGAGGTCTTTGTCCAAAACGGTGACGATGAGAGAAACTCTACAAAATTGATCTTTTGAAAGATCGAGCAACTCAAGATCAACTCATGGAGTGAGACGTTGAAACATCTCTTGAGCTGAGATACGGAGTACATCTCCAGAGGGATGGAGTGAAATAAATGATGAAGGTTCATCTAGTGGCAATAATTCCACACCTAAGAAAAGGGTGATCAAGGTCATTAGACGGGGCACCTTAGAGAAGGTGACTCGTAGAATTATCCCCTTAAGTGGCAAAAAGAATTACTTTTGATATAGAGATCATTGAAACTCTCTATACCAGCCGGAGGCAAATCACATCCGATCGTTTGACGGAGTTCGAAAGAATGACATTCTCGGCCAGAATGGATGATGTGGACTACCTTGTTGAAGACAACACAAGGGATGATTTTGGTTATCATCGGAAATTGATGGGACCCATGGTAGGACCACTTTTGAAGATAATCCTGAACAACAGTTGCTGAGAAGGGCAACCCATGGAAATTGGCACGATGGTGGTGCAAGCTGGGAACAAAAGGCAAATGCTGGGAATGATTCTGGTAACTGGGTGAATCCCAACAGTAGAGAGTAAATCTACTCTTGAGGGGTTATAGCATAACCAAGAACACTGGGAGCAATCCAGGTTAGTGTCGAGGATAACACCTAGTGCTTGTGCGTGCTCTCAAGAACTTGAGCATTTCCATAATCATCAAGGTTTTACCAATATCCGTGTCAAGGATCCTGGCAACACAACATACGACCATGATGAAGAGCGATGGACGATGCAGACGCAAAGGAAGATAACACTTTCTCAGATTTCACCTTAGCGGTGTCAAGGGGCAAAATCTGGATGATCGACCGAGAGACATTTAGCATTCCGCTTCTAATGTTCTCCTTGATGTGCTAGCGCAACCCATTTATTAAAATGGTTTGGTATCTAGAACGTCAAGTAAAAGGTCGGACTTCAGGAGCACAAAAGTCCATAAGGAACAACTAGGGAGTAAATCCTACGAAGTCCTTATGGGGAGGTGGCCAACTTCTTCAATCAAGATACTACAACAATAGGTCTTCCGGCTGGGTGTGTCGACCACGACATACACTTTACCGGTTAGCGAGAGACCAATATTATAGTTCTTGGAAAATGCTCCAACCATCATATCTGCCTGAGATTCAGTTCTGGTTGGTGTCAGGATATTCCAAACTCATCGAGTCTAGAAAGAAAAATGAAAGTTTGCAACACAAATCGACGAGACGGCGTTGCGAGATTCTCGGGAATGAACTACGATAGCAAGTTCCAAAACATGAGCTAGTTCTGCTACGTACCGGTGAACACGTTGTCCCAGACAAACGTGACCACATGGTAGTCTTATAATAAATGCTACCGAGTTCAGATTGAGAACCATCATTGAAGATAGCGAAGTCATGTGCATGACCTAGGATTAGCACAACAGACTTCATTTTCTTGAACAAATCAATCAGTGGCTTGGTGTGTTAGGGATACGTATAGAGTGAAGGGTGCAAGTCTCCAAACCACAGAATACTTCGCACGTATGCATGACTGACTTGGGATGATTCCACAGGAAGCAAAACAACTTTCTCAAACTCACGGTGGCAACTTACATCAATTACACATGAATTAGGGAAAGTCTCTTCTCTCATCCAACATATACCTCATGAACGGGACACGAAGGCAATGCTTACAAAGTTTCCAACACTAGCTTAATGTCCTACAAAATCATGGAGAAGGTAGCAGTGTTGCTGATGGGCTCAACAACAATTCATCCAGGTTTCCATGGAGATGGAATTCCATAATTATGTGAACAAGTGATAGTATTGGTCAGACCCAGAAGATATAATGGTGTATGCTCGAGGGATCGACCACGAGTAAGACAACATTATGAACATCGTTGGTTCTGATTTGATTTGATGATAGCCCATACTCAAATAAAAGTTTTGATATGGCAATAGGTCCAACAACTGATCACAGGGACCAATTGATGAAGATATCATCTATCTTCAACACACGCAAATATACCTCTTGAAATGAACTAAGCTATCAAGCTTTTATCTTCCAACTCTCCAAGTTATTGTTTAGCTTAACCAATAAGCTCAGGGGTAACCGACACAGATTCTTGGGGAATGGCTGGTTTACAA
Organism: Secale cereale; assembly: GCA_902687465.1. NCBI lineage: Eukaryota > Viridiplantae > Streptophyta > Magnoliopsida > Poales > Poaceae > Secale > Secale cereale. The sequence goes on from LR738714.1 coordinate 314,264,085, forward strand.
GAACCTACTCGATCACGAACTCAACATAGCGGTCAGGTGACAACCTGGTAATACTTCCGAGAAGATATTCGGAAAATCACGAACCACCGATAAGTTACTAAGCTCGAGAACATTCTTGCTTTTCAGGGCAAGACGATATGATCAAATGAGCGAGGGATTGAATAATCCTAACTCATTGGTCAAGGAGTGCACCAGGAAAGATGGACTAGTAGCACGATCGATCTTAGAATGGTGATTTGGTAACCAACACACTAAGAATGAGATTATCGTCCATTTGCTACTAAGCAACGAAGTTGCTAGGAGTATTGATTTCACACATCACGATTCACTTGTCAGTATTCCGGTTAAAACAACACGGAGACCGAGGAATGAACGATGATGGTGAGAAGTATCACTGTATCAAGAGTTCATAGGAGGTTGTGCAATTCCCAGGACATTCTTGACATAAAAGAGGGTGACACTCCAAGGTAGAGTAGAGCAAGAGCTGGATTGGCATTTTGATCTGCGGAGTACAACTACTTCGACCAGTCCAAGAAATGGATGAGGTGCTGGAGTTTGTTTCACCTAGTCATTCCAGAACAGAATGGCTTGACGGACCACAAGAGTAAAAGGCATCGATGAACACGAATGCACGACTACTCCCGACTATCAACTGATAGACGAGGGTCATAATACAACTAAAAAGGAACAACTCAAGGAACGTACGATTTTCTAAGTTGTGGATGCATAGATTAGCATGTCGAACTAGTTCAGCATGTTTCTTCCGGATAATCCATGCAGAAAGGTAGGACTGGCAGAGTCACAATATGAATGGAGTACTACTCAGGAGCACTCTGGTTGTGATCTTTTGGTTCGGAAGAACTTCTGCCATAATGGTTCATGGTATTGGAAGAACGATAACCACAAACCTCGAGGACTATCACAAGGTTACTAATATCCTAAAGGGACGAGCAAATACTATCAACATGAGGTAAGTAGGGTGAATCTCGGATTCAAGAACCCAGGAATAGAATGCCTACTAACTAAATGGCATCACGGGATGCTTTCGAGTATAATGGCCAGAATCATCACACTGAGAATATAAAGCATTGCTGGATTACTGGGTGATCTTCTAAGACACCTAGGGTCATAACAATAGCTCCAACATGTATGTCGAGTAATCGAGTATATGAACACAGCGACTAGTGTGGTTAATCTGGCCCAAAGGAGCATCGGGAACAGGAGGAAGGGATTTGCAATCGCATCAGATTGTTTAGAAACCTGGGAAGACTCGGACAACATAACGGCTGTAAATGCTCGAAAATACTTTTGAGATCCAAACAAAAGGGTAGCATAACCACTTAACATCATCATGTCAAGGTTCTGAGACCAACAGTTGAGCAACAAAAGTAGTAGAACCTGAACTGAGGGTTGAAACCACATTAACGTGATCCTAATAAATAGAATGAGAATCCTAGTTCTTAATCCCCGTAGAAGAAGAATGTGACTCAGATCAGAAGGTCATAGGGCAAAGGAGTAAAAAGAGCCTTACGTTCCCTTCCACAATCAATTCCCTTACATAACTAAAAAATTACTAGACACGACTTCGACCAGTTTGGCTTACTAATCCTACAGGCAGTCAGGCTCTGATACCTAAGCTGTCGGGACCCCGATCCTAAGTCACACAGGTCTAGCCTGTAACACATCATATCACTTTGCGGCCTCACGCACGGTATCCCAACGGGTGCCACCTTACCTGGCCCAGGACCGTTTGCGCATTTTGGCACACGTATATCATAGTGTCGCTAGCATCCATATGACAGAGAACCCGGGCCGACATGACTAGTTATAAACCAAAAGTGGCACTAAATTACAGAGACAAGCATAAATGACCCAGCAACAAACGTGTCGGTCATCAACGTATGAACCCAAGTCGTAGCAAGCTACAAGGACTTAAAGGAACAACGCGTGACATTTCCCCTAAGGGACAGACACAGGAACGAAGAAGGACACATGCCGGCCAGCCTAAGTGTTCCGGAGCAGTAGCAAGCTACCAAGGCTTAGTGGAAGCACTAGGTGACATTTCCCTGTAAGATAGGCTACCAAAGGTAAACAACTAGGTGTCGGATCCCACACATAGCAATACACATTACACGTACGCATAACATGCAAGTATGTGCTGTACAACATGGCATCACAACATAACTCAACAACTCATATAGATAAAGGCCCAGAAGAGCCATCATAGCATTATTACAAACAGAGGTAACATGACCCAACATACAGAGCATATAGGAAATGGAAGCATAACATGTCTGAGTACAGATAACTACAAATGAAAAAGGCTGAGAAGCCTGACTATCTACCAGACCCTCCCAAGGGTACAAGATCGTAGCTGAGGTAACAAGCTAAACGTCGAAGTCCACGCGGATACACTAGCGAGACTGAAGTCTCTCCGCAAAACATAAATTAAGCAAACGTGAGTACAAAGGTACTCAGCAAGACTTACATCAGAACTAGCTACATATGCATTAGTATCAACAAAGGGGTGGTGGAGTTTGACTGCAGCAAGCCAGCTTTGACTTAGTGGCTATCCTAAACTACGATTGCAAGTATCTCTTTTGAGGTGGCGCACACGAGTCCACATATTCACCAATCAATACACCACTATGGATCCGCTCCCGTCTCCCTACGAGAAGGCCATCCATAGTACTCACGCTTATCTTGTGTGTTTTAGAGTATCCACTTTCACTTGTCTATTAACTATTATAGGCAACCCAGAAGTCCATTACCGCGGACACGGCTATTCGAATAGATAATATATAACCCTGCAGGGGTGTACTTCTTCACACATGTTTCCACCACTTAGCGTCTGCACACGACATGTGCTCGGCAGACTTCAAGCGAAAGCCGACGTGGGTGTAGACCACGACCTAACTAACCACTCAAGTCTCTCGTCCAGGTTTATCGCCTATTTGGGTTCCATTCGTGGGAAGATCGGGCCGGGATATCGCTCACGGCCCCAAACGATGTGTACAGGGTTCCCGCGTCACCAAACGGGCGACCGGTACACCATGCCACGTACATGCCGTGTCACAGCCCACCCGAGGGTCAGCGCTGCGCACGACCTCCAGTAAACTACAAACACCAGAAACTAGTTGCAACTCCTGGACAGAGAACAAGGGCAGTCAATAAGTCGAGCGGGGTCATATTTCAGGGCCCAACGTGTGGTAGTAGCTGTTCATGGATCAACCAATACAGAACTCAGTTTCTGAGGACGGCTTCAATGAGACAACCCACCATGTACTCCTACATGGCCTCTCATCGCTACCTTTACCAAATCATATTCACACACTTAGCTCTCACACAGTAGGACATGTTCATCACCCTTCCAATTCATCCCCGATAAATCAGACCAGACACAACTCTAAGCAATAGCAGGCATAACCAGAAAGCATGAATGAGTAGGCACAACATGGCTCAAACAACTCCTACTCATGCTAGTGGGTTTCAACTATTTACTGTGGCAATGGCGGGTCATGCAGTGGAAAGGGGTTCAACTACCGCAGCAAGTAACAGTTAAAGCGTTGGTGTCCTAATGCAGTAAAAGAGAGCAAGAGCGAGAGAGTGAGATTGTATCGGAATGCTCAAAGGGGTTTTGCTTGCCTGGCACTTCTCAAGATAACATTGGGTCTTCATCGGTGTCATCAATCACATCGTCGGAACACGTCTACTGAAAGGGAACAAACAACGGCAAACAAGAGAGAACACAATCAATGCAATGCGACAATATGATGCATGATCATGACATGGCAATATGTTGTTGATTGAGCTAATGCAACTAGTAACCATATTAAATGAAGTTGATTTGAACCAAAGGTTCAAATTCAAACTCCATATGTGATTATTCAAATGCCATTTATTCAAATTGTCCTAAACAGTGGCTGTAAGTTATTCAAACATCCATGAAAACGCCATAAACAGATTCCTTGGATTTTTCTGATCAATTTTCATATATAAATTATTTTTATCTGAGTTATAGATTATTTTCTGTGATTTTTAGAAGTTTTAGCTATTTTATGAAATAAATAAATCATTTCTGATTTATTTAAAATTCCAGAAAACACTTATTGCGTCAGCATGACGTCAGGATGACGTCATCGGGTCAACAGTGTCAGCCCAGGTCAAACCTGACGCTGGGACCCACTGGTCAGTGACTAGGCTAATTAACAAAGACTGTTAGTGTTAATTTAATCCTAACTAAAAGTGTCAGTGTAGCATGGGCCCACATGTCAGTGAGTCAAAGGCTAACTAATTGCAAATTAGCACTAACCTAAAATTAGCAGGGCACTGGGCCCACCTGTCAGTGTCTACTTAAGCTAATGACAGTAATTAAAACTTAACTAAAAACCTAAACTAATACAAGTCAAGGGTTGGCCCACAAGTCAGTGAGTGAGAGGGGTCAAACCTCGTCGGTCAAAGTGGTCAACCCGCCGGTGTTAGGCCGCCGGCAACGACCCGAGGCGGCGGAGGACGTCAGAAACGCAGCTCCGGCGACCATTTGGACGGCGGCTTGGTGCTACGCGTAGCTGGGGAGCTCGCGCATCTAATGGAGGCGACGGGAGGACACAGGGACGGCGGAGCTCGTCGGAACGGAGCTCGCGGCGGCGCCGGAGTTCTGGCTGCGGTGGAAACATCGTTGCAGCGCACGGCAGGAGCAACCGGTGGCGTCAATCGACGCGCAGGGGTGCACTGAGTGCAGTGGTGAGCTCGGACACGAGCGGCGATGGCTAGAACGACGGCGGCGACATGGCCGACGGCGAGGGGTTCTCGGCTCTGGTGGTTGACGTGGTTAGGGGTCGAAATCGACAGAGGGGAGAGAGGGGATCGACGGAGGGGCTCACATGGTGTTGGTCGGAGGTCTCAGCAGGCTCAACGGGGGCCGGACGGCGTCGGAATCCCGACGGCGATCTCCTGTGGCTGAGGAAGAAAACGAGGTCGACGACGGCGCTCTAGGGGCTTCTGGCGTCGGGCGACTCGGCGAGGAGGAAGAGAGGGACGAGGTGGAGCTACTGGGCGCTCCGGCGAGGCGAGAGGTGGACGGTGGCCACGGTTATGGCGAACGGCGGCGACGTCAGTGTTCGGGCGCGTGCGAGGGAGAAAGCAGGGGAAGGAGATGAGGACGAGGGAGAGTGAGAGAGGGGTCGGGGCGGCTGCGTGGCGACGCATGGAGGCGTCCAGGGCGTCGGGGACGCAGGCAGGCAGGCTGGAGGTGGCCAGTCGCGTGCCGGTGCACGGTGGCCACGCGCGCTGCCTACTGGTGCGAGGTGGAAGGTGACAGGAGCTGCGCTGAGTGGGCTGGGCCGGCCTACAACAGTGCTGGGCCCAAGGTGAGTTCTCTCTCTCTCCTCTTTTCTATTTCTGTTGCTGTTTTCTAATTTTGACATTTTTTTGGCTTTATTAAAAATGCCAGAGTATTTTCAAAAATCATGAAACCATGCATGGCTACTGTTTAGAATAAATCCAACAGTAAACATTTTAGTTTATGATTATTTGAGCATTTAAAATAATATATAAAATTTAAATGCCCAAATGCAAATAAGATATGATTTAATTCAGTGCCCAAAGTATTCCACAAAAAATTTCACTATTTTTGGTTTGGTCTCAAAGCCTTGCCAAAATTATCAACATTGATGAAGGTATTTTGGGTCATTGGAAATGATTTTATTCTTGACCCTAGTTGAATTCATTTGGTGCTAGGGTTTGAACAACCCCATTTCAGGTTTCTATGAAATTTAAACATGATGCACATGAAGACCAAGCAAGACAGGCCAGGGCTGGTCTAGGGCTGTGACACCTTAGAGCCTCTTTTGCACTACAACCCTTTGATAAATTTATTTAACAATTCCACCAAAATTTGGGGATGTCATGTGATGTTCCCATATCACTTTTATGCAAAAATATCTTTTAGTCATTTGGAGATTATGAGCCCTACCTCAAGTTTTCAAATCTGCAAACTTTTGTGGTTAGCACTTCAACCTATTTAAATATTTCTTTGAAAAATTCACCAAAGTTGGGAGATGTTAGTAGGAGTATATAATTCAACTATATGCATTAACCCATTGGTGCTCTTTGGAAAATTTTAGCAAATCATCCTCTTTTGCTCTCTGGTCCGGTTTGGCATTTTCTACTGCAACCATATTTTAACTTGCCCTTTTACCCATGATTCTTTTTCCTGCTTATAGACCACTCGACCAAACCCTTAAGTCCAGGAGATTGGATCATTTGGAGCATTTTTGGTCCATGCAATAATGCCCTTTATTTTTCTGTCTAGATTTGAGTTTCTCAAAAACTTGCACTAACAAGTTTCTGGTTTTGCCCAAATAACATTGCCATCATCACTTGCACCTAAAGAGACCCCAAACTGGAGACTTTGGCTAGCAGAAGAGATGCCTAGATACCCTTTGCATTTCATCAAGCGGGTTAGGAGCATGGCCAGTTTTGGCATGCTTTTAGTCTTGCGTTAGGAAGTTGCTCTAATGACCTTACCAGCATGTCTATTAGCTCTCTCATAATCATTAGCCTAGTCTTGTTTAGTTGCAGAGGCATCGCAGAGGCCTAGAATGCGTTGGCATTTTGTCGAACGCCTGGCGTGCGTGCTCTTGGCGTGGTCAGAGCGCGCGTTTTGCACGTGCGTGCGCCCGAGTCGCCGCGTCCCGCTGCCGCCTCCTCGCGCCCGTTCTGGCCCCTCCCCACTCACATCCAGTGCGCCCCGACTCCTTCCTCAGAGCAGAGCCGCCCCGGCCACCTCCTGGCACCCAACAGCGCCACCGTCAGGTCGGCCATGGCGGCTAGCTGACGGCCGCAGCAGGCCCAGGCCGTGGCAGCGCCGCCCAAGCCATACTCACGCGCCAGCTCGCCCCCTTGAGCAGTGGGGAGTTCGTCGGAATGCGCCGACCAACTCCAATCGCCTCCACATCGCCTGCTAGCAAGATAATGGTGGTTCGCCATTCCTATCCACTGCCGCCGTCGAACCGACCTCGACCGCCTATAAAAGGAGACCCCGAGCTCGACCAGACCCCCAGGCGACCTCAGGCCATCCATCTAGTGCTCCCACAGCCAGCAATCGATGGGGGGAGGCCGTCTTCCTCGTCTCCAGCCAGTTCGGCCGCCGCCACACTCCGGTACCGTTCGTCGCGAGCAGGGCCCCCCAGTCTATCCAGTGCCACTGTCTGACTCTCCTTGACCTTGCGGAGCCACCCCACCGCTCGAACTCGATAGGGAGCCACCATAGCTCGAGACCCCGATCCACCCCGATCCCTGCCCTCGGAATGCCGTGGGGAGCCGCTGTTCGTCGACGGTGATCGCCGGAGCCCCGCCTCTGCTCGGCCACAGGAGGAAGGAGGCACGGGCGACTGGTCAAACCTGACCAGTGGGCCCAAGGTACCCACTGTCAGTGACCCAGCCCCGCCGAAGCGTGTTTTAAGTGGAAGCGTATTCCTCCAAATATGTCTTCTCTAGAGGAAAACGTAAGTGCTGCCGAAACGTTTTCTTTTTCTGATTTTTTATTAAAAACAGATTTTGACTAAACTTTGACTAGCTGTATCTTTTTAAATATAAGTCCAATCGATTTGATTCTTTTTCTGTTGTCTCTCAAATTTTGTCTAGTTTATTTTCATATTTATTTGAAAATTTTCCAATCAACTTTTTTGTACTGTTTTGAAACTATGTGTTAATTTTTATATTTTCGTAAATAGGATTTTGAAGAAGGAGGCAACTTTCAAAAAAAATGCACCCCACTTACACACTCTTCAAGGCAAGCATTCTGAACCCTGGCATAATATTGTTGTGTGTTGTTTGATACGGTTATAACACCACCTTGACACGGAGTTTTCATTATTTTATGTGATGATATGATCGTACTCATGAGTGCATATTGATGATTCCGCGCCGTTGGAATTTGATTTGTTTGTGATAGTAATCACCCTCGTATGCCTTTCATGCCTACCGGAAGGAATCCGGGAAAGGCTCTGTCTTGTGTAGACACGAGCTTGTCCCTAGTTTCTCATCGAGACGGTTGTGCCCGGTATGGCATGGTGAGGTATGATGGGTGGTGATTCTGTCTGTTGGTTGAAATATATTTGTTATGCTAATAATGCAGGGAATACTTAAACCTCCTGAGTTGGTCGTGGATCGAGTCTTGTTCCAGTAACCCCCCATACTTGTTTCGTACTACCACTTGTCCCTGCCATAGGGAGGGTATGGTTCAGTAAGTTGTCAACCCCTTTCTAGCACACACCATACAGAGAGGCCATGGTGGAAGATACCGGCTGCATCCGGTAGGCATGCCAGCTGGTCCGGGGGCATGGGTGTTTTCGGTTGGAGCCGAAGGGGTAGCTCCCCTAGTTTGCGCGCGTTATAAATTTTGTGATCCCATGCTAGTCGAGGTTGTAGCCACCCCACTTAGAGTTTTGCTTAACGGGTGTCGTGGGTGATTCCAGACACCGGTAAGTTAGGCTGGTGTGTGCAGTTAGGTGTGTTTTCAATTAAAAGGCCGTAGACGGAATTAGTTCCGATGGACTAAAGGAATACATTACTCGTGGGTAAAGAGTACACCCTCTGCAGAGATTATATCTATTCGAATAGCCGTGTCCATGGTTAAGGACTACAGTCTTGGATGGGTCAAGTGTCGGTCTTAGTGTCGGTCTTCGGAGGAAAAACTGCTAAACCAGAACTTGATCATGACCTGTGACATATGATGATTATGATCGTTATTATTGTGGACTAACCATTTGTATTATTTGAATTATTAAGTATCCCTGGGACGGTTCTACCTCCTGGATATTCACTGGGACTATCCTCTTATAAGCCCTTTATGTGGCGTCGCACAGACGCCCGACTGTGGCATGCTTGTTATTTATTTCATTTATAAGCCCTTTATGTGGTGTCACTGAGACGCGTGACTGTGGCATGCTTGTTATTTATTTAGTTTATAAGCCCTTTATGTGGTGTCGCTGAGACGCCCGACTGTGGCATGCTTGTTATTTATTTACTTTATAAGCCCTTTATGTGGTGTCGCACAGACGCCCGACTGTGGCATGTTGGTTATTTATTTCATTTATAAGCCCTTTATGTGGCGTCGCTCAGACGCCTGACTGAGGCATGCTTTATATTATTACCCTTTCGAGGTGTCGCTTCAGACACCCGATCGGTAAATTTCATTTCTACTCCCTTATTGCATATTCATATTGTATATGAACAACCTGCTTGCGTGCATCATGGATTTTTTATTTCGTGACTGACGTTGTGATCATGAAATATTTCAGAGCATGATTATCTTTTGTTATATTGTACATGTGTTCATAATGTTTGCGAGTACATTCAAAGTACTCACTGGCTTGTCCCTGGCTATTGTCTTGGCCAGATCTCTTGCATGGAGAGGAGCATTGCGATGACCGCCCCGGAACCTACGCAATGGTGATAGCAGCCTCGCGAAGATAGGAGTTATCCTGGTCAGATGTTCATGTGGGAAATGGAGTCCCATAGACACCGATGAACCACAAACCGCTTCCTCCATCAGCCACTAGAAACCTTGTGTTGTACTCACAGGCCAGAATGGTCTTGTACTACATGTTATGTACTTTGCTTGTAATTTATGTATCAAGTTGGTGCCTCATCAGCTAGCAGTAATCCTGGGGCTGGTGAGCACAAGGGCCATTTTCTGGGAAATTGATAACCCGAAAATCCGGTCCTGACACTACGGAGCCGGCTGGAATGGTTCGGACGGCTTCCACCTCCGCCCATGTGGTGAAGTTGTGCACGGCGATGTAGAGGTAGCGGTAGCCCCCCGGGCACTCGAGGGAAAGGGCCCAGGATGTCCAGCCCCCAGACCGCTGATACGTCTCCAACGTATATATAATTTTTGATTGTTCCATACTATGATTTATCATGTTTTAGATGTTTAATGGGCTTTATTATACACTTTTATATTATTTTTGGGACTAACCTATTAACCCAGAGGCCCAGTCCAGATTGCTGTTTTTTTGCCTATTTCAGGGTTTTACATAAAAGAAATATCAAACGGAGTCCAAACAGAATGAAACTTCGGGAGAGATATTTTTGGAGAAAAATACGCACGGGAGACTTGAGAACCACGTAGTAGGGCCGACGTGGCGTTCACGAGGGTGGGGCGCCCCCCCTACAGGGCGCCCCCTACCTCATGGGCCCCACGTTTGGCCCCAGTGCCCTCCTTCCTCCTATATATACCTACGCACCCCGAAACCATCAGGAGAGGAGAGAAAACCCTAGTTCCACCGCCGCAACCTTCTGTACCCGTGAGATCCCATCTTGGGGCCTATTCCGGAGCTCCGTCGGAGAGGGGATCTACCACAAAGTGCTTCTACATCATCATCATCGCCTCACCATGAGTTGTGAGTAGTTTACCACAGACCATCGAGTCCATAGTTAGTACCTAGATGACTTCTTCTCTCTCTTTGGATCTCAATACCAAGTTTCCCTCGGTCTTCGAGGAGATCTATTCGATGTAATCTCTTTTTGCGGTGTGTTTGTCGAGATCCGATGAATCTTGGGTTTATGATCAAGATTATCTATGAGAAATGTTTGGTTCTTTTCTGAACTCTTTTATGTATGATTATAATATCCTTGCAAGTCTCTTTGAATTATTGGTTTGGTTTGGCCTACTAGATCTATAGTTCTTGCAATGGGAGAAGTGCTTGGCTTCGGGTTCAATCTTGCGGTGTCCTTTCCCAGTGACAATAGGGGCAGCAAGGCACGTATTGTATTGTTCCATGGAGGATAAAAATATGGGGGTTTATATCATGTTATTTGAGTTTATCCCTCTACATCATGTCATCTTGCTTAAGGCGTTACTTTGTTCTTATGAACTTAATACTCTAGATGCATGCTGGATAGTGGTCGATGTGTGGAGTAACAGTAGTAGATGCAGAATCATTTCGTTCTACTTGTTTCGAACGTGATGCCTATATATAATGACCATGCCTAGACAGTCTCATAATTATTCACTTTTCTATCAATTGGTCGACAGTAATTCGTTCACTCACCGTAAAAATTATGCCATCATGAGATAAGCCACTAGAGGAACCTATGGCTCCCGGGTCTATTCTCAAACATATCAATATACAATCTACATTACTTTTCCATTTTTTACTTTCTGTTCTTATATCCAAAAAACCAAAAATATCAAACTATCATCTCTATCAGATCTCACTTTCGTATGTGACCATAAAGGGATTGACAACCCCTTATCGCGTTGGCTGCGAAGTTCTTATTTGTTTGGGCAGGTGAGAGGGACTCGCGCGCGGTCTTCTACTGGATTGATACCTTGGTTCTAAAAAACTGAGGGAAATACTTACGCTACTATGTTGCATCACCCTTTCCTATTCGAGGGAATACAACGCAAGCTCGAGAAGTAGCAAGAAGAATTTCTGGCGCCGTTGCCTGGGAGGCTTACGCAAAATTCATATACTAAGTACCTATCACAAACCCTTATCCTTCACATTACATTTATTTGCCTCTCGTTTTCCTCTCCCCCACTTCACCCTTGTCGTTTTATTCGCCCTTCTTTTTCCGTGTGTTTACCATTCGCCTTTCTGTTTGCTTGTGTTGCTATGTGCCCTCTATTAGCCTGCATCTTCGCTTGCTAAATTATGGATCCTCACCCACTTGCTAATCTCTTTAAGAGATCCAATTACGTTGAACCAATTGCTAGTGAGTTGCGTGCACAAGATTATCTTTATGGGGTTTTGCTTGAATTCATGAATCTGAAAATTGTGAAGAATTGTTAAAGAAAAAGTGATTCATGATAGCTCCTTGATTGAAAATCATGATTGCAATGATGTTATTATAAATTCTATTAATGTCAATTGTGCTAATGATATGCAAAGCCCTAAGCTTGGGGATGCTAGTATTGCTATGTCCTCTACTTGTTACAATGATCATGATTGGGGTGATGCTTATTACGATCTTGAAAATTTATTTAATCCCCATGATGAATATGAGATTGATAATAGTGTTTTCAATAATATTGAAAGTGGGTTGAAAGAGTGTCAACTTTAGATCCCACATATTTGGAGAATGTTCAATCTTATTTTTTTTGATAAAAGTGGGCTTGGAGAGGTCATGACTTTAGTTAATCCCACTATTTTGGAAGAGTGTCAACTTCGTATGCATGAGGATCGTGTTGAGAATATGTTATGTGATAGCTATATTGTTGAATTTTCTTATGATCCTACATGCAATTATTGTGAGAGAGGAAAATATGGTGGTAGAAATCTTCATGTTACTAAATTACCTCTCTTCGTGTTGAGATTGACCTTGTTTCTTTCTTCTTACTTGCATATGCTAGATCTTGCTTGTCTTGCTAATTTGTTTTCCTATAAAAACCCTATGCATAGGAAGTATGTTAGACTTAGTTGTGTTTTCCATGTTCTTTAGGATGCTCTCCTTGTGCTTCAACTCTTGTCTTTCATGAGAGCATCACTAAAATTATGCCTAGCTAGGGGCGTTAAACGATAGCGCTTGTTGGGTGGCAACCCAATTTTTTTTGTTTTTTCTTTTGTTTAGGAATAAATATTGCATCTAGCTTCTGTTTAGATGTGGTTTTGTGTTTTAATTAGTGTTTGGGCTACGTAGAACCTTTGGGAAGACTTGTGTGAAGTTTATATGATCTTGCTGTGAAAAAAAAGAATCATTAGCGCTCGCTAGAATAGTCACCAGATTTTACTAGAGTGTGCTATTTAGTTGATTCTTTTTGCAGATGATTAATAGACAAATTCCTCACGTTTACCAATTTATTTCAATTTTTTTAGAGTTACAGAAGTATGCGAAAATTACAGATTACTACAGACTGTTCTGTTTTTGACAGATTCTATTTTTCGTGTGTTGTTTGCTTATTTTGATGAATCTCTGAGTAGTATTGGGGAGTATGAATCATAGAGAAATTGGAATACAGTAGGTTTAACACCAATATAAACAAAGAATGAGTTCATTACATTACCTTTGAGTGGTGGTTTGTTTTCTTATACTAACGGAGCTCACGAGATTTTTGTGTAAGTTTTGTGTTGTGATGATTTCAAGTTTTGAGTATTGCTTTGATGGACTATGGAACAAAGAGTGGCAAGAGCCTAAGCTTGGGGATGCCCAAGGCACCCCAAGGTAAAATTCAAGGACACCCAAAAGCCTAATCTTGGGAATGCCTCGGGAAGGCATCCCCTCTTTCGTCTTCATCTATCGGTAACTATACTTGGGACTATATTTTTTATTCACCACATGATATGTGTTTTAGTTGGAGAGTCATGTATCATTTTGAGTCTTTGCTTGTTAGTTTGCAACAATCATCCTTGCTGGACACACCTTTTTGAGAGAAATAAATATGGCCTAGGAATTGTTAGAACACTCTATGTGCTACACTTATATCTTTTGAGTCAAATAGTTTGCTCTAGTGCTTCATTTATATCTATTAGAGCATGGTGGTAATTTTATTTTGAAGAAATTATTGATCTCTCATGCTTCACTTATATCTTTTTGAGAGTCTATTAGAACAGCATGGTAATGTGCTTTGGCTATAAAAGTAGCCTTCACATGATAGGCATCCAAGATGAATGTAGTAAAAACTTTCATACTAAGTGCATTGAATATGATGAGAAGTTTGATGCTTGACAATTGTTTTGAGATATGAGGATAGTGATATTAGAGTCATGGAAGTGGAGTTATTATGAAATTGATAAATACTTGTGTTAAAGGTTGTGATTCCCGTAGCATGCACGTATGGTGAACCGCTATGTGACGAAGTTAGAGCATGAGATACTTGTAGAGTGTCATCCTTTGTGTGGAGGTCGGGGGCGCACGATGGTTAACTCCTACCAACCCCCCCTAGGAGCATGCATTGATTGCTATGTTTTGATGACTCGTACATTTTTGCAATAAGTATATGAGTTCTTTTGACTAATGTTGTGTCCATGGATTATACGCACTCTCACCCTTCCACCATTGTTAGCCTCTCTTGTACCGCGCAACTTTCGCGGTACCATATACCCACTATATACCTTCCTCAAAACATCTACCATATACCTTCCTTAAAACTGCCACCATACCTACCTATCATGGCATTTCTATAGCCATTCCGAAATATATTGCCATGCAAGTTTCCACTGTTCCGTTCATATGACACGCTTCATACTGTCATATTGCCATGCATGAGTTGACATCATATTTGTGGCAAAGCCACCATGCATAACTTTTCATACATGTCACTCTTGATTCATTGCACATCCCGGTACACCGCCGGAGGCATTCATATAGAGTCATACTTTCTTCTAGTATCGAGTTGTAATATCGAGTTGTAAATCAATATAAGTGTGATGATCATCATTATTAGAGCATTGTCCCATGCGAGGAAAGGCCAAACAAAAGAAAAGGCCCCTCCAAAAAAAGAAAAAAAAGAAAAAAAAAGAAAAAAAAAGAAAAAAGGGGACAATTGCTACTATCTTTTTCCAAACTTGTGCTTCAAAGTAGCACCATGTTCTTCATGATAGAGAGTCTCATGTTTAGTCACTTTCATATACTAGTGGGAATTTTCATTATAGAACTTGGCTTGTATATTCCAACGATGGGCTTCCTCAAATGCCCTAGGTCTTCGTGAGCAAGCAAGTTGGATGCACACCACTTAGTTTCTTTTGTTGAGCTTTCATACATATTTAGCTCTAGTGCATCCTTTGCATGGCAATCCCTACTCACTTACATTGATATCTATTGATGGGCATCTCCATAGCCCGTTGATACTCATAGTCTATGTGAGACTATCTCCCTCCTTTCTGTCTTATCCACAACCACCATTCTATTCCACCCATAGTGCTATATCTGTGGCTCACGCTCATGTATTGCGTGAAAGTTGAAAGGTTGGAAAGAATAGAGTATGAAAACAAGTGCTCGGCTGAAACCGGGGTTGTGCATGATATGAATATTTTGTGTGATGAAGAGGGAGCATATCCACACTATATAATTTTGTAGGGATAACTTTCTTTAGCCATAGTATTTTGAGAAGACATGATTGCTTTGTTAGTATGCTTGAAGTATTATTATTTCTTATGTCAATATAGAGTTTTGTCTTCAATCTTTCAGATCTGAACATTCATGCCACAATTAAGAGAACTACATTGAAAATTATTTTGGTCAGCATTCCACATCAAAAATTATGTTTTTATCATTTACCTACTCGAGGACGAGTAGGAATTAAGCTTGGGGATGCTTGATACGTCTCCAACGTATCTATAATTTTTTATTGTTCCATGCTATTATATTATCCTTCTAGGATGTTTAATGGGCTTTGTTATACACTTTTATATTATTTTTGGGACTAACCTATTAACCCAGAGGCCCAGTCTGGATTGCAGTTTTTTGCCTATTTCAGGGTTTTAGAGAAAAGGAATATCAAACGGAGTCCAAACAGAATGAAACTTCGGGAGAGATATTTTTGGAGAAAAATACGCACTTGAGACTTGAGAACCACAGAGTAGGGCTGACATGGCATCCACGAGGGTGGGGGCACCCCCCCCCCTACAGGGCGCGCCCCTGCCTCGTGGGCCCCACGTCTGGCCCCCGGTGCCCTCCTTCCTCCTATATATACCTACATACCCCGAAACCATCAGGAGATGAGGGAAAATCCTAGTTCCACCACTGCAACCTTCTGTACCCATGAGATCCCATCTTGGGGCCTGTTCCGGAGCTCCGCCAGAGAGGGGATCTACCACGGAGTGCTTCTACATCATCATCATCGCCTCACCATGAGTTGTGAGTAGTTTACCATAGACCTTCGGGTCCATAGTTAGTACCTAGATGGCTTCTTCTCTCTCTTTGGATCTCAATACCAAGTTCTCCTCGGTCTTCGAGGAGATCTATTCGATGTCATCTCTTTTTGCGGTGTGTTTGTCGAGATCCAATGAATTGTGGGTTTATGATAAAGATTATCTCTGAGAAATATTTGGTTCTTTTTTGAACTCTTTTATGTATGATTATAATATCCTTACAAGTCTCTTCGAATTATTGGTTTGGTTTAGCCTACTAGATATATAGTTCTTGCAATGGGAGAAGTGCTTGGCTTTGGGTTCAGTCTTGTGGTGTCGTTTCCCAGTGACAGTAGGGGCAGCAAGGCACGTATTGTATTGTTGCCATCGAGGATAAAAAGATGGGGTTTATATCATATTATTTGAGTTTATCCCTCTACATCATGTCATCTTGCTTAAGGTGTTACTCTGTTCTTATGAACTTAATACTCTAGATGCATGCTGGATAGCGGTCGATGTGTGGAGTAATAGTAGTAGATGCAGAATCATTTCGGTCTACTTGTTTCGGACGTGATGCTTATATGTAATGATCATGCCTAGATAGTCTCATAATTATTCGCTTTTCTATCAATTTTTCGATAGTAATTCGTTTACCCACCATAGAAATTCTGCTATCATGAGAGAAGCCACTAGAAATTCTATGGCCCCCGGGTCTATTCTCAAATATATCAATCTACAATCTACTTTACTTTTCTATTTTTACTTTCTGTTCTTATATCCAAAAATAGAAAAAATAGCAAACTATCATCTTTATCAGATCTCACTTTAGTAAGTGACCGTAAAGGGATTGACAACCCCTTATCGTGTCGGCTGCGAAGATCTTATTTGTTTATGCAGGTGCGAGGGACTCGCGCGTGGTCTCCTACTGGATTGATACGTTGGTTCTCAAAAACTGAGGGAAATACTTACGCTACTGTGCTGCATCACCCTTTCCTCTTCGAGGGAATACAATGCAAGCTCGAGAAGTAGCAACCGCGAACGACCAGGAGAGCGGGATGGTTTGGAGGCCCTGAGCCGGTTGGTGGATCTAATTGGCATGGAATTTGCAAGCCTCACAAGATTTCACCAGCTCGGCGGCATCGTTGAGCACCGTGGGCTAGTAGAAATCGCTGTGGAATGCCTTGCCGACCAAGGTGCACGACGATGAGTGATGCGCGCAGTGCCCGGCGTGGATGTCATCTAGCAGCTCACCTCCCTGCCTCCTGGAGATGCACCGCAAAGAAACATCATTCGGCCGTTTCCTGTAAAGCTCACCGTCTTGGATGCAATATGTCGTAGCCTGTCGGGCCACGCATTCGGCATCCTCCTCTTTTCCTGGTAGCGCTCCTTGCACTAGGTATGCTTTGAGCTCCTCGGTCCAGCATCCATCCTGAGGCTCGAGCGCCACGAGCAGGCGTGCTCCTGAGGCCGGGCCGCATGTGGGGGCTCCCGTGGTCGGTGGTTGGGGTAGTTCCTCCTGAGGCTTTGCCAGCTCCTCTCGTGGGGGTGACGCCGAAGGCCTGAGGAGCCGCTCCTCGAAGACGCTTGGCTCCTGGGGCAGGCGCCTGGACGCTCTCTTGGCGATGTCGTTGGCTTCCTTGTTGGTGCCACGGGGCATGTGTTGCAGTTCCAGGCCCGAGAACTGCTTCTCCACTTTGCGTACCTCCGTGAGATATGCCTCCATATGCTCGTCCTTCGGCTTGTACACTTTCTTGAAGAAGTTGACGAGGAGCTGTGAGTCGCCCCTGACAACGAGGCGTTTCACTCCCAGGGCCAGCGAAGCCTTGAGACCAGCAATGAAGCCTTCGTACTCTGCGATGTTGTTGGAGACCTTGTCGCCCGGCTGAAAGCAGAGCTGCACGCGCATAGTTGAGCTTGTCTTGAGTGGGCGAGATGAGCACAACTCCAGCCCCCGCGCCCTTACGGACGAACGCGCCGTCAAAGTACATGACGCAGCCGTCCGATGCTTCACTTCCCGGCGAGAGGGATCGGTTTTGGCTTGCTTCGGGATCTGGGGCGTCAGTCCATTCTGCCACGAAGTCAGCAAGCACAACTCCTTTGATGACTCTGGTCGTACTAAATATACCATTCTGCGACTCGATATTCCATTCTGCAACTCGATATTCCATTCTGCGACTCCTCCCACTGCGTTGGGGATCCGGAGTACTCTCTCCAGCGGATAGGCTGAGACGACCTTGATGGGGTGGCCTTGGAAGTAGTGGTGCATCTTGCACGAAGCGACGAGGAGCACAAGCAGAAGCTTCTACGTCATGGGATAGCATGCCCGAGCATCACGGAGCACCGTGCTGACGAAGTACACCGGGTGCTCGACGAGGGTGAAGCCCTGGCTCGCCTATGGCTATGTAGCCTGACTGAGTAAAGGAGCTCCAGGAGCTTGGTTGCCAGAAGGGGCGGCAGCAGCCTCAAGAATATCATCTTGCAGAGCGCGGTCGCTTGCCGACCCTGCAGGAGCTTCAGGAGCATCGATTTGGGGATGTGGGGTCTTCTCTTGGTGCTCCTCTCGAACAACCACTAATGCTGCGCTGGCAGAATGTGGTGTAGCGACGAGGTAGAGCACCAGGGGCTATTGAGGTTTGGGTGCCACCATTACTAGTGGGCTTGTGAGGTATCTCTTGAGATCTTCGAACGCCGCATCAGCTTTAGGGGTCCACTCGAATGGGCCCTTCCTTTCCATCAGCTTGAAGAAAGGGAGGGATCTCTCCCCTAGCCTGGAGATGAAATGCCCAAGCGACGTTACACAACCAGCCAGCTTCATCATCTCCTTGAGGGTCTTTGGCGGACTCATCTTTTCTATGGCCTTGACCTTCTCGGGGTTAGCCTCGATCCCTCTATGTGACACCAGGAAGCCCAAAAGCTTGCCTGACGGGACACCGAACACGTACTTTTCCGGGTTGAGCCGTAGGTCTACCTTACAGACGCTGGCGAATGTTTCTTCCAGATCTTTGATGAGGGTTGCGGCCTCCTGTGATTTTACCACAATGTCATCAAAGTATGCCTCAGCGTTCCTCCCGAGCTACTCTCCCAGAGCGATATGCATCAATTGCTGGAAGGTTGCTCCTGCATTCCGCAACCTGAACGGCATACACGTGTAGCAGTATACTCCGCACGGGGTGAGGAAGGAAGTCTTCTCGGCATCTTGCATTGCCATCTTGATTTGGTGGTAGCCTGAGAAGGCATCCAGGAAGCACAGCAGGTCACACTCGGTGGAGTCGACAATCTGGTCGATGCGGGGCAGAGGAAACGGGTCTTGTGGGCAAGCTTTGTTGAGGTTGAAGAAGCCGACACACATGCCCTCCTTCCCACCTTTCTTAGGTACGACGACGGGGTTTCCCAGCCACTCCAGGTACCGGACCTTGCGGATGACACCTGCCGCTTATAGCTTGCGAGTCTCTTGTACGATGAAGGACTGCTTCGCTGTAGACTGGCACCGGGCCTTCTGCTTCACAGGGAGCACGTTGGGGCATACGTTCAGGTGATGTTCAATCACTCACCTCGGTACTCCCGTCAGGTCCTTGGGTTCCCATGCGAACACCTCCTTATTAGCGCACAGGAATCTGACCAGCGCCTTTTCTTGAGCTGGGGGAAGGCTGGCACCTATGGTGAAGGTGGCGCCTGATGTCTTGTCTTCATCTACCAACACCTGCTTCGTGTCAGCTCGGTCTTGGGAGAAAAGTTGCTTCTTCTTTGCTGGCGCAGCCCCCTTGCCTCCTGGGGCATCCCTGTTGGCCGGATGTGCCACCACAGCGGCCCCGAAGGCGAGCTTGAGGGCCGTTAGAGCCTCCTTGGTGTCCCCCACTATGGTGAGTGCGCCAGTTCTCCCTGGCAATTTCATGAGGTTGTAGGCCGGATGGGTCGGAACCATGAACCGAGCCAGCATGGGGTACCCTAGGATGGCGTTGTACGGGAGGCTGATACGGGCGATGTCGAAGTCGATCAGCTCGGTGAGGTAGTTGTTGCAAGTGCCGAAGGAGACCGGGAGGCGGATCTACCCCAGAGGGCTATCGGAACCGCTGCCGACTTCGGAGAAGGGCTTGGTGGGACGCAGCCGCTCGAGCGGCATGTGGACCAAGCTAAAGGCTTCTACTGAGAGCACTTTGAGGCCAGCCCCACCATCGATGAGGGTCTTGGTGAATGCCATGTTGCAGATGGTTGGCGTGTAGAGCATCGGGAGAGCGCCTGAGCCCGCAGTGGAAGCGGGGTGGTCCCCTGAGTCAAAGGTGAGGTCGGTCTTGGGCGTCGCCCATCCGGGGGGGGGGGCTCCCCGGTGTACGGAGGCGGCGCCGATTTGGCGGAAGAACTGCTTGATGTGGAGGTCCGAGGGCGGTGCTTGAGAACCGCCGAGGAGGTCCGCGATGACGTGGGGCGCTGGTGCCTCGAAGTGCACGATGAAGAGGCCGCACAGCTCCTCCAAGGATTCCACAGATGACTTTGGCAATCTGAGGAGGCAGGCACGTGGAACTCCAGTGAGCGCCAAGGGGAGCTAGTTGGCCATCACCTTGCTGTCGCCGCCGGCCACCAAAACGGCCTCCTCGTAGGCCCGGAGGAAGATGATCGGATCTGCTTCCCTGTCGTAATGGCACGATAGATCTAGCCTGAACCTGGGTGGCCACGGCACCTGTTGCAATGCAGGGGTGAAGGCCCGGAGGGCCGCCACGCCGCCACGCGCGCCCCCCTAGCCGGTCGAAGGAGAGGCGTCCGCCATGAGAGCCTGGCGGATGGGGAGCGGGGTCGGTGTAGAGGCGAGACTTTGGCGCACCGCTACCTAGCGCGCCAAATGTTGGATCTTAGGTTCCAGCAAAACCCTTGTGGCTTGAACACTGGGGTGCGCACGAAGATCTCTCCTTCCGCCCTAGCTCGTCTACTCACCGATTCCTATGCCTAGCTCGTCAGACCCGAAGAATAAGGGACACAAAGGTTTATACTGGTTCGGGCCACCGTTCTGGTGTAATACCCTAATCCAGTGTGGTGTGGTGGATTGCCTTATAGGCTAGGGAAGAACTATTACAAGGGAGGAACGGCCTCCTGAGGAGAGGTGTTCTTATGCTCGGATTAGCTTGTTGTGTGTGTGGTTGGATCTTGATCAGATGCTCTCTAGGTTGGGTCAGCTCAAGATGACATGATCCTTGTATGGTGGTGGCTAGTCCTATTTATAGAGGCCCGGGTCCTCTTCCCAAATATTGAGCGGGAAGGGATCCCACGACGGCCAAATTTGAAGGGAGACAGCTAGTACAAGCTATCCTGACAAAAGGTGGTATTCGCCTGCCAAAGGCTCTGGTGGTGATGCCGCCGTGGGCTCCGTGATGACCTCCGCTCTACCATCCTGCTGGTCTTGCTCTCGTTGCACCGATATGGAAACCTTTGTCTGACGCCTCGGGACTCCTCGCCTGCCCCTGCCCCTTTAGGACCAAAGAGGAAACTAGCACCCTATGCCCGCTCGAGCTCGCCTGGCCTTGGTTGTCATGGCTCACGTCACGAGGACCTCGCGTGGTACCCCTGGCCTTGATATATCCGCTCCTCCGGAGCCAGCCTAACGAGGCCGGCCCAGGGGAGGTCTTGTGTCGTCCGCCTCGCGAGGCTTGGCCCCTCGCGAGGGTCTTGAGTAGTAACTGACGAGGTTGGGCCGTACCAGGCCTCTGGACGAGCTACACCTTGGGCCACAAGCAGGCAAGTTTGGGTACACCCGTTCCCAGAATGCCGACAGACACAAGAGATGATGATAAGATACCCGGATGATATATGATGACAAGATGATGCCACGATGATGTATGCGATGAAATTGAAGCTTGTATCGATGATACCAAGATGACCACTAATGTGCACAAGTGTCGTTGCCCGGCAATACTCAAATGGCTAGTCTCGTGTGGGGACCCCGACTTAGAAGTCGAGATCACCGAATGCACGTGTACAGTGATCCCAGAGATCAATGCTCACTGAACACACAGAAGCTGAAATAACAAGAGTCTTACATCCATACAAATAGTCTTACACGAATTAAGGCCATTATGGCCAAGTCTTACATAGATAGAGCCTCACGGGCTGAATAGCAAATAACTCAAGTAGCGGAAGTCTTCGATAAACGGGTAGAACCCAAGCCATCTGCCTTAACCCTACAGGCATTCTGACTGGGATAGCGTCCTAGTTCGCATGGTCGTCTCCAAAGAACTCTTCCTCATAATCCTGTTCTTCCATGCCTGGCCAATTAAATAACCAGTGGCAAGCCAATGAGTACTTTGAATGTACTCGCAAGCAACCCATGATGTGGTTCAAGTAACAATGCAATGGAACAATAATGAACAATCTAGCAGAAAGCTAGAGCAATATGCTATTATCAAGTTTATGCATCAATAACCTTGCGTAACCTCGAAGGCAGGTTACCGATATCAACATGATTAAGAATTCAACTCATCGTGTCAAGTCACCATCCTTGACTTGCCACCCACATACCAATACTGATGAAGTAAAATTTTGGACATAGTTTAAGTAGCACCACCCAACTGTCCATGACCGTGGACACGGCTATTCGAATAGTTTTACACTCTGCAGAGGTTGCGCACTTTACCCACAAGATCCGGGGAACTTCCGTGTCATCCACGACCCGCGGTACCTCAAGTACCCGGGGTAAGCACCCGGTCATTACCTTTCCTTAGACGACACTAACATAGAGTCCACTCGTTGGCACACGGCCCTCGGGTACAAACAATAGATCACGGGACTTGCCCTAATTTCAATGTTCACGCGTACCCGAAGGGACCAACGGTGTGTCCGGTGCCCTGTGAAAACAGTCATGGCCGCCTATCCAAGCACGACCCCGTCCCGGGAAAGACCTCAAGTCTTCCCGTCACTAGTAATGCGGGCACCATGCTAGTATCGACCTAAGTAATCAATAAAGCCCCGTCCCATAAGGGGTAGTGTGGTTGCACATGTTTGGTTGGGACGGTAGTCACACATAAATCTAATCCATCATTCCACCATGCTCATGATATTACCGGCACATCACTTCTTTCTCAAGTGATGACCTAACACTTCATCACCCTCGGGCATTAGGGGCACCCGATGGGTTCATGCAAAGTTTTCAACTACGAGGGTTCATATCACACATGCATCATCAAGACCAACTATTTGCATGACATCTAGCACATAGCAAGATCAACAATAAGGCATGCATCATGTGGTGGTTCATCTAGGTTACCATCGTAACCCTAATCATCATGCATCGGAAACAAACGGGTTCCGAAGAACAAGTGTATCATGGTCAAAGGGCTGCTTTCCTGGATTGGCTTGGTCTTCAAAGTCTTCTAGTCCTTCTCCTTCTTCTTCCACAGCAACTTCGTCAAATACGGGATCTATACGTCGCATAATAACCACGGGAAAATAAGAATACAAATAAAACAGAAAAGTCAAAGTGCTCAGAAAAATGTCAACTCATTTTTGTAAAATACTAGAGAGATTTCTAAGATGGGGAAAAATCTTAGTTGGAGTTTTGGAGTTACAGAATAGGATATATTGATTTTTGAACAGGAGTTATACTGCTTAAATTTGAATTTAAGTTTGAACAGTACAGCAAGGTTTCATGGATTTGAGTGAAAGTAGTACCATTAAATAGGTTGGAATATTACAAGATTTTAGGAGTTGGAAATATTTAATTTGGATCAATATTCTTTTCTGCATAAATGTTTAAGTCATTTATAGAAAAGAAAAAGAAAAAGGGGTCCTGTGCACTGGGCCAGAAGAGGCCACAGTGCACGGCCCAGACGGACTGGCCCAGCCGCACGGAGCCAGCGCGCGCGCACGTCAGGTTTCAAACCTGACGGGCGGGGCCCGTGGGTCAGCGGCACAGAGGAGGGGAGAGAGGTGGGGGGATGACAGGCGGGGCCCGCCTGTCATCTCTAACCACTCGGTCACGGCGGCGGCGAGCTCACCGGCGACGATTCCGGCCACGGCGACGGCAACGGAGGCCAGGGACGGACTCAGTGTTGTGTCGCGGTTGCAGCGGTGGTAGTGCGGCACGGCGGGGAGCCCTGGTTCACCGGCGGCGAGGTGCGACGGCGGAGGCTCGTCGGAGGACGGTGGTCGGGGTCGTTTCCGACTGCAAATGGAGGGGGAAAGAGAGGGGAAAGGGTCAGTGAGGTGCGGCGGTTCCGAAATGAGTGGAAGGAGGGGCAGGGGAGGCCTGTACCTCGAGATCGCCGGCGGCCCGACGCGGCGGAGCTCCGGTCGATCCCGAGCACTGGGGCTTCCTGGGGTCGAGCTGGTGATGCAGGAGGGATCAGTGGAGAGGTGTGAGGCTGGTGGTGGTGTTGGAGAAGCTCGGGGAGGCCTATTTATAGGGGCTCGACGAGGACCCGTGGTCCAGTGCGCCGGCGAGCTCACCGGCGAGGCTACAGTGCGCGGGAGGCTACGGGGATGAGTCTGGGGAGTTCCTGGACGAGCTCTACGTCCAGCTGAGGTAAGTGGAGGAGCGGGGGAGCGACAGAGAGGTGCGCGCGTGCGAGGCAGAGGAGTGGCTGCCGCGGGCGGCCAGCGCGCGTGCGACGGCGGCTACTGGAGGGCGCAGGAGGAGGGGGGACAGCGCCGGGGAGGTCGCGGACGTCGAGGGGCCTCGACTGGCGCGAGGGGGAGGCCCGAGGCTGTCGGGGAGCGGCGATTGGCCCGAGCCAGCGTGCGAGGTGCACTGTTCGCGCGCTCTGGAGCTTGCGTATGGCTGGCATCAGCATGCTCTCGCCGGCTTATTCCGTTCCAGCGTGCCCATAGTGTCTGGTGTGTAGAGGGAGGAGTAAAGAATTGCTCTGTGGCCTTGGATGCTCTGGGGTTGCAGAGAGAGAGGGGGAGGGCTGGTAACAAGGTGAAAGTTGGCTGTACAGCAAGGTAAAGCTGGGGTTTCACCTTCCAATCATGGAGCTGGGGTGCTGGGGGAGTTACTGGAGGTAGCTGGTAACTCAATGAGCCTGTGGTAAGAAGTTGAGGCCATGGACAAAAGTGAAAGTGGTCAAAATGGAGGTTTTAGAATTTCTGCAGAAGGTGTTTGATCTGTGTTTGATCAAGTAAATGAAGTCCACTTGACATGGCACTTGACAGGGTTGAAAGACATGAGAAAATAGGGTGCTTCACCAAATTTGGGCTCATTTGAAGAAACTAGCCAATGTAACTTTGGTGAACCCTAGAAATCAACAGAAATAGTTTCATCTTGATTGAGTCAAGCTAATCATCTCCCCTTGATGCACCACTTGTTGTAGCATCATCATTTGGGGTATTGATCATGCCCACAAAGTTTGAGGCTCCAGATAAAAAGTTGGTAATGTAAAGTTGTTCAAGTTTGCATTTGAACAGAAAGGATTTTGAGGTGATCTGATCAAGTTGCTCTATTCCAAATATTGTGCCATTTGGTCTAGGTGCCTTATTAGGCCATTCTAGCATGTGCACCAAGTTTGAGAGCATTTGGACAAGTTTGGCAATGTAGAGTTGCTCAAACTTCAAATATGGACAGAATGGTTATGAAGTGGTTTGAGGAGGTTTTCTTGCTTCCCAAGGAATGGGACTTGGCAAGATCATCAAATATGCCATATATGACATGATAGAATTTCCCTGGAATTTTTTGGAGAAAGTTTCCTTTGTAAATATTTCAAAAGCTTGAAATATCCAGAAAGGGTTTTAGAGGGTTTAGCCCATTATTTTGAACATGACCAAGTGTTGAAACTCTTATATATGGACAATATATGTCCTATGAGTCTCTCTGAATTTTGGCAAATATTTTTGAAACAGTTAAATAATTTTCCCCTATTAAAGACCATTTCTGGCCTTAAGAAAAAGCTTTTAAATAAAATAGGAAAATAACTTTTAAAATTATACCTTTGTGGTTTCTGGGAGTCCTATGACTACTAGGTCTCAAATAAACCTTTTGAAATAATTTTCACACCCTTAATCAAGTACTTGCAGTGCAAATCTCAATTCAGGGGTTTTTGGAAAACTAAATTTATAAAATACTTTTTGGCCAAAATAATTGTGTAAGAAAATACTATACTGTTATATAACACTTGGTATGATCATTGGGCAGAAGTTTAGAGTATAGAGATGAAATCTACAAGAGATCATAGTTGACTTTAATGAGCACATGAAAAAGCAAATGAAGAAAACTCAATTCCAAATAAAAGCCAAATGATGCTAAAAAATTTTGCTGGTCCAAATTTTCATGCTTCAAAGTTACAAACAACATGTTACAAAATGCAGGGTGTGACATCTCGATAGGAAAGGTACGCAAAATGGTTGATGATGGTTATCAATGCAAATGCATGGTAGGATATACAATGTGTCGTCGATGTTACCGTGCTTGTCGAGGTTGAGAGGTGGTGTTGTCGAAGTCGTTCTGCTCCAAGTTAGCCTAAACACCCGAGGAAATGGAGAAACCACAACTCAAGTGCTCCAAGACAAAACATGTCAAAAGTTGTCGGAGTCGACGTCACGGTTCCGAAATTGGGTTAGGTTGGGTTGGCCGAATTTTATGGTGGACTATGCTATACAAAAGTTTTGGTGGTGGTTGAAATGGTGGAGGGCCTAAGCAAAATTTCCAAACTTCGAAAATTTTGATGGAGTCTAATGATGATGGTGGTATTTTTGTGGGAACGGGGATGTTGATAGCTTCAAAATTAGCTAAACAACATCAAAATCCGAGTACAGATGAATTAGTTATGGTCTACACGGTCAATCAGCCATTGCTGAAACTGGGAGGGGCGGTTGTACCGCTTGTGGAGGGGGTTGTACTGCTCCTAGAGCGTCCTTGGGTTTCAGTTTTGCTGGCAGAAGTGCCAGCGAGTGGGGAAAGCGGTTGTACCGCCCTGGGGGGCGGCTGTACCGCTTTTATCGGGAAAAAGCTCGGATTTGGGTACGGGGTGAAATTTTGGTCGGAAAAGATGATTCTAGGGACAAAATTGAGAGGATTTCATGGATGGAAGGTGGGGAAAAGATGGGAAAGGCTAGATCCACTTGTAACAAAGCAAATCCACGGATCAAGATCAAGAAAAAATCATCAAACCAAGAAATCACAGAAAATAATTTGGGGCTATTTTTTGGGAAATTTTCAAAATTGGGACTAAATCAACAAAACAAGGGTAGGGACTCCAAATCCGTGATCAACCTAGGCTCTAGTACCAAGATGATGTAGGGTGGAACCCTAGGGGGCGATCTTTCATGAAATGGAGGTATTCCCACGAAGAACACGAAGAACACGGGGTAAAACACAAAAGAACGACGAGAACAATCACACATATGCTAGATCGATGCACAAGCATGTGTACCACAATGATCCAAACGCTATAAAGGATGATACAAAAGGTACTCTTCTCCGTGAGAAGGTCTTGATGGTCTTCTCCGTGAGGAGGTCTAGAATCCGGTGTGGATCTTCTCCATAGAGGGGCCGCGGTCTCTTGATGGAGTAGAACCACTAGGGGATGAGCAAAGCTCTAGTCTAAATGAGCTATCATAATGCTAACTCTCGAAAGGAGGAGAGGGAGGTCTATTTGTAGTCCAAGGGGTAAGTTGGGGATACAAGGGTCAAAACCCGCTTCACTGCGTACAGGCAGGCCAGTTGTACCGGTCGAGGGGGCGGTTGTACTGCTGGGAGCTCATGCACCGGTTCCTGGAGGTGTCCGCGGAGGTAGTCCAGCAATTGTACCGGTGGTCAGGGCGGTTGTACCGGTCTGGTCACTGCTGGGGGAAACACCGGTGATGTACCGGCCTTGTGCCGCATGATCACAGAAGGTTGAGCGGTACTTGGGCGGTAGTTGGGCGGTTGTACTGGTGATCCTGGGCTGGGTAGATTTCCCTCCGTGCTCTTGGTGTCCATCTTGCTCCATAACTTCTCCGTGACACCTAAGCATACCAAGTGTCTCCGTTTGAGGTAGTAGCCATGTCTCAAGGTGGACAAATGGCAAATCAACAAGGAAAGAGTTAACCTCGGTTTCAAGTGCTCTTGCACGAGATCGTGTCATCAGTTCACTAATGTAACGCCCCGGACACACCCGCCAGTGGTCGTTAATCCTCGCAGGATCTAGAATGGCCCCGCATGTCAATACTAGTCTTTTCTGCGCACTTTGTCCTCACTCGTGCACACACGGAAGCAACTTCCCGGTCAGTAACCCATCCTAAAACTACTCCAAGCTGAGCACGCTTAACTTTGGAGTTCTATCTGAATGGGCTCCTGGAAAAGAAGGAATTCCTTACTGATATAAGTAGTTCCACAGGAATGTTCCCTCTTGGCACATACATTTGTGCATCCAGTTCGGCACATGTGCCATGCCGTGTGCCACGACGGGTCACAAACGTCAAGCACAACATGACTGTGCACCTATCCGCAAACATCCATGTAACCGCGAGGGTCGGCCTTGATACCAACTTGTCACACCCAAGATATGATTCTATCTCGATCACTGGATAAAACTTGTGATTGAGGCACAACCGCATTTCGGGCGCTTAGCAAGATGGATATCATTACATCAAACCATTACATACATAGATGGAGGATACATACAAGTCATACAGCATCCAAATGAATACAACAACATCATACACAAGACATCTGACTACGGATGAAAAACATGAAAGCACAACGACATCCATCTTACTATCCCTAGCTGCCGACCAGGAACCTATCCCAAGATCGACGAAGAAGAAGAAGAAGAACTCCAACACAAGCAAAAGTCGCTCTCACGTCAAGTCATCAGAAACCTACACCTGCAACTGTTGTTGTAGTATCTGTTAGCCACGAGGACTCAGCAATCCCATTACCATGGGTATCAAGACTAGCAAAGCTTAAAGGGTATGGAGAGGTTAAGTGGTGAGGTTGCAGCAGCGGCTAAGCATATGTATGGTGGCTAACTTACGAGTACAAGACTAAGATGAGCATCTATGCAAACGGTGGCAAACTAGTAATAATCGCTAAGAGATCCTGAACTACCTATGAGCCAAACATAACCCCACCGTCTCCTCTTCTCAAAGTGAAAAAAGACGGTCACGGTTACTCACATGGTTGGTGTGTTTTATTTCGGATCCTCTGTCGAGTTTTCTACAACCGGACATTAGCAAATTCCAATCTGCCACATAACCGCGGGCACGGCTTTCGAAAGATCATAACCCTGCAGGGGTGTCCCAACTTAGCCCATAACAAGCTCTCATGATCAGCAGAGGTAAAAACCCCTTATCTTAGGGACAACCCGATCAAACTCGGAATCCCGGTGCACAAGAAATTTTGACAATGGTAAAACAAGTCCAGCAAGACCTCCCGGCGTGCCGACACCTTGATAGTAGCCGCACGTATCTCGTCTCAGGCCACGATCGGATGAGCTATGGTTACAGCGACAAGATACCCCAAGTTGCCAAGGGGCGGCGCCGCAAGCTACTCTATTTCGGACGAACACCATCAGCACTGGCCCCTCCCTGTAATGTAGAATTAAGAACCCGGGGACGCGACCCCCTATGCAATTCAATTAATTAATTAAGTTTTTCTTATGAGGCAAATTAAAACCAATGTTGGGCCTTGCTGGAGGAGTTTTATTCAAAGCGAACTGTCAAGGGGTCCCCATATACCCAACCGCGTTAGGAACGCAAAATCAAGGAACATAACACCGGTTTATCGGTACTTAAGGCGGCATGAGTGGAACAAAACACCAAGCAAAAAGGCCAAGCCTTCCACCCATTGCCAAATATATTGGTGTGTTAATTATAGTAATAGATATATTGTGATATTCCCAAAACCATGTTCCGACATGGAGCAATCTTCATCTTCACCTGCAACTAACAACGCTATAAGAGGGGCTGAGCAAGCGGGAACATAGACAAACAATGGTTTGCTGGGATGCTGTCAAAGGTTAGAGGGTGTTTCATGGCAACAAGGAGAGGCTCACAACAAATAGATAGGTAGGGCGGCATATAGCGAAAGCATCAAGACAACTAGCACAGCAATGATAGTAATGAGATCCAAGGTGATGGTCATCTTGCCTGAGATCCCGCAAGGAAGAAGAATGAGTCCATGAAGAACAAGAAGCCACGTAGGCGAACCAAGCGTACACGAGCGAATCCTCACGATCGCAACGAAACATGAACTAACGAGAAGAAGCAAACAACACGCTAAACACACAACACATAACAAGACAAGATGCACAACCAAGTATGATGCATGACACGGCTACATGATGCAAATCATGGTAAGAGATGAAGCAAACAAGAACATCATACAAAGCAAATTTAAATGAGACCGGATACAACATATAACATTTCCAGTAAGTTCTCATACGCAATTTTCGAAATTGGTCCAGAACTGAACACACCTTAAGTTAAATTTGTTAAACAGCAATTTAACATGCACCATGATGATCTATTCGAAATTCTAGTCAAGTTACATATAAAGTTTATTTAATTCGGAGCCACGGCCTAGAAGATATGAGCAAAACAAGTCAAGCATGGCATTGATGCAAGATGCATTCAAACAACAAGAAAACACACTCCAAACATATGTACATCATGATATTATGCATCTACATGCAAAATAAGCAAGTTTCATATAGAGCACGCTCAAAACGGAGCAACGGTTCAACACATACACATGAAACAAGATATAACAACAAACTGTCCAGAAACAGCAACTAGGCACTTTGCAATCATCAAAACAACATGCTACAAGAATATTTCTTGGGAACAAAGGGCATGTCAAGCATTCAAATGTCAAGCACTACAAACATGATCACTGAGCTACTACAAACACTAGTAGAACATGCTTAAAACTTCGTGGCAAAATTGCAAAAGATAACAGTTTCGCAGACTTAGTGAAATAAATTGAACATGGCAGCAACAACGACAAGTAGGCATATTTGCAAGATTGTGCAAATCATCTCAAAGCATGTCATAGCATGTGAATATAACCAACATCAAGAATACATATTTATGAAGCTACTCATGAGAAGAACATGGTCATAGGATGCATAGAATACTAGCTATTCACATGAAAAAACTGAACTTACTGATAACAGGCTGAGAGAAACATTTTATAACAATTTGAGAGGAAGAAAGAGACAAGCTACAACAACCTATAATTGCAAACAAGGGCATGGATGGATAAAGCATAACACTGACTTCAAGACATGGTCATTGGGCATTCCAAAATATGCATGGATTTTACTATAGCATCAAGCAAACATGGCATCACAATATAACACTTTCAGACTTAGCAGTTTTCAACAAGTGTAAGAAATCAGCCCACAATGAGTAGGTTACTTTGCAAGCTTGTGCCACTCACTACAAGGCATCTCATGAAAAGTGGATTGCACCACAGCAAAGATGACATGATTGTTCTCCTAACACATGTTGACATGTTTCTCAAGCAAAATTCACACATAAAGATATGAAAAGACAAATCAACATCTTATAACAGTTTTCAGCACTTAACAACAACATACAATTTTGCAACAGATATAATCATGGCATACTGCACTCCAACATGTATGAAAATTCAACCATCATATAGAGCATCACTAGGTGAACAATTTGACATATCATACACTCCATTTGGACCAACACGCGCAAAGATACGAACTCACAAACATGCTAACGTATTGTTGACACACAACCAAGACTGAGCAGTAACATCACATAGCAGTTTTGCAACGCCGATTAAGGCATCAAGATAAACAATAACATGCTGAAAATGCAACTAACATGTAGAGCACTTCGAGACGAACTTTTTGATATATTATGCATGCAAAACGGAGCACCGAGCACAAAGTTATGACCACCCAAAGAATGCAACATAATATAGCAGTTTTGGGGGACTTACCCATTTTTAGAAAAAACGAAGCGAGCGCAAAATAGTTATGTAACGCCTGGGCACTAGATAGGCAGAGGGGTGCTCACATCGGGCTGGGCATGCATCTGGCCTGGAGCTGGCGGCTCACTGGGCCTTGGGGAGGGCCTTGGCGGGGAGGAGGCCATGAGGCCGACAGTGCCTGGTCATCGTTCTCTCGTGCTCCCGCACAAGAATGAGGCCATGGCGGCAGCTGCCAGCATAGGGCTCCGGCGAGGGCAGATCTGGAGATGGGGTATGTGGGGACGGACGGATCCGGGCGGCTTGCCAGATCTGGCGCAAAACGACGACGAGGGTAGGAACCCGGAGCAGCCGAGGCGGGGCTGGCCTGGTCCGACGGCCGTGCGGGTCGCCGGTGTAGGCCGATGCGATAGCAAGCCAGGGCAGGCCGGTGCGGTTGAGGCGCACGGCGAGCGGCGGCGGGGTCTCGCGGGTAGAGGCGACGAAGGAGCCCGTGCTCCGGTGGCGGGGTTGGCACTCTCCGATGCGTGTGGTTGCTCGGGTACCGGGGATCGCGGGCAGCGGCGGCTTGGTCCGAGCCAGATGGGC
>LR738714.1:314296463-314331152 GCA_902687465.1 Secale cereale
CCCCCCCCCCCCCCGCGGGCTTGGCAGGCCGCGGCGATGGAGAGGCGAGGGGGGCGCGTGGCGTGACAAGAGTGGAGGAGGCGGCGGTTTCAGCGGCTGGCGGCGGTGCTGCTTGCCTGGATCTGCGAAGTGGCGGTGCGCGGTAGGATGGCGAAGAAAATGAGGTGGAGTGGCTGCGCGGAAATTAAGGCGGAGGGAGTCTGCTGCCCAAAATGGAAAGGGGGAGGTTTATATAAGGCATGTTAGGGTTAGTTGGGATGTAGGGGGTTTTTGGACAGTTTTGGACCCTCTGATTGCGATCCGATGGATCCGATCGTGAAGGGGGGGGGGGTAGTTGGGATGTAGGAAGGCTGATTGTGGCTGTGCAAAGAAGGTCTCGGGCTGAGAGGAGAGAAGAGAGAGAGGCCCGGCGACAACATTTCGGAGCCTGAAACGTCCACGTCAGTACCGACAACAACACTGCTCTAAGGAAACGGTTGGGCTACCAAACGAGCTCCTAATGCGACAAAAAATGGCAGGCGGTCTACCTACACTATAAAAAGATCAAACGCCATGTTTCAACACATTCCAAGAACATTTTCCAGCCACTTATAAAATAAATATCCGGAGGTGCTGCGGGCACGTGCGAGTGTGTCTAGGCTCAGAACGGACAACGGAAAGGACGGGGCAGACCCGGACGGAAGCAAGTTTTGAAAATGATGCAGATGAAATGCACATTATGACATGGTAAAATGCAACACGCAAGCAAATGACATGGAAACGACGACGAATAAGAGGATGGCACCTGGCGCATCGGTCTCGGGGTGTCACAACACTCCCCTACTAACAAGATATCTTGTCCCGAGATCTTAAGAAAGATACGGAGGAGGAAAATGGAAGAACAAAGTTCTTGGAGAAATGAGTGAAACAAAAGAATCTTGAGAGGTTGAACAAGTTGAAAGAAAGAACACAACGGAGATGATTGATTTCGAGACGCCCTATTCCAAAAGAGGAAGAAGGAACATTACGAGAACCTTGATGGTAGAAAGACATGAAACAATAGCTGAACGAACAAGATGAATTCGAAACAACTGCGGTTAAGCGAGATAAACGAGGAATAAGAACAAGAAAATTTAGGTAGCACTCAGGTTAAATATGACTGGAATAGGACATGAACTTGAGAAGATGGAATAATACTTGATGAGATGAACAAGACAAATGCCCCCGGTTCAAATTAAGAATGAGAAGAAAGGAGGTAGAACAACATCTTCTAGCACAAAAGAATTTGAAAGCATCCTTGCGAAGAAGGGATGAACGGAGTTGTTGGAAAATCAACAACTAAAGAATTAACTTGTTGTGGACTTATGGAAATCATCCCAAAACATGAGTTGAATTATGCACAAACAAAAGATTGAATGGATGAGATGGAGGAAGAAATGCAAAACTCCACTGAAAATAATATGGAGAATTAATTGCATCGAGAGAAGAAAAAAGATAAATCTTGAGCTCCTCCACAAGAATTTGATGAACACTTGAAGAAAGAATTAAATCATGATGAGCCGCCATGAAGAACTCCGGTAAAAAAAGGATGATGAAGGATGAGCAAGACCTGCGATGATTCAGATGGATGTTCCGACGAGATAGTCGTGAAAAACTTGAACTCCAGAAAGAAAGGATGAAAACACTTGGGATTAGAATTTATTCACTGTGAACAAACTCCGAAGGAAGGGATAAAATCAACTTGAACTCCCAAGGAATTAATTCCTTTCATTATTGTTTTTTCAACAACTACGTTCGTCCCTTCTTTGCAAGGATGTTTTCAATTCTTTTGTGCTAGAAGGTGTTGTCCTATCTCCTTTCTTCTCATTCTTAATTTGATCCAGAGGCATTTGTGTTGTTTCATCTCGTCAAGTATTATTCCATCTTCTCAAGTTTATGTTCTATTCCTTACATTTTCAGTTGAAGTGGTGCCCAGATTCCTTTGTTCGAATTCCTTGTCTATCTTTTTTAGCCGGAGTGGTTTAGAATTCATTCTGGTTCCTTCAACACTTGTTTCATACCTTTCAACCTATTTGGTTCTCGTTGTATCAATTTTTCCTCTTGTGTAACGAAGTGTTTACAACTTTGTTCTTCTCTGTTGTATTCTTTCTTTTAAGTCGTGCATCCTCTCAAGGTTCTTTGGTTTCACCTTCTTCCTTTTTCCCTTCAGTATCGTTCCTAAGATCTCGAGACGAGATCTCTTGTTAGTAGGGGAGTGTTGTGACACCTCGAGACCGATGCGCCAGGTGTCTTCCAGTTATTCGCCGCCGTTGCCATGTCATCTGCTTGCATGTTGCACCTTGCCATGTCGTCATGTGCATTTCATCTGCATGTTTTTCAAACTTGCGTCCAACCGAGCCCCATCGTCCTTTTCATTGTCCGTTCTGAGCCCAGACACACTTGCACGTGCCCGTGGCACCTCCAAACATTTATTTTACAAGTGGTCGAAAAATGTTATCGGAATGTGTTGAAACTTGCGTGTGGTCTTTTTATAGTGTAGGTAGACCGCCTGACAAATTTCGTCGCATTCGGAGCTCGTTTGATAGCCCAACCGTTAACTTAGAGCAGTGCCATTGCCGGTACTGACGTCAGATGTTTCGGGCTCAGAAATGCTGTCGCCGGGCCTCTCTCTCTTCTGTCCTCTCAGTCCGTGACCTTCTTTGCACAGCCACAATCAGCCTTCCTACAGCCCAACTACCCCCCTCGCGATCGGATCCGTCAGATCACGATCAGAGGGTCCAAGACTGTCCAAAAACCCCCCTACATCCCTACTAACCCTAACCTGCCTTATATAAAGCTCCCACTTTCCATTTTGGGCAGACGACTCCCTCCTCCTCAGTTTCCACGCCGCCCAATCATCAGCGCCACCGCTCCACCTCATTTTCCTCGCCGTCCAATCGCGTGCCGCCACTTGGCAGATTCAGGCGAGCAGCGCCGCTGCCAGCCGCCGAAACTGCCGCCTCCTCCACTCCTATCGCTCCACGCGCCCCCTCGCTTCTCCAACGCCGCGGCCCGCCTAGCTCGCGGGGGGGGGGGTGGGGGGCGCCCGAGCCCATCTGGCCCGGACCGAGCCGCCGCTACCCGCGATCCCCCGTACCCGAGCTCCTCTAGAGCCACCGCACTTGTCGGAGAGCGCCAACCCCGCCGCCGGAGCACGGGCTCCTTCGCCGCCTCCACCCGCGGGACCCCGCCGCCGCTCGCCGTGTGCCTCAACCGCACAGGCCTGCCCTGCATCACCGCCGCCGCTCGCCGTGCGCCTCAACCGCACCGGCCTACCCTGCCTCACCGCCGCATCGGCCTACGCCGACGACCCGCACGACCGTCGGACCAGGCCGGCCCCGCCTCTGCTGCTCCAGGTCCCGACCCTCGTCGTTGTTCTGCGCCAGATCAGGCAAGCCGCCGTCCGGATCCGTACATCCCCACATACCCCGTCTCCATATCTGCCCTCGCCGGAGCACTGTGCCGCCAGTCACCGCCATGGCCTCGTGCTCATGCGGGAGCATGAGAGGACGATGACCAGGTGCTACCAGCCTCATGGGCCTCCTCCCCGCCAATGCCCAACTCCATCCCGCGTGTGGGTCGGCGCCTCCCCAAGGCCTAGTGAGCCGCCAGCTCTAGGCCAGATGCAGGCCCAGACCGATGTGAGCACCGCTCTGTCTATCTAGCGCCCATGCGTTACATAACTATTTTGCGCTCGCTTTGTTTTTCTGAAAATGACTAAGTCCTCAAAAACTGCTATATTATGTTGCATTCTTGGAGTGGTCATCACTTTGTGCTCGGTGCTCCGTTTTGCATGCATAATATATCAAAATGTTCATCTTGAAGTGCTCTACATGTTAGTTGCATTTGCATGCATGTTACTGTTCATCTTCATGCCTTAATCTTCGTTGCAAAACTGCTATGTGATGTTACTGCTCGGTCTTGGTTGTTTGTCAACAATATATTAGCATGTTTGTGAGGTCGTATCTTTGTGCATGTTGGTCCAAATGGAGTGTATGATATGTCAAATTGTTCATCTAGTGATGCTCTACATGATGGTTGCATTTGCATACATGTTGGAGTGCATTATGCCATGATGTCGGGGAAACTGATCCACGAACACCTATGGGACCGGCGGACCAAGCCCCTTTCGGTTCGGCGGGGGGCGGAGATCGCACGAAGAGCAGATCGACGCGAAGCACACGAGCAGTTTACCCAGGTTCGGGCCGCACGGATGCGTAAAATCCTACTCCTGCTTTGTGGTTTGTATTGAGTTCTTGCTCTGGAGCGCTGAGTGCTACAGTACGCTCTAGCAGCTAACGAGACCGAGTGTGAGTGTTCTCCTCCTCGAACCCCCCTCTACGTTGCGCATGGGCCTCCTTTTATATGCTCAAGGGGTCACCGACAGGTGGCAACGCAGACAAGGGTAAAAATGGAAAGGAGTTGCGGTTGGTACAACTACCTGTACAGTGTATCATACCTAACCCTGACGGCAGGGGACAAAGGCATTGAATGCCCGTCTGCGTCGCCCAAATAGTGCATAAAGGGACCGTCAGGGACGCCACCGCTCGCCACGATTTCAATCTTGTCCGCGCCGCTTGCCACCACTCGCCGCTGGCTGCACATCCTCCCGCCACGTACGCCTGGAAGGGTCCCAGAGGGACACGTTGGTGGATGCGCTGGAGCGCGGGTTCGGAGTGGTAGCTTGCCGCGGCAAGCGCCTTGCCGCGGTCGTGGTCTTGTCGCGTCCGGGAGCTTGCCGCTCACCGGGTCTTGCCGGGACACATGGCACGTCGCGGCAAGTTCCTTGAGATGCCTTGGTTGGCCTTCCCGGCAAGCTCCTCTTGCTGAGGCCTTGTCTCTTTGGCTTGAATACTTTGTTCTTGAATGGCCTCAAAGGAACCACGGAGGACCTTGGCGGTCGCCCGGCAAGCCTTGCCACGCGGTGCTGCGACTGCCCGTGCACAAGTTCGGGATACTAGAGTACCCCTACTCTAGTACACCGACAGGAGCCCCCGGGCCTGGGCCATACACGGTGCCGAGCGCTGTTGGGTCAGGCCCAAAACAGGGCACGGGCACGCGCGGCCTGGGTTACGCCGTATCTATCTCCATATCCACCGCGCCCTCCCCTAACGGCACGCGTTGAATGCGGCGTCGTGGGAGA
This sequence comes from Secale cereale, assembly GCA_902687465.1. Lineage (NCBI taxonomy): Eukaryota > Viridiplantae > Streptophyta > Magnoliopsida > Poales > Poaceae > Secale > Secale cereale. The sequence continues at coordinate 314,301,625 of LR738714.1, forward strand.
GATCGTGGGTGGCTTCTTTATTCGGAAAGGCGGAACGTCCGCCCCCTCTCTCCTTATAAGCAGGGAAAACAGGGGCAGTTCGCCCATCCGCCAGTTGCTACTCCAACCTCGAAAACCTCCGCCGCTCCCCCCCTTCCCAAAGCTGAAAGAGAGCAGCGTTCCGCCCCCCATCGCCACCAGCACCACCAACGCCGTCGACCTCCCTCACCACTTCCGCCATGGCTCCGAAAGCCGAGAAGAGGAAAGCCGTGAAGTCAGCCGAGGCGCAGCAGCTCGCGGCGCTGCAAAAGGAGCGGGCAATCTTCCCTCCCAAGCTCGCCGCGAAGGAGTTGAGGGAGTATTACTACCTCTTCTGGTCGGGGGAGATGCGGGCGCATCCGCGCACCAAGGTACTTCCAGCCGTCGCTTGGAAACTGGCTCCAACTGGATATCCATTCTTCGCCTTGTTCTTCTACTGCGGGCTCTGCCCGCCTTTCTCTGAGTTCTTCTGTGATATTATGAACACCTACGGGTTCCGCCTCCTTGACTTCACCCCCAATGCTATTCTGACCATGGCAGTTTTCGCACATCTTTGCGAAAACTTTGTCGGAGTCCATCCAAATGTAGCCCTTTTTCGCCACTTCTTTATGCCCCGAGTTGAGAGAGGAGGGCCTTTATCCGGCGGAATCGCCTGGATCTCGAGAGCCCATAAGAAGGAAGCTTATCTGGAGGGAGATCTCTGCAGCAAGTGGGAGGAATGGAGGGCAGACTGGTGCTGGATTGTCGAGGAGAACCCGCAGCCGTTTACCGCCCGGCGCCAAGCCCCAGTAGTGTGCGGCAGCGAATTGAGTAACGTGGCCTCGGAAGACGACAGGCTGAAGATTTGCGTCGCCCGGATCCAACGCCTCAGGCTTGCCGGGCTCACTGTATGCGCAGTTGGCGCAGATTTCCTTCGCCGCCGCATCGCCCCCCTGCAGGAGAGGAAGAGACCCGCCTGGGAGTTCGAGAATGCGGCGGACATCATGAGGCTGCGCCCGGGCCTCAACTTCAACTTCACTGCTATGGAACTTGACGCAATGCTCCGGGAGCTGTTCAAGTACGACCCTCAACATCCCGAAGTGTTCAGGTTGCCGAATGGTGTCGTTCCGCTGTGCAATAACTCCGCACTCAGCCGCATTCGCGCAATGATGCCGCTGTGTGACTCGCATGGGATTGAACCAACTTGGCAAGAGCCTGCAGACGACGCCGTGAAGGAGTTCTTTGACGGTTTGGAAGAAGTGCCGATCCGCTCTGACGAAAAGAAGGGCCTCACTCGCGACACCACCAATGCGAAGATGAAGTGCATCGCCACTAGGCTGGAAGAGGCAGCGGCAGCCGCAGCCGCGGGCGAGTTTGGATTCACCGTGGAGGAGGCAGAGGCAGCAGAGGTGGCAAGCCTTGCCGAGCGAGAGGAGTTTGCCGGCGAGGAAGAGCCTGCCGGGCATAACGTCGAGTCGAGCGAGCCCGCCGAGGATACGAGCGGCTCGTTGGAGATCGACTCCTCTTCCTCCTCATCTTCGGGCAGCTCGCCGCAAGCAGAGCCCCCGGCTCCACCAAGAAGGCGTCTCCGCATGGCCGGGGGCGTAACGGAGCGGCAGACGAGTCGACAGCCACCGCGCCGCGCGACACGCTCTACCGCGGCAGGTACTGTTGCCGCGGGAGCACCTCACGCTGCTGCGACAACTGGAGCAGGGTCTTCCCGGACCACTGCTTCTGCTCCTGTTGCTTCTCACGCCGCGGCGGCAGCTGGAGCGGGGTCGTCTCGGACCACCGCCACTGCTCCCGCCAAGCGGCCAAGGGAACCTACTCCTCCGCCTCCTCGCGCCGGACGTGAGCCGGACTTCGACTTCTCCGTGCTCAGCTCCGACGACGAAGAAGAAGAGTAAGATTCTTTTTGTACTTGTATTTCTTCAATTCTTGCTGTTTTGTCTTGTATCTCATTTGCCTTACTCCGGACCTATTCCTTTTAAAGACTCTGGCCCAGAGAGCGGCGAAGAGAGCCAAGGTCCCGACGAGGAGAGAGGAGGTGATCATCGTCGAGGACGAACCCACCGAGACCACCTTGCCGGACCCGGCAACTAATCTTCAAAGCAGCCCCCAGCGCAGCCCCCAGCGTAAGTATATGGTTCACTTTCCGCTGTTAGGCGCGCGTGGATGCTCTTTCTTTGCTGATATCTGTTTGTTGGTTTGTGTAGGAGTAGAGCAGCCCCACCAGGAGCGCCCGGAGGCCGCCCCCGACATGCCATCTGCTTCAACTACGCCGCCAAGGGAGAGTTCTCCAGCAAGGGACTCTCCAGCAAGGGAGAGCTCTCCGCCAAGGGAGAGTTCTCCGGCAAGGGAGAAGTCTCCGGCAAGGGAGAGGTCTCCGACAAGGGACAGCACCAGCGGCCCCCCGGCGGCGGAGACCATGACTGTAGAACCTGGTACAGGTAATCCTCTCGCTCGAAAACTTCCCTTGGGTTCTTCTTCTTTTGATCTTCTTTTTGGATATTTGCTTGACTTTTTTACTTTTTTCGGCTGTCAGACCCATCTGCTGCGGAGCCGATGGAGACCGAGGTTACCGTCGAGGAGAACATCACCGAGGCCGTCAACGACGCCGCCGCCACCGAACAAGCAGCCGGCGCTGTCGATCCCGTCGACGACGAGGCCGCCAAAGCTGCCGCCGCAGCAGCTGGCGAGGGGTCTGGCGATCGCACTGACGGTCCTGAGGCCGCAGGAGCGGCAGGCGCTACGCCGACCGCCAATCCCTCCGCCGCTGCCGCAGCGTCAGGCTCCGAGGAGCCCCAGCCAGGCGTCTACCTGAAGGCCGACGATGGTATCTTCATCAACCTCCCCTGGGCGTCACTCTCCAGGGCGCCGGTCGAGGGAGAAAACTTCGATGGAGAGGTGCTCGCCTCCGCTGGCTTGACGCTGGTTGATGCGCCAAGCAGCAGCAGCGGCGAGCCTGAGGAGGAGCGGCTGCTGCGGAAGCTGGTGTCGCTCTAACGTGCTCGGCAAGCCAAGCTGATGTCTCGAGAGGCACTTGCCGCGAAGGCGGGAGCTGACATCGAGAAGCGTGCGGAGGAGCTCCGGGGTCTTCACCAGGAAGCTCTCCGGTCCCTGGCAGAGGAGCGGGAGCAGCTCGCCGAGGAGCAGAAGGCCTTCTTCCTCGAGAAGGCTGACGTCGAAGAGCAACAACGGCTTGCCGCTGAGAAGTTGTCTGCGCAGGAGGGCGAGCTGGCGCAGCGGAAGATCAACCTCGACAGCCACGAGGAGGAGCTTGCCGCGCGCGAGCAATCATTCGGCGGAGCTCTCAAGCAAGCAGAGGACGCTGCCGCAGCTGCCGAGGCCTCCAAGAAGGAGTTGGAGACGAAGGTGGCGCAGCTGGAGGCCGATCTCAAGGCGAGAGGTGAAGAGTTTGCCACGCTCAACCATGAGCGGGAGAAGGACGCCCACGGCAACTCTGAGCTGCAGGTTCGCCTCGCCGAGAAGGGCAAGGAGCTCAGCGCCGCCAAGGACTCCAACGCAGATCTTGAGTTGAAGCTGACCACTTTGACCAAGACGCTGGACGGCGCCAGGGAGCGGGAGGCGGCCTTGAAGGAGGAGATCAAGGCCGAGAAGGCGCTGCTGGCGAGTGCTGCTGCCGTCCAGAACACTTTCAGGGAGACCGTCGAGCACTGGACGGAGGGTCTCGTGAATGCTGCCACAGATATTGACAAGGAGCTGGCACAGCTGGGGATGGAGGATCTCGGGTATCCCTCCGATGAGAACCTCCAACCCAACGCCAAGCTCACTCTGTTCTTCAAAGGCGTGGCGACGGCCCTGCAACGACTCCGTGAGACGACTCCAAAGCGGCTGGCCGACGAGTCGCGCAAGATCTGCGCGGGAGCTCTTTAGAAGGTGTTGGTGAAGGTGGCCTTCTGCAACCCGGGCCTCAACCTCACCAACGTCCTCAAGAGCTTGCCGCCGGACGCTGATCTGGAGGCGCTCAAGGCCCTTGTCGCACCCATTGTGGACAAGGTGAGCGGGATCAAGAGGGTCGAGGGCGATCGCGTAGACTAGGCTGCCCGTTTTCTTCTTTTCTTGTCGCTGCTGATCATGTTATGAGAACAATCTATTAGAGCTGCGACATGCTACCTTGTAATATAACTCTATTTTGGGTAATGATTGCAATGTTATTTCCTCTACTTGACTCCTTCCTTTGTATGTTTTTGCCCTACGCTTTTAGGGAACTTGCCGGCGCAGGCACCCTAGCCGCGAGCGCCGAGTGCGGGACGTCAGCAGCCTGCTGGCGGTGCCGCTACCGACAAGAAACTTTGTCGCAACTAGTCGCACCTCGCTTAAGTTGTTGAGCGGACTCGAAACAAAGTAAGGGCGCAACTAGTTATGAGTTGGTTCCTCCGCGCACAGGTTTTCCATACAAAGCACGGTCGTTCAAGGAAGATAACTTAAAAATTTAAAAAATCTGATTGCTCAAACTTTGGCAACTTAGCTTTTCTGTTGTTCGCTTCTCGGTAAGGCGAAACTTTCTTGAACGACGCCTGGTCCATACCATTATCTTCTCCTTCCCCCCGGCAAACTTGTGGGCGAGGGAACCTTCTTTTCCTTGAGAAAAAGAAAGAAGAGAAAATAAAAGATATGGAGCCTTACGGCTCGTTATTGCTTACCGGGGGTAGGTGCTGCACAAAGTGTCAGATAACACATGCAAAAAATAGAGAGCATGAAATTGACAAGATGTGCAGAGCACATGAGCTTTACTTATGCATGGGGTCTGCGCCCGGCTTTGTACAAAGGATTACATGCAACAGCGGCAAGACTTGTACAAAAGGTGGTTGCCGGAACAGGGTCCGGCAACCGCGCCTTACGGGTAAAACTTACGAATATGCTCAATGTTCCATGAGTTGCTCACCGGAATGCCGTCTCCGGTCTCAAGGCGGACAGCGCCAGGCCTAGTGACTCGTTTCACCTGGTAAGGGCCTTCCCACTTCGGCGTCAACTTGTTGGAATTCTTGGCAGACTGAACGCACCGAACAACAAGGTCGCCTTCCTCGAGACTTCTGGCGTTAACTTTGCGGCTATGGTAGCGGCGCAAAGTTTGCTGGTAGCGAGCAGCTCGTACAATAGCCTGAAGACGGTCTTCCTCAAAGAGCAGCGCGTCATCTTGTTGCAGCTGTTCTTGCTCGAGCTCATCATAAGCGAGCACTCGAGGTGACCCATATACGAGTTCCGTGGGGAGAACTGCCTCTGCTCCATAAACTAGAGCGAAAGGTGTTTGGCCAGTGTCTCGATTTGGCGTCGTCCTGATCGACCAAAGAACCACCGGCAGCTCCTCAATCCAGTTTGTTCCGCACTTGTGCAGCCTGTCGAAAGTCCTGGTCTTGAGTCCACGCAGCACTTCAGCATTTGCCCTCTCCGCTTGATCGTTGCTTCTCGGGTGAGCGACAGAAGCGAAGCAGACCTTGGCGCCAAGATCTTGGACGTACTGCATGAAGGTGCGGCTCGTGAATTGCGCACCGTTGTCGGTGATGATCCTGTTAGGGATCCCGAAACGGCAAACAATCGACCTGAAGAAGTTGACTACTGACTGTGCTGTCACCTTCCTCACTGCTTCCACTTCCGGCCACTTTGTGAACTTGTCGATTGCAACGTACAAGTACTCAAAGCCCCCGACTGCGCGGGGAAAGGGGCCGAGGATGTCGAGCCCCCAGACGGAAAATGGCCAGGATAAAGGGATCGTCTGGAGAGCTTGAGCTGGCTGGTGTATCTGCTTGGAATGGAACTGGCACACTGCGCACTTGGTTACTTGTGCAGTTGCATCCTGGAGGGCTGTCGGCCAAAAGAAACCTTGCTGGAATGCTTTGCCGGCAAGTGCTCTTGCGCCAATGTGGTGACCACATATGCCTCCATGTATCTCTGCCAGCAGCTTTTGTCCATCTTCCCGGAGAATACACTTCAATTTCACACCGTTGAGTCTTCTTCTGTACAGTGTGTTGTCAACAAACTGGTACATACTTGACTGCCGGGCTACTCTTTCCGCTTCTTCTTGCTCTTCGGGAAGTTCTCCTGTCTGAAGGAAACAGACAATCTGCTGCGCCCATGCTGGAGCTTGTGGCTCGACAACAAGGACTAAAGGCACATCTGCTGCTGCGGGAACATCCGCTTCTACAGCGAGAGCCTGCGGCTCAGCCGAAGCTTGACGTTCCCCGGCAAGCTTGCCGGAGCAAAACTTGTCGGGAGCGTCTGCTTCAACGGAACAAACCCTAGGGCTTGCCAGAGCAGACTGCTCCTCAGCACTCTTGGTGTTGATCTTGGGGACCTTCTTGGCGGAGGCTTCGGGAAGCTCTGCCGGAAAATAGTCACCAGAAATCAACTTCCTCTTCTTGCTCTGTCCAGTTGATGGCGTTACTGATGGTTGAGTCAGCTTGAGCACAAAGATCCCTGGTTCCACAGGTAACTTAAGTGCGGCGCACTTCGACAGGCCGTCGGCAATGTCATTCTGAGCTCTTGGAACATGTTCCATTTGTATGCCGTCAAAGTGCTCTTCTAGCTTTCTCACTTCATCAACGTAGGCTTCCATCAATGTACTCTGATAACTCTTGTTCACTTAGCGGATGACAAGCTGCGAGTCACCCCTGACAATGAGCTTCTTGATCCCAAGGTCTGCCGCGATCCTGAGACCGGCAAGCAAACCTTCATACTCTGCGGTATTGTTTGTTGCTTGCTCCTTGGGAAAGTGCATCTGGACTACGTACTTGAGGTGCTCTCCGGTGGGTGCGACAAGCAGCACGCCAGCACCGGCGCCTTGTAGCGAGAAGGCACCATCAAAGTACATCAGCCACTCTTTGCTCGCTTCCTTGACGGGGATGCTCGTTTCTGGAATTTCTTCATCTGGTGTTGGTGTCCACTCTGCAATGAATTCTGCCAATGCTCTGCTTTGGATAGTTGAAGTGCTCTCAAACTTGAGGCCAAAGCTTGCAGTTCCAGTGCCCACTCGACAATCCTGCCTGTTGCTTCTGGATTCTGCAGTATCCTCTTCAGCGGAAAGCGAGTGACAACTGTGATCTCATGTGCTTGGAAGTAATGGCGCAGCTTTCTCGAGGCCATGAGAAGGCCGAAAAGCAATTTCTGCACACCAGAGTACATTGACCTAGCCCCCTGCAGAAGGGAACTGACAAAGTATACTGGGCGTTGCACCATTCTCTTCTGCATTTCCTCGCACGTCTGCGCAGATCCATCTTTGTCGGGACCAGAGCTTGTCGGGGAAGCCCCCTGCTTGTCGCTGGATGTCCCTGCCGCGATTGCTGGCTCATCATCTGCCTCCCTCTCCGCTACTAACGCAACACTAACCACTTGATTGGTTGTTGCTATATACAGCAGCAACTTCTCTTGTGGTTTAGGTGCGACAAGTATTGGAGTGGAGGACATGCATCTCTTCAAGTCTTGCAGCGCAGCCTCCGCTTCCGGAGTCCATTTCATTGGACCTGCCTTTTTCAAAATTTTGAAAACGGCAGGGCGCGCTCAGCAGACTTAGAGATAAACCTGCTGAGAGCAGCCACGCAACCGACATGTCTTCGTACATCCTTGACGCGCTTTGGTGCTTCAATCTGCTCAATGGCCTTGATCTTGTCGGGATTGGCTTCAATTCCCCGTTGAGACACGAAGAAACCGAGAAGCTTGCCGGAAGGGACTCCAAACACACACTTCTTGGGGTTGAGCTTGAGGTTGACCTTGCGCAGATTTGCAAAGGTCTCGTCTAAATCTTGAATCAGAGTTGCCTTGTCCTTGTTCTTGACCACTATGTCATCCATGTAGGCTTCTACATTTCTGTGTATTTGTGGCTCAAGAGCGACATGGACTACTCTTGCAAATGTTGAACCAGCATTCTTCAAACCGAAAGGCATCCGTATGAAACAGTACGTGCCACATGGAGTGATGAACGTGGTCTTCTCCTCATCCTCTTCTGCCATGAAGATCTGATGGTATCCTGAATATGCGTCAAGAAATGAAAGCAAGTCACATCCGGCCGTGGAGTCAACAATCTGGTCAATGCGCGGCAAGGGAAATGGGTCTTTGGGACAAGCTTTATTGACATCGGTAAAGTCGATACAAAGCCTCCATTTCCCGTTTGCCTTGCGCACGACTACAGGATTGGCCAACCACGTAGGATGGAGCACTCCTCTGACAAGGCCTGCTGCTTCCAATTTCTTGATTTCTTCTGCGATGAATTCTTGGCGCTCCACTGCTTGCTTCCTAACCTTCTGCTTGACGGGCCGCGCATGAGGACAGACGGCAAGATGGTGCTCAATTACTTTCCTGGGAACACCGGGGATGTCAGACGGTTGCCACGCAAACACGTCGACGTTCGCCCGCAGGAAAGCAATGAGCGCGCTTTCCTATTTAGGGTCAAGAGTGGCACTGATGGTGAAGGTACCACCAGTGACGTCCTCCTTGGAGGACACCTTCTTGGTCTCTGGCGGAGCTGCCATTGTCTTCTTACACTTGCCGGTGGAGCTCGATGGTGCGTCCTCGATGGTAGCGCAGCACTCCGAAGAGGTGCGCATGCCGGAGTGGGCATCAGAAGTCTTGCCGGACTTGGTCTTCTTCTTCCCCCCGGGAGCTTCAGCGGCAAGGGACTTGCGATCTGTTGCGGCTGCCGCTTCCCGGTAGATCTTGTCGGCGCAGATAAGAGCATCCTTCTTGTCGCCAGGGACAGAGATGACACTTATTGGGCCTGGCATCTTTAGCATGTTGTACGCGTAGTGAGAGGCTGCCATGAACTTTGCGAGTGCTGGATGGACGAGTATCCCATTGTAAGGCAATGGAAAATTGGCAACGTCAAAAGTGACCCTCTCAGTCCTGAAGTTCAACTCACCGCCAAATGTCACTGGCAACGTGATCTTCCCCTTCGGCTTGCTCCTTCCCGGGTTGATTCCTTGGAATGTGCCGGTCTCTTCGAGCTCACTGTCAGGGATCTAGAGTTTCTGGAGTATAGTGGAGGAGATCAGGTTCAAGCCTGCCCCGCCGTCAACTAGCATCTTAGTGACCTTGAGGTTGCGGATAGTTGGTGAAACCAACATCGGCAAGCACCCGACCGCAGTTGTGCGATCAGGGTGGTCCTCAATATAAAAAATGATAGGCGTGATGGACCATTTCAGAAGCTTGCGCGACTCGACAGGTGGTTCTGCCGCATTGACTTCCCACACCCACTGCTTGAGTTGGCGATGTGAAGTATGCAGAGAAGCACCACCGTCAACGCACAAGACTTCTATGGCTTTCTGGAACTCCTGCTCATTGGTCTCAACATCATCCATGTCCTCATCGTCGTCGTCGTCTTCATCCTTGTCGCGGCCGCGGGGAGGTCTGTCTCCTTGCCGCTGCTTGGACTTGCCGCGGCGCTTCGTGCCGGATCCTCCAGTACCTCCTTGGGCCTTCTCCTTGTCGCGTCGCTCGTATTCAGCCTTTTGCTGTTCGACAAGCTGCTCGACCCTCTTGCAGTTCTGGAGGTCATGACCCTTGGTGCGGTGGATCTTGCAGTACTGCTTGTCGGTGCCGTCCTGCTTGTCGGCGGCCGCCACAGCCTGGCAGTTGGTGCATGCGGCAATCTCCTTGCCGGAGCTACCAGCGTTGGCTTTCTTGGCGGCACCTTCGTTGCCGGACTGCTCAATGACTAGCACATCTTTGCTTTTCTTTTTCCTGTTGTTCCGCCGCCGGTTTTTCTTTGCCGGGGCAGCATCCTCGCTGTCAGATCCTCCTGCTCCTGCATCCTCTCCGGGGAGTTTCCTCCCTTCCTTAGCACGTCCACACTTGTCGGCCAGGGCATACAGCTCACTGACATCTCTGATCTTGCACATTGCCATCTCCTCCCGCATCCTAAGGTTACGCACGTTCTGATGGAACGCACTGATGACCGCGGCAGGGTGGACATCTGGGATGTTGTGCTGTACACGGCTGAATCTCTGGATATACTTGCGCAGGGGCTCTCCTTCCTTTTGGGTGAGCAGATGAAGGTCACTCTCTTGGCCATGGGGTTTGTGGCCGCCTGTAAAGGCGCCAACAAACTGACGGCATAGGTCTGCCCAGGAGGATATGGAGTTGTCCGGCAAGTGCATGAGCCAGGACCTGACGTTGGGTTTGAGTACCAGCGGGAAGTAGTTGGCAAGGATCTTGTCATCTCGCCCCCCGTCAGCTTGCACCGCGATGGTGTAGATGCTGAGGAACTCCGACGGATGCGTCTTGCCGTCGTACTTCTCTAGTACGTCTGGCTTGAAATTCTTCATGCCGGGCCACTGGACTTCCCGCAGCTCATGAGTAAACGCAGGACAACCTACCGCGTACGGCAAGTCGCCTGGTCCCCCTGGCGCATGCATGTCGACAGTGGGCCCAGCGCGCTGGTCTGATTGACGCCGCGCTTCTCTTCGGCGCTCGATGCGAGTACGAGCGTCCTCTTGCTGTCGTTCGTGAAGAACTTGGCGCTGATCGCGACGAGCTCGTGGATCTGATGACGCGGTGGAGTCGCTGTCGAGGTGGATCCGGCGAGTCGGTGATCTTGGCCTTCGGGGGCGGAGAGTGCACGGTGGTTGCACCCCCACCGGTCTTGTCGCCATCGGCCCGTGCCTGGCTGACTTGCCGCGGCTGCGATGTACTCGGCTGCCGTGGAGTGTCGCCGTTGGCGAAGGCGATGAGACTCTGAATGGTGGCCCTCCAGTCGTCGATCTTGTCTGCCGTTGGAGGGTAGTCGAGGAGCAGTTGAGCTCGTGCCAAAGCTTCTGCTGGAGTGGTGGGTAGCGGTGGCGAACGGTGCGAGGAGCGGGATATGCTCGGACTTCTAGCTATGTTAGAAGGAGCAGTCTCCCGTCCAGGCGACCGTGCCTTGCTCGTGCCGGCATGTTGGCGTGCATGCTGGTCTTGAGCATCCCGAGATCCACCAGCTCGATCTTGGTCTAGCAAACGTATGGTACCGTGAGTACCATGACGCTGCCGGTCCCGCGCCTCCTGAGATGGGCGCGGTGCATGTACGGACGCCGAGGTCTTGGAGTGCGCCCGGTCGTTGTGGGAGTCAACTACGCCGCCGATGGGCAGCGCAGCTTTGTCCTTGGACTTGGCGGCAATGTGAGCTCCCTCGTCGACGCCCGTTCTTCTGCCGGCGTCTACCCCACCAGCCGTTGGCTCCGGCGGTGGCGGGATCGACGCGGATGGAGCAGCTGCCTCCGAAGCCTTCTTCTTCGGCGGCATGTCGATGGAGACGATGAAAATCTAGCTCATGTGAACGCCGGATCAGGTTCACGCAACCTCGACGCCCCCTACCTGGCGCGCCAAAGATGTCGGGGAAACTGATCCATGAACACCTATGGAGCCCCTTTCGGTTTGGCGGGGGGCGGAGATCGCACGAAGAGCAGATCGAGGCGAAGCACACGAGCAGTTTACCCAGGTTCGGGCCGCACAGATGCGTAAAACCCTACTCCTTCTTTGTGGTTTGTATTCGGTTCTTGCTCTGGAGCGCTGAGTGCTACAGTACGCTCTAACAGCTAACGAGACCGAGCGTGAGTGTTCTCCTCCTCTAACCCCCCTCTACGTTGTGCATGGGCCTCCTTTTATATGCTCAAGGGGTCACCGACAGGTGGCAACGCAAACAAGGGTAAAAATGGAAAGGAGTTGCGGTTGGTACAACTACCTGTATAGTGTATCATAGCTAACCCTGACGGCGGGGGACAAAGGCATTGAATGCCCGTCTGCGTCGCCCAAACAGTGCATAAAGGGACCGTCAGGGACGCCACCGCTCGCCACGATGGCAATCTTGTCAGCGCCGCTTGCCACTGCTCGCCGCTGGCTGCACAGCCTCCCGCCACGAATGCCTGGAAGGATCCCAGAGCGACACGTTGGTGGATGCGCTGGAGCGCGGGTTCGGAGTGGTAGCTTGCCGCGGCAAGCGCCTTGCCGCGGTCGTTGTCTTGTCGCGTCCGGGAGCTTGCCGCTCACCGGGTCTTGCCGGGACGCGTGGCGCGTCACGGCAAGTTCCTTGAGATGCCTTGGTTGGCCTTCCCGGCAAGCTCCTCTTGCCGGGGCCTTGTCTCCTTGGCTTGAATACTTTGTTCTTGAATGGCCTCAAAGGAACCACGGAGGACCTTGGCGGTCGCCCGGCAAGCCTTGCCGCGGGGTGCTGCGACTGTCCGTGCACAAGTTTGGGATACTAGGGTACCCCTACTCTAGTACACCGACACATGATTATCTCTGTTGCAAAAGTGCATGTTGCCGTTAAGAGCTGAAAACTGTTATAAGATGCCGATTTGTCTTTTTCATATATTTATGTGTGATTTTTGTTTGAGCAACATGTCAACATGTGTTAGGAGAACAATCATGTCATCTTTGCTGTGGTGCAATCCACTTTTCATGATATGCCTTGAGGTGAGTGGAACAAGCTTGCAAAGTGACCTACTTGCTGTTGGCTGATTTCTTACACTTGTTGAAAACTGCTAAGTCTGAAAGTGTTATATTGTGATGCCATGTTTTCTTGATGCTATAGTAAAATCCATGCATGTTTTGGAATGCCCAATGATCATGTCTTGAAGTCCATGTTATGCTCTATCCATCCATGCCCTTGTTTGCAATTAATATGTTGTTGTAGCTTGTCTCTTTCTTGCTCTCAAATTGCTATAAAATGTTTCTGTCAGCCTATTATCAGTAAGTTCAGTTTTGCCATGTGAATAGCTAGTGCTCTATGCGTCCTATGACCATGTTCTTTCCATGAGTAGCTTCATAAACATGGCTTCTTGCTGTTGGTTATATTCACATGCCATGATATGCTTTGAGATGAGTTGCAAAAGCTTGCAAACATGCCTACTTGTCGTTGTTGCTGCCATGTTCAATTTATTTCACTAAGTCTGCGAAACTGTTATCTTTTGCAATCTTGCCATGATGTTTTAAGCATGTTCAAGTAGTGTTTCGTAGTAGCTCAACGATCATGTTTGTAGTGCTTAACATGTAAATTCTTGACATGCCCTTTGTTGCCAGGAAATATTCTTGTAGAATGTTGGTTTGATGATTGCAAAGTGCCTAGTTGCTGTTTTTGGACAACTCGTTGTTATATCTTGTTTCATGTGTATGTGTTGAACCGTTGCTCCATTTTGAGCGTGCTCTATATGAAACTTGCTTGTTTTTGCATGTAGATGTATAGTATCATGTTGTACACATGTTTGGAGTGTGTTTTCTTGTTGTTTGAATGCATCTTGCATCAATGCCATGCTTGACTTGTTTTGCCCATATCTTCTTGGCCGTAGCTCCGAATTAAACGAACTTTATATGTAACTTGACTAGAATTTTGAGTAGATCATCATGGTGCATATTAACTTGTTGTTTAACAACTTTAACTTAAGGTGTATTCAGTTCGGGACCAATTTCGAAAATTGCATATGAGGACTTACCGGAATTGTTATATGTTGTATCCGGCCTCATTTAAACTTGCTTTGTGTGATGTTCTTGTTTGCTTCATCGCTTGCCATGATTTGCATCATGTAGCTATGTCATGCATCATACTTGGTTGTGCATCATGTCTTGTTATGTGTTGTGTGTTTACCGTGTTGTTTGCTTCTTCTCGTTAGTTCCTGTTTCGTTGCGATCGTGAGGATTTGCTCGTCTACTCTTGGTTTGCTAGTTGTCTCGATGCGTTCGCTATATGTCGCCCAACCTATCTATTTGTTGTCAGGCTCTCCTTCTTGCCATGAAACACCCTCTAACCTTTGACACCATCCGAGCAAACCTTTGTTTGTCTATGTTACCGCTTGCTCAGCCCCTCTTATAGCGTTGTTAGTTGCAGGTGAAGATGAAGATTGCTCCATGTCGGAACTTGGTTTTGGGTATATCACAATATATCTATTACTATAATTAACACACCTATATATTTGGCAATGGGTGGAAGGCTTGGCCTTTTTGTCGGTGTTTTGTTCCACTCGTGCCGCCTTAAGTACCGATAAACCGATGTTATGTTCCTTGATTTTGTGTTCCTAACGCGGTTGGGTATATGGGGACCCCTTGACAGTTCGCTTTGAATAAAACTCCCCCCGCAAGGCTCAACATTGGTTTTAATTTGCCTCATAATAAAAACTTAATTAATTAATTAAATTGCATAGGGGGTCACGTCCCTGGGTTGTTAATTCTACATTACAGGGAGGGGCCAGTGCCGATGGTGTTGGTCCCAAATAGAACAGCTTGCGGTGCCGCCCCTTGGCAACTTGGGGTATCTGGTCGCTGTAACCATAGCTCATCCGGTCATGGCCTGAGACGAGATACACACGGCTACTATGAGGGTGTCGGCATACCGGGAGGTCTTGCTGGACTTGTTTTACCATTGTCAAAATGTCTTGTGCACCGGGATTCCGATTCTGATCGGGTTGTCCCTAAGATAACTGGTTTTTACCTCTGCTGATCGTGAGAGCTTGTTATGGGCTAAGTTGGGACACCCCTGCAGGGTTATGATCTTTCGAAAGCCGTGCCCGCGGTCATGTGGCAGATTGGAATTTGTTAATGTCCGGTAGTAGAAAACTCGACAGAGGATCCGAAATAAAACACACCAACCATGTGAGTAACCGTGACCGTCTCTTTTCACTTTGAGAAGAGGACACGGTGGGGTTATGTTTGGCTCGTAGGTCGTTCAGGATCTCTTAGTGATCATTACTAGTTTGTGACCGTTTGCGTAGATGCTCATCTTATTCTTGTACTTGTAAGTTACCCAACATACAGATGCTTAGCCGCTGCTGCAACCTCACCACTTAACCTCTCCATACCCTTTAAGGTTTGCTAGTCTTGGTACCCATGCTAATGGGATTGCTGAGTCCTCATGGCTCACAGATACTACAAAAATAGTTGCAGGTGTAGGTTTCCGATGACTTGATGTGAGAGTGACGTTTTCTTGCGTTGGAGTTCTTTCTTATTCTTCTTCATCGATCTTGGGATAGGTTCCTGGTCGGCAGCCTGGGATAGCAGGATGGATGTCGTTGTGCTTTTCATGTTTTTCATCCATAGTCGGATGCATTGTGTATGATGTTGTTGTATTCATTTGGATGGTGTATGACTTGTATGTATCCCCTCTACGTATGAAATCGTACAATGTCATGATATCCATCTTGCTAAGCGCCCAAAATGCGGTTGTGCCTCAATCACAAATTTTATCTAGTGATAGAGATAGAATCGCATCTTGGGCGTGATAACTAAGCACTTGGGGAGATGGGTCCATGGGGATGACCGTGGGATGCTCCGCATCAAGTATGACACTCAACACGATAGAAAGAGCAATTGTTCATCATGTGTGAGGCAATAATGTCAGGCATGTAGCAATCAATGGGACATGGCATATGTGAAGGGATGATATCGGTGCACCCAAGCATATGATAAGGACAAGTAATCCACAAGTCAGATGCAACACACAAGGCATATATAACATTAAGCATGGCAAAGTGGCAATTGCAAGTCGAAGAAAGATCTCTAGCATGTGTGCAAAGTTTCATTGTGCAAGCATCACAAGTAGTATGATCCACAATGTTCATGCTCATGGATTGTGGTTTCTCCAAAGAGAAGGATATCACCTCGAAAGCGTGTCCTTGTGCATCCTTCACAATGCCAAAGCACAAGGAAGTGCGATGTAGAATCGTCGTGGTGGAGGGTGGTTTTCTCTGAAGAGCTCGAATGGTCAACTCACATGAAGTGGAAGTCGACACAAAGTTCAAGTATCCTACACATGCACACAACAAAAGGAAGAACGTATGCACATGGTAGATGAACACATCATCCATCATGATGGTTCTCTTCTCTTGCACATAAACATTAGAAGGAAAAGTGCATGAATAATATGATGCAACAATGGCTATATTCATGGCTCTATGCATATGGTGCAAAGAGGTAAGACAAGCATGCTTCATAGGAAATATGTCAAAATCTCCAAATAAATGTGAGAATGCTATGGGGGCAATCTCATTAGCAAGACTAGAATCATGGTTGCACTCAATACATGGAAAATCATGAGAGAGGCAACATGTGGACATATATGACAAGAAACAATAGCAATCAAGTGCAAAGCATGGTAATGGTTGTCATCAACCGCATGAAATGAGCAAGTATCAATCATTGGTGATGCAACATAGTCAAGCATAGAAATCACGTCGTGCAAACTAGTGGTGCGAAGATGCAACACACTATAGAACATCATGGAAATCATGTCATGTGAGTAAATAGTGGATATACGCAATGCACATGACATATCGCAAGCACAATCACCAATCAAGATCAAAGCATCTAATAGGCATGAGGTACCAAGGAATCATGGCAATAACAAGCAATATGATGCGGGGACAACCCGATAATAGGCCGATCTTTCACAAAAAGGAGGGATCCCGAGCATGAACACGAAGAACACGATGGATAACACGAGAGGGACATGAGGAAAACACTCAAATCAACAAGTTGAGGTCACACATATGCAAGATCCGGAAACACAAAGAGTGATACACGATCCATGATCAACTAAGGATGATACAAGTAGCGATAGTCTTCTCCGTGAGGAGGTCTTGAATCTGCTCCCGTAGGAGGTCTTGAATCCGTGTGGATCTTCTCCGTAGAGGCCGCGGTCTCTTGTAGAGATGAACCACTAGGGATGAGAAATGCTCTAAGTATAGATGAGCTATAACAATGCTAACCCTAACTAGGAAGAGGTACGGGTCTATTTATAGTCCAAAGGGGCAAGGGGATACATGGGCTTCAGCCCAGACGAAATGCATGCATGCATTAGAGGCCGCACGTCCGGGCGTCGGGCTAGATGTTCGGGCTATCATGAGGCGTTGGATGTCACGGTTTGGCGCCGGATGTCCGGGCTGGCGGGGTTGAGCCAAGGGTATGCTTCTGCTGAAGCGCCGGATTTCCGGGCTGGTGGACGGATGTCAAGGCCTGGCCGGATGTCCGGCCCCTCAAGCTTCGGCCGAAGGGGGTCTGCTGCTGTAGACGTTCCAGTGGACCGATGTCGGGGACCCGTATTCTTCTCTGGTTCCGTTCGACATTTCTCTTCTCCGTGGGCTTGGGGACTTGTCCATCTTCATGAGTCTCCTCGAGGGGGTCTTCTTGGCACCTGAGTATACAAAGCAATTCTGTTTGAGGTAGTAGACATGTCTCACATGATTTGCATGGAAGTTGGTTAAGGAGAAATGTCACCTCGGTCTCGAGAGCTCTTGCATGGGCACGCATCATGGGTCCACTTGACCCTTGGTGAGACGAAGATAGGTCCATGGGGATGACCATGGGATGCTCCGCATCACCATATCTCCACCAAGCTTGCAAATACACATACAAGCAGTAGAATCATGGATCATGGGTCACAAATGCATGGCAAAGTCATAGGAGTGGGCATATCATGCAATGTGAACATGGAAATATGGGAAAATGATACATAACGGACAATAAGCCATAACCATGTGAGGGCCATGTCGAAGAAATGCATGAAGTCTTTGCGCAAAGGGAGCGGTGGGAAGGATAATCCACATAATCCCAAGTCATTATTGCTCTCTAGAGCTTGTTTCGTCAACTCGTGCTCTTGGGAGGTTGACGAGTATGCATGGGTACCTAAAAAAAGAGACACAAACCAAAGAAATTGTGTGCGTGGTTAATGTACACATCATCTATCATGATGTGTATGTGCACGTGTGAGTTAGCACAAGATAAGCATCGCTCAAAGAAATTTTAGGAACGATAGAGAACTATGCCATCCATCATGAAAGAGTATTTGTCATGTATAGCATGATGGGCACACAAATTAGAGCAAGTATGTGGCACAACAACAACATTTTCATTCATGGGGAGCATATTGTGCACACAAACATGGGAATCATGCAATGGATGGGATGTATCAAAGTCTCCTAGATTGTATGAAGAAATTATGGGGGTCTCCTCAGAAGCAATGTCAGAAGCATAATGTGGAGAAGTGGAACAACATCCAAAACAATGCATATCCGAAGCTAGGTAATTATGTCAGGACAGATGATGGATATGATGCAAAGGAAGCATGTCAATATCGTCACAAGAAAAACAAATGTCAATAACCATGGGCTTGTCATCTATGCCATATGTGCAAATTGGGCTTATTTTAATGGCATGCGCATAGTCACTACGATGAGATTGCAAATATGACATATTATTGATCTCATGCATAGCATATGACAAGTCAAGCGGGTTGTCAAACATGATGTGACCAAGAGAATTATCACATGAAATCCTATGCAACATGGCATCACAACTAATACACACCACATGGCAATCATCAAACTCATCATAAATGGGTAAATCATTGCATTGGGAAATCATACTAGAATGAAGCGTGGCAATAGGTGGATCAACATCATGCAAGCAATCAATGTCAACATAGTCCACTAGTGTGACGAGAGCATCACCTTCACCTTTTTTACATTTCTCATTCCACTCATGTGGTGTAGGTGAGGTGGGAAAGACCAAATGGTGGTCATTATCTTCATCTTGATGGAACCACATGGTGGGTGCATCATATTCCACCATGGCCATCGTCCTGTCCAATGGAAGGACGAAGTCGTCGAAGATCGGCGTGTCATCATAAATGAGACCTAGCACAAAACTAGAAGACACATTAGAGGTAGAGTTCAAGTCGTTAGTGTTGAAAGTGGCCTCACATGACGTATCAACTATCTCACTCTGTCTATGTGGTGGCTCACTCGCTCCCTCAAGGTAGGTGCACTCAATGTCGCATATGGTGGAGTAACTCATCTCACTCAAGTCGTGGGGGTTGTGGCTCTCCTCACAAGGGAATTGGGGCAACTCGTCATATATGGGGCTAGTGGTAAACTCGCTCTCACTCTCAGTATGGTGGCACAAGTCACTCAAGTCATCATACGTCGCCGTGGTCGAAGGGAAAATCCCATGCTCAACCATCTCATCACCGTCATCGTGGATGAAGGCAGACGATGGCACATCATCACTCTCGCCTCCAAAGATCGAAGCATCATCATTGCTCTCCACCATGTCGTTTGCCTCCAAAGCTTGGTCCTCGAATGGCTCAGTAGTCGTAGTCATCGCCACACCATCTTGAAAATGAGTCAAAGTAGACTCGGCATCATCAATGCCACAAAGAGGGATGGCGGTGGAGTCGAACTTGGGAGCGTCGTCTTGGAGCTCGTTGGGCTTGGACATCATGGTGGTACTAGCTTCATGCTCTCCGTCTTGGAGCTTGGTCTTCGAGAAGTGTGCTTGCGGTGGAGAAGCCTTGGCCTTCATGAGTTCTTGTTCCGCCTTGAGAGCACCAATGTAGTTGTCGTCGAGGGACTTTGCTGTAGGGTGGAGACCCTAAGGCCGATCTTTCACGAACTGGAGGGGATCCCACGAAGAACACGATGAACACAGGGAATAACAGGGAGAAATCAATAGGGAAAACACTCAAGAACTAGTCCAATCACACATCCACTAGACAATCAAACACACAAGATCACAAGGTACATGAACAACAACGGGAAAGATACAAGGTAAAGTTCATCTCCAAGAGGAGGTCTTGATGATATCCTAGACGGATCTTCCCGTCAGGGTCTTGAATCCCGTACGATCTTCTGACATGCTCACATGGAGGTCTTGAGCTCCATGGGAGTGGTAGTCTCTCTCTTTCTCTCAAGAGTAGATTAGTACAAGGAGCAAAGATCTCCATCAAATGAGCTATCACATTGCTAACCCTAGAAATGAGGTGGGGAAGATGTGTATATAGTCTTAGCCATGAAGGGGTAAGTGGGGAAAGGGATACATGGCCAAAAGGCTCGGCTGTGCGCAGACAGGCACCAGACGTCCGGTCAGTGTCGGACGTCCGACGGCTCGCGGGGGTCCGGACGTCCGGTGAGCGTCAGACTTCCGCTAATTTGGCTCTGGACAGGTGCACCGATCGTCTGGTCGATGTCGGTCGTCTGTGGCGCTCGGACTTGTCGGACATCCGGTGTCGCGTCGCTCTTCCAGTCGTTGTAGAGTGTCGGACGTTCAACGGCACGTCGGTCGTCCGGCCGCTATAGACTCTTCTGCTCCTTCTTCTTCCGTCTTTCCTTCCACGCTTCCCTCGCGGATGGTGTACGTGTTTCTTGGCGCTTGCACTCCTCCTCCTCGTCCGTGAAGCTCCGGCAATACCTATGCATGCACACGAGAGGAGTGTCAAGTAGTATACCATCCTCGAAGGGGTCAAGTGAAAATGTCTAAAGGAGATGATTCACCTTTATGCATGAGAAGTAGAGGTCGCATGTGTCACTTGCCAAATGGACTCTTGACATGGTGATGTCCGTAGGATGCTCCGCATCATCCCCTCCCCCTTGGGAAAGATCTGACCTTGGATCGAAGACCAAATCACCATGGGAAAGAGATGGCGTCGCCGTGTAGAAGTGGACGATCACCAAGTACTCTTCAACTTGAAGCTCTACATGGGCACTCTCCAATGTCGCAACGTTGATGCCTACACATGCTTCTACTCTTGTAGACTATGTTGGTCCTCCAAGCGCAGAGATTTGTAGGACAGCAGCAATTTCCCTCAAGTGGATGACCTAAGGTTTATCGAACTCAGGGAAGTTGAGGTTGAAGATGGTCTCTCTCAAGCAACCCTGCAACTAAGATACAAGAAGTCTCTTGTGTCCCCAACACACCTAATACACTTGTCAGATGTATAGGTGCACTAGTTCGGCGAAGAGATGTTAAATGGCAAGTGATATGGATGGCAAAAAAAAGTAATATAAATCTGTAATAAAAAGTGCAGCAAGCAAACAAGTGGTAAACGTGAGCGCAAATGGTATTGCAATGGTGGAAACAAGGCCTAGGGATCATACTTTCACTAGTGGCAACTCCCACCAACATTAACATAATCGAATCACATGATATTTCCCATAAAACATGCAATGGAAACGCACCCGGAGGTCATTCCTTCGTGGTCAAGAGAGGACGAGAATTATGTAGGGCTACAAAAGCACACCTCAAAGTTCGTAGTTCTCAATCTAAGGATTTCCCAATTTTACCGCGGCCATCCAAAGAGAATCCCACAATCACCACAACATATCTAAAGGATAGTCAAAGACAAGCACCAAGAGACTCTCAATCTTCAATCAACACACAAGAGAGGAAATCACTCATGAAAATATTTTTCTAATCCATGTCCAATAGACCGCTGTCACCTTGGTCTCGGGGATTATACTAGATAAAGACAAGTGAGTACCTCAATCCAATACATAGAGGAAGGGGAAATATCATGGGATCACCCTAGATTAACATAGCCTATGATCACAACGAAGATCACATCATGGGAGAGAGAGATAACCACATAGCTACACGTACGAACCCTCGGCCCCGGAGAAGACTACTCACACATGAACATGGTGAGGAGGAGGTTGATGATGGTGTTGATGGAGAGGTGCAGCCCCGCGAGGAGGAGATGGCCGGCGGCAGCCACGGAGGCGGCGGCGGCGGCCCTAGGGGGCGGCGGCGGCACTCGGGGCGGCGGCGGCCCTAGGGGGCAGCGGCTCCTTGGCCCCCCTTCTATATTGTGGATGGTGCTGCAATGGTGCTGGTCCTCCCCTCCAAGGCGGCGGCTCGGGAGGAGGAAAATTCGTGGCCCTTTGTGACCTAGGTTTCCTCCATTTATATAGACTCTCGGATTCCCGTCACCAGATTTTGGGCCTCAGTAAAACGGGCTTTACTCGGTCGTCCGGACTCCGATTTGGACGAATTTTATATCCAGAAGCATCGCCTCGAAATTCCCCACAACTTTCGCATCTAGACTTTTTCCGTTTGACGTCTTCTTCGGGCCGGAACTTGACCATCTTTAAAAAATGTTCTCAGACAGATTTCAGGAAAGTCAGAGTCCTACTCCAATACGACTCCTTTTGCGTTTTTGTCAATTTCCAAGTAATTCCTACACGATAAAGTGTAAAACAAGAACATTGTGCACTTTTGCAACCATTAGTAGGTTAGTCCAAATATGACCAAAATTGTATGGTAGTGCATAAATATCATAGCAATATCACACAAAAAAGGCATGGAGCAAGCATAAATTATAGATACGTTTTGGACGTATCAACATCCTCAATCTTAATTCCTGCTCGTCCCCGAGTAGGTAAATGATAACAAGAACAATTTCTGTGGTGACATGCTATTAACCATATAAGGATTTTTTTATAGTCACATGACAAAAGCTTACTGAGACAATGAATCTGTAGTAATTAAGTTGCCTAATGAGAAAATCACAAAGAACTGAAAGTTTTACAATATGATACTGAAATACTCAAAAAGATTTGTAATGAGCATGGTGTGCAAATATGATAAAGTGATATCTCGCTTGCCCCCTTTAGTGAAGCAAAACATAAATGCAGGGGCACCTCCAAGGTTTAAGTGATGACTAGATACAATGATTTCAGAATAAACGATATCACAATCATGCAAAAGACAATGCTACTTTGGGACAATGCACATTACACTCAGAATGACAATCATGCCTTTAATAGTTGGTGCTTTAAAGAAGGTGGAGACTCTCGAACCGTGGGTTTGTTGGCAAGGTTGAAAACCCGTAGTCGGAAACAAAGACAGAACATGTACCAGAGCTCTTGGTTTTAAAAACAGAGGTAATAATTTTTTTTTCGATATGCATGTTTCGTCAACGAATGCTAGCAGACAACTCAATCACTTCTTGAGATGGACAAGTTTCGAGGAACGGCTCCCGGATGAGGATGATCACATCCTCTTAATCTCCTTTGTTTATCACTGCCAAAGTTTTCTGATTTCTCATGAAAAAAGCGTGAAGGAGGGTTTGTTTGTTATATTATTTTTGAGCCGGGCGCACTCTTTGCCAGTTCCTTCTCGTATTATGGGTTTGCACATTAGACATGCAATCCCGGGGTGAAGCCTGTCCAACTTAAAAAGATCATGAATTAACTAATACTTCCTCATGAACTAAAACAGAGGCACAAAAGAGGAATGCTTTTTTTTTAATAATTTCGAGATGGCACATGAAAGTCTTCATTAGGAATGGCAGGTAAATACCATGTAGGAAGGTATGGTGGACTCATATGGCATAACTGGTTTAAAGGATTTTGGATGCACAAGCAGTCAGTCCGCTTAGTACAGGTGGATGTTAGCAAAAGACTGGGAGCAACCAACTAAAAGAGTAATGACGGTCATAATCATGCAGAGCGACAAAGCAACATTGAATCAGGCATGGAAGTTATATCGCTACTCAGAAATAAAAGATCATCAAGGTTTGACATACTTTCTTTACAGTCTTAAATATGCGTGAGCATACGCCAAGTCAATCAAAATAAATTCTTGAAGGAAGATATCACTAAACCATACCACATCATAGGTAAACAAATCATGTTGGTACTCCAATAACACATTGGGAACCCCCCAGCTATTTGAGACTAACCATAAGAAAACATGAACTACTAAGCATCATTATGCACATAGCATTTTTATCATAGACATATCGACCAGTGCAACAGAAGCCAACTCTCTTAACAAGATAAACATGATAACTAAAGAGAGTTCCAGCGACCAACTAAACAAAAGCTCTTTAAAAAGATAAACATGAAAACTAAGAGCTAAGCATGACAGTAGCTATTGAAAGACAAAGAACATACACAGCAAAGATAGACATGAAAATTCTATGTTGTGTTCTAGGTTGAAATGGAGCGTGTTTCTCTCCCACACAAAGAAAGCTGAGTGTCGACTCATTATGAAAAGCTAAAGAAAACTAAAAAGGAAACTAAGAGCAAGACGCTCCAAGCATAGCACATAACACATGAAGTGATAAAAATATAGTGGAACGAAAGACGGACTGATAATGTTGATGGAGAAGGGGATGCACGGGGGCATCCCCAAGCTTAGACGCTTGAGTCTTCTTAAATATTTCTTGGGGGTGCATGGGGGCATCCCCAAGCTTGAGTGTTTGACACTCCTGAATCTTTTTATCATCTTCCCTCGCACATTTGAAAACTCCCTTCATACATAACTCATCATAATCTGATTAGCGAGGTTAGTACCCATAATAAAATAATTGTTCCTTGCTGGAAATAAGGATATTCTTGAAGGTCTACTATTTCTCAAGATTACCAAAAGGTTTTTGCAAAGAAAAAGCAAGCTCAAGGTTTGCAAAATGAAGGAAAGGCAAAACAGGACAGAATCTGTGAAAAACAGGCCAGTAGGTAGTAAATAATTTTTTCGGGGCACTTCTGCCACTCAAATCAAAAAACTCAGAACAGACGCCGGAAAGCCAATTGTATAGAGCACGCTGTCGAAAAACTTCAGACCAAAAAGATGATCTGGTGATTTTATACGAATTTTTCTATCCAAGGACAGAATCTGTTTCCTGGACAGCACGTCACAACTTTTGAACTTTCTTGCAATCAGAGGCTACACTTGGCACAAAGCTGAAAAGTAAAGATACAATGATGATGCTACTGTAGTAACAACATCAATACACAACAAAAGCAAAATAAAATTTTATTCATTGTGGGCTGCCTCCCAAAAGCGCTTTTCTTTTATGCCTTTAAGCTAGGCATAAGACTTTAATGATGCTCTCGCAGGAATAAGAGTTGAAGAACAAAAGAGAGCATCAAGAAGAAAATACCAAACACATTTAAGCCTAACATGCTTCCTATGCATAGGAATATTGCAATAGAATAATTCATTGAAGCACAAAGCAATAAGCATAGGAAGGCAAAACAAGCATAACTTCAAAATATTCACCATAAAAAGAGGAAACTTCTTATTATTAAGATATTTAGAACCATGTCTCCCTCTCTCATTATAAATTTCAGTGGCATCATGGATGAACTCAAAAATATAACTATCACATAAGGCATTATTTCCATGATCCAAAAGCATAGAAGTGTCATTACTCTTCATATAAGCAAAATCTTTCTTATTAGGAATAGTGAGAGTAAGACTATCATAACCATCATGGTAATCATCGTATTTAGGAGGCATATCATAATCATAATAAATTTTATCCTCAATAGTAGGTGGACTGAAAATATCATATTCATCATTGTAATCTTCATATATAGGAGGCATAGTATCATCAAAGTAAATTTTCTCCTCAAAAGTTGGGGGACTAAAAATATCATGTTCATCAAACGTGTCATCCCCAAGCTTAGAGCTTTCCATGTCATTAGCAATATTGATATTAAATAAAAACATACTAATAGCATCACCACCATCATGATTGTTATGCAAATAATAAAGTTCCAAAGGTTTTTTAATTTTCTCTTCGAACACATCATGTCCAAGTTCGAGGTAGAGCTTATAAAGCTCTCTCATATTTTTGTTGTTTTCCATTAAGCAAAACTAGTGAAAATAAAAACAAGAAACAAAAAGATTTAATTGCAAGATCTAAAGATATACCTTCAAGCACTCACCTCCCCGGCAACGGCGCCAGAAATAGCTTGATGTCTACACACGCTTCTACTCTTGTAGACTATGTTGGGCCTCCAAGCGCAGAGGTTTGTAGGACAGCAGCAATTTCCCTCAAGTGGATGACCTAAGGTTTATCGAACTCAGGGAAGTAGAGGTTGAAGATGGTCTCTCTCAAGCAACTCTGCAACTAAGATACAAGAAGCCTCTTGTGTCCCCAACACACCTAATACACTTGTCAGATGTATAGGTGCACTAGTTTGGCGAAGAGATGTTAAATGGCAAGTGATATGGATGGCAAAACAAAGTAATATAAATCTGTAATAAAAAGTGCAGCAAGCAAACAAGTGGTAAACGCGAGCACAAATGGTATTGCAATGGTGGAAACAAGGCCTAGGGATCTTACTTTCACTAGTGGCAACTCCCAACAACATTAACATAATCGAATCACATGACATTTCCCATAAAACATGCAATGGAGACGCACTCGGAGGTCATTCCTTCGTGGTGAAGAGAGGACAAGAATTATGTAGGGCTACAAAAGCACACCTCAAAGTTCGTAGTTCTCAATATAAGGATTTCCCAATGTCACCGCGGCCATCCAAAGAGAGTCCCACAATCACCACAACATATCTAAAGGATAGTCAAAGACAAGCACCAAGAGACTCTCAATCTTCAATCAACACACAAGAGAGGAAATCACTCATGAAAATATTTTTCTAATCCATGTCTAATAGACCGCTGTCACCTTGGTCTCGGGGATTATACTAGATAAAGACAAGTGAGTACATCAATCCAATACATATAGGAAGGGGAAATATCATGGGATCACCCTAGATTAACATAGCCTATGATCACAACGAAGATCACATCATGGGAGAGAGAGATAACCACATAGCTACACGTACGAGCCATCGGCCCCGGAGAAGACTACTCACACATGAATATGGTGAGGAGGAGGTTGATGATGGTGTTGATGGAGAGGTGCAGCCCCGCGAGGAGGAGACGGCCGGCGGCAGCCACGGAGGCGGCGGCGGCGGCCCTTGGGGGCGCGGCGGCGGCCGCCGCCCTAGGGGGCGGCGGCGGCCCTCGGGGCGGCGGCGGCCCTAGGGGGCAGCAGCTCCTTGGCCCCCCTTCTTCCTTGTGGATGGTGCTGCAATGGTGCTGGTCCTCCCCTCCAAGACGGCGGCTCAGGAGGAGGAAAATTCGTGGCCCTTGGTGACTTAGGTTTCCTCCCTTTATATAGACTCTCGGATTCCCGTCACCAGATTTTGGGCCTCAGTAAAACGGGCTTTACTTGGCCGTCCGGACTCCGATTTGGACGAATTTTATATCCAGAAGCATCGCCTCGAAATTCCCCACAACTTTCGCAGCTAGACTTTTTCCGTTTGACGTCGTCTTCGGGTCGGAACGTGACCATCTTTAAAAAACGTTCTCAGACAGATTTCAGGAAAGTCAGAGTCCTACTCCAATACGACTCCTTTTGCGTTTTTGTCAATTTCCAAGTAATTCCTACACAATAAAATGTAAAATAAGAACATTGTGCACTTTTTCAACCATTAGTAGGTTAGTCCAAATATGATCAAAAGTTTATGGAAGTGCATAAATATCATAGCAATATCACACAAAAAAGGCATGGAGCAAGCAGAAATTATAGATACGTTTTGGACGTATCAACCGTCTATGATGAGGACATCACTAAAAAGTTATGCCCACAGCCCCTACTAATACATATACAGGACCAATTACTAGAGTCCGCACACACCAATTAAATTACCAGGTACTTTTCTTTCTTGGTAATGATTCTAGTGTTCATGAGAATACGATGCTGCCTAAATTGGATACATTTGTCTTGCTTACAAATGAAGGGCCTAGCTTGGACAAGAAGGATGATCATTGGAGCAAGATCAAGCATGGAGATGATGGCATGCGCAAGGGGAACAAAAACGGAGGTGCAAGTGATGATTTCAGGACTGTGAAGCCACCATAATGACTGTGTGAAGCCTTGGACGAAATATACAAGAT
Organism: Secale cereale; assembly: GCA_902687465.1. Classification (NCBI taxonomy): domain Eukaryota; kingdom Viridiplantae; phylum Streptophyta; class Magnoliopsida; order Poales; family Poaceae; genus Secale; species Secale cereale. The sequence goes on from LR738714.1 coordinate 314,329,066, forward strand.
GCCACTTCATAAATTTCGCTAGAGGCTATTATGGGTGCTACGTCACCTTATTATTGGGCCAGGCCCATGTAATTTCGAAATACTTGATAGTCAACACAATACAAAGAGCAATTGTTCATCATGTATGAGGCAATCATGTTAAGCATGTATCAATCAATGGGGCATGGCATATGTGAAGAGATGATATTGTTGCACCCAAGCGTATGATAAGGACAAGTAATCCACAAGTCGGATGCAACACACAAGGCATATATATCATGAAGCATGGCAATGTGGCAATGGCAAGTGGAAGAAAGATCTCTAGCATGTGTGCAATCAAGGGGTCCAAGATGACAAATAAGTCTCATGATGCAAGCAACACAAGTAGTGTGATCCACAATATCCATGCTCATGGTGTTGGGTGTCTCGAAAGAGGAAGATATCACCTTGAAAGTGTGTCCTTGTGCATCCTTCACAATGCTGAAGCACAAGCAAGTGCGATATAGATTTGTCGTGGTAGAAGGTGGTTCGCTCTCAAGATCTTGAATTGTCAACTCACATGAAGTGGAAGTCTACACGAAGTTCAAGTATCCTACACATGCACCAAACAATACAAAGAACGTATGTGCATGGTAGATAAACACATCATCCATCATGATGGTTCTCTTCTCTTGCACATATCCATTAGAAGCAAAAGTGCATGAATAAGATGATGCAACAATGGCTATATTCATGGCAATATGCATATGGTGCAAAGAGGTAAGACAAGCATGATTCACAAGAAATAAGTCAAAATCTCCAAATAAATGTGAGAATGCTATGGGGGCAATCTCAGTAGCAAGACTAGAATCATGGTTGCACTCAGTACATGGAAAATCATATATCATGAGAGTGACAACATGTGGAGATATATGACAAGAAGCAATAACAATCATGATGCGGAGCATCCTACGGTCATCCCCATAGACCCACCTTCCCAAGTGCTTAGCGGACTGATGACACGATCTCATGCATGAGCACTTGAAACCGAAGTTAACTATCTCCTTATTGAATTTCCATTTGACCACCTTGAGACATGGCTACTACCTCAAACGGAGACACTTTGTATGCTTAGGTGTCAAGGAGAAGCTACGGTGCAAGATGGTCACCAAGAGCACGAAGGGAAATCTACCCAGCCCAGGATCACCGGTACAACCACCCAACTACCGGCCAACTGCCACCTGACCGGTACAACCGATCAACTACCGCCCAAGTACCGCTCAACCTTCTTTGATCAAGCGGCACAAGGCCGGTACAAGCCCGGTACTTCACCCAGTGGTGATAAGACCGGTACAACCGCCCCAACCACCATTACAACCGCTGGACTACCTCCGCGGACACCTCCAGGGACCGGTGCATGAGCTCCCAGCGGTACAACCACCCCCTCGACCAGTACAGCCGGCCTGCTTGGGCGGAGTGAAGCGGGTTTTGACCCTTGTTTCCCCCAACTTACCCCTTGGAGTACAAATAGACCTCCATCCCCCTCCTTTCTAGGGCATCATTGTGATATCTCATTTAGACTAGAGCTTTTCTCATTTCCCTAGTGGTCTACTCCATCGAGAGACCGCACCCCCTCTACGGAGAAGATCCACACCGGACTCTAGACCTCCTCACGAAGAATACCATCAAGACCTCCTCACGGAGAAGACTACCTTTTGTATCGTCCTTTATTGTGTTTGGATCATTGTGGTACTCGTGTTTGTGCATCGATCTAGCATATGTGTGATTGTTCTCGTCCTTCTTGTGTGTTATACCCCGTGATTTCTCCTCGTGTTCTTAGTGTTCTTCCTGGGATCCCCTCCATTTCATGAAAGATCAGCCTCCTAGGGTTCCACCCTACATCATCTTGGTACCAGAGCCTAGGTTGATCACAAATTTGGAGTCCCTATCCTTGTTTTCTAGCCTTGTTTTGTTGATTTGGTCCCAATTTCGAAAATTCCCCACAAAATAGCCCCAAATATTTTCTGTGATTTGTTGGTTTCATGATGTTTTGTTGATTTTGATCCATGGATTTGCTTTGTTACAAGTGGATCTAGCCTTTCCCATCTTTTCTCCACCTTCCATCCACG
>LR738714.1:314331242-314485217 GCA_902687465.1 Secale cereale
ATCATCCATTTCCACCCCAATTTCGCTCTGATCTAGTTTTGAGAATTTTCCCGACAGCAGCGGTACTACCGTCCACTCCAAGAGGTACTACCACTGAGCACCACAAGCGGTACTACCACCCTCCCAAGCGGTACTACCGTCCCTCCCACTTTCAACATCGGCTGATTGACCGTGTAGACCATAACTAAGTCATCCAGACTCGGATTTTGACGTTCTTTAGCTCGTTTTGAAGCTATCGACACCCTCGATAACACAAAAATACCACCATAATCATTGGACTCCATCAAATTTTTTGAAATTTGGAAGGTTTGCTTAGGCCCTCCAACATATCGACCACCACCAAAACTTCCGCATAACCTACTCCACCATACACTTTCGCCAGCCCAACGTAACCCAATTTAGGGCCTGCGACGTCGACTCCGACAATTTTTGACATGTTTGTCTTGGAGTACTTGAGTTGTGGTTTCTCTGTTTCCTAGGGTGTTTAAGCAAACTTGGATGGAACGACTTTGACAACACCACCTCTCAACCTCGACAAGGACGGTAACATCGACGACACATTGTAAATCCTACCTTGCATTTGCATTGATAACCATCATCAACCATTTTGCGTACCTTTCCTATCGAGACTAGCCATTTGAGTATTTCCGGGCAACGACACTTGTGCACATTAGTGGTCATCTTGGTATCATTGATACAAGCTTCAATTGCATCGCATACAACATTGTGGCATCACCTTGTCATCATATATCATCCGGGTATCTTATCATCATCTCTTATCTCACAAGGTTGTCATAGCATATACACAATTGCTATCTTGGTTCAAGAAGCATCGCATAGTTGCCCTAGTAAAAGAGCTCAAATAAAAAGAGCCAACCAAGCTTTTAAGAAAAAGAGAAAGATAAACAAAGATATTTTAAGCAAGAACCATAGCAACATTAAGATTGTCATACTTGATCTTCTTGGATCATATCATAGAAACAACAAGCATATAGCATACTTGGGATAGAACTCGTTGCATTTTGCCTAGTAGGTTGTGCACAAGTCTCATATCCGCCTATTGTGCAATCGTGCTAGCGTCGCTCTAGTGGTGTGCAACAAGAGAATTTTCTGTGGATTCCACATCTTCCGCTCAACCTTGGTTTGCATATCCCCATTTATCTATTTGCGTGTGTGTTTCCGTGTACCACTTTTAGCTATTGGTCTTCTTGTTGCATTGGCAAATTTGCGAATCTTTTTCAACATCATTGAGTCTTACTAACGATTGCATACTTTGGTCCACCATCCTAACCAAGCTCCACCGAAAGCTTTTATTGTGTAGGTGTGATAGATTGATGAGATACGGTACCAATTGAGCTATTTCCTTGTTACATCATCGAGTGATCTTTGATCCACTCTCAATATCGGTCAAGGTACAATTGGTATTGTATTTTCCTTATTCCACTCACATTCTTGGTTGCAATGATGGATAGGCCAAGTACATCTTCGAACCCGCTATTTGATGATCCTCAAGAATCGAACAACTTCGTCAACAAACTACATCTATTTGGTGTTCAATGAGCTCTACATCAAGAGAATGAAGCTATGCAAGAGCGCATTGAGCTACTCGCCACCGACTTGAGACATTCTGAAGCGCGCACAAGAGAAAAATTCCACAACATCAACGCCAACATGTCATCTCAATTTGAAGAGCTACAGACTTTGATGATCAATCGACACTCTTCCTCTTCATATTCTCCAAGACGGAGCCGCTCAAGTCGTCATACCGACTAAACCTCCGGATCAAGTACACCTACATCGAACACTCTTCGCCAAGACGTGCGTCAAGGCTGACATGATAACCGGAACCCACTTCATGGCAAGAGTTCCCAAGAGCTATTTGAAGAGCAAGAACACCGACAACATCACAACCAAGCTACACTTGAGCAAGCACAAAAACGGCAGCGACTACGCCAACAAGAAGTAGAGCGAGCACGCCAACACCAAGATGAGCAAGATGCCGAGGCACAACGCCACGCACAACAACGGCGAGAAGAGCAAGCTCTTGAAGTGCAACATGCACTACGTGACTCATGTCGCAATGTTGCAACACGCAATCGACAAAATCCCCAAGAGGAAGAAGCACTTCAAGATGAAGTTCAAGAAAGGCGCTTTCAAGCAAGAATGCAACGCCAAGCTCCCCCGCAAGCTAGACAAGCACAACAAGCTCGACAAGAACCACAAGTTCGGCAAGAGCAACATGACAATGAGCTTGAACCATGTCAAGAGCAACATGAGGTTGACAATTGTCAACACCAAGAACACCCTCCCAATAGGCAACCAAATAATGAAGAAAATCTCTATGGCAAGCTCAAGTTCACAATGCCAAAGTTCTTCGGAAGCATCGATCCCGAAGACTATCTCTCATGGGCAATGAATGTTGACAAGATCTTTCACCTCCACAACTTAGATGAAGAAAATAAGATCGCAATGGGATCCCTTGAGTTCCAAGACTATGTTCTCATTTGGTGGGAGCAAGCCATCGAGAGAGGAGAAGCAAAAGGCGAACCACCTATTACTACTTGGAGTCAAATGAAGGATGTCATGCGAGCACGTTTCATGCCAACACACTACAACCGCGACTTGTTCAAAAAGTTGCAACTCCTCTAGCAAGGAACCAAGTCCGTTGAAGAGTACTACAAGGAAATGGAGATTGCCATTATAAGAGCCAACATCACGGAGGATGAAGAGCAAACTATGGTGATATTCTTGAATGGACTCATCATCCTATCAAGAAGATTGCGGACTTCCAACCATACACGAATCTCCTAGATCTTGTGCACCAAGCAACCAAAGCGGAGCGACAAGGACAAGAAGACTACAAGTACTCCAAGTTCACCTCCACGAACTAGGGCTCCTACAACCAAGTTTCAACTACTTCGGCACCTCCTACTTCTACCAAACCATCTACAAGCTTAGGTGACAAGTCAAGCTACAAGAATTTGACTACATCAAGTCGTCTCCCTTCTACGAACAACTTCAAGCCAAGAACTTCATCATCTACAACTCCAACCAAGGATACCTCCAAGACGAGTTCCATCAAGTGTTTCAAATGGCAAGGATGAGGCCACAAGTCATTTGAGTGCAAGACCGTTCGCACCATGATCACCAATGACGACAGGTCCTATGATTCAATGAGTGATGACGAGATGGAAGCTCTTGGACATGTAGCTATGCATCGCCAAGTGAATGAATATGAAGACAATGAAGTGTTTTGCGACAATGACTCGAGTCCCAATCTTGTTGTCACCAAGGTCTTGACACTTTAATATCATTAGGATGAATATCAACGATGTCAAATCTTCCATACCAAGGCCGACATCAACGGATGTTCCGTCAAGGTTATCATCGATGGAGGAAGTTGTCATAACTTGGCAAGTGAAGAGCTTTACGACAAGCTACAATTGGTCAAGACGAAGCACCCTCACCCCTAAAAGGTCCAATGGCTTAGTGATGCCGGAACTATTCGAGTTGAGCACACCGTGCAAGTATCCTTTAAAATAGGCACTTACGAGGACACATTGGAGTGTGATGTGGCCCCTATGTCAGTTTTCCACCTTCTCCTTGGAAGATCATGGCAATACGACCGCGTAGTCACCCACAACGGATGGACCAACAATTATAGCATCGAGATGAAGGGCAAGGAGTTTGCGCTACGTCCTATGTCGCCAAGTCAAGTGGTCGCCGACAAGCAAGTATCTACCAACCATCATGGAGAGAATTGTGAGAGAGTGAACCACCAAAAGGAGAGTGAGAGCCACAAGCCAAATTCGAGCGCCTCCATGATGAGCGACAAGAAGCAACTAGTGTTATTTGCCACCAAAAGTGAGATGACAGAAGTGTGTGAGAACCCATCGAGCATCTTTCACCTGGTGCTTCTATGCAAAGGGGAAGCTAAACCAGCTAACACTTCACCACATGTACCTTTAGTGTTGTCTCAATTGTTGCAGGACTTCAAAGATGTCTTTCCCGATGAACTACCTCCGGGACTACCTCCTCTTTGCGTCATCGAGCACCACATCGACCTCACCCCTGGAGCGCCTCTTCCTAACAAGGCCCCTTACTGCATCAACCTTGTCGAAACCAAGGAGATCCAACAGCAAGTCCAACAACTCATGGACAACGGACACGTCTGCGAAAGCATGAGCCCTTGTGTCATTCCGGTAATCCTTGTCCCCAAGAAAGATGGTACTTATCACATGTGTTCGGATTGTTGTCCTATTAATGCTATCACTGTTAGATACCGTCACCCAATACCGCACTTAGATGATATGCTTGATGAACTTAGCGGAGCCACAATCTTTTCCAAGATTGATCTCAAAAGTGGCTATTACCAAATCCGCATACAAGAGGGTGATGAGTGGAAAACCGCCTTCAAAACGAAGTTCGAGTTATATGAATGGCTTGTTATGCCTATGGGTCTATCCGAGGCACCTGACACATTTATGAGAATGATGCACTTTGTTCTTAGGCCATACATCTGAGTCTTTGTAGTAGTCTACTTTGATGACATCCTTGTTTTTAGAAAGTCTCTCAAGGACCATGTGAATCATCATACCACCATTTTGCAAAACCTTCGCGAGAAGAAACTTTATGCCAATATGGAAAAGTGCAAATTCAGTGTAGACAAACTTGTTTTCTTAGGATTTGTTGTGTCATCCAAAGGTGTGCATGTCGATGAAACTAAGATTGAAGCTATTAAAACTTGGCCAACACCAACGAACTTGCATCATGTGCATAACTTCCTAGGCCTTGCTGGATTCCATAGACGCTTTGTGAAGGAATTTAGCACAATTGATATGCCTCTACATGCTTTGAGCAAGAAGAACGCACCCTTTGTTTGGGGTCCTTCGCAAGACACATCGTTCCATGAGCTTAAAAATTTGCTTACTAACGCTCCTCTACTTGCCTTACCAAACTTTGAAAAACCTTTCGAGGTACATTGTGACGCTAGTGGTACCGGCATAGGAGGCGTGTTAATGCAAGAAAAGCGCCCAATTACGTATTTTAGCGAAAAACTTTCCGGAGCACAACTTAACTAACCCATCTATGATAAAGAGCTCTATGTACTAGTGAGAGTTTCACGTGTTTAGGAACACTATCTTCGACCTCATGAATTCATTCTTCACATGGACCATGAGACACTCAAGTATCTTAAGGGTCAAACTAAGTTGAACAAGCGTCATGCTAAGTGAGTGAGTTCATAGAGTTTTTTCCCTATGTCATTAAATACATTAAAGGCAAAGAGAATGTTGTAGCGGATGCACTTTCTCGCAAATGCATGATTGTTACCAAACTTGAGTTGAATGTTATTGGCTTTGAGCACATAAAAGACTTGTATGAGCATGATCCTTTCTTTGCAAATTCTTATGCTAAGTGTGTGACACACACCTCTTGGCAACGATATTACATCAAGGATGGTTATCTTATGAGAGCTAACAAACTTTGCATTCCCGAGTCTTCTCTTCATTTGCTCCTTTTGCAAGAATTGCATGGAGGAGGACTTATGGGACACTTTGGACGCGACAAGGCATTCGCGACGCTCCCCAAGAACTATTATTGACACAAGATGTTTCGTGATGTCTCACGCTTGACCAACCGGTGTTCTACATGCCTCGAAGCTAAGTCCAAAGCTCAATCTCATGGTCTTTAAATGCCACTTCCTATTTCACATCAACGTTGTGAAGACATTAGCATGGATTTTGTACTTGGTTTGCCTAGTACTCAAAATGGAAAGGACTCCGTTTTTGTTGTTGCGGATAGATTTTCCAAAATGGCTCAGTTCATTCCAATGAACAAGATAAACGATGCTTCACATGTTGCGAATCTCTTTTGTAGGGAAATCTTGCACCTAAATGGAGTGCCCAAGACGACCGTCTCGGAATGCAACGTCAAGTTCTTGAGCTACTTTTGGAAGACTATATGCGCGAAACTCGGCATCAAGCTAGTATTCTCATCGGCTTACCATCCACAAACGGACGGCCAAACGAAGGTGACGAACTGGATGCTATCGAGGCTTCTTCGCGTATTGATCATGAAGAACATCAAGGAATGGGAGCAATGCTTGCCCATCGCCGAGTACGCCTGCAACCACGCAAGACACTCAACAACCGACAAGTCCCCCTTCGAGGTCGTCTACGGCTTCAACCCATTGTCCCCATTGGACATTCTTCCGCTACCTCTCCAAGAGCGCACTAACATGGGCGCAAGTGCACGAGCAAGTTATCTCAAGAAGATGCACGAAGATACAAGGGCAACGATCGAGCGTCAAGTACCTCGTCTCGCCACCAAGCTCAACGCTTACAAGACACCAAGGGTGTTCCAACCGGGAGATCTTGTATGGCTTCGTCTTCGAAAGGACCGCTTCCCCAATGAGCGCAAGTCCAAACTCCTAACTTGAGCTGACAGACCCTTCAAGGTGCTAGCACCATATAACAACAATGCTTACAAGATCGACATTCCGCGCAACAAGTACAATGTGAGCGGCACCTTCAACGTCAAGGATCTCTCTCCTTTCCGTGGTGATGAAGATTTCGATCCGAGGTCGGATCTTTCCCAAGGGAGGGGAGATGATGCGGAGCATCCTACGGTCATCCCCATGGACCCACCTTCCCAAGTGCTTAGCGGACCGATGACACGATCTCGTGCAAGAGCACTTGAAACCGAGGTTAACTCTCTCCTTGTTGAATTTCCATTTGACCACCTTGAGACATGGCTACTACCAGGTGTCAAGGAGAAGCTACGATGCAAGATGGATGCCAAGAGCACAGAGGGAAATCTACGCAGCCCAGGATCAATGATACAACCACCCAACTACCGGCCAACTACCGCCCGACCAGTACAATCGGTCAACTACCGCCCAAGTACCGCTCAACCTTCAACCGGCACAAGGCCGGTACAAGCCCGATACTTCCCCCAGTGGTGACAAGACTGGTACAACCGCCCTGACCACTGGTACAACCGCTGGAATACCTTCGCGGACACCTCCAGGGACCGGTGCATGAGCTCCCAGCAGTACAACCGCCCCCTCGACCGGTACAACCGGCTTGCCTACGTGCAGTGAAGCAGGTTTTGACCCTTGTATCCCCTTACTTACCCCTTGGGCTACAAATAGACCTCCTTCCCCTCCTTTCTACGGCAGCATTGTGATAGCTCATTTAGACTAGAAATTTGCTCATTCCCCTGGTGGTTCTACTCCATTGAGAGACCGTGACCCCTCTACGGAGAAGATCCACACCGGATTGAAGACCTCCTCACGGAGAAGACCATCAAGACCTCCTCACGGAGAAGACTACCTTTTGTATCGTCCTTTATTGTGTTTGGATCATTGTGGTACTCGTGTTTGTGCATTGATCTAGAATATATGTGATTGTTCTCGTCCTTCATGTGTGTTATACCCCGTGATTTCTCCTCGTGTTGTTCGTGTTCTTCGTGGGATCCCCTCCATTTCGTGAAAGATCGCCCCCCTAGGGTTCCACCCTACATCAAATTAAGTGCAAAGCATGGAAATGGTTGTCATCAACCGCATGAAATGAGCAACTATAAGTCTTTGGTGATGCAACATGGGAAAGCATAGAAATCATGTCGTGCAAACTAGTGGCGCGAAGATGCAACACACTATAGGAAAGCATGGCAATCATGTCATGTGAGAAAATAGTGGATATAGGCAATGCACATGACATATCGCAAGCACGATCACAAATCAAGATCAAAGCATCATAATAGGCATGGGGTACAAAGGAATTATGGCAATAACAAGCAATATCTCCACCGAGGTTGCAAATACACATACAAGTAGTAGAATCATGGATCATGTGAAATGCAAAAAATGGGTCGCAAATACATGGAGAAGTCATAGGAATGGGCATATCATGCAAAGTGAACATGGCAACATGGGCATAAGAGATATAATGGACCATAATCCATAACCATGCGTGGGCCATTTAGAAGATATGCGCGAAGTCTTTGCGCGAAGGGAGTGGTGGGAAAGATAATCCATGGAATCCCAAGTCATCGTTGCTCTCTAGAGCTCGTTTCGTCAACTCGTGCTCTTGCGAGGTTGACGCGTGAGTATGTGGACCTACATAAAATAGACACAAACCAAAAAAATTGTGTGCATGGTTAATGTACACATCATCCATCATGATGTGTATGTGCACGTGTGAATTAGCACAAGATAAGCATCGCTCAAAGAAATTTGAGGCACTATAGAGAAATATGTCATCCATCAAGAAAGAATAGTTGTTATGTATAGCATGATGGGTACACAAATGAGAGCAAGTGTGTGGCACAACAATAGCATTTTCATACATGGGGAGCATATTGTGCACACAATTATGAGAATCATGCAATGGATGAGATGGATCCAAATCTCCTAAAACGTATGAGGAAACTATGTAAGTCTCCTCATGGGCACTAGTAGAAGTATAATATGGACGAGTGGAGCATCATCCAAAACAATGCATGTCCGAACCTTGGTGTTCATGGCATGGCATATGAAATAAATGATGCAAAGGGAGCATATCAATATCATCATAAGAAAAACAAATGCCAATAACCATGTGTTTGTCATCTATGACATAAGTACAAATTGGGTTTATTTCAATGGCATGTGCATAGTTACTACGAAGAGATATCAAATATGATGATAGAGGCAAAGGTGTCCCGTCTTTCGATGAGATGGTGGCTATCATTTTGGAGGAAGTCGACTTTGGCGATCCGACTACGAACGTGCGAGGACGTCGTGCCTTAGCAATCACTAAACCAACTCCGAGAGGTTATTGACCACGCCGGAGCATGATCAACCTGACCACGAAGGTCTGTTTCCTGCAAGCAAACGAAGAACAAGCAAGAAAATGAGATTGTAATCTAGATATTGCGAATATAAGAGGAAACTTTATTGATCAAGGTAGGGTTCTGTGACGCCTTTGTCTGGTCGTTGAACACAAACGAAGTACGCGAAGTTGCAGCTATGGTGAACTTTAATCTAAATAAAACCAAAACTCTAAACGACTCCCTAAGGGATGTATATATGGAGGAAGAGGGGGGAATTTCGTGACCCTTGGAGGAGGGGTCTGAAACAAGCCCTAAATCTTGTTTCCCCACACATGCGGGCTCTAAAAATGGCCTATACTCAAGTATTTCGAAATTACATGGGCCTGGCCCAATAATAAAGTGACGCAACACCCATAATAGCCTCTGGACGAAATTTATGAAGTGGCATCTTGTATATTTCGTCCAAGACTTCATGCACTCATTATGGTGGCCTCAAAGACCTAAATCATCACTTGTAACTCTGTTCTTGTTCCCCTTGCGCATGCCATCATCTCCATGCTTGATCTTTCTCCAATGATCATCTTTCTTGTCCAAGCTAGGCCCTTCATTTGTAAGCAAGACAAATGTATCCAATTTAGGCAGCATCATATTCTCATGAACGTTAGAATCATTACCAATAAACGAAAGTACCTGTTAATTTCATTGGCATGCACGAGCTCTAGTAATTGGTCCTGTATATGTATTAGTAGGGGCTGTGGGTGTAACTTTGTTAGTGATGTCCTCATCATATGACATATTATTGCTCTCATGCATAGCATATAACAAGTCGAGCGGGTTGTCAAACATGATGTGACCAAGAGAATTATCACATGAAATCCTATGCAACATGGCATCACAACTACTAGACTCCACATGTCAATCATCAAAGTCATAAATGGGTAAATCATCGCATGGGGAAATCATACTAGAATGAAGCATGGAAATTGGTGGATCAACATCATGCAAGGAATCAATGTTAACATAGTCCACTAGTGGGACGAGAGCATCACCTTCACCTTTGTTACCTTTCTCATTCCACTCATGTGGTGTAGGTGAGGTGGGAAAGACCAAATGCTGGTCATCATCTTCGTCTTGATGGAACCATGTGGGGGTGCATCATATTCCACCATGGCCATCGTCTTGTCCATAGGAAGGACGAAGTCTTTGAGGATTGGCGCTTCATCAAATGTGGAACCTAGCACCAAATGAGAATAAACAATAGAGGTAGAGGTCAAGTCGTTAGTGTTTAAAGTGGCCTCACATGCCGAATCAACTATCTCACTCTCTCTATGTGGTAGCTCACTCACTCCCTCAAGGTAGGTGCACTCAATGTCGCATATGATGGAGTCACTCATCTCACTCAAGTGGTGGGGGCTGAGGCTCTCCTCACATGGGAATTGGGGCAGCTCATCATATATGGGGCTTGTTGGGGATATAAGTATTTGACATCACCGGCCCAGGATGGGCCGGGTTACCCAATGGCGGTTCATGGGCCAAGCCCAGAAGCATGTTGAAGATGGCGATTTAATGAGAGTAATTCATAAAGGGCCGAGGCCCAGAGCGGCTTAAGGCCTGTAAGTATAAACTGCCATATATGTTAAACTTGTATTGCAAGGCATGTAACAAAGAGTCACATAGCCGGACATGATTGTATGAGCCGGCCGGGACTCCGTAGGCCGCAGGGCGTCAACTTGTGTATATAAGGGGACGACCCGGCAGCGGCTTAGGGCAAGAAAACAATAGATCGAGAGCTAGGCAAGCATATTCTCTCCCTAGAAATCGACACCCCATCTATTCCACCTCAAACTGGATTAGGTTTTACCCTCACCGCAAGGGGCTGAACCAGTATAAACTTCCCGTGTCTCTTGTCCTGCTTTAACCCCTTTAAGCTAACCACGTCGCTATGGCTCTGCAATTAAGTCCTTTCCTTAGGACATCTGCCGTGACAACTCCATGACAGTTGGCGCCCACCATGGAGCATGCGGCCTGTGGTTTCGAGTTCTTGAAGGGCAACTTCGAAGAGCTCAAGGGATACACTGTGGGCCACATGACCAAGAGTCATCGCGGCAAGCTCTACATTGACGACGCAGGCTGGGGTTGTCAGGACCCCGATCCTAAGCCACACCGATCTAGCTGTAACACGTCATATCACTTTGCGGCCTCACGCACGGTAACCCCACGGGTGCCACCTTACCTGGCCCGGGACCGTTTGCGCATTTTGGCACACGTATATGACAGTGTCGCTAGCATCCATATGACAGAGAACCCGGGCCGACATGGCTAGTTATAAACCAAAAGTGGCACTAAATTACAGAGACAGGCATCCATGACCCAGCAACGAACGTGTCGGTCATCAACGTATGAACCCAAGTCGTAGCAAGCTACATGGACTTAAAGGAACAACGCGTGACATTTCCCTTAAGGGACAGACACAGGAACGAAGAAGGACACATGCCGGCAAGCCTACGTGTTCCGAGCAGTAGCAAGCTACCAAGGCTCATTGGAATCTCTTGGAGGCATTTCCCTGTAAGATAGGCTACCAAAGGAAAACAACTAGGTGTCGGATCCCACACATACCAAGCATTTCAATCATACACGCAATATGCTCAATATGTGCAAATACAACATTGCATCACAGCAGAACTCTATGACTCAAAGTACTTATTTAAAAGGCTCCAAGAGCCATACATAACATAGTCATACAGGTAGGGGTCACATGACCCAACACTCAAGTCTTACAGTCATACAAGCACAAGCGGAAGCTACATGTCTGAGTACAGACAACTTAGAAAATAAAACAGGCTTGGTGTAGCCTGACTATCTACAAGGCCCTTCACAAGCTCCAGATCACCGTCTGGGTGTCAAGCTACTCGTCGACGTCAACGTCTATGTAGAACCCATCAGCAGGGGCAGGGTTCTCCTCTGCAACAATTATTAAGCAAACATGAGTACAAAGGTACTCAGCAAGTCTTACCACAGAACCTATCATACATGCAACATTATCAAAGGGGGATAGTGGAGTTTATAGCAGAATGCCAGCTTTGACCTTGGCTAACCTATACTACAACTCTCAACGGATTGCAAGTTATTGTTACGAACACGAGTCCACTACTCACCACATCAATACACTACCGAGGATCCTCTTCCGTCATCCTACGGAAGGGCCATCCACGACACTCACGCTTATCTTGAGGCTTTTAGTAGTATCCATCAACTTGTCTATGAACTGTAAGAGTAACCAAGTAGTTCGTACCGCGAACAACGGCTATTCGAATAGTTTGATAACCCTGCAGGGGTGTACCTCTTCACACACGCTTCCACCACTTATCGCCGTTTACTCGGCGTGTACTCGGCAACCTTCAAGCGGAAGCCCAGCGAGGGTGTCGGCCACGACCTGACTAACTACTCAAGTCTCTCGTCCAGGTTTATCGCCTATTTGGGTTCCATCCGTGGGGAGATCCGGCCGGGGTGTCGCTCACGGCCCCAAACGATGTGTACAGGGTTCCCGAGTCACCAAACGGGCAACCGGTACACCGTGCCACGTACCTGTCGCATCACAACCCACCCCGAGGGTCAGCGTTGTGCACGACCTCCTGTAAGCTATAAACACCAGAAATTAGTTGCAACTCCTGGACAGAGATCAAGGGTAATTAATTAGCCGAGAGGGTCCATTGGTTTCGGGCCCAATGCATGGTAGTAACTGCAACTTGAACCACACATACAGATCTCAGGTCCTATGTACGGTTCCAATGAAACAACCCACCACGTACTCCTACATGGCCTTTCATCGATACCTTTACCAAGCGTATTCCACACTTCCTTCTCTTTATCGAAAGATTGTTTCACTCTGATCCATCACCCAGATGAATCAGACCAGACACGACTCTAAGCATAGCAGGCAACATAAACAAATAGCATGGTGGATCACACATCACATGGCTCAATCAACTCCTACACATGCTAGTGGGTTTCAACTATTTACTGTGGCAATGACAGGTCATGCAAGGGAATAGGGTTCAACTACCGCAGCAAGTAGCAGTTCACGCGCTGTTGCCTTAATGTAGTAAAAGAGAGCAGGAGCGAGAAGATTGGGTTGTATCGGAATGATCAATGATTGCTTGCCTGACAAGGTAGTTGTCGGGTACTGCTCTTCAACTGGATACGCAGCAGTATCCTCGGGAGCAGGACCTAACACAGGGAATACCGACGATACAATCATTAACAAACAAATGCAACAATATGATGCATGTTTATGACATGGAAAGATGCATGTGTGTTGGCTAATGCAACTAAAACCAGAAGGGTTTGAACCTATTTGAATCAAGGATTCAAATTGAAGTTCAAACTATTATTTAAATAAGTGCATAATCATGTTTTTGATATATACAGCAAGTTAACTTGTTCAAACATGCATGAAACCAGTGCCATTAGAAAGATTGGATTTTTCTGATCATTTTTCATATATAAATCTTTTCCATCTGAGCTATGGTAGATTTTATATGATTTTTAGAAGTTTTGGGTATTTTCTGGAATTTCCTGAATTATTTTAAATCTAAAAATCCTAGAAAAACCTTTACTGCGTCAGCATGACATCATGCTGACGTCAGCCAGTCAACAGGGCCAGTCCAGGTCAAACCTGACCAGTGGGTCCCTCATGTCAGTGTCACAGCTAATTAACTGAGTTAATTAGAGTTAAACTAAAACTAATTAGCTGTCAGTGGGGCCAGGGCCCACATGTCAGTGACTAAACTAATTAACTAATTAAAATTAAATTAACACTTAAGCTAAGTTTGACTTGCGGGCAGGGCCCACATGTCATTGACCCAGGGGGTCAAACCCGTGGTCAAAATAGGTCCAACTCGCCGACGTTTAGCCGCCGGCGAGGCCAAACGCGGCGGCGTGCTTCGGAAAACGTCTATGGTGCACGGTTCGAGCTGCGGTAGGGTGCGTCGGAGAGCTCTTGCTCTTCCGCATCGGATGGTGGTGGTCGCCGGACCTGGGGTGGCCGGAGACGACGGCAACGAGCTCGACGGCGGCGACCGGCGTCGGGCGTGTGTGGAGATGCGGCTGCAGGTGCCTAGGCGATGCGTGCGTAGCACCGTTCGCATCTACGTGCTGTGGTGAGTGCGTTGGACGGGTGCCGGTGACCAAATGGTCACCGGAGCATCACCGGCGACGAGCACGGTGGCGGTGCGTGCGGGCGAGCTACGTGCAGTGTGTTACAGGGCAAGAGGGAGCCAACGGAGAGGGGGATGAGGTAGCTAGGCTCACAGCGGTTGCAGCAAGCACCGAAGCGAGGTCGGGGGTGGTCGGAGCTGAGCAGCACGGCGAGGGGGATCTCCGCGGCCGGAGTTGGGGAAGAAGTGGTCGGGGGCGTCTCCAGGGCGGGCGAGCGCTCGGGGCTCGGCCTGTTCGAAGCAGTCGAGGACGGCGGAGACGATGGACAACACGGCGGAGCTCGGGGACGACGGTGGACGCGGCTTCTACGACGGTGCGATCACGGCGGCGTCGGCCATGGCGCGGGGAGAGCGGAGGAGAGGGACTGGGGGGAAGCGGAGGTGTCTGGGGGGTCGAGGGGGACGTGGACGTTCGATCCATGCCTCCAGAACGGCGAGGGGGCGAAGCAGGGCGGCGGGCAGCTGCGTGGCGCGCCGTGCGGTCGCCGTCGAGCACCTGCCTGCCTGCCTGGCTGAGCCAAGCAGCTCGCTGGAGCGGCAGCTGGGCTGGGCCGGCAGGTGGGCTGGGTGGGCGCCAGGTAAGTGTTTTCCTATTTTTCTTTTCCTATTTTCTTTCTGTTTTATTTCTTTTGCAACTTTGTTCATTTAATAAAAATGCCTAAACATTTTTATAACTCATGACACTTATCATACCTACTGTATATAATATGAACAGTAGGAAACATTATAGTTCATGATTATTTGAGCATTTAAAATATTTTGTAGCATTTAAATGCCCAAATTCAAATACCATATGATTTAACCCAAAGCCCTAGATTGTCCTAGAAAATTGTGCACCATTTTTGGCAGAGGTTTTAAACCAAGGCAGAAATGATGAACATTTTGAAGGGCATTTTGGGTACATTGGAAAATATTTTAGCAAACCCTAGTTGTTAGGGGAGGGGGTGCTGGGGTTTCTGTTAATCCCATTTCAAGTTTCTTTGAAAGTAAACATGATGCACACTCTAGTCAGATCCTAATGCAAGTGCTAGCTAGGGATGTGACAACTCACCCCCACTTAAAAGAATCGCGTCCCGAGATTCGGGTTCCTCCGGAAAGAGGGTGGGGTACTCAAGTCGAAGACGATCCTCCCTTTCCCAAGTAGCTTCACTCTCAGAATGATGTGACCATTGAACCTTGAGAAACTTGATATTGTGGCGTCGAGTGGTGCGCTCGGTTTGATCAAGAATACGAACGGGGTATTCTCGATATGTGAGATTGTCTTGGAGATCAAGCGTTTCGTGGTCCACTCCGCGGATAGGATCCGAGGAGCAACGCCTGAGTTGAGAAACGTGGAAAACATTATGAACTCTGGAGAGGTGCGGAGGTAGTTCCAATTGGTAGGCAACTTCTCCTCGTTTGGCAAGAATGCGAAAAGGACCGATGTAACGAGGGGCCAATTTGCCTTTGATACCGAAGAGATGGGTTCCCTTAAGAGGAGTAACCCGAAGGTAAGCCTTATCGCCGACTTCAAAAGTCACAGCCTTATGATGACTATCATATTGGCTCTTTTGGCGAGACTGGGCTGTTTTCAATCTCTCACGAACGATGCGAACTTGTTCTTCTGCTTCCTGAATCATATCCGGGCCAAAGAATTGTCTTTCCCCGGTCTCTGACCAGTTAAGCGGTGTTCGACACCTTCGTCCATATAGAACTTCGAAGGGAGCTTTACACAAGCTGGCTTGATAACTATTGTTATAAGCGAATTCGGCAAATGGAAGACACTTTTCCCATTCCATACCGAAAGAAATGACAGAGGCTCGAAGCATGTCTTCCAGAATTTGATTGACTCGTTCCACTTGACCACTTGATTGCGGATGGAAGGCAGTACCGAAAGAGAGATGAGTTCCCATAGCATTCTGGAAACTTTCCCAAAATCGTGAAGTGAAAAGACTTCCACGGTCTAAGTTAATCTCCAACGGTACACCATGAAGTGATACTATTCGAGAGATATATAAGTCTGCTAGCTGGCTAGCGGTAATACTCTCCCGAACAGGCAGGAAATGAGCTACTTTAGAGAGGCGGTCGATAACGACGAAGATAGCATTATTCCCTTTCCTGGACCTGGGAAACCCGGTAATGAAATCCATACCGACTTTATCCCATTTCCATTCAGGAATAGCTAAAGGTTGAAGGGTGCCAGCAGGCCGTTGATGCTCTACTTTGACTCGACGGCAAACGTCGCAGTTAGCAATGAATTGAGCGATTTCTCTCTTCATCCTAGTCCACCAGAATCTTTGACGTAGGTCTTGATACATTTTGGTACTACCGGGATGAATCGTGAGAGGAGATTCATGAGCCTCCTTGAGGATCAAACGTCTTAGGTTTCGCACTTTAGGAACCACTAAGCGGTTGCTAAAGAATACGACTCCTTGATCATCAATTGAGAAACATCCTGCAACTCCTTTCTTGATGTTCCTCTTAATACGGGAAATTCCGGGATCAACCTTCTGTGCTTTGATGACCTGATCCAAAAGGGTAGGTTTTGCCACCAAGGTGGAAAGGAATCCTCGAGGAACAATGTGAAGGTTAAGCTTACGAAATTCCTCGTGGAGAAGTGGTTGACTTTGTTGTAACATTAAATTGTTACAATATGACTTACGACTTAGTGCATCAGCCATGACATTGGCCTTTCCAGGAGTGTAAGTGATTCCTAAGTCGTAGTCGGTGAGCAACTTAACCCAACGTCTTTGCCTGAGATTTAGATCCGGTTGGGTGAAGATATACTTTAAACTTTGGTGATCAGTGAAGATTTCACAGCGATTACCAAGAAGGTAATGTCGCCATGTTTTGAGTGCATGGACTACAGCTGCAAGTTCTAAATCATGAGTAGGATAGTTATCCTCATGTGGACGCAACTGTCGGGATGCGTATGCAATCACTTGACGATCTTGCATAAGAATGCAACCTAGTCCTTGTCGCGAGGCGTCGCAATAGATTATAAAATCCTTGGAAAAATCTGGTGGTACCAGTACAGGTGCAGATGTCAGGCGTCTTTTCAGTTCCTGAAAACTGGACTCGCACTGTGGGGTCCACTCAAACCTTTTATCTTTCTTGAGGAGTTCGGTTAGAGGTTCAGCAACCTTGGAGAAGTTCTCAACGAAACGTCGGCAATAGCTCGCTATTCCAAGAAAACTCCTAACTTGCTTGACCGATTCAGGGGGAGTCCAATCAAGGACGGCTTGAACTCGCTCGGGATTGACAGCAATACCCTTGCCAGAGATCACATGACCTAGATAGGTTACTTCTGGCAACCAGAATTCACATTTAGAGAATTTGGCATAAAGGCGGTGCTCTCGAAGTTTCGTCAATACCAGCCTTAAATGCTCGGCATGATCTTCCCTGTTCTTGGAGAAAATGAGTATATCATCGAGGTATACCACGACGAATTTATCCAAATACTCCATGAATATAGAATTCATTAACCGAGAAAAGGTAGCTGGGGCATTGGTTAATCCGAAGGACATGACGGTGTACTCATATTGGCCATAACGAGTAACGAAAGCCGTTTTAGGAATGTCCCCGTTCTTGATTTTGATTTGATGGTAGCCCAACCTCAAATCCATCTTAGAGAAGACTGAGGATCCAGCGAGCTGATCATACAGGTCGTTGATCCTGGGAAGCGGATACTTATTCTTTATGGTGACCAGATTGATAGGTCGGTAATCTACAACCATCCGCTCCGTTCCATCCTTCTTCTTGACGAAGAGGACGGGGCAAGCCCAAGGGGAAGAACTAGGACGGATGAAACCTTTTTGCAAAGACTCATCGAGTTGTTTCTTTAGCTCAGCTAATTCTAGTGGTGCCATCTTATAAGGTCTCCTAGAGATTGGGACAGTTCCAGGAATAAGATCTATCACGAACTCGACATCTCTGTCAGGTGGAACTCCTGGCAGTTCTTCTGGAAAAACATCCGGAAAGTCACAGACTACCGGGATATCTTCGAGTTCTGGTAGAGGGCTGGCATTAAGAGAGTAGAGCTGACGTTCAGCCATTCGGGTCAAGACATTGACTATCTTGCCGGATGGATGTGTAAGTTGAACGGTCCTAGTAAAGCAATCAATCTTGGCATAATGAGTTGTCATCCAATCCATACCCAAGATGATGTTTATGTCCGAGGACTTGAGGGCGATTAAAGATGCAAGGAAAACAAGTCTATCGACAAGGATTTCATTTCCATGGCTTACCCTAGAGGTTTGCCACTTTGAACCAGGAGTTTGAATAACCATGGAAGTAGGCATGTCACAAAAAGTCATGTTGTGCAATCGAGCATAGCTCTCACATATGAACGAATGGGATGCTCCAGTATCGAAAAGAACAGATGCCGGATGGCAGTTTACGAGAAGCGTACCAAGGACGACGTTAGGATCCTCATAAGCTTCTTCGGCAGAAACATAGTTGACATGACCACGTGCAGTGGGGATTGGCTTGACATAGTTCACCTTGCCGGTTGGCTTGCCACGGCCAACGGGTTTTCCTGGCTGATTCTGGGGACAATCACGCATGTAGTGTCCCGGTTCTCCACACTTGAAACATGTCACAGTGGTGGGGCGTGGAGCAAAGTTGGAGGGTGGACCTCCATAGGTCTTAGCAGGTGCAAACTGTTGAGTTGGACGAGGCGCCTCATAGGATAGCCTCGGTGTATACTTGGGTGGCAGAGCAGTGTTAGGAACCCACACACGGCGCTTGTGAGAGCCAGAGCCGGATGAGGAACCAAGGTCTCGAGTATGCTTGCGGGTGGCCTCGAAGTCGGTCTGGCCTGTCTCAGCACTGATAGCCTTGTTAACCAACTTCTGGAAGGAGGTGCACTCGTGCAGACGTAGATCTCGACGAAGTTCAGGGCTGAGTCCCTTGCGGAACCTCACCTGTTTCTTGGCATCGGTGGATACTTCTTCAGGTGCATAGCGTGCCAGATTACCAAACTCACGACTGTAGCCATCCACAGTCAAACGGCCCTGGGTGAAATTGCAGAATTCCTCCCGCTTGCGATCCATGAGACCTTCCGGAATATGGTGTTCACGGAATGCCTCACTGAACTCAACCCAGGTAGTGACTTGGCCAGCAGGACACATAGCTTCAAAGTTTTCCCACCAAAGACTGGCAGGGCCCTCAAGATGGTAGGCGGCGTAGATAACCTTGTCAGCTTCGGCCACGCGGGCAGAGTGTAGCTTGTGGGTGATACTACGTAGCCAGTCATCAGCATCCAGAGGTTCAGTGGAGTGATGGAACTTCGGTGGACACATCTTGATAAAATCGTGGATTGACACCACGTCATTCCTCTGACGGAACCCAGTGTTTTGCTCAATGCGTTCCAGCAGACGGTTGGTCTCTCTCTTGTTCCGTTCTGCTTCAAGCATAACTTCCGCCAAAGAGGGTGGCTGGGGCAGATTTCCATCTCTAGCCCCACTAGCCTCACCCTGCTCCTGAGCAGCAGGAGTGTTGCGAGTGTTGACCATCCTAGGAAAACAAAACAACGGTTTAGACAAGGATGGCAAAAATTTGACATAGAAGTGCAGAATGTAATGGATGACACAGAATGCAGAGATGTTCATCCGTACGACATGGTAATATAGGAACTGCTATATATACACCAGTGGTCATACACACCATACAAAGTTTAGTACAAGCCAAGGCTAAAGTACAACTGCGGTGAAAGACGATACATCCCATCAGAGGCATTCCAAGCTCCTATACATTATTTAACTACACCTCCGGAATTCAGTACACACTAAGTCATATTCCACAAGACGCGCAGGACTGTGGAAATACAACTACTACAATACTACTGCTACCATGGACTAGCTCAGACATTCGCGTAGTAATCCTCGTAGAGATTACCACCGTAGCCTGGAAGTGGTACAGACGGATCTTGGAACTCGCGAGCACTCGAAGGCTGTGGACCATAAGGGCATGGGTGTGGTCTCGGTCCCGATGCTGGTGGTAACCGACGCCCACGTGGAGGTGTAATACCCCCAACGTCACGCCAATCCATGCGATCAGGCAGACGAGTCCGCACAGGATACAAATCCCGCATGTCCAGATATCCGGCGTGCACAGCAGGTGCAAGCCGTGTCAAAGTAGTCCAGTGAGCGGCACGGGTGTTATACAGCTCCATTCGGAGGGCACGGACCTCACGGTCCCTATCCTCCAACATCTGAACAGTAGTCTGAAGCAGTGGCTCTTCATGAGCAGCATCAGTATACAGACCAGTGTAGTAGCCTTCCTCTCCGGGGAGTGAAGCTGGCATGTAACAGAACTCAGTGTTCAGCAACAGGGCATGCCTAGCACGGAGAATGGTCATCTTCGAATAAGCAGCATCCTGTACTGCCATCTCGATGGTAATCCCGAGTCCATAAGACCAATGGATGGGATCATTTGCTCCGGGATATGAGGGGTATATCCGGACTGTGCAGAAATACTGACTTTGATTGAAATCCTGATACTGTTCCTCCACAGTGTATTCAGGATACCAGCGATAACCGGTCTCAGTCATCACACGGACTAGCATGGCCGTGTGACCGGGCACATTAATGCACCGAGTCAAACGAACCACTTGGTGAGGGATGCGGCCAGACATCTGAAACACGAAATAATGCAAAGGCATTAGTGTTTCTGGAAGAAATCGGGCAGCATAATAACTGTAAATGCTCAAACAAAGATTTGAGACATCATACAAATGATAGCATAGCCACTCAACAATTCCATATCAAGGTTCCGGGTTCAACAATCATCATACTCAAAGGATAGAAACTGAACTGAGGCTTGAAACCAACAATCCTAAGGGTCTATGGATTAGTGACACGCGAACCTAGTAAGGATAAGAGGCCTAATCCTAAATCCCCATAGAAAGAATAGACTGACTCAGATCAGAAGGGCATAAGGTAAAGGAGTAAAAAAAGAGCCTTACGTTCCCTTCCACAATCAATTCCCCTACATATAACTAAGAATTTTTCTAGACTCAACATCGACCAGTTTGGCTTGAGAAACCTATAGGCAGTCCAGCTCTGATGCCAACGCTGTCAGGACCCCGATCCTAAGCCACACCGATCTAGCTGTAACACGTCATATCACTTTGCGGCCTCACGCACGGTAACCCCACGGGTGCCACCTTACCTGGCCCGGGACCGTTTGCGCATTTTGGCACACGTATATGACAGTGTCGCTAGCATCCATATGACAGAGAACCCGGGCCAACATGGCTAGTTATAAACCAAAAGTGGCACTAAATTACAGAGACAGGCATCCATGACCCAGCAACGAACGTGTCGGTCATCAACGTATGAACCCAAGTCGTAGCAAGCTACATGGACTTAAAGGAACAACGCGTGACATTTCCCCTAAGGGATAGACACAGGAGCGAAGAAGGACACATGCCGGCCAGCCTACGTGTTCCGAGCAGTAGCAAGCTACCAAGGCTCATTGGAATCTCTAGGAGGCATTTCCCTGTAAGATAGGCTACCAAAGGAAAACAACTAGGTGTCGGATCCCACACATACCAAGCATTTCAATCATACACGCAATATGCTCAATATGTGCAAATACAACATTGCATCACAACAGAACTCTATGACTCAAAGTACTTATTTAAAAGGTTCCAAGAGCCATACATAACATAGTCATACAGGTAGGGGTCACATGACCCAACACTCAAGTCATACAGTCATACAAGCACAAGCGGAAGCTACATGTCTGAGTACAGACAACTTAGAAAATAAAACAGGCTTGGTGTAGCCTGACTATCTACAAGGCCCTTCACAAGCTCCAGATCACCGTCTGGGTCTCGAGCTACTCGTCGACGTCAACGTCTATGTAGAACCCATCAGCAGGGGCAGGGTTCTCCTCTGCAACAGTTATTAAGCAAACATGAGTACAAAGGTACTCAGCAAGTCTTACCACAGAACCTATCATACATGCAACATTATCAAAGGGGGATAGTGGAGTTTATAGCAGAATGCCAGCTTTGACCTTGGCTAACCTATACAACAACTCTCAACGGATTGCAAGTTATTGTTACGAACACGAGTCCACTACTCACCACATCAATACACTACCGAGGATCCTCTTTCGTCATCCTACGGAAGGGCCATCCACGGCACTCACGCTTATCTTGAGGCTTTTAGTAGTATCCATCAACTTGTCTATGAACTTTAAGAGTAACCAAGTAGTTCGTACCGCGAACAACGGCTATTCGAATAGTTTGATAACCCTGCAGGGGTGTACCTCTTCACACATGCTTCCACCACTTATCGCCGTTTACTCGGCGTGTACTCGGCAACCTTCAAGCGGAAGCCCAGTGAGGGTGTCGGCCACGACCTGACTAACTACTCAAGTCTCTCGTCCAGGTTTATCGCCTATTTGGGTTCCATCCGTGGGGAGATCCGGCCGAGGTGTCGCTCACGGCCCCAAACGATGTGTACAGGGTTCCCGAGTCACCAAACGGGCAACCGGTACACCGTGCCACGTACCTGTCGCATCACAACCCACCCCGAGGGTCAGCGTTGTGCACGACCTCCAGTAAGCTATAAACACCAGAAACTTGTTGCAACTCCTGGACAGAGATCAAGGGTAATTAATAAGCCGAGAGGGTCCATTGGTTTCAGGCCCAATGCATGGTAGTAACTGCAACTTGAACCACACATACAGATCTCAGGTCCTATGTACGGTTCCAATGAAACAACCCACCACGTACTCCTACATGGCCTTTCATCGATACCTTTACCAAGCGTATTCCACACTTCCTTCTCTTTATCGAAAGATTGTTTCACTCTGATCCATCACCCAGATGAATCAGACCAGACACGACTCTAAGCATAGCAGGCAACATAAACAAATAGCATGGTGGATCACACATCACATGGCTCAATCAACTCGTACACATGCTAGTGGGTTTCAACTATTTACTGTGGCAATGACAGGTCATGCAAGGGAATAGGGTTCAACTACCGCAACAAGTAGCAGTTCACGCGTTGTTGCCTTAATGCAGTAAAAGAGAGCAGGAGCGAGAAGATTGGGTTGTATCAGAATGATCAATGATTGCTTGCCTGACAAGGTAGTTGTCGGGTACTGCTCTTCAACTGGATACGCAGCAGTATCCTTGGGAGCAGGACCTAACACAGGGAATACCGACGATACAATCATTAACAAACAAATGCAACAATATGATGCATGTTTATGACATGGCAAGATGCATGTGTGTTGGCTAATGCAACTAAAACCAGAAGGGTTTGAACCTATTTGAATCAAGGATTCAAATTGAAGTTCAAACTATTATTTAAATAAGTGCATAATCATGTTTTTGATATATACAGCAAGTTAACTTGTTCAAACATGCATGAAACCAGTGCCATTAGAAAGATTGGATTTTTCTGATCATTTTTCATATATAAATCTTTTCCATCTAAGCTATGGTTGATTTTATATGATTTTTAGAAGTTTTGGGTATTTTCTGGAAATTCCTGAATTATTTTAAATCTAAAAATCCCAGAAAAACCTTTACTGCGTCAGCATGACATCATGCTGACGTCAGCCAGTCAACAGGGCCAGTCCAGGTCAAACCTGACCAGTGGGTCCCTCATGTCAGTGTCACAGCTAATTAACTGAGTTAATTAGAGTTAAACTAAAACTAATTAGCTGTCAGTGGGGCTAGGGCCCACGTGTCAGTGACTAAACTAATTAACTAATTAAAATTAAATTAACACTTAAGCTAAGTTTGACTTGCGGGCAGGGCCCACATGTCATTGACCCAGGGGGTCAAACCCGTGGTCAAAACAGGTCCAACTCGCCGGCGTTTAGCCGCCGGCGAGGCCAAACGCGGCGGCGTGCTTCGGAAAACGTCTACGGTGCACGGTTCGAGCTGCGGTTGGGTGCGTTGGAGAGCTCTTGCTCTTCCGCATCGGATGGTGGTGGTCGCCGGACCTGGGGTGGCCGGAGACGACGGCAACGAGCTCGACGGCGGCGACCGGCGTCGGGCGTGTGTGGAGATGCGGCTGCAGGTGCCTAGGCGATGCGTGCGTAGCACCGTTCGCATCTACGTGCTGTGGTGAGTGCGTTGGAGGGTGCCGGTGACCAAATGGTCACCGGAGCATCACCGGCGACGAGCACGGCGGCGGTGCGTGCGGGCGAGCTACGTGCAGTGTGTTACAGGGCAAGAGGGAGCCAACGGAGAGGGGGAGGAGGTAGCTAGTCTCACAGCGGTTGCAGCAAGCACCGAAGCGAGCTCGGGGGTGGTCGGAGCTGAGCAACACGGCGAGGGGGATCTCCGCGGCCGGAGTTGGGGAAGAAGTGGTCGGGGGCGTCTCTAGGGCGGGCGAGCGCTCGGGGCTCGGCCTGTTCGAAGCAGTCGAGGACGGCGGAGACGATGGACAACACGGCGGAGCTCGGGGACGACGGTGGACGCGGCTTCTACGATGGTGCGATCACGGCGGCGTCGGCCATGGCGCGGGGAGAGCGGAGGAGAGGGACTGTGGGGAAGCGGAGGTGTCTGGGGGGTCGAGGGGGACGTGGACGTTCGATCCATGCCTCTAGAACGGCGAGGGGGCGAAGCAGGGCGGCGGGCAGCTGCGTGGCGCGCTGTGCGGTCGCCGTCGAGCACCTGCCTGCCTGCCTGGCCGAGCCAAGCAGCTCGCTGGAGCGGCAGCTGGGCTGGGCCGGCAGGTGGGCCGGGTGGGCGCCAGGTAAGTGTTTTCCTATTTTTCTTTTCCTATTTT
Source organism: Secale cereale (assembly GCA_902687465.1). Lineage (NCBI taxonomy): Eukaryota > Viridiplantae > Streptophyta > Magnoliopsida > Poales > Poaceae > Secale > Secale cereale. Next base: position 314,356,018 of record LR738714.1, read on the forward strand.
CTTTCTGTTTTATTTCTTTTGCAACTTTGTTCATTTAATAAAAATGCCTAAACATTTTTATAACTCATGACACTTGTCATACCTACTGTATATAATATGAACAGTAGGAAACATTATAGTTCATGATTATTTGAGCATTTAAAATATTTTGTAGCATTTAAATGCCCAAATTCAAATACCATATGATTTAACCCAAAGCCCTAGATTGTCCTAGAAAATTGTGCACCATTTTTGGCAGAGGTTTTAAACCAAGGCAGAAATGATGAACATTTTGAAGGGCATTTTGGGTACATTGGAAAATATTTTAGCAAACCCTAGTTGTTAGGGGAGGGGGTGTTGGGGTTTCTGTTAATCCCATTTCAAGTTTCTTTGAAAGTAAACATGATGCACACTCTAGTCAGATCCTAATGCAAGTGCTAGCTAGGGATGTGACAGGGGTCCTGAGGCCGGCTCAATTGACTACGGGTACCGGGTCCCCTTCGGTAGAATCCACGTCTTCATCGGCAAGATTTGCGAATCGGGCTCTAAGCCGGACACCTGCACCGACCTCATGGAGACGGCTCAGCGTGGGCAACCCGCCCGGGTTCAGCTCGCCGTGAAGCGTGCTTTTGTTGGATACGCCCAGGGCGCTGGAGGTTCTGGATATCGCAGTGAGACTGCCATTCTCTCCGACGGTGAGTCATCCATAGGTGAGACTAACTCAATGTATCAGATGCAGATCAGACGGCTTTGGGGCTGGTCTGATGGTAGTAGTATTCCGGACCCGTGTGAGCCGCCAAGCAGGGTGGCGATTTTCATGACTAGCACCCAACCGACTCTCGGCTCGACAGTCACCGGGGCTATAACACCCTGGGTGACGGCGATCGCGGCAGGCGTGGGCGGATCAACGCGCCCGCCGTCTCAAGTCTTGACAGACCTGTTGGAGGCTCTGGCGACACTGATGGGAACGGAGGTAACCCCAGCGAACCAGGACCAACACAAGGCAGATGTGGATAAGCTACGACAAGATATAGCACAAGCAAAGGTAGAACTTGCGGCGGAGAACGCCAGGATGACTACAGAAGGGCTGTCTTGGACTCCTAGGCTCAGCGGATTCTTACCGGCCCTCGGTAGATCAAAGCGCTGCTAATGAGGTCATGAGGACGAAGCAACGGAGTCGACTGCCTTTTGTTTATGCGCCGAGGAATCTTTTCAACACAACTAGAGCGGGGGGCAGTAATCTGCCGGGGGCAAACCGGACGACTGAAGCGCCTAGGGCCGGAGGGCCGGTTCAACAGCGTATGACAGGCTCTCTATATGCAAATCAAAACCGCCCAACACCTCATTACCCAGCGACGCTGGCGGGTCACTATTCCAACCCTCTGGATAACATGATAGCAGCGGCGATGAGATTGGCGGCTTTGCCAGTTGAGGGTGAAAGTCCAGTGGCAGTGGAGACCCGGAGGGCCCAGGAACTGCTTCAGATGGCACTGCAGCAGTAACATGCTTATTCTTATAGTCGAGACCGGATTCACTCAACCCCCCGTCCAAGTGCCAGCTACAGCGGGCATGTTGACTCGCCAGAGGTTTCAAGCACTGAGCGGCACCGTAACCCGCCTCGTGGGCTTAACCCGGCGCGGCATGACGCCAATGCACATGACTTAGTGGATCAGGGCAGAATGCGCCGAGAGGCCGAGATGGCGGCTCTGGCGGCCGATCATCAGCCGGCGCCATATTACCCGGCAACTTCAGTAGAGACAGGCAGAACTTCTAGAGCTTGGGGCGTACCGTGCTTAACAGCGGCTATATGGAACGAGCGGTTGGCCAAGGATTTCAAGGGCCCTCGTAAGGTGCCTAACGATACAGCAGATCATCCCCTAGAGGCTTGGATAGAGAGTTACAAGATGTCTATGGAGATGCTGGACGTTAGTGAAGCCGCATGTGCTAAGTATTTCACCATGATGTTGGAAAGCACCTCTCATAACTGGTTGAAAGGATTGCCCGTCAATTCCATTGGGTCGTGGGCAGAGCTGAAGGCCAAGTTTATCAAGCATTTCAAGGATACATGCAAGCAACCAATGTCGATTGTGGATCTAGATTCTTGTGTTCAGAATGAGGGTGAATCGACGACCAGTAGGGTACGCCAGGTCTCAACCATTATGCATTCTTCTAGATAAGATCAACGCCGAATCCGCGATATTAACATTGGAGAAAAATTTCCGGTTCCTTCCGCTCAAGATAAAGTTGGGGTGGCTTAAGTGTCATTGTGACGATATGGAGGAGCTCATGGCGGCTCTCATCAAATATGCTGACTCTGATAGTACCAAGAACCCCGAGTCTGAGGCTGAAAGACCGAGAAAGGGAAAGAAGAGTAATGACCCGAGAGGACAGCAGTTTAACCGAGCCAATCAGAGCAGTGGCAACAGGCGCAAGGCTGACACTTTCGTAGCTAATACTGGGACACGGAATTTTAACCAACATCGCAAGGGGAAGCCGCCTCCAAGGTATAACATTGATGAGGTGATGAATCATCCATGTCCTAAGCATGGAACAGATGAAAAACCGGCTATCCATATGTGGAAAGATTGCAACATCATGAGGTCTTACAGGGAGTCTATCCAGAACAACTATGGGCCAAACGGCAGTTCAGGATCCGGTTTTCATGGTCCGGGTCATGGAGGCGGCGGCTCAAACTCCGGGTTTCAAGGCCAAGGAAATAAAGGCAGCAACAACCAGCAGAACATTCAAGGGAATCAGCAGCAGTCCGGATATCAGAGTAACCCAAAGCAGTTCAGCAGTGGGCAGTACCACGTCTTTACCACAAGCATGTGCAAGTAGGACCAGAAGCTTCATAAAAGGGCGGCGAATGCTGTTGAGCCGGCAGTTCCCCTTTCTTGCGATGGTCTGAGCAACCCATTGTGTGGAGCCGCAAAGATCCCTCGCTCCGAGTTGATAATCCGGGTCAGCTGGTTTTGGTGGTAGCACCTCAGGTCGGAGGATACAAGTTCACCAAAGTGCTCATGGATGGAGGTAGCAGCATCAATATCCTTTGCTACAATACTTTCCGTTGTATGGGATTAGCTGACAAGAAACTTAGACCTTCCAACACTGTCCTTCATGGAGTTGTGCCTGGTAAGTCGGCGTACCCGGTGGGCAAAACTGACTTGCAAGTAACTTTTGGGGATGAATATGATGCCAGGACGGAGATTTTAACGTTTGAGGTTGTTAGGATCCACAGCCCGTACCATGCTCTGTTTGGAAGGTCGGCTTACGCTAGGTTCACGGCAAGGCCATGTTATGTTTATTTGTTGCTTAAGATGTCGGGTCACAAGGGGACCATTACAGTGCATGCGAGTCGCACGATAGCCTTGGAATGTGAAGAAGGCGATGCGGCTTACGCAGAGTCAGTTTGTGCCACAGAGGAGCTCAAATTCTACAAAGATAATGTTGACCCGACAGATATGACGTGTTTTAAGAAGCCAACCACAGAGCATGACCCGTTGCTGAAGTTTAAGTTGGCAGATGACACCAAGGTAGTTGACTTTGTTCCTGGCAACTCATCTAAATAGTTCAGTATCAGTGCTAATCTTGATCCGAAATAGGAAAGCGCGCTCATCGAGTTCATCCGTGAGAACCGGAACATCTTTGCATGGAAGCCTTCAAACATGCTGGGTGTACCGAGAGAACTCGTTGATCACACTCTCAATACTGATGCGAAGTATAAGCCGGTCAGACAGTTTCTTCGCCGTTTTAACGAAGAGAGACGGAAGGCCATTGGTGAAGAGGTGGCCAGCTCTTAGCGGCCGGGTTCATCGTTGCAGTTTTTCATACTGAGTGGTTAGCCAACCCGGTTTTGGTGCTTAAAAAGAACGGCACTTGGCGAATGTGTGTAGATTACACAGATTTAAACAAGGCTTGCCCAGCTGACCTGTTCGCCCTCCCTCGTATTGATCAGATCTTTGATGCTACGGCGGGTTGTGAACGTTTCAGTTTTTCAGATGCATATTCTAGGTATCATCAGATCAAGATGGCAGCTAAGGACCAGGAGAAGACGGCTTTCATCACTCCGTTTGGAGCCTTCTGCTATGTGTCTATGCCTTTTGGGCTCAAGAGTGCCCAGGCGACTTACCAGCGGTGTGTACAGAATTGCTTGCACGACCAAATTGGACGTAATGTTCATGCTTATGTGGATGATATTGTGGTTAAATCACGAAAGAAGGAGACCCTGACCGACGACCTGAAGGAAACGTTTGACAATCTCCGAGTGTACAAGATGATGCTTAACCCGGCCAAGTTTGTTTTTGGTGTTCTAGCATGCAAGCTTTTGGGTTTTTTTGGTCTCTAAGCGAGGCATCGAGGCTAACCCGGATAAAATCAAGGCTATCACCTGCTTGGCAAGACCGAAGTGTGTCAATGATGTCCAGTGCTTGGCAGGACGGATAGCAGCGTTGAGTCGATTCATAAGCCGCTTAGGTGAAAAGGCTATCCCTCTATATCAGATGATGAAAAAGATAGATGCTTTTGTCTTGAGTGAAGTTGCTGACGAGGCGTTCGAGGCACTCAAGAAGCAATTGGTTGAGCCGCTGGTTCTTGCGGCCCCCATTGACATGGAGCCTTTGTTATTATACGTTGCTGCAAATAGCAGGGCTGTCAGCATGGCCATTGTGGTGGAAAGGAAAGAGGCTGGCAAAGAGTATTCAGTTCAAAGGCCGGTTTATTATATCAGCGGGATGCTCATTGTGTCCAAACAGAGGTATCCACATTGGCAGAAGCTGGTATATGGTGTCTTAATGGCAAGCCGGAAGCTCAAGCAGTATTTCCTGGGTCATCCTATTACGGTGGTGAGTTGTGCTCCCTTAGGGGATATCATCCAAAACAGAGAAGGCACATGACGAGTGGCCAAGTGGGCCATTGAGCTTGGGTCGCATGGTTTAAAATATGTGCCTCGGACGACCATCAAGTCGCAAGTGCTCGTGGATTTTATCAATTACTGGACAGAACTGCAGACGCCTAAGGAAAAGCCGGATAGCACTTATTGGACTATTCACTTTGATGGATCCATAAAGTTAGAAGGCTCGGGGGCTGGAGTTGTCCTAACTTCCCCGCGAGGCGATAAGTTTTCTTATGTTCTCCGGTTAATGTTCCCATGTACTAATAATGCAGCCGAGTATGAGGCCTTGCTCCACGATCTTCGGATGGCCAAGGAGATGAACTTGAGCCGGGTAAGATACTTTGGCGATTCAGATCTGGTAGCTCAGCAGGTTTCTGGCACCTGGTATTCCAAGGATCCACTCATGGCAGCTTATCGTCGAGAGGTTGATGCTATTGCGTGTCATTTTAAGGGTTACCAAGTTGAGCATATTGATCGCAGGAAGAACGTAGCAGCTGATGCCTTAAGCCGGTTAGGATCTCAGTGTAAGCCAGTGCCGCCCAACACCTTTTTGGATATTTTACTTAACCCATCTGTCAAGTTACCCACAGAGGAGGACCTTGCTATTCCTGACCCAGAGGCACATTTGGTGGCGGCTCTTCATGTTATACCTGACTGGATGATTCCGAATTTGGCTTACATGTCCCGGGGTGAGTTACCTGAGGATGAAATCTTAGCCAGACAGATAACCCGGCACTAAGTCAATGACGATTGTCAACAGAGAGTTGCACCATCGCAGTGTTACAGGGGCGTTTCAACGTTGCGTCTCGCCTGAGGAAGGCTGTGAGATCCTGTGGGAGATCCATGAAGGAGATGGTGGTCATCACGCTGGCTCTAAATCTCTTGTGGCCAAAGCTTTTCGTCCCGGGTACTATTGGTTAACGGCTCATGCTGATGCTGAAGACTTGGTCAGCAGATGTGACAGTTGTCAGAAATTTTCACATCGCGCTCATGTTCCGGCTCAAGAGTTGAGGATGATCCCAATAACTTGGCCGTTTGCGACTTGGGGGCTTGATATGGTTGGGACTTTCAAGAGGTCCAAGGATATGAAAACCCACCTTTTGGTGGTAGTGGACAAGCTTACCAAATGGATTGAGGCAGAACCAGTTAGCAAGTGTGATGCTGAAACAACGGTTCAATTCATCAAAAAGGTGATTTCCCATTTTGGTTTTCCTCACAGTATTATAACAGATAATGGCACTAATCTGTCCAAGGGTGCTATGAGGGAATTTTGTCAACGAGAGCATATTCGACTTGATATTTCTTCTGTTTCTCACCCCCAGAATAATGGTCAAGCGGAACGAGCTAATCAAGAGATTGTGCGAGGGATCAAGCCCCAGCTTATGGTTCCTTTGAAGAGAATGCCGGGTTGTTGGGTGGAAGAGTTACCTTCTGTGTTATGGAGCATCAATACGACACCCAACATATCTACAGGTTACACACCCTTCTTCATGGTCTATGGAGCGGAGGCGGTTCTTCCCAGTGATATCCTTCATGACTCGCCTCGAGTGGCGGCTTATGTTGAAGCTGATAATGAGAAGGCATGTCAGGATGCATTGGATTTGTTGGATGAAGAACGTGATCTCGTGGCGGCTTGTTCAGCGATCTATCAACAGGATTTACGACGATATCACAGCCGGCGGGTCAAAACCAGAACCTTTCAAGAAGGGGACTTAGTTCTCCGGCTCATCCGATCACACTGATATGCATAAACTCTCACCGCCTTGGGAGGGACCTTTTGTCATCAGCAAGAATCTGCACAACGGGTCATACTATCTGATTGATGTTCGAGAGCACAAGGATTTACGCACATCAGAAGAGGAGACTAATCGGCCGTGGAATATTGCTCATCTTCGGCCTTACAACACTTAAGCCTCCGGCTATCATGATGTATATAGTTCGATGATGTAAATATTAGAACAATATAATAAAGCCGGCATCCCTGATAATTTGGGGCCTCTGTCATTTTCTTCAAAGCAGAGTCCTTGTCATCATCCTACATGTTTACTCAAGAGGCTTGATGCCCAAATTACAGGGACAAAAGAGAGTTGGATGCATAGAATAGCTCAAGCATAAGCCTTTGATGAGAATAATTTGTAAGTATGTCACTTGGGGGGCATCTTGTTCAAACATAGGCGTATTCGACCGAAGAGAACACATCATTACTACCCATTTGACCGGGTTATGTTCAAACATAGGCGTATTCGACCAAAGAGGGCATAACATGTGGGTCATCCTACCTGTACCCAGCTGCTTCAACTCCATCAGGTCATCCTGATTGACCCGGCGAACTCTTGGCAATCAGTCTTATATGGCGTATTCGACCAAGACCTGAGCCTGCTGAGGTTCAAACGCCGGGTGTCATGCGAGAGCACGTCTTACCGATAGTCAGGATAGATCCAGGCTCAAAATGCCGCCTTCCTTGAAACTTGGTTAATTCGGCCTATGATGCAAGATGCAACTCTGACCTCGCGTACTCTAGACAAGTCTATCTTTAAAGCAAAGTCTGTACTTTTCTAGGTTCAAATGTAGATTGGGTACTCTGAGAGCCGGCTCATAGCATGCACGTACCTTCGAGTGGCCAACAAGGCTAGTTTCAATAAAGAAGAACCTTTGGCTTGGCGGCCTGCAAAAGCCTCAGATGTTTTTTGACATCTTTTCTCTAGTGTATCAGATATAAACCGGCTAGTAGGGTCTGGTTTACGTTATTAAGATTATATAATCAGAAGCCCAGTGGAGTACGTAATAGAAGGTTATAGCCCACGGGGGCTCAGGGCCCATGTATAAAGCCCACAGTTTGTAAAACGTCATACTATGTAACTTGGGATGTAAGATAGAAAGAGTAGAGACCGAGGCGGACACTTTTATGAGCCGGCCTCGTGACTCTGTAAACAGGACCGGGCATCGCCTCCTATATAAAGGGACGACCCGGCGACGGTTTAGGACAAGAAACAATAGCTCGAGACATAGGCAAAGCGGATTCGCTCCCTGGTCATCGAAGCATAAGCAATACCACACCAAACTAGACGTAGGCTTTTACCTTCCTCGAAGGGGCCGAACTAGTATAAAAATCACTGCGTCCTTCGTCTGCTTTAATCCCTTTAAGCTAACCCGAGCGATGGCCTCACGACTAAGTCCTTTTACGAGGACATCTGCCGTGCTAAATCCATGACAGTTGGCGCCCACCATGGGGCTATCGCACAATGGTTTCGAGTTCTTGAAGGGCAGCTTTGAAGGACTCAAGGGCTACGCAGTAGGCCGGATGACCAAGAGTCGTCGCGGCCGGATCTACATCGACGTCTGCGGCCCCGAGGCCGATTCAATCGAATACGGGTACCGGGTCCCCTTCTGTGGCATCCACATCTTCATCGGCAAGATCGGCGAACCAGGCCCTGAGCCGAACAGCTTCCCCAACATCGTCGAGTCGGCTCAGCGTGCGAGTCCAGCCCCGATTCAGCCCGCCGTGAAGCACGTCTTCGTCGGAGCAGTGTAGGGAGTACAAGCCGAGGACAGATCGGATTCTGGTGGCGAGACAGTTGTTTATTCCGGCGATGAATCTTCGTCCGGAGAGACGGAATCTTTGTATCTGTTGCAGGACGGCCGGTCTGAGGGTTGTTCCGATGACGATAGTATTCCGGACCCCTTCGATCCACCAAACAGGGTTGCTGTCTTCATGGCCGGATCACAATCCATGCAGTAGCCCTCAACGACTGGGGCGTTAACCTCTGAGGCAATGGGAGCTAGGGCTGGAGACCTTCCCCCGTCGCCCTCCGACGTCCTATCCACCTTAGTCGACACTTTGACAGCACTAGCAACAGCAGAAGTAGCCCAAGCCGATAAGGAGCATCACGATGCCGAGATTGCTCAGGTGAAGAGCCGGATTGAGCAAGCTAAGCTGGATCTAGCTACGGAGAAAGCTAGGATGGCTACAAAGCAAGCAGAGCTAGATTCCCAAGCTTTCCGGCTCAGGTTAGATCAAAACGCTTCGCAGGAGGTAATGTGGAGGAGACAATGGTCTCGTTTGCCGCCGGTTTATGAGGCGAGGAATCTCTTTAGCGCACCAGGCGCAGGAACCAGTAACCATCCAGAGGTAAACCGGGGAGAAGCTCCGGGGACGGGCATGTCGGTTCAGCTACCAGCCGCAGAGCCGAATCGCCAAATTGTGCCGACCCAACACGTGACCACCCCTCCCGGTCATTATTCTAATCCTTTGGATAACATCATCGCCGCCGCTTCACGGCTGGCCGCCTTCCCATTGAGGGAACGTCCCCCATAGCAGTGGAGGCACGATGGGCCAAGGAGTTGTTGGACACGACACTAACCTAGCAGCAAACTTATTCCTATAGCCGGGAAATGATTCATTCAACTCCCCGCCCAAGCCGAAGTTATACGAGGCACCTGGATGAACCGGCCGTATCTAGCAGCGCACGGAGACGGCATCGCCAGAGGCACGATGATCTAGCAGGAGCAGGAGCACATGCACAAGAGGTGGCGGATCAGGCCAGGCCTACTGCCCAAAACGACGCCCGACAGACGACGCCGGTTCACCCCACCACCACAGTTGAATCAGGAATCATGTCTAGCTCTTTGGGAGTGCAGTGTCTTATCCCCGCTTTACGGAACGTGAAGCTGCCCAAAGATTTCAAGGGTCCGCGCAAGGTGCCCAACTACACAGCGGATCTCGCCCCCGAGGCGTGGGTCGAGAGTTATGAGATGGCCATGGAGATGCTCGATGTGGACGAAGCTGCATGCGCTAAATACTTCACAATGATGCTTGAGGGCACGGCCCGGACATGGCTAAAGGGTTTGCCACCTAACTCCATCGGATCATGGGGGGAACTGCATCGCCGGTTTATCAATAATTTCAAAGACACATGCAAGCAGCCGATGTCCGTTGTTGACTTAGCTGCATGTGTTCAAGGAGAGCAAGAGTCCACAAGCAGTTGGGTGCGGCGAGTGTCCGAAATCTTGTACTCCAATAGCATCAATCCAAGTACGGCGATAGTAACCTTGGAAGGCAATTGTCGGTTTGAGCCTTTGAGGCAGAAGCTGGGATGGCTCAAACGTGATTGCAGCGACATGGGAACGCTCATGGGCGCTTTGGTAAAATATGGAGATTCTGATAACACCAAGTATCCATACGCAGACGGAGACAAGTCCAGGAAGGCGAGCAAGAATGGTAAACCGGCGCAGGCTAATCTGGCGGGCATAGGGTACGATGGCAAGCGTAAAGCGGAGGGCAGCTCGGACTTTGTGGCCAATACCAATGCTCTGGACAACGGGCAGCGCCGCAAGGGTAAACCGCCCCCAGGCAGCGGGAGGCCACCCATTAATCTAGAGCGCCAGTTGAACATGCCTTGCCCAAGGCACGGTACAGTGGAAAACCCGGCTACGCATCTCTGGAAAGACTGCTTCATTATGCAAGAGTTTATAAAACATACCAAGTACGATCACGGGCCTCCCGGCGGATCAGGTCCCGGTTTTCAAGGTCCGGGTTATCAAAGTGGTGGATCCGGTTCAGGATACAACGGCGGCAACATTAACCATAATGGCAACAATCAACATGAACATAACCAGCAGCATGGTCAGGGTGGATACAACAACCAAGGGAATCAACAGCGTCAGCAGCAGCAGCAATCCGGATACCAAAATAATTCGAAGGAGCTAAGCAGTGGGCAGTATCACATCTTCACCACAAGTTTATGCAAATGGGATCAGAAGGTTCTGAAGAGAGCAGTACACTCTGTTGAACCGGCGGTACTACGTTTTTGCGTTGGTCCGAGCAACCCATTGTATGGAGCAGAGAAGATCACCCACCTTGGGTTGATAATCCGGGTCAGTTGGCTCTAGTGGTGGCACCACATGTGGGTGGTTATAAGTTCACCAAAGTGCTTATGGATGGGGGCAGCAACATCAACATCTTGTATTATGAGACTTTTCGATGGATGGGGTTGCCAGATAAGAAGCTCCGACAATCCAACACAGTGTTCCATGGGGTGGTACCCGGTAAATCAGCTTATCCAGTTGGGAAAATCGATCTGGAAGTTACCTTCGGAGATGAGCATGACTCTAGATCAGAGACTGCGACTTTTGAGGTTGTAAAGATCAGGAGTCCATACCATGCTCTGTTTGGGAGGTCGGTTTATGCCAAGTTCATGGCTAGGCCATGTTATGTTTATCTGCAGCTCAAGATGCTAGGTCACAAAGGAACTATCATGGTTCACGGGAGCCACAAGATTGCATTGGAGTGCGAGGAAGGAGATGCGGCGTATGCCGAGGCAGTTTGTACTACGGAAGAGCTAAAGTTCTATAAGGACAATGTTGATCCGGCGGATATGTCCCCACTAAAGAAACCAACCACAGAACATGATCCGGCATTGAAATTCAAATCGGCCGAGGAGACTAAACAGGTGGACTTTGTTCCGGGCGATTCATCCAAGCAGTTCACCATCAGCGCTAACCTAGACCCCAAATAGGAAAGCGCGCTCATCGAGTTCATCCGTGAGAACCGGGATATCTTTGCATGGAAGCCTTCCGACATGCCGGGTATACCGAGGGAACTCGCTGAGCACGGTCTTAATATTGATCCGAAATTTAAACCGGTCAAGTAGTATCTGCGCTGCTTTAATGAGGAAAGACGCAAGGCTATTGGAGAAGAAGTGGCTAGGCTTTTGGCCGCAGGCTTCATAGTTGAGGTGTTTCATCCGGAGTGGTTGGCTAATCCGGTGTTAGTACTTAAGAAAAACGGAACTTGGAGGATGTGTGTTGATTACACAGACTTGAACAAGGCTTGCCCAACTGATCCTTTCGCTCTCCCCCGTATTGATCAAATTATCGATGCTACGACAGGATGTGAGCGGCTAAGTTTTTTGGATGCATGTTCAGGTTATCATCAGATCAAGATGGCAGTTAAGGACCAGGAGAAGACAACTTTTATAACTCCCTTTGGAGCCTTTTGCTGTGTATCCATGCCTTTTGGGCTCAAGAGTGCCCAAGCAACCTACCAGCGTTGTGTGCAGAACTGCCTACAAGGGCAGATTGGAAGAAATGTCCACGCATACGTTGATGACATCGTGGTGAAATCCAGGAAGGAGGAGACGCCGATAGCGGATTTAAAAGAAACCTTTGACAACCTCTGAGTCTATAAAATGATGCTTAATCCGGAGAAGTGCGTATTCGGTGTTCCAGCAGGCAAGCTCCTGGGGTTCTTAGTGTCGAACTGAGGGATCGAAGCTAATCCGGAGAAGATCAAGGCGATCACATCCCTGGCTAAACCGGTGTGCATCAACGATGTCCAACGTGTGGCGGGCCGTATTGCAGCATTGAGCCGGTTTATCAGCCGTTTGGGGGAGAAGGCAATTACGCTCTACCAGATGATGAAGAAGACGGACCGGTTTGTCTCGAGCGATGCAGCGGATGCTGCGTTCGAGGATTTGAAGAGGCAATTGGCGGAGCCACCAGTCCTTGCTGCCTCAGTTGACAATGAGCCGCTGTTGTTATACGTGGCTGCCAATGCCCGTGCGGTAAGCGTGTCCATTGTGGTAGAGCGCAAGGAAGCAGGCAAAGAGTATCCGGTTCAGCAATCGGTTTACTACATAAGTGAGGTGCTCACTAAATCAAAGTAGAGATATCCACATTGGAAGAAACTGGTGTATGGAGTGTTCATGGAAAACCGGAAGATTAAGCACTATTTTCAGGGCCACCCAATCACTGTCGTCAGTTCAGCTCCATTAGGGGATATAATCTAGAATAGAGAAGCCACTGGTAGGGTTGCGAAGTGGGCCATTGAGCTTAGCCCGCACGGATTAAAGTATGTACCCCGTACTGCTATCAAGTCCCAAGCACTGGTGGATTTCATTAATGACTGGACAGAGTTGCAAGCACCTGAGGAGAAGCCGAATCATAAGTACTGGACTATACACTTTGACGGTTCAAGGCAGTTGGAAGGCTCGGGGGCTGGAGTCATATTAACTTCCCCACGAGGTGATAAGTTCTGCTACATCCTCTATTTAATGTTCCCTTGCACTAACAATGCTGCTGAGTATGAAGCTCTCCTTCACGGTCTGCGAATGGCCAAGGAGATGAACTTGAGTCGGGTTAAGTGCTTTGGTGATTTAGATCTGGTGGCACAACAAGTATCTGGCAAATGGGACTCCAAGGATCCACTCATGGCAGCATATCGACGAGAGGTGGACGCAGTCGCTGGATATTTCAAGGGATACGAGGTGGATCATATAGATCGGCGAAAAAATGAAGCAGCTGACGCGTTAAGCCGGCTGCGCTCCCAGCGTAAACCGGTTCCACCTAATACTTTCTTGGATGAATTGCATAATCCGTCGGTACAGATACCTTCAGAGGAGGACTTGGCTGTTCCTGATCCGGAAGCACAGTTGGTCGCAACACTTCATGTTATTCCGGATTGGACACTCCCTTACTTGGCGTACATGAGCCGAGGTGAGTTACCAAAGGACGAAGTCGAGGCCCGGCAGATAATCCGGTGGTCTAAATCTATGACTTTCATCAATGGAGAACTTCATCACCGCAGCCTTTCTGGGGCGTTTCAGCGGTGTGTGTCATCAGAGGAGGGCTGCGACATTCTTCGAGAAATTCATGAAGGGGATTGCGGTCATCACGCCGGTTCAAAATCTTTGGTGGCTAAAGCTTTTCGTCATGGGTTCTACTGGTTAACGGCTCATGCCGACGCAGAGAACTTGGTAAGAAAATGTGATGCTTGCCAAAAAAATTCACGGCGCGCTCATATACCGGCACAGGAGCTGAGGATGATCCCAATTACTTGGCCGTTTGCGACTTGGGGGCTTGATATGGTTGGACCCTTTAAAAGATCCGAAGATAAGAAAACCCACCTGTTGGTAGCAGTGGACAAATTCACAAAGTGGGTGGAAGCAGAGCCTGTCAGTAAGTGTGATGCAGCAACAGCGGTTTAGTTCATCAAAAAGGTGATTTTCCGGTTTGGCTTTCCACACAACATTATAACTGATAATGGCACCAACCTATCCAAGGGGGCTATGGAGGATTTGTGCCAAAGAGAGCATATTCGCCTTGATGTATCATCAGTAGCCCACCCTCAGTCCAATGGCCAAGCTGAAAGAGCCAACCAAGAGATCTTGAAGGGCATCAAGCCCCGGCTTATGGTTCCTTTGCAAAGGACACCGGGTTGTTGGGTGGAGGAATTGCCTTCTTTCTTATGGAGCATCAACACTACGACTAACAGATCCATAGGGTACACACCTTTCTTCATGGTATATGGAGCTCAAGCGGTCCTTCCTAGTGATATCCGTCGTGATTCACCACGAGTAGCGTCTTATGTTGAAGCGAATAATGAACAAGCAAGACAAGGCAACTTGGACCAGCTAGACGAGGAACGGGACACGACGGCAGCACGATCAGCGATTTATCAACAAGACCTGCACCGGTACCACAGCCGTCGGGTTAAGACCAGGACGTTTCAGGAGGGAGATCTGGTGCTCCGGCTCATCCAGGACCAGACAGATAGGCACAAGCTATCCCACCCTAGAAAGGACCCTTTGTGGTCAGCAAAAACCTGCACAACGGATCATACTATCTTGTCGACGTTCGAGAACATAAGGACTCACGTACGGCAAAAGAGGAAACCAAGCGGCCGTGGAACATCGCTCTTCTTCGACCTTACTATACTTGAGCCATTGGCTCCGCTTTATGTACAATGTATATATTATGATTAATAAAATAAACTAGCGCCCCCGGTACACCGGGGAATCAGCCATCTTTTTTCTAAAAGAGTATCACATCGGGGCTTCCAAAGAAGCTTTCCATGGCCTCTTAAACCGGCGCCCTTGATAGAGTCAAGGAATCAGCCGTGTTCTTTACATAAAAGAGTATCACATGGGGGCTTCCAAAGAAGCCTTCCATGGCCTCTTAGACCGGCGCCCTTGATAGAATCAAGGAATCAGCCGTGTCTTTTACGCAAAGGAGTATCACATGGGGGCTTCTAAAGAAGCTTTCCATGGCCTCCTAAACCAGCGCCCTTGACAAATCAAGGAATCAGCCATCTTCTCTATACAAAGAAGAATCACATGGGGGCTTCCGCGGGCAAGGAAGTTTCCCATGGTCTCTTGAGAAGGCGGCGGTATGAAGCCCATTATAAGAGCACTGCTCTGGTTGCTTCGGCAATTTCCACATGATGATGAGGGGTAAAAGAGGGTTTTGGTGCCTAACCCAGCTCAAACATATGCCCCGACGAGCAATGACTCACACACTACCTGGGGGCTCTCACCGAGTTGAATACCCTTGTAGTGAACATGGCTTGGAAGCCCGGTGCATACACCTAAGACCCCGGATTAACCTACCTGCATCAAGTAAATCACGCCGTCCAGGTAAACCTGGTATGACCCGTCTAACGTATCACAAGTCAATCGTTCGGGACCCTGAACTTGGTCACGTTAAATTGACGATCATCGAGTGATTACCCAAAGACAAAATATTTACGAGATTTTGAAACATTGGGTAGGTATTGACATCGATGATTTGGTTAAGGATTGCAGAGCATCTTGACAGGCTTTGCTAAAATGGTTAATGACAATAGCCTGGCAGCTCATAAAAAGCCTCGAATTTGGAGCCTGGCAGCTCGTAAAAAGCCTCGACTACATGGTCTTATTTGCCCAAAAAAATTTATTTTTTATTTTTTGTTTTCACAAATCTTTATCTTCAAGGTCATTGGTTTTTTAACCAAGTCCATTGATGCAAGACTGGACAACTACAAGGTTGACCATACGTCTACAGAGCTAAAAGTCTGGGTCATGAACACCAGCGATAGTTAAACTGGCGTTCATCGTAACCCGGATCGGCCTTTATGCTAAACCGACAAGAGAGCCAAGGGTTTCATCAGCACCCGCGCCTTAAATTATTCCTACCGAGTTAAGGTCTACAGACACACTTAATCACAGGTATGGTATATGTTTGTGTTTTATATACAGTTCAAGTTATTTATTTGGACCATGTATCAGGGCAATATAATCCGTCCGGTGGTAAACCGCCAGGACATCTTTTAGCATTGTTCATGCAGACACATGTAATATAAGCTGTTAAAGCATTGCAAACAGAAGATAAATTGGGAGAGCCAATCAAAGTAATACCATAACAGTGGGACAAAGGCAGTATCTCAACTATTCTATTACAAGGCACTTGCAGGCCCAAAAGAATCAAAGTTTCTTGCAAAGTATTCAGCATCTAAAAATTAAAACGGTGCCGGTTTAGGATTCTTCTTCAGCACGCTGTGAAGACTGAGGGTCAGCTTGTTCCGGATCTTCGTCGACTTCTAGCAGCTGCTGGAAATCAGGAGTGCTCCAGTCAATCTTGGCGAGGGCACAGAAATATACTTCATCGTTTATAAGATCTGATGAGTCAATGTCAGGAGCGAAGGTATGCTTACGAACGGGTGGGATCAGATTTTCGGTGTCATAAACCGACCGCTCCACCCGTGCATTCTCTAGATCGTAACCCGGATGATACCTTGCTAAGTCCGCCTCGTCAGCAAGCTTACTGGCAAGAGGGCGCATGTCTTTGGTTAAAGAACGAAGATCTTCAGAAGAGAAGGCTGACCCGTCCTCTTTCATGCTGGGATAACCATTCATGGCCTCCGCCTGATCAAAATCGGGAACCCACGCCTTGGCCCGGGTTAATGCCATGAGAGAGCCAGCTCTAGCAGCAGATTTCTTCACTTCAACAAGTCGAGCAGGCAAGACAGATAACTTCTCCAGAGTACCTTGGATAGTGGTCGGCGCCGGTTTAGTGTGCTACATAGCACTGATGGCTCTCTGAGCACCAGAGTAGAGTTGTTCCACCAAGGTATATGCAGCTTTCAGTTTCTTCCGAACATCGTCTCCAAGATGAGTTATGCGCCTCCCTATATACAATTGGTGAGTTAAACCGGAGCAGTATAAAATTGCAAGGATACAAACATATGAAGACAGATACTCACCGAAGATAGCAGATGTCATATCGTCTATATGCTGCTTTAACCCGAATAACTCCTGCGCCACCGGGTTGAAAGCAGCCTCAGCATCCTTTGCTCTCGTTTCTAGAGCAGCCCTTTGCACCTCCCATGTGGACTGCTCCGCCCTCCAAATATTTCTTGAGTTTTTCCATACTACCTAAAGCAAGGACAAGTTCCTCCTTAGCTTTAGTTGAAGCAGTTTCATGGAAGGCCAAGTTATTCCGGAGTTCAGTTGCCTCCGAAGCTCTCCGGTTCAAATCAGCCTGCAGGAAAAGGAAAGTGTTAGAAGAACAGTTCAATCAAAAGTCTCAAGCACATAACAAGTTATGCACTCAACACTTGGGGGCTAATGTACAATTGAAGCGAAAGAAAGCAACTTTTTCAGACAAGTCCCAAGCACATAACAAGTTATGCCCTTGGCACTTGGGGGCTTATGTACTTTATTCTCAGACATAAGAGAAGTCCCGGTTCACTTACAAGGAAGTAAACCGGCACTTGGGGGCTACTATGGCCTAAAGGTATAATTGCAAGATACAAGAAGAAACGAAAGGCGAAAGGAAAGAAGTTACCTCATATTTTTCCTTCATCATATTGACTAAACCGGCCTCATAGTCGCGGCTGGTAAAGAGCTGGTTCAGATACCCAGAGTGGGGCTCCTGGGCACTAAGCCGAGTATAACTTGATAAGTCTGTGCTCAACTTGCATTTATCTTGCTGAAACTTTTCCTCCTTGGCAATGTGTCTAGCCAAGACAACAGGCTCTGTGGGAGGAGTGAAACCTATCCCAGTTATCTCAACATCTTCTGTCGAGGCAGCGATTGGCTGGGGGGGATCAGCGGTGCGCACCAGACTAACAGGAGCCGGGCTAGCCCAAGGAGGACTAACCCGGACAGGGCTTGCCGGTTCAGCTGTGTTCTCCATAGCATCACCCCCGGAGCAGCAAGATCTTCGTGATCCATAGGGGAGGGATCATCATGATGAACTTCAACATTTTCCTCTAGAGGGTTGGCTACTTCAAGATCCTCAACCGTTTCAGCGGTGGTGTGTTCGGTAGCCGGTTTATTTAATTTCGCCTTTTTGCTAGGCTTGGGCATACTGATAAAGATTAAAAGAGCAATGAAAATCACAAAGTCAAAACGGAAAGGTAAACCGGACATTTGGAAAGATGACTTACCCAGGAAAGGTCTTAAGCACCGGGATTTGGGTAGCAGTCGACTCGCCGGAAGAAGACAGAGGAGCTTCTTGGTAGTTGGGATCATACGGTTTAAGAGGTTTGCGAATAAGACCTGCTTTTGGATGAAGAAGGGTTGGAGTAAGAAAAACCTCTGAGCGGCGTCTGCGAGCTGGCGTGTGGGGTAATCTGGGTGATTCAACCACGTGACCACTATGGCGTGTGGTCCGGCGAGCCTCATGCTTCTGTTTCTTCAAAAGAAAGTTGGGATCCAATTGAGCATAAGGGTGAGAAAATGGATACTTCCGGGATACCCGGTGAATCTTGGGTGGCAACGGTTCCGAATCAGATGAGAGAGAAATTACCTCAACTTCATCCGCTTTACTTCCCTCTGTCAGATCCTGGGAAAATACATTATTGATATGAATATAAACAAAGAGAATTCAAAGGACATAAGAACCAAGCAGTACCTCAGAAGCCGGATCATCTTCTTCGGGGTTTGAACCGGAAACGGCAGCAGTTTTCTTCTTTTTTACGGCTAAGCTCTTCTTACGGGTTGGCTTCGCCGGTTTATCTTGAGCCTTCCTCTTCCAGAAGGGATCATTGGCCTATGTAAAGGAATAAGAACATATTGAAGACAAGTGATATGGACGGGTTAAAGCGAAAAGAAAGGGTCAAAAAAGTCTTACCGATGGCGGTTTGTTGTTTGTGCAGAAAAGAGCTAAACCGGTCCGGCTGCATTCTTCCAGGGGGATGTTCGACATCTTCTTTACAGATTCAGTAACTTCGTTGTCAGGAAGCACTATTTTTGAGTGACGCTGAGGATCTTCTGGATTGCCAGTATAATCACACATTAAGTTTGAGCGCCGGCTTAATTGAAGAATACTCCAAGAGAGCCAGCATCGAACAAAGTCAACCCTAGTTAAACCGTTAGCTACGTAAGCCCTGAGCTTGGAAAGTTGAGGGGCATATTGAGCCCGGTCTTGGGCACTCAGACGTTGCGGGAAAGGATGATTCGGCGTCAGGCGGTAAGCACGGTAACCCGGTAGCGGATTTTCTCCCTCGGGTGAAGTGTCCATGCAATAGAACCAAGTATGGTTCCATTCTTTGGGATGGCTGTGAAGAGCGACGTGAGGAAAACTGACATCTTTCCTTTTCTGGATGCTCACGCCGCCGAGTTCAGTAATGGGTCCGTCGGAGAATTAAGTCTGGCGATTCAGGTGAAAGAAATCCCGGAACAACTCCACAGATGGCTCCTCTTGCAGATATGCCTCCTAGAAGACTTGGAAGTTGCAGATGTTGGATATGGAATTGGGACCTATGTCTTGTGGATGGAGTTGAAAATCGTCTAAGACGTCGTAGAAGAACTTTGAACCGGGTGGGCTAAAGCCCCGAGCCAGATAATCAAAGAAAACGAGGATTTCTCCTTCGTTAGGTTTAGGAGGACACTCCTTTCCAGGGGCCCGCGAGTGCGGAACCTCTATAGGACCCAGAATGCCAATTGAGGCCGCCTTTACTAAGTCGTCCTCGGTAATCCGGGAAGGGACCCAATTGCAAGCAACGAACTGTTTGGCCATCTTTTCCGATGAGGGAGTGCTGAAAAATACAATACAAGACCCGGTTTTACAAATCTACTGGATGCAAGCCGATGTGTTCTGTGAAAGTATTGACCTAATTGAAGGTTTAAGCAAGGGACTAATGGTACCCGCTAATCCTGAGCAAGCATGAATGAGACAGCTACCGGTTTATGACAATAGAAGGAGAAAGTTAAACCGTCAATTACAGGATGCAGGCCTAAATCTAAACCGTCAGGGCAGGCATATGAGGCGCAGGTTACAATTAAACCGGTGACATAAGCAGATAAGTTGCATATCTAAAGTGTGAGAAACAACTTTCACATGAAGCAGAGGTAAATATGGATCTACGATGCAGGGAAAAAGGCAAAACAATTCAAGTCATATTCAGCAAAAGCAGCGGAAGTTTTTTACAGATCCAATCTAAACTAGTGGTAGAGGAGGAACTAAAGTTATAATGACGGAGCGGAGGTATACGCACGAGAGTTGACCTAAAAGTACTACATCTACAGGTAGGGAATGGTCTATGGCGATGAACTACGAAGAACAGGTGTCTCCAGGCGAGCTACGGAGAAACCCTAGAACTAAGATCTATGGGGAAAAGGAGATAACGTACCCGAAGAAGCAAAGGACAGCGGTGAGTTTTCTGGACACGTTCAGGTCGATGCAGCGGCCGGGCTTGCTGACCACGGTGAGCTTGAAGGACGACGGCAGGAGCTTGAGCGCTGGAGACAGAGGAAGACGAAGCAGAGGGGGTAAAAGAGGTGGCCCTTGGCCTTATTTATAGGCTGAAGAGATAAAAACAGCTGGCGCGGGAATCAAGGAGGCCGAAAATCGGATATGGATTGAGCTGTCGCCTCGATTTTCGGGCGGTAATAAAGAAAGGTAACAAACAGATGTGGGCGTTAAATGCACAGATGATGTCATGACAGGTTGAAGCGATTCCAAGAGATGACGTCATGGCCGGTTTGTGAAGTATACAAGAGCTGCAGAAAGGGAAATTTGTACAAGACTTTGAAGACTGACATGAACAAGTTCAAATCAATCTGGGGCCTAATGTCAGGGATATTACTATCAGGTATAAACCGGCTAGTAGGGTCCGGTTTACATTATTAAGATTATATTATCAGAAGCCCAGTGGAGTATGTAATAGAAGGTTATAGCCCACGGGGGCTCAGGGCCCATGTATAAAGCCCATGGTTTTTAAACCGTCATACTATGTAACTTGGGATGTAAGATAGAAAGAGTAGAGACCGAGGCGGACACTTTTATGAGCCACCCTCGGGACTCTGTAAACCGGATCGGGCGTCGCCTCCTATATAAAGGGATGACCCGGCCATGGTTCAGGACAAGAAACAACAGCTCGAGACACAGGAAAAGCGGATTCGCTCCCTGGTCATCGAAGCATAAGCAATACCACACCAAACTAGACGTAGGCTTTTACCTTCCTCGAAGGGGCCGAACTAGTAAAAAAATCCCTACGTCCTTCGTCCACTTAAACCCCTTTAAGCTAACCCGAGCGATGGCCTCACGACTAAGTTCTTTTACCAGGACATTTGCCGTGCTAAATCCACGACATCTAGTTCTTTTGCTTTTTGTGTGTTTTTTTGTTCGAGCTGTGTTCTTTGTAAGTTCAGCCAAGCTGCCGCTACTTATGGCTCATATTTGAAGCCTCCCCGGGTCTCTGCAACCCAACCCAATGAACGGCTCCAAGCCACCTGAAAGTAGCAATCTTATTTCTGGATCGATACTGCTACACGCCTATAACTGAATGAAGACTGGTATAGCCGGCAGTCTAAATCGTCTCTTCCAGGTATGAGTATTTTCCATCGTAATATAAGCCGGCCCTGGTTATGGACACCTATCCCAGGGCATTTGTTCTCTGTTTATGTGTAGGATAAATGTTATATTGATCTACACAAGTCAATACTTTCACAAGCATATAAAGTCATATTTCGATGCTTGGCAGATTAATAATATCATACAGATGTAGAGCCGTGCACGGTGGCACAACAGATTCAAGTTCAACTACCCTATTACAAGATTCTATGAGCCAATCAAAATAAGTGTTTTCTAAACATGATCAAGCATATGAACCGCCCAGCGGCTCATTCTCCTTGGCCTTGCTTCTTTGAAGCGTCCGGGTTATCCCTCTCCGGTTCTTCGGCCTCCTCTATCTGAAAGTTTTGAGATAGCCAATCGATGCCAGCCAAAGCTTCAAATTCAGCTTCTTCATCGATAAGATCAGACGGGTCAATTTCAGGGGCAAAAGTATGCTTACTGATTGGAGGGATTAGCTCCATCACTTTGTAAGCCGGAGTGGGCATCTTCTGGTTTTCAAGGCTGTAAGCTGTCTGATATCTCGACAGATCTGTCTCACTAGCAATCATGTTGGAAAAAGGGCGGATGTCTTTAACACAGGCAGGGAAATCCTTTTGGTCAAAGGCTGTACCATCCTCCTTCAAACTTGGATAGCTAGTGGCCAAGTCGGCTGGATCTAACTCTTGTACCCATGCCTTAGCCCGGCTCAAAGCTGTTACCGCACCGGCTCTCGCAGATGACCGCTTCATCTCATCAAACCTGGCAGGCAGTACAGACAGTCTCCTCAATACATCTACAAAAAGTTTTGGTGCCTGGTTGGACGGAGAGACAGTAGCTAATGTGCGCTGAGCTCCAGTGTATAACTACTCCACAAGGGTGTAAATGGCTTTAAGTTTTACAAGCGGCTCTCTGCCAAGATTACTGCTTCTGCTACCTACACGAGTCATAAATTGGTCAGTGGCGGCTTATGTTACTTAAAGAAAATTTCAATTTGCAACATGGCGGCTTACCGAAGATAGCTGAAGTCATGTTACTTAAAGAAAATTTCAATTTGCAACATGGCGGCTTACCGAAGATAGCTGAAGTCATTTCAGAGACATGATGCTTTAACCGGTGAGTTCAGCTGTCACCTTTTCAAGGGTTGATTGGGCTTTTTCAGCTCTCTGCATCAAGGCGGTTCTCTCTTCAGCCCAAACCGACTTCTCTGTTTCAAATTCAGCCTTCAGCTTATTCGTTTCAGTAAGACTAAATTAAAACTTTGATTCCGCCTTCTGGGTCTCAGATTCTTGAAACTTATGCTGTCTCTTTGCATCATCTAATTGCTCTTGCAATTCAGCAGTGGTATCCTGTACAAACAAAGAGAATATGAAGCAAATTACTTTCCGGTTTACAAGAATTGAAGTCCCAAGCCTTTTGCAAGCAACAACACTTGGCACTTGGGGCTAATGGATGCTGAAGTGCTTTTTATGTCCCGATTCATATCAATAAAGTTCCAAGCACTTTGCAAGCAAGAGTACTTGGCACTTGGGGGCTAATGCATATTGCTTCTTTATTATCATTCATTTTATACTAACCCGGTGGCAAGATAATCATTGCCTTCGGCTTATGAGGGGTATACATGCAAGTTCTATACAAGGAAAAATAGGACCGACTCATTCATGCTGATTAAGCCGGCCCTTGGGGGCTACACATGCAACCTTCATCAAAGACATATTTCCTATCAAGATGTGTGCCAGTTCATAAAGGAGTCAATTACTATACACATTATTCTAAAGTCTACACCATATTCCCTTCAATCATATCCAATAGACTTGGGGCCTGGAATGATGTATATAATTTGGTTAAGAATCTTACCTCAAATTTCTTGTGCATCTGCTTCACCATGTCAATCTCAAGGTCACGACTGTTGTGGACTTGACTGAGATATCCATAAAGTACTTCACCGCTGCTCAACTGGGCGTATTGAGCCATGTCGAACCTTACTCTCCGTTTCTCAACTAGCTCTTGCTTGGCAGTGTGTTTGGCCAGAAAGTTGGATTGACCGGCTCTCTAAAAGCAGTACCAGTGATTGTAACATCTTCAGTTTGGTTCTCTGCCGGCTCAAACAGGGCCGGCGGTTCAGCAGTTGCAGAGTCGACCTTGGCAAGATCAATAGAGGCATCAGGAGTTTCAGGAGGAGCATCATGAGTAGCTTCCTAGGTTGGCCTCTGAACATCTGTTGCTAAAACTTGCTGCTCCGGCTCAAAGACTTTTGGATCAGCAGACGGTTTACTCGCCTTGGCTCTCTTAATGGGCTTGGCTTGGCCACTGCACGGGTTAAAGTGAGTCAGTACAAAGTTATAAAGATTCAAGGAAAAGATGAACAGGGAAGAAATTGTTACCCAGGGACAGTCTTGAAAGCTGGTAGTTGATTTTGAGATGAATCACTAGATGAAGAGCGAGAGGCTTCCTAATAGTTTGAATCGGAAGAGTTTAGTGGTTGACGAATAAAGACCCGCCGGTGGGTGAAGAGAGTTTAAGTGTGGAAAGACCTCATTTCGGCGCTTCCGTCGAGTTGGAGTATTCCCTAAACCGGAGGACAATTCTTCTTCCCCAGAGTTTCGAGTCTGACGCCAGCTCTCGTGTTGCTGTTGCTTCAAAAGAAAGTGAGGATCTAAATGAGCTGAAGCGTGTGAAAATCTTACTTTCCAGATTACCCGTCGAATTTTTTGTGTTGGCAAGGATTCTGAGCCGGAGGAAATAGTAATTACCTCTTCATCTATGGCATGGCTGGCCTCCGTGTCGTCCTGACAGTAATCAGTGTCAATAAGATATCTGAAAAAGGAGCTAAGAGAGTCAAGGGTTACCTCTGACTCAGTACTGTAGTTCAGTTCAAACAATTCAGAAGGGCCGGTTTTCTTCTTTGTCTTTTTTACAGACTTTTTGGTGGCTTTCTCGACAACTCTGGCCTTTTTTGCAGCTTTATGGTCATATGCTTTCTTCCAGAAAGCCGACTTAGCCTGTGAAGAGCAGTAATTTTCAGTTGACAGGAGAGTCAGAACGATAAATACAGGACAGTTAAAGTTAAGAATCACCTCTGGTTCCGGGTTAAGTTTGCAGAAAGGCCTCAGACCCACCTTGCTGCAGTCTCCCAGGCTCTCGTTTAAGAGGGTCTTGGTCATATCTATGAGTACATCCTCCTCCAAATCCCTAGGACTGTGACGTAATGGAACTGAGGTTTCACCGGTATAGTTGCACATTAAGCCGGTCCTATGGCTTAACGGAACGATTCGCCAAGCGAGCCAGCATCGGACCAAGTCAATTCCGGTCATCCCGTTTCGTAGTAGGGCTTTTACTTTGGCAAGAGTGGGAGCAATTTTCTTGCGTTCTACGGCAGTAAGTTTCTCAGCAAGAGGATGCTTGGTGTCTAAACGCTGGATATGATAACCCGACAATGGATGCTCATCAGCCAGGGAAGTGTCCAGGTTTGATTCCAGTCTTTGGGGTCACTTGGCAGACAGGCATCAGGGAATATAGAGTCTCTTCTTCTTTGAATTGAGCTGGCTCCAAGTTCCAAACTAGGCCCGTTGGTGTACTCATTCTGGCGGTTTAAATAAAAGAACTCTCTGAAGAGCAAGAGGCTGGGTTCCTCTTGAAGATACACTTCACAGAAGACCTGGAAGTTGCAGATATTTGACACAGAATTGGGTCCGATGTCCTGTGGATGGAGCTGGAAAAACTGCATAACATCCCAGAAGAATTTAGAGTCAGGCGGTGAAAAACCACGGTTCATGTGATCAGAAAAGACAATAACTTCATCGTCCTTTGGAGTAGGTCTCTCTTCACCCGGTTTAGGGGCGCGATAGTGCATAACTGATTTCTTTGGCAGATATCCAATTTTGACAAAATCAGCAAGCGTAGCCTCACTGACAACGGAAGAGACCCAGTTGCATGTGGTGACAGTCTTCGGCGACATTACGAACAAAGAAGCCTACAAGAAAGAAAATTATTGTCGGTTCAAACTTCATTCATTAAAACCGGAAATCAGACTACGATGGATAATTCGGCATGGCGGCTTAAATGGGGCCTAATGGCATAAGAATAGTCATAAACTAGAAAATTAAGCTGCCATGACAAGCACGGATTTTAAGGAAAGCAGATTTCACTAAGTGTGGGGACAAATAGTTTTCATAGATTAAAAGTGCAACTTTGGATCTACAGCAGCTAAGAAAATAAAGCTAAAAGCAACGAACGGGCATGCCTAAGATCAGTATGACGCAGTTCGTGGAGATGAATCAGTCTTTTCGCATAGATGAGGCATTACAATATTTGCTAAAGAGATGTTATCAACACTATCGTGCGGAGGAATATCAAGTTCGGGAGGAAAGCCATAGTTGTAGAATTAGAAGGAGACGAACTCCGGCGAGTTTTTTGGGAACCCTAATAGATCTAAGAAGTGAAGAAAGAGAAGAACATGCCTGAACGAGTGAATGACAACGGCATGTGGAAGAGATATGATCACGTCAAGTTGATGTTGCGGCCGCTGTTCAAGACGAGGCAGAGGACGACGGTGCCGGTGGAGCTCGGGTGCATGAATGTCGCGATAAAGGAGATGAAGAGGAAGAAGGCAAGGGGAGAGAATGGAAAGGGACTCGTGGCCCTATTTATAAGCCGAGTGGATAAAGGTCACGCGTGAGAATTGAGGAGGCGGAAAAACAGGTAAGTAACAATGCAGGCACCTCGATTATCGGAATCTCAATAAATGTGGAGATTTGTTAAAGATCTGGGCAGTTCAAAAGTAAGTGACAAGTGACGTCATGGCGGGTTACCACCATTTCAAGGGCTGACGTCATGGCGGGTTATAATTTCATGTGAGAAGATGAAGAAAGATTGACATGAACAAGTTCAAATCAACCTAGGGCCTAATGTTGGGGATATAAGTATTTTATATGACCCACCCAGGAGGGTGTGATAGCCTGGCTTATTAGGGATGGTAGACTACTCATATCAATAAGGAATTCTTTCTTTTCCGGGAGCCCATTCGGAAAGAACTCCTAAGTTAAGCATGCTCATCTTGGAGTAGTTTCAGGATGGGTGACCGACCGGGAAGTTTCTCCCGGGTTCGCACGAAGTGCGCAGAAAAGACTAGTATTGATATGTGAGGCCAGTCTAGATCCCGCCAGGAGTAACGACCACCGGCGGGTGTGTCCGGGGCATTACAGAGGGGCTGGGTTACCCAATGGCGGTCCATGGGCCAAGCCCAGAAGCATGTTGAAGATGGCGGTTTAATGAGAGTAATTCATAAAGGGCCAAGTCCCAAAGCGGCTTAAGGCCTGTAAGTATATACCGCCATGTATGTTAAACTTGAATTGTAAGGCATGTAACAACGAGTCACCGAGCCGGACATGATTGTATGCGCCGGCCGGGACTCCGTAGGCCGCAGGGCATCAACCCGTGTATATAAGGGGACAACCCGACAGCGGCTTAGGGCAAGAAAACAACAGATCAAGAGCTAGGCAAGCATATTCGCTCCCTAGCAATTGACACCCCAGCAATTCCACCTCAAACTGGATTAGGTTTTACCCTCACCGCAAGGGGCCGAACCAGTATAAACTTCCTATGTCTCTTGTCCCGTTTTAACCCCTTTATGCTAACCACGTCGCTATGGCTCCGCAATTAAGTCCTTTCCTTAGGACATCTGCCATGACAACTCCACGATAGGGCTAGTTGTCAAGTCACTCTCACTCTCAATATGGTGGCAAAAGTCATTCAAGTCATCATACATCGCCGTGGTCGAAGGGAAAATCCCATGCTCAACCATCTCGTAATTATCGCCGTGGATGAAGGCCGAAGATGGCACATTAATGTCTACTACGCAACCTTCTTCTTGTAGACGTTATTGGGCCACCAAGTGCAGAGGTTTGTAGGACAGTAGCAAATTTCCCTCGAGTGGACGACCTAAGGTTTATCAATCTGTGGGAGGCATAGGATGAAGATGGTCTCTCTCAAACAACCCTGCAACGAAATAACAAAGAGTCTCTTGTGTCCCCAACACACCCAATACAATGATAAATTATATAGGTGCACTAGTTCGGCGAAGAGATGGTGATACAAGTGCAATATGGATGGTAGATATAGGTTTTTGTAATAAGAAAATATAAAAATAATAAGGCAGCAAGTGGTAAACGTGAGCATAAATGGTATAGCAATGATATGAATCAAGGCCTAGGGTTCATACTTTCACTAGTGCAAGTTCTCTCAACAAGGATAACATAATTGGATCATATTACTAGCCCTCAACATGCAAAAAAGAGTCACCCCAAAGTAACGAATAGCCGAGAACGAACGAAGAGATTATGGTAGGGTACGAAATCACCTCAAAGTTATTCTTTCTGATCGATCTATTCAAGAGTCCGTAGTAATGTTCAATCTATCATAGAGTTCGTACTAGAATAACAACTTAAGATACGAATCAACCAAAACCCTAATGTCACCTAGATACTCCATTGTCACCACAAGTATCCGTTGGCATGATTATACGATATGCATCACACAATCTCAGAAACATCTATTCAACCAACACATAGAGCTTCAAAGAGTGCCCCAAAGTTTCTACCGGAGAGTCAAGACGAAAACGTGTGCCAACTCCTATGCATAGATTCCCAAGGTCACGGAACCCACAAGTTGATCACCAAAATATACATCAAGTAGATCACATGATATCCCATTGTCACCACAGATAAGCACATGCAAGACATACATCAAGTGTTCTCAAATCCTTAAAGACTCAATTCGATAAGATAACTTCAAAGGGAAAACTCAATCCATTACAAGAGAGTAGAGGGGGAGAAGCATCATAAGATCCAACTAAAATATCAAAGCTCACGATACATCAAGATCGTGCCATCTCAAGGACACTTGAGAGAGAGATCAAACATATAGCTACTGGTATGTACCCTCAGCCCCGAGGGTGGACTACTCCCTCCTCCTCATGGAGAGCGTCGGGATGATGAAGATAGCCATCGGAGAGGGATTTCCCCTCCGGCAGGGTGCCGGAACAGGGTCTAGATTGGTTTTCGGTGGCTACAGAGGCTTTCGGCGGCGGAACTCCCGATCTAGGTTATTTTCCGGAGGTTTCTGTATATATAGGAGGTGTTGGAGTCGGGGCCAAGCAAGGGGGGCTACGGGCTGTCCACGAGGGGGGGAGGGGCACGGGCCCTGTGGGGGGCACATGCCCCCCACCCTCGTGGGCAGCCTGTGGGTCCTCTCGTCCCCATCCGGCACTTCCTGGGCTTCTTTAGGTCCAAAAACAGCCTCCGTTGATTTCCAAGTCAATTGGGCTCCGTTTGATATTCCTTTTCTGTAAAACCCTAAAACAGGAAAAAACATAAACTGGCACTGGGCTCTGGGTTAATAGGTTAGTCCCAAAAATAATATAAAAGTGTATAATAAAGCCCATAAAACATCCTAGAAGGATAATATAATAGCATGGAACAATCAAAGATTATAGATACACTTGAGACGTATCAGCATCCCCAAGCTTAATACCTACTCGTCCTCGAGTAGGTAAATGATAAAAAAAGAATTTTTGATGTGGAATGCTAACAATGTAATTCTCTTAATTGTGGCATGAATGTTCAGATCTTAAAGATTCAAGATAAAAGTCTATATTGACATAAGAAATAATAATACTTCAAGCATATTAACAAATAAATCATGTCTTCTCAAAATACTATGGCTAAAGAAAGTTATCCCTGCAAAATCATATAGTCTAGCTATGCTCCCTCTTCATCACACAAAATATTCATATCATGCACAACTCCAGTTTCAGCCAAGCAATTGTTTCCATACTCTATTCTTTCAAACTTTTCAAGTTTCACGCAATACATGAGCGTAAGCCATGGACATAGCACTATGGGTGGAATAGAGAGGTGGTTGTGGAGAAGACAAAAATGAGGGAGGATAGTCTCACATCGACTAGGCGTATCAATGGGCTATGGAGATGCCCATCAATGGATATCAATGTGAGTAAGTAGGGATTGCCATGCAACGGATGCACTAGAGCTAAATATGTATGAAAGCTCAACAAAAGAAACTAGTGGGTGTGCATCCAACTTGCTTGCTCATGAAGACCTAGGGCATTTGAGGAAGCCCATCGTTGGAATATACAAGCCAAGTTCTATAATGAAAATTCCCACTAGTATATGAAAGTGACTAAACATGAGACTCTCTATCATGAAGAACATGGTGCTACTTTGAAGCACAAGTGTGGAAAAAGATAGTAGCAATTGTCCCTTTTTCTTTTCTTTTCTTTTTTTTTCTCTCTCTTTTTTTTGGGCCCTTTTTTTCTTTGGCCTTTTTTTTGGAGGGGCTTTCTTTATTTAGCCTTTACTCACACGGGACAATGCTCTAATAATGATGATGATCACACTTTCATTGAATTACATCTCGATATTACAACTCGATACTAGAACAAAGTATGACCCTATATGAATGCCTCCGGCGGTGTACCGGGATGTGCAATGAATCAAGAGTGACATGTATGAAAAATTATGCATGGTGGCCTAGCCACAAATACGATGTCGAATACATGATCATGCACGACAATATGACAATATGAAGCATGTCATATGAACGGAACGGTGGAAAGTTGCATGGCAATATATCTTGGAATGGCTATGGAAATGCCATGATAGGTAGGTATGGTGGCTGTTTCGAGGAAGATATATGGTGGCTGTTTTGAAGAAGGTATATGGTGGGTGTATGGTACCGGCGAAAGTTGCGCGGTACAAGAGAGGCTAGCAGTGGTGGAAGGGTGAGAGTGGGTATAATCCATGGACTCAACATTAGTCAAAAGAACTCATATACTTATTGCAAAAATTTACGAGTCATCAAAACAAAGCAATCAATGCATGCTCCTAGGGGGGAAGTTGGTAGGAGTTAACCATCGCGCGCCCCCGACCTCCACACAAAGGATGACACTCTACTAATACATCATGCTCTAACTTCGTCACATAGCGGTTCACCATACGTGCATGCTACGGGAATCACTAACTTTAACACAAGCATTTATTGATTTCATAATGACTCCACTAGCATGACTCTAATATCACTATCCTCATATCTCAAAACAATTATCAAGCAACCAACTTCTCATCATATTCAATGCACTTAGTGTGGAAGTTTTTACTACATTGATATTGGATGTCTATCATGTGAAGGCTAGTTTCGTAGCCAAAGCACATTACAATGTTGTTCTACTAGACTCTCAAAAGGATATAAGTGAAGCATGAGAGTTCATCTATTTCTTCAAAATAAAACCACAGCCATGCTCTAAAAGATATAAGTGAAGCACTAGAGCAAAAGACAAACTACTCCAAATGATATAAGTGAAGATCAATGAGTAGTTGAATAATTATGTAACTATGTGAAGACTCTCTAACATTTAAGAACTTCAGATCATGGGATATTATTCAAACAGCAAGCAAAACAAAATAAACTAAATTGATGCTCCAAGCAAAACACATATCATGTGGTGAATAAAAATATAGCTCCGATTATAGTTACCGATAGATGAAGACAAAAGAGGGGAAGCCTTCCCGGGGCATCCCCAAGCTTAGGCTTTTGGTTGTCCTTTAATTTTACCTTGGGGTGCCTTGGGCATCCCCAAGCTTAGGCTCTTGCCACTCTTTGTTCCATAGTCCATCAAAGCCATAATCAAAACTTGAAAACTTCAGAACACAAAACTTAGAAAAAAATCTCGTGAGCTCCGTTAGTATAAGAAAACAAACCACTACTCAAAGTTACTACAATGAATTCATTCTTTGTTTATATTGGTGTTAAACCTACTGTATTCCAACTTCTCTATGACTCATACTTCCCAAAACTACTCATAGATGCATTGAAATAAGCAAACAACACACGAAAAACAGAATCTGTCAAAAACAGAACAGTCTGTAGTAATCTGCATATTTAGCATACTTCTGTAACTCCAAAACAATCAAACTAAATTGGCAAACGTGAGGAATTTTTCTATTAATCATATGCAAAAAGAATCAACTAAATAGCACGCTCCAGTAAAATCTGGTGACCATTCTAGCGAGTGCTAACGATTCTGTTTTTCACAGCAAGATCATATAAACTTCAGACAAGTCTTCCCAAAGGTTCTACTTGGCACAAAAACTAATTAAAACATAAAACACACATCTAAAAAGAATCTAGATGCAATATTTATTCCTAAACAGAAGCAAAAACAAAGAAACTAAAATAAAGTTGGGTTGCCTCCCAACAAGCTATCGTTTAACGCCCCAAGCTAGGCATGATGATTTCAATGATGCTCGCGTAAAAGATAAGAATTGAAACATAAAGAGAGCATCATGAAGAATACGACTAGTACATTTAAGTCTAAGCGACTTCCTATGCATAGGGATTTTTTGAGCAAACAACTTATGGGAACAATAATCAACTAACATAGGAAGGGAAAACGAGCATAACTTCAAGATTTTAAGCATATAGAGAAGAAACTTGATATTATTGCAATTTCTAGAAGCATATGATCCTCTCTCATAATAATTTTCAAAGGCATAATGAATGAATTCAACAATATAACCAGCACATAAAGCATTCTCTTCATGATCTACTTGCATAGAAATTTTACTACTCCCATCATAAGCAAAATTCCTCTCATTCATAGTAGTAGGAGGAGCAAATTCAACAAAATAATTATCATGTGAAGCATAATTCAATTGAAAACTAAAATCATGATGACAAGTTTCATGGTTATCATTATTCTTAATAGCATACAAGTCATCACAATAATCATCATAGATAGCAACTCTGTTCTCATAATCAATTGGAACCTCTTCCGAAATAGTGGATTCATCACTAAATAAAGTCATGACCTCTCCAAATCCACTTTCATCAATATAATCACCATAAATAGAAGGTATGCTTTCATCATAATAAATTTGCTCATCAAAACTTGGGGGGCTAAACATATTATCTTCATCAAACATAGCATCCCCAAGCTTGTGGCTTTGCATATCATTAGCATCATAGATATTCAAAGGATTCACACTAACAACATTGCAATCATGCTCATCATGCACATATTTTATGCCAAGCATTCTATGTAATTCATCTTCTAGTACTTGAGCAAAATTTTCCTTCCCATCATTTTCATGAAAGAAATTATATAGATGAAGCATATGAGGTAACCTTAATTCCATTTTTTGTAGTTTTCTTTTATAAACTAAACTAGTGATAAAACAAGAAACTAAAAGATTTGATTGCAAGATCTAAAGATATACCTTCAAGCACTCACCTCCCCAGCAACGGTGCCAGAAAAGAGCTTGATGTCTACTACGCAACCTTCTTCTTGTAGACGTTGGGTGGCCTCCAAGTGCAGAGGTTTGTAGGACATTAGCAAATTTCCCTCAAGTGGATGACCTAAGGTTTATCAATCCGTGGGAGGCGTAGGATGAAGATGGTCTCTCTCAAACAACCTGCAACCAAATAACAAAGAGTCTCTTGTGTACCCAACACACCCAATACAATGGTAAATTGTATAGGTGCACTAGTTCGGCGAGGAGATGGTGATACAAGTGCAATATGGATGGTAGATATAGGTTTTTGTATTAAGAAAATATAATAACAGCAAGGCAACAAGTGGTAAACGTGAGCATAAATGGTATAGCAATGATAGTAATCAAGGCCTAGGGTTCATACTTTCACTAGTGCAAGTTCTCTCAACAAGGATAAAATAATTGGATCATATTAGTAGCCCTCAACATGCAACAAAGAGTCACCCTAAAGTAACTAATAGCGGAGAACAAATGAAGAGATTATGGTAGGGTACGAAATCACCTCAAAGTTATTCTTTCTAATCGATCTATTTAAGAGTCCGTAGTAACGTTCAATCTATCATAGAGTTCGTACTAGAATAACACCTTAAGATACAAATCAACCAAAACCCTAATGTCACCTAGATACTCCATTGTCAACTCAAGTATCCGTTGGCATGATTATACGATATGCATCACACAATCTCAGAAACATCTATTCAACCAACACATAGAACTTCAAAGAGTGCCCCAAAGTTTCTACCGGAGAGTCAAGACGAAAACGTGTGCCAACCCCTATGCATAGATTCGCAAGGTCACGGAACCCACAAGTTGATCACCAAAACATACATCAAGTAGATCACATGATATCCCACTGTCACCATAGATAAGCACGTGCAAGACATACATCAAGTGTTCTCGAATCTTTAAAGACTCAATCCGATAAGATAACTTCAAAGGGAAAACTCAATCCATTACAAGAGAGTAGAGGGGAGAAGCATCATAAGATCCAACTAAAATAGCAAAGCTCGCGATACATCAAGATAGTGCCATCTCAATAACACGAGAGAGAGAGATCAAACACATAGCTACTGGTACATACACTCAGCCCCGAGGGTGGACTACTCCCTCCTCGTCATGGAGAGCGCCGGGATGATGAAGATAGCCACCGGAGAGGGATTCCCCCTCCGGAAGGTTGCCGGAACAGGGTCTAGATTGGTTTTCGGTGGCTACAGAGGCTTTTGGCAGCGGAACTCCCGATCTAGGTTATTTTCCGGAGGTTTCTGTATATATAGGAGGTGTTGGAGTCGGGGCCAAGCAAAGGGGGGGCTACGGGCTGTCCACGAGGGGGGGCACGCGCCCCCACCCTCATTGGCAGCCCGTGGGTCCACTCGACCCCCTCCAGCACTTCCTGGGCTTCTTTAGGTCCAAAAACAGCCACCGTTGATTTTCAGGTCAATTGGGCTACGTTTGATATTCCTTTTCTGTAAAACCCTAAAACAGGAGAAAAACAGAAACTGGCACTGGGCTCTGGGTTAATAGGTTAGTCCCAAAAATAATATAAAAGTGTATAATAAAGCCCATAAAACATCCTGGAAGGATAATATAATAGCATGGAACAATAAAAAATTATAGATACGTTGGGGACGTATCACACATCATCACTCTCGCCTCCAAAGATGGAAGCATTATCCTTGCTCGTCACCATGTTGTTCGCCTCCAAAGCTTGGTCCTCAAATGGATCCGTAGTCGTAGTCGTCGCCACACGGTCTTGAAAAAGAGTCGAAGTAGACTCAACATCATCAATGCCCCAGAGAGGGATGGCGGTGGAGTCGAACCTGGGAGTGTCTTCTTGGAGCTCGTTGGGCTTGGACATCATGGTGGTACAACCCTCATGCTCGCCGTCTTGGAGCTTGGTCCTCTAGAAGTGTGCTTCTGGTGGAGAAGCCTTGGCCTTCATGAGTTCTTCTTCGGCCTTGAGAGCACCAATGTAGTTGTTGTCGAGGGAGTTGTAGTTCTCGAGGAAGATAGTCTTGGAGATGTCGTTGTTCAATCCCATCATGAAGTGGAACTTCATCAAAATGGGGTTGTCCATGCCGGCTCGTCATAAGGCATTCTTCATCTCCTTGAAGTCCTCGTCGATGGACTTGGATCCTTGGATGGCGTTCTCCAATTGGCATAAGTTGTTCCATGTAGGTGGGAGGCACGAACTCTCGCCGCAAAGATTTCTTTGTCTTTGGCCAACTCATGTCATAGTCCTCTGAAGGTGTGTGAGACCACCATGTCGATGCGAAGTCGTGGAAGTTTCTTGTGGCGCACTTCACTTGATATCCAGGAGGAACTTGATGTAGCATGAGGTAGTCGTCCATCAAGCGTTCCCACTCGAGATACTCCTCGGGTTCTTGAGTCCCATAAAAAAGAATCGCATGGTCGTTGTCGAGGTCGTAGCAACTCGTGGAAGTCGAGGACTTGAGCTTGGGGAGATTCTCTTGACCATAAGCTTGAGGTGCTTGTGGGCGAAGATGTCGTATGTCGAAAGGCGAAGATGCCTAGAAGTCACTTGGCGAAGATGCAAAGGTCCAAGGTCAAGTCGTTGAGGGGTTGTTGGTGTTGAGCTCGTGACCTCCATGTTCTTGTCATTGATGGTGTCGATGCCGATGTGATCTTGCTGAAGATGGTAGCTCGGAAGGATGTGCACTTGAGCATCTTCTCGAAGATGAGGGAGACCTCTTAGCGGTCTTGATGAGGGCGTTGTGCTCCTCCATTTGAGAATCCATGTGTGCGCGCAAGTGGTTCGCCATGGCATCGAACTTGTCGTTGTTGGTGTAGACCGAAGTATATGAAGTGCTTTGCCTATCAATCACAAGACTCGAGGAAAGGTGAGTAGGAAATGAGATAAATAACGCAGAGTTACCTTTTCCCAATGTTGAGGATATATCCCGTTTCACTCAATGTGAAATGAAAGAATAGTGGAATTGGTACTGTCGTGGAATTGGCACGGCAGATGTCCGGTTTAGAGGACTTAGGTGTGAGGCCATCGCGCGGGTTAGCTTAAAGGGGTTAAAAGCACACAAAGGACATAGAGGGTTTATACTAGTTCGGCCCCTTCGATGAAGGTAAAAGCCTAAGTCTAGTTTGGTGTGGTATTGCTTGTGCATCGATGAACAGGGAGCGGATCGCTTGCCTGTGTCTCGACTTGTTGTTGCTTGTCCTTGAACCGTCGCCGGGTAGTCCCTTTATATAGGAGGCGACGCCCGGTCCGGTTTACAGAGTCCCGAGGCCGGTTCATAATCGTGTCCGCCTCGGTCTCTACTCTTTCTATATTACACCTCAAGTTACATGATATGACGGTTTACAAACCGTAAGCTTTACACATGGGCCCTGAGGCTCTATGGGTCGTAACCTCTGGTTCATACTCTACTGGGCTTATGATAATACAACTATGTTAGTGTAATCTGGATCTTCCTGGCCGGTTTATACCTGCTAGTAATATCCCTGACATTAGGCCCCAAATTGATTTGAACTTGTTCATGTCAGTCTTCTAAGTCTTGCATAAATCTCTTCTCTGCAATTTATCTGTTTCATAAACCGGCCATGACGTCACCTCCAGGAATCGCCTTAATCCTTCGTGACATCACCTCCGCATTTATTGCTCACCTCTGTCTGTTACCTTTGTTAAATGTCATCCCGAAAATCGAGGCAACAGTGCAATCTTTATCCAATCTCTGACCTCCTCGATTCCCGCGCTTACCGTTTCACCTCTTCGGCTTATAAATACCGCTGGGGTCTGCCTCTTTTTCCCCTTCTGCCTTCGTATTCCTCTATCTCCGTCGCTCGAAGCTCCGCCGCCGCTCTTCGAGCTCCTCGTCGTCCTCGAGCTAAGGCCGCTGCATCACCCTGAACATGACCAGAACGGTTCACCGTCATTGTCTGCTACGTCAGGTACTCTTTCCTTTTCCCTCCAGATCTTGATCTAAGGTTTCGTTCGTTGCTCCGCCATGAAAAACCTTGAAGCTTTGCTATTCATCCCTATAAGTTTTGACCTTGCTGTAGATTCAAACCTTATTTAGATTCGTCTTGGATGCGCTCCTGCACCGTGCTCACGTCCTTAGTTCCTCTAGCTTACCAGCTTAGATTTGATCTGTAGAAAACCTCCGTGGTTCTTCCTGCATATGACTTGCATATATTTCATCTTTTTCTTATGCCTCAGATCCATTTTTACTTCAGCCTTCTGTGGAAAAATGTTTTTTCACACTATAGATCTGTAGCCTGACTTCTCCGGTTTAATCAATCATACGCTTTCTTTGACGGGTTAGAAGTAGGCCCCTATATGTAATTGACGGTTTAGCTTCATCTTTCTCTATGATAAACCGGTAACTGTTCGCCTCGCATCTGTTTCCGGATTGCCAATGCCATTAGTCCCTTGTCTAAACCGTCGATTGAGTTCATAATTTTACACGATGCTCCGGTTTATACTTTAGCAATTGGTGAACCGGATTGTGCACTGTATTTTTCAGCGTTTCTTCATTCAAGATGACTGCCAAGCAATTCGTAGCTTGCAACTGGGCTCCTTCCCGCATTACTGAGGATGATTTAACGAACGCCGCTTTAATTGGTATTCTGGGCCCTAAGGAGGTTCTGAACTGGCGGGCCCCAGGAGATGAGTGTCCACCTACTCCTAAGGAAGGAGAGGTCATTGTTTTCTTTGATCACCTGGCCCGGGGTTTTAGCCCCCCCCCCCCGGTTCAAAATTCTTTCGGGATGTGCTAGCCGCTTTTCAACTCCATCCTCAAGACGTAGGTCCGAACTCTATATCAAATGTCTGCAATTTTGAAGTCTTCTCATAAGCATATCTTCAAGAAGAATCATCAATGGATCTGTTCAGAGACTTTTTCCATTTAAACTGGCGGACAGAGTTTTCTGACGGGCCGCATCAAGAACTAGGCGGCGTCAGCATTCAAAAGAGAAAGGACGTGAGCTTTCCTCATGCTGCCCTTCACACGCACCCCAAGGAATGGAACCAATCGTGGTTCTATTGCAAAGATACTTCACCTGAAGGGGAAAATCCACTGTCGGGTTACCGTGCATATCGCCTACCTGAGGATCATCCACCTACCACGGCACCTCAGTGCCCAGACCGTGCCCGGTTTGCCCTTCAACTTTCTAAGCTTAGGGCCTATATGGCCAACGGCTTAACCGGAGTAGACTTTGTTCGCTGTTGGCTTGCCTGGAGCATTTTTCCACTGAGCCGGTGTTCAGGGCTGATGTGCGAGTATACCGGAAAACCGGATGATCCTCAGTGCCACATTGACATAATACTTCCTGAGAAAGAAGTCGCTGAATCCGCAAAGAAAATGCTCAACATCTCTCTGGAAGAGTGTAGCCGGACCGGTTTAGCTCCATTCTGTGAAAACAATAAACCGCCAGCAGTAAGTTCTTTCTGATCTTTTCTGTCTGTTCTGATCCGGCCATATCAATTGTCTTCCATTTATTTCCTATCTTTTGCACAAGCCAATGACCCCTTCTGGAAGAGGAAACTTCAAGATAAATCGGCCAAACAACCACGCCGGGAGACGTATGCTATCAAGAAGAAGAGAGCGGTTGCTGCCTCCGGTTCACATCCTGAGGAAGATGATCCGGATTCCGAGGTACGAGTTAAACCTGATATGTTTTAATCTCCCCTTATCCAAATTTATGTTAACAGTGCCTTCCCGTAGGATCTGGCTGAAGGAAGTAAAGCGGCGGAAGTTGAGGTAATTTCTCTCTCTTCAGACTCAGAACCGCTGCCCCCCAAAATCCGCCGGGTGTCCCGGAAATACCCTTTTTCTCATCCTTACGCTCAATTGGACACCAAATTTCTTTTGAAGAAGCAGCAGCATGAGGCGCGCTGGACCACACGCCATAGTGGCCATGTAGTGGAGTCCTCCGGAATACCTCTCACTCCAGCTCGCAGGCGCCGCTTTGAGGTTTTACTTTCTCCAACTCTCCTTCATCCAAAAGCCGGGCTCATACGTAAACCGCTTAAACCGTCTGATCCTAACTATCAGGAGGCTCCTTTGTCCTCTTCCGGCGAGTCGACTGCTACACAGGTCCCTATGCTAAAGACAGTGCCTGGGTAAGTCCTTTTCAACATCCAGTTCAGCTTTGTATTTGTACCCTTATGATTCTCATTGTTCCTTTGAGTTTTTTCAGCAAGCCGAAGCCTAGCAAGAAGGCGAAAGCTACCAAAGCGGCTGCCGAAACCGCTACCGTTGAACCGTCCACTGATCCGGTAGAAGTTATCCCTCCAGAAGATAATCGTGCAGCTCAGTTTGATGACCCTATTCCCATGGATCGTGACAATATTGCTGCTCCGGAGGATGTTAATACGGAGAATGTAGTTGAACCGGCGAGCTCTGTCCGGGTTAGCTCTCCTCAAGCTAGCCCGGCTCCTACTAGCCCGGCGCCTACTGCTGCTCCTATCTAGCCGACTGTTGCTTCATCCGCGGATTGTGAGATTACCGGATTCGGCTTTACCGCTCCTGCTGAGCCTGTCATCTTGGCCAAGCACACTACCGAAGAGGAAAAACTTCAACAAGAAAAAGGCAAGTGGAGCATGGACTTATCCAGCTATGCCGAGTTGAGTGCCCAAGAACTTCATTCTGGGTATTTGAACTTGCTTTTTACCAGCCGTGATTATGAATCCGGGTTGGTTAACATGATGAAGGATAAGTACGAGGTAATTTCATTTCCTTTACTTATCTTTGTTTTGTGTTCTTTGTAATCCTGTCTTTAGGCCATAGTAGCCCCCAAGTGCCGGTTTAGCTTCGTTGTAGATGAACCGGGACTTCCAGTGTATGGAAAATGAACTTAATTAGCCCCAAAGTGCCAGGGGTATAACTTGTTTTATGCGCCTGGGACTTCTCTGAAATTTTCTTTTGATACTTCAACAGCACATTATCCCCCAAGTGTCAAGTGGATAACTTGTTTATATGCTTGAGACTTGATTGACTTGTCTTCCTAATCCATTTGATTTCCTTGTAGGCTGGCTTGACCCGGAGGGCTGCATAGGTAATTGAACTCCGGGATAGATTGGCTGTTATTGAAACTGCTTCTGCCAAAGCCAATGAGGAACTTATGCTGAACCTAACCAACATGGAAAAATTGAAAAAGAACTTTGAAGCGGAGCGGTCCGCCTGGGAGGTGCAGAGAAATGGTCTTGAGAAAAGAGCAAAGGATGCTGAGGCTGCCCTTAATCCGGTTACGCAGGAATTGACCGGTTTAAGACGGCAAATAGAACTTATGACCTCTGCTATCTTTGGTGAGCACTCGACTGTATATGCTTTTCATCTTTGCAATCCTTGATCCACTCCGGTTTAACTTTGACAAACATATTTAGGGCGACGCATAACTCATCTTGGAGATGATGTCCGGAAGAAGCTCAAGGCCTCTTATACCCTGGTGGAGCAGCTATATTCCAGCGCTCAAAGGGTTATAAGTGCAATGTCCCATCAGAAACCGGCCCCAACTACTATCCAAGGTACTTTGGAGAAGCTATATGTCCTGCCTGTGCGCCTGGTGGAAGTAAAGAAATCTGCTGCACGGGCTGGCTCTCTTATAGCACTGACCCGGGCCAAGGCATGGGTTCCAGACTTTGATCCGGAAGAGGCTATGAACGGATATCCCAGTAATAAGGAAGATGGATCCACCTTCTCCGCCGAAGACCTCCGTGCCTTAACCAAAGAAATTCGCCCACTCGCCAGCAAACTTGCCGATGAAGCGGATCTGACCAGGTATCATCCGGCCTATGACTTAGAAAATGAACGGGTGGAGGGGCCGATTTATGACACCGAGAATCTGGTCCCGCTAGTGCGTGGCCATACTTTAGCTCCAGATATTGATCCGTCCGATCTTATTACTGAGGAAATGTACTTCCGTGCACTCTCCAAGATTGACTGGCGCGTTCCTGATTTCCAATCACTTCCTGAAGATGAAGAAGATCCGGAACAAGCCGACCCTCAGCCTTCGCAGCGTGAAGAGGAATCATAAATCGTCCGGTTTAATTCATAGCTGCTGCACACGTTCGCAAAAAACTTTAATCCGTTCGGGCCTGCAAGTGCCTTGTAATAGGATAATTCGAAACATTGTCTTTGTCCCAATTCGGATGTCACAGCTTGACTTGGTGTCTGCCAATTTTAATCCCTTGTCTGCTATGGTTGATCCGTCTAGGTTATCTGCATCTGCATATACAATGCTAAAAAGATGTCCTGGCGGTTTACCACCGGACCTATTATATTGCTCCCATAGACATATATTGAAAGAGTATCCGTTTTATGCCCAAAAATACTTCATACCTTTGATTAAGTGTGCCTGACGTCCTTAATCCGATAGGCATAATTGAATGTGTAGATTCTGATGAGGCTCTTGGCTCTCTTGGCGTTTGCCTGATGACTGTTCCGGGTTATGATAAACGCCGGCTTAAATCATGCTGGTGTTTATGACCCAGACTTTAAACTCATGCTAGTGTTTATGACCCAGACTTTTAACTTTTGTAGATATGTGGTCAACCTTGAAGTTGCCCAATTCCGGATCAATAAACTTGGTTAACCACAAAAACTTGTAGAATCGCAGAAGCAAAGCATTTTTTTGGCAAATAAGACCATGTAGTCGAGGCTTTTTACGAGCTGCCATACTCCAAATCGAGGCTTTTTATGAGCTGCCAGGCTCGAAATCGAGGCTTCTGATTCGAATGCGATCAGTAAACCGGACCAAAGGGGTTGAGCTAGGATTCGAATGCGACCATGTAGCCCCCAGTGGCCTTGAAATTTTGCCGATCAGTGGATTCGAATGCGATCCAAGGCGGACCCAAACGGGTTTTAAGCTATGATTCGAATGCGATCATATATACTAGACCAAAGGGGTTTAACTAGGATTCGAATGCGATCCGTAGCCCCCAGTGGCCTTGAGATTTTGCCGATCCGTGGATTCGAATGCGATCCAAGGCGGACCCAAACGGGTTTTAACATATGATTCGAATGCGATCATATATACTGGACCAAAGGGGTTGAGCTAGGATTCGAATGCGATCCGTAGCCCCCTATTGACCGTAGAGGCAGGGTACCTATATGAGAGTTGCGCTTGTATGGCAAACCCTGTTTTGTCCCTTTTAGATTTGTCCTGCATATCAAAATAGTTTGATCAAAGCATCTTTTTTTCTTGATGAAAATAATAAATATCAAGAGAAATAAAATTTAGATGGATATCACCTGAGTGAACCGCCATAAGACACTTATATTTGAAGAAGATGGCTGATCCCCCGGTTTACCGGGGGTGCCGGTTTATTTATTAATCATAATATATACA
This sequence comes from Secale cereale, assembly GCA_902687465.1. Taxonomy (NCBI): domain Eukaryota; kingdom Viridiplantae; phylum Streptophyta; class Magnoliopsida; order Poales; family Poaceae; genus Secale; species Secale cereale. The sequence goes on from LR738714.1 coordinate 314,398,147, forward strand.
GGATACATGAAGCGGAGCCCATGGCTCAAGTGTAGTAAGGCCACAGAAGAGCAATGTTGCACGGCCTCTTCGTCTCTTCCTCTGCTGTCCGTGAGTATTTATGTTCTCGAACATCCACCAGATAGTATGAACCATTGTGTAGGTTCTTGCTGACCACAAAGTGCCCTTCCCAAGGTGGGGATAACTTATGCATATCTGTCTGGTCTTGGATGAGCCAGAGCACCGGGTCCCCCTCCTGGAACATCCTGGTATTAACCCGACGGCTGTGATATCTGCGCAGGTCTTGCTGATAAATTGTTGATCGTGCCGCTGATATGTCACGCTCCTCATCCAGCCGGTCTAAGCTGTCTTGTCTTGCTTGTTCATTGGCCGCTTCAACATAATCTGCCACCCGTGGTGAGTCGTGTCGGATATCACTAGGGAGAACCACTTCAGCTCCATACACCATGAAGAAGGGCGTATAGCCCGTAGACCTGTTAGGCATAGTGTTGATGCTCCAGAGGACAAAAGGTAACTCCTCAACCCAGCACCCTGGTGTTCTTTGCAAGGAAGTCATAATCCGGGGCTTGATGCCTCGCAAGATCTCTTGGTTGGCCCTTTCAGCTTGACCATTGGATTGAGGGTGAGCTACTGAAGATACATCCAGGCGAATATGTTCCCTTTGGCAAAACTCTTCCATCTCTCCTTTAGATAGATTGGTGCCATTATCAGTAATAATGCTGTGTGGAAAGCCAAACCAAAAAATTACCTTTTTGATAAATTTAACCGCTATTGCCGCATCACCCTTACTGACAGGCTCTGCCTCAATCCACTTTGTAAACTTGTCCACTGCCACCAACAGGTTGGTTTTCTGATCTTGGGATCGTTTAAAAGGTCCAACCATATCAAGCCCCCAAGTCGCAAATGGCCAAGTAATTGGAATCATCCGCAGCTCCTATGCCGGAACAAGAGCACGCCATGAAAATTTCTGACAAGCGTCGCACCTCCGAACTAGATCCTCCGCATCAGCATGGGCCGTTAACTAGTAAAACCCGTGACGAAAAGCCTTGGCTACCAGTGATTTTGAACCGGTGTGATGACCACAATCTCCTTCGTGTATCTCTCGAAGAATATCACTACCTTCTTCCAATGATACACAGCGCTGAAATGCCCCAGAAACGCTGCGGTGATGAAGTTCTCCGTTAACGATGGTCATAGATTTTGATCGCCGGATTATCTGCCTAGCTTCATCCTCATCATCTGGCAACTCTCCTCGGCTCAGGTACGCCAATTAAGGGAGTGTCCAATCCAGAATAACATGAAGCACTGCAACCAGTTGTGCTTCCGGATTAGGAACAGCCAAATCCTCCTCCGATGGCACCTGAACTAATGGACTTTGTAATTCATCCAAGAAAGTATTTGGTGGAACCGGTTTACGCAGAGAGCCCAGTCAGCTTAGATCATCGGCCGCTTCATTTTTTCGCCGGTCTATGTGATCCACCTGATATCCTTTGAAACATCCTGCCACCGCTTCAACTTCTCGCCTGTAAGCTGCCATGAGAGGGTCTTTAGATTCCCACTTGCCAGACACTTGTTGCGCCACTAGATCTGAATTACCAAAGCACTTGACTCGGCTCAAGTTCATCTCCTTACCTATCCGTAGGCCGTGAAGGAGAGCTTCATACTCAGCAGCATTGTTAGTGCAAGGGAACATTAGTCGGAGAACATAACAAAATTTGTCACCGCGTGGGGAAGCTAACACGACTCCAGCCCCCAAGCCCTCTAATTGCCTTGAACAGTCGAAGTGAATAGTCCAGTATGTATGATCCGGCTTCTCCTCTGGTGCTTGCAATTCTGTCCAATCATTAATGAAATCTACCAGTGCTTGGGATTTGATAGCAGTACGGGGTACATACTTCAATCCATGTGGGCTAAGCTCAATGGCCCACTTTGCCACTCTACCAGTAGCTTCTCTGTTCTGGATTATATCCCCCAACGGAGCTGAACTGACAACGGTGATGGGGTGGCCCTGGAAATAGTGCTTCAGCTTCCGGTTTGCCATGAACACGCCATAGACCAGCTTCTGCCAGTGTGGATACCTTTGCTTTGACTCAATTAGAACCTCATTGACGTAATAAACCGGGCGCTGAACCGGATATTCCTTGCCTGCTTCTTTGCATTCCACCACAATTGCCACGCTAACTTCACGGGCATTGGCGGCCACGTATAACAGCAGCGGCTCGTTGTCAACAGGAGCAGCAAGAACTGGCGGTTCTGCTAATTGCCGCTTCAAGTCCTCGAACGCAGCTTTTGCAGCATCGCTCCATATAAACCGATCTATCTTTTTCAGCATCTGATAAAGTGGAATTGCCTTCTCTCCCAAATGGCTGATGAATCGACTTAACGCTATAATCCGGCCTGCTATGCGCTGGACATCATTGATACAAGCCGGTTTAGTCAAGGATGTGATCGCCTTGATCTTCTCCAGATTGGCCTCTATTCCTCTGTTTTATACTAAGAATCCAAGGAGCTTGCCTGCCGGAACACCAAAAACGCACTTCTCCGGATTAAGCATCATCTTATAAACCCGGAGGTTGTCAAAGGTTTCCTTTAGCTTGTCTATCAGCGTCTCCTCCTTCCTTGACTTCACCACAATGTCATCAACATAGGCATGGACATTTTTTCCGATCTGCCCCTTGAGACAGTTCTGTACGCAACGCTGGTAAGTTGCTTGGGCACTCTTGAGCCCAAAGGGCATAGATACATAGCAGAAGGCCCCAAATGGAGTTATGAAGGTTGTCTTCTCCTGGTCCTTAACTGCCATCTTGATTTGATGATACCCTGAATATGCATCCAAAAGACTTAGCCGCTCACATCCTGCCGTAGCATCAATAATCTGATCAATACGAGGGAGAGCAAAAGGATCAGTTGGACAAGCCTTGTTTAGGTCTGTGTAATCTACACACATCCTCCATGTTCCATTTTTCTTTAACACCAGAACCGGATTAGCCAACCACTTCGGATGGAACACCTCAACTATGAACCCTGCGGCCAAAAGCCTGGCCACTTCCTCACCTATAGCCTTGCGCCTCTCCTCATTGAAGCAGCGCAGGTACTGCTTGACCGGTTTAAACTTCGGATCAATGTTAAGACCGTGCTCAGCGAGTTCCCTCGGTATATCTGGCATGTCAGAAGGTTTCCATGCAAAGATATCCCGATTCTCACGGATGAACTCGATGAGCACGCTTTCCTATTTGGGGTCTAGGTTAGCGCTGATTGTGAACTGCTTGAATGAATCGCCTGGCACAAAGTCAACTTACTTGGTCTCCTCCGCCGATTTAAACTTTAACGCCGGATCATGCTCTATAGTTGGATATTTCAACGGGGACATATCTGTCAGATCGACGTTGTCCTTGTAGAATTTCAATTCCTCCGTAGCACAAACTGCCTCTGCATAGGCTGCATCTCCTTCCTCGCATTCCAATGCGATCTTGCGACTTCCGTGAACCGTGATGGTTCCCTTGTGACCTGGCATCTTGAGCTGTAGATAAACATAGCATGGTCTAGCCATGAACTTGACGTAAACCGGCCTCCCAAATAGAGCATGATATGGGCTTCGGATCTTTACGACCTCAAAGGTCACTGTCTCTGACCTAGAATCCTGCTCGTCCCCAAAAGTAACTTCCGGATCAATTTTCCCAACTGGGTAAGCCGATTTACCTGGCACCACTCCATGGAACATCGTGTTGGATTGTCTCAACTTCTTGTCTGTTAACCCCATACGACGGATAGTCTCATAATATAAGATGTTGATACTGCTGCCGCCATCCATGAGTACCTTTGTGAATTTGTAGCCACCCACCTGTGGTGCCACTACTAGGGCCAACTGGCCCGGATTATCAACCCATGGCGGGTGATCCTCTCTGCTCCACACAATAGGTTGTTCCGACCAACGTAGAAAACGTGGCGTTGCCGGTTCAACGGCGTGTACTGCCCGCTTCAGAATCTTTTGATCTCGTTTGCACAAACTCGTGGTAAAGACATGGTACTGTCCACTACTTAGTTCCTTCGGATTACTCTGATATCTGGATTGCTGCTGCTGTTGACGCTGCTGATTGCCTTGGTTATTGTAACCACCCTGACCATGCTGTTGGTTCTGTTGATGCTGACTGTTACTGTTGTTGCTAGGATAGTTGTTGTTTCCGTCTTGATATCCTAACCCGGAACCATTACCCTGTTGACCCGGACCCTGAAAAGTGAAAACCGGAACTCGAGCCGCCGCCCGGGGGTCCGTGGTTATATTTGGCTTGTCTCGTGGCCTCTATCATGATCCGGCATTCCCTCCATGAATGTTTAGATGGGCTTCCCTCTTTGTTGTGTTTAGGGCAAGGCGCGTCTAACTGTTGTTCTAGACTGAGGAATTGCCCTTCACCACGAGGAGGTGGCCTACCCTTGCGGCGCTGCCTATTTCCCTGGACGTTGGTATTAGCCACAAAATTAGAACCACCCTCTGCTTTTTGCTTACCATTGTAACTCGTTACTGCCGGACTAGCTTGCGCTGGTTTACCAGCCTTGTTTGCTTTCCCGGTCTTGTCTCCATCTGCCTCTGGGTACTTAGTGTTATCATAATCCCCATATTTCACCAGAGCGCTCATGAGTGTCCCCATGTCATTACAATCCCGCTTGAGCCGTCCCAACTTCAGCTTCAGAGACTCAAACCGGCAATTGTTTTCCAATGTCACTATCACCATACTAGGATTGATGCTATTGGAAGAATGCAGGATTTCTGATACTCGCCGCACCCAGGCGCTCGTAGGTTCCTGCTCTCCTTGAACACATGCCGCTAAATCTACCACTGACATTGGCTGCTTGCACGTGTCTTTGAATTTTTTGGTAAACTGGCGACGCAGCTCACCCCATGATCCGATGGAGTTGGCGGCAGGCCCTTTAACCATGTCCGGGCTGTACCTTCCAGCATCATGGTGAAGTATTTGGCGCATGCCGCTTCATCCACATCTAGCATCTCCATAGCCATCTCATAGCTCTCAACCCACGCCTCTGGAGCCAGGTCTGCCGTGTAGTTGGGCACCTTGCGCGGACCTTTGAAGTCTTTGGGTAATTTTACGCTTCGTAAAGCGAGGACAAGACACTGTACTCCAAAGGAACTCGTCGTGACTCCCGTTTCTGCTGTGGTTGGGTGAACCGGCGTCATTTGACGGGTATCCTCGCGGGCGGTATGTCTGGCCCGGTCTACCGCCTCTTGGGCGTGTGCTTCTGCTCCTGCCGGATTATCCTGCCTGTGGCGGTGACGTCTCCGCTCGCTGCTAGACATGGCCGGTTCATCCCAGTGCCTAGTGTAACTCCGGCTTTGGCAGGGTGTTGAATGAATCCTCTCCCTGCTGTAAGAGTACGCCTGCTGCTGTGTCAAGCAATTCCTTAGCCCGGCGCGCTTCCATCGCCACGGGGGATGTCCCCTCAATGGGTAAAGCGGCCAGTCGTGAAGCGGCGGCGACAATGTTGTCCAACGGGTTAGAATAATGGCCGGGAGGGGTGGGGATGTGCGGCGTGGGCACAACTTGACGATTTCGCTCCGTGGCCGGCGGCTGAACCGACGCGCCAGTCCCTGGGGCTCCTCCTCGGTTTACCTCTGGGCGGTTACTGGTTCCCGCCCCTGGTGTGCCAAAGAGATTCCTCGCCTCGTAAAACGACGGTAGGCGAGTTTGCTGTCTTTTGTACATTACCTCCTATGCAGAAGTCTGATCCACCTTGAGCCGGAAAGCTTGGGAGTCTAGTTCTGCTTGCCTCGTAGCTATCATGGCTTTCTCTATGTCCAGATCCCGTTTAGCCTGCTCAATCCGGCCCTTCAGTTGAAGGATCTCCGCATCATGTTGCGCCTTGTTGGCAAGAGCTACTTCTACTGTTGCGCATGCTGTCAACTCCTCGACCAAGGTGGATAGAACGTCAGAGGGTGAGGGACTTGGCTGCCAGCCCTCACACCAGCTACCTCTGAGGTGAACGCCCCGGTCACTGAGGGCTGCTGCATAGACTGTGATCCGGCCATGAAGACAGCCACCCGGTTTGGCGGATCAAAGGGCTCCGGAATACTGTCACCATCGGATTTACCCTCGGATCGGCCGTCCTGCAATAGATACAAAGATTCGGTATACCCCGACGAAGATTCATTGTCAGAATAGACAACTATCTCGCCACCAGAATACGATCCGTCCTCGGCTTGGACTCCATGTACTGCTCCAATGAAGACACGTTTCACGGCGGGCTGAATCCGGGCCGATCTCGCATGCTGAGCCGGCTCGATGATGTTGGGGAAGATGTTCGGCCCAGATCCCAGTTCACCAATCTTGCCGATGAAAACGTGGATGCCGCCGAAGGGGACCGGGTACCCGTATTCGATTGAATCGGCCTCGGGACCCCAGCCTGCGTCGTCGATGTAGATCCGGCCGCGGTGACTCTTGGTCATCCGGCCAACCGCGTAACCCTTGAGTCCTTCAAAGCTGCCCTTCAAGAACTCGAAACCATCGTGCGATAGCCCCACGGTGGGCGCCAACTATCGTGGAATTGCCACGGCAGATGTCCGGTTTAGAGGACTTAGGAGTGAGGCCATCGCACGGGTTAGCTTAAAGGGGTTAAAAGCACACAAAGGACACAGAGGGTTTATACTAGTTTGGCCCCTTCGATGAAGGTAAAAGCCTACGTCTAGTTTGGTGTGGTATTGCTTGTGCGTCGATGAACAGGGAGCGGATCGCTTGCCTGTGTCTCGACTTGTTGTTGCTTGTCCTTGAACCGTCGCCGGGTCGTCCCTTTATATAGGAGGCGACGCCCGGTCCGGTTTACAGAGTCCCGAGGCCGGTTGATAATTGTGTCTGCCTCGGTCTCTACTCTTTCTATCTTACACCTCAAGTTACATGATATGACGGTTTACAAACCGTAAGCTTTACACATGGGCCCTGATCCTCTATGGGCCGTAACCTCTGGTTCATACTCTATTGGGCTTATGATAATACAACTATGTTAGTGTAATCCAGATCTTCCTGGCCGGTTTATACATGCTAGTAATATCCCTGAGAGGTACCGAACTTGTTCACTCACACCTATCAAGTAGAGCTTTTCGAGAGGCTTGGTTAGGATAAGTGGCACAAAAATTTGATGCAATTGTTAGAAAGAGTCAATAATGTTGAAAGATATTCACAAATTCACAAGCGAAACAAGTAGACCAATAGCAAAGAATGGCACACAGAAACACACACACACACACACACGGATAGATAAATGGGGTAGTGCAACAAAGGAATGAGCACAAAATGTGGAATCCACGGAAACGCTCGTGTTGCACAACCAAGAGAGACGCTAGAACAATTGCTCTATAGGTGGATTATACACATGTGCACAACCTATGAGATGAAAATGTATCAACTTTCTATCCCAAATATGCTATGTATGTATGGTTCCCGGTGTTCTTCTCAAGATGATCCAAGATGATCGAATATGACTATCTTATATGCCATGTGATATGGTTCTATGGCTATTGCTTACAAGCTTCTTTGTCTTTCTCTTTTTGCTTAAAAGCTTATTATTATTTTTGTATGGCCACAATGTGAAATGCACAAACCAAGATAGCAATTGTGTATATGCAGGAACAATCTTGTGACACAAGGGATGATATGATGATGCCAAGATGATATGGTATGTAGGCAATGGATGCGCAGATCAATGATCACTAATGTGCACAAGTAAGATTGCCGGCAATACACAAAGGCTAGTCTCGATAGGCAAGTGACGCAAAATGGGCTAGGGGTTAACAATGCAACAGCAAAGGGGATATACAAAGATGTAGTCGAGGTTACCGTCCGATGATGATGATGAGAAGCGGTTCTCTTGATGTAGAACCGTTCCTAATTAGCCGAAACACCTTAGGAAACGGAGAAACCACAACTCAAAATCCCAAGGACAAATGTCAAATGGTGGTAGCGGACAAGCGGTGGTGGTTGCGGAATTGTTGGTGGAAACCCAGTCAAAATGGGTTATGGTGGCGGAAGGGTATGATGGGCTATACATGGTGTCGGAGTTGAAGTCATGTCCCTAAGTAGCCGAAACACCTTAGGAGACCCAACCCACAACTCAAACAAGCTCAAACAAAATTGTGTTAGGTTGGATTGGCGGAAATGTATAGTGGGCAAGGGTACGCAGAAGAAGTGGTGGTGGTTGATGAAAATGCAATTGTCCCGAAGTAGCCAAAATACATTAGGAGATTCGAATCACTACTCAAGCAACCACAGATGCTATTGGGAACAAAGTGGGTTATATTGCGGAAGGCTATGTTGGCTATGCGGATGATATGGTGGAAGGACTAGGAGAACTTGCCTAATTTCACATAATTTAATGAACTCAAATGATGATCATAGTATTTTTTTGGTATAGGGGATGTCAATAGCTTCAAAACGAGCTAAAGAACGTAAAAATCAGAGTTCGGGTGAATTAGTTATAGACAAAACAAAAATCAGCCGAAGTCAAAATCTACACGTAGCGGACAACCGGAAAGTAGGCGGATGTCCGGTGGTCAGACGTCCGGAATTCGTTGGAAATCCGCTATTTTCTTTTTTGGGTGGTTCCGGTCATCCGGTGGATGACGGACGTCCAGTGCTTCGTGAGGTTCCAGACGTCCGGTAAAACATCGGTCGTCTGGTGGGTTGGGGTCAACGCGGGATTTGAGTTTCGGGACGCAATTTTGGGCGGAAAATGGAGATTTTGGGCTCGAAATTGATTAGATTTCGTGGGTGAAAGATGGGGAAACTTGGGGAAATGCTAGATCCACTTGCAACTAAGCAAATCCATGGATCAAAATCAACAAAACATCATTAAACCAACAAATCACAAAAAAGATTAGGGATATTTTTGGTGAGAATTTTCGAATTTAGGAAGAACAGAACAAAACAAGGCAAGAAAATGGTGAGGGGGCTCCAAATTCGTGAGAAACCTTGGCTCTAATACCATGATGGTGTAGGGTGGAGACCCTAAGGCTGATCTTTCACGAACTGGAGGGGATCACACGAAGAACACGATGAACACGAGGAATAATAGGTAGTAATCAATTGGGAAAACACTCAACAACAAGTCCAATCACACATCCACTAGACAATCAAACACACATGATCACAAGGTACATGAACAACAAAGGGAAAGATACAAGGTAAAGTTCACCTCCAAGAGGAGGTCTTGACGATATCCTAGATGGATCTTCCCGTGAAGGGTCTTGAATCCCGTAGGATCTTCTGACATGCTCACATGGAGGTCTTGAACTCCATGGGAGTGGTAGCCTCTTGTCAGGCCCAAGATGCGATTCTATCCCGATCACGTGACACTTACGTGATTGGGGCACAACCGCATTTCGGGCGCTTAGCAAGATGGATATCATTACATCGTACCATTACATACATACATGGGGGATTCAACAATACATACAAGTCACATGAATACAACATCAATACAAGGTATCCGACTACAGATACAAACATGAAAAGCACAAAGACATCCATCTGCTATCCCAGGCTGCCGACCCGAAACCTAACCCCAAACTGAAGAAGAAGAAGAAAGAACTCCAACACAATGATCATCGCTCTCACGTCAAGACATCGGAAACCTGCACCTTCAACTGTTGTTGTAGTATCTGTGAGCCACGAGGACTTAGCAATCCCATAACCATGGGTAACAAGACTATCAAAGCTTAAAGGGTGCGAAGAGGTAAAGTGGTGAGGTTGCAGCAGCGACTAAGCAAATATATGGTGACTAACTTACGAGTATAAGAATAAGATGAGCATCTACGCAAACGGTCGCCACTAGTAGTGATCGCTAAAGATCATGAACTACCTACGAGTCAAACATAACCACATGAAGGAAATATGCCCTAGAGGAAATAATAAAGTTTTTATTTATATTTCCTTATATCATGATAAATGTTTCTTATTCATGCTAGAATTGTATGAACCGGAAACTTAGTACATGTGTGAATACATAGACAAAACAGAGTGTCTCTAGTATGCCTCTACTAGACTAGCTCATTGATCAAAGATGGTTATGTTTCCTAACCATAGACATGAGTTGTCATTTGATCAACAGGATCACATCATTAGGAGAATGATGTGATGGACAAGACCCATCCGTTAGCTTAGCAGTATGATCGTTTAGTTTTACTGCTATTGCTTTCTTCATGACTTATACATGTTCCTATGACTATGAGATTATGCAACTCCCGAATACCGTAGGAACACCTTGTGTGCTATCAAATGTCACAACGTAAATGGGTGATCATAAATATGCTCTACAGGTGTCTCCCAAAGTGTTTGTGGTGTTGTCATAGATCAAAACTGGGATTTGTCACTCCGAGTGTCGGAGAGGTATCTCTGGGCCCTCTCGGTAATGCACATCATAATAAGCCTTGCAAGCAAAAGACTAATGAGTTAGTCACGAGATGATGTATTACGGAACGAGTAAAGAGACTTGCTGGTAACGAGATTGAACTAGGTATAGAGATACCGACGATCGAATCTCGGGCAAGTAACATACCAATGACAAAAGGAACAACGTATGTTGTTATGCGGTTTGACCGACAAAGATCTTCGTAGAATATGTAGGAGCCAATATGAGTCTCGGTCATGTCTACATAGTTCTCGAACCCGTAGGGTCCGCACGCTTAACGTTTGATGACGATCGGTATTATGAGTTTATGAGTTTTGATGTACCGGAGGAGTTCGGAGTCCCGGATGAGATCGGGGACATGACGAGGAGTCTCGAAATGGTCGAGACGTAAAGATCGATATATTGGATGACTATATTCGGACATCGGAAAGGTTCTGAGTGATTCGGGTATTTTTTGGAGTATATGGGCCTTATTGGGCCATACGGAAATAGAGGAGAAAGGCCAAAAGGAAGGAGGTGCACGCCCCCCCTTTGGTCCGAATTGGACAAGGGGTGCAGCCCCCTTTTCCTTCTCCCTCTCCACCTCTTTCCTTCTCTCCTACTCCGGAAAGGAAAGGGGAATCCTAGTAGGACTTGGGAGTCCTAGTAGGACTCCCCACACTTGGCGCGCCCCCTCTAGGGCTGGCCTCTCCCTTGCTCCTTTATATACGGGGGCAGGGGGCACCCTAGGACACACAAGTTGAATTGTTTTAGCCGTGTGCGGTGCCCCTCTCCACAGAAACACACCTCGGTCATACCATTGCAGTGCTTAGGCGAAGCCCTGCGCCGGTAGATACATCATATCCGTCACCACGTCGTCGTGTTGACGAAGCTCGTGGGATGTCATCAAGCTGAACGTGTGCTGAACGCGGAGGTGCCGTATGTTCGGTGCTTGATCGGTTGGATCGCAAAGAAGGTCGACTACATCAACTGCGTCACTTGACGCTTCCGCTCCCGGTCAACGAGGGTACGTAGACACACTCTCCCCTCTCGTTGTTATGCATCTAGTAGATAGATCTTGCGTGATCGTAGGAAAATTTTAAAATACTACGTACCCCAACAGTGGCATCATGAGCCAGGTCTATGCGTAGATGATATGCACGAGTAGAACACAATGAGTTGTGGGCGATACTAGTCATACTGCTTACCAGCATGTCATACTTTGCTTCAGCGGTATTGTGAGATGAAGCGGCCCGGACCGACATTACGCGTACGCTTACGCGAGACTGGTTTCACCATTATGAGCACTCGTTCCTTAAAGGTGACTGGCGGGTGTCTGTCTCTCTCACTTTAGCTGAATCAAGTGTGCCTACGCCCGGTCCTTGTGAAGGTTAAAACAACACATACTTGACGAAACATCATTGTGGTTTTGTATGTGTAGGTAAGAACGGTTCTTGCTTAAGCCCGTAGCAGCCACGTAAAACTTGCAACAACAAAGTAGAGGACGTCTAACTTGTTTTTGCAGGGCATGTTGTGATGTGATATGGTCAAGACATGATGAGTTATACGGTTTTGTATGAGATGATCATGTTTTGTAAAGTTATCGGCAACTAGCAGGAGCCATATGGTTGTCGCTTTATTGTATGAAATGCAATCGCCATGTAATTGCTTTACTTTATCACTAAGCAGTAGCGATAGTCGTAGAAGAAATAGTTGGCGAGACGACAACGATGCTACGATGGAGATCAAGGTGTCTCGCCGGTGACAAAGGTGATCATGACGGTGCTTTGGAGATGGAGATCAAAAGCACAAGATGATGACGGCCATATCATGTCACATATTTTGATTTGCATGTGATGTTTATCTTATTATGCTTCTTATTTTTCTTAGAACGACAGTAGCATTATAAGATGATCCCTTACAAAATTTCAAGGTACAAGTGTTCTCCCTGAGTATGCACCATTGCGAAAGTTCTTCGTGCCGAGACACCACGTGATGATCGGGTGTGATAAGCTCTACGTTCAAATACAACGGGTGTAAGCCAGTTTTGCACACGCATAATACTCGGGTCAAACTTGACGAGCCTAGCATATGCAGATATGGCCTCGGAACACTGGAGACCGAAAGGTCGAGCGTGAATCATATAGTTGATATGATAAACATAAGATGTTCACCTTTGAAACTACTACATCTCACGTGATGATCGGACATGGTTTAGTTGATTTGGATCACGTGATCATTTAGATGACTAGAGGGATGTCTATCTAAGTGGGAGTTCTTAAGTAATATGATTAAATTGAACTTTAATTTATCATGAACTTAGTCCTCGTAGTATTATCATATCTATGTTGTAGATCAATAGCTCACGATGTTGCTCCCCGTTTATTTTTTATATGTTCCTAGAGAAAACTAAGTTGAAAGATGTTAGTAGCAATGATGTGGAATTGTTCCGTGATCTAAGGATTATCCTCATTGCTGCACATAGAATTATGTCCTTGATGCACCGCTAGGTGACAGACCTATTGCAGGAGCAGATGTAGACGTTATGAACGTTTTGACAAAAGCTCGGTATGATGACTACTTGATAGTTTAAGTGCACCATGCTTTACGGCTTAGAACCGGGACTTCAAAAACGTTTTGAACGCCACAGAGCATATAAGATGTTCCAAGAGTTGAAATTAGTATTTCATACTCATGCCCGTGTCGAGAGGTATAAGACTTCTGACAGTACTTTGCCTACAAGATGGAGGAGAATAGCTCAACCAGTGAGCATGTGCTCAGATTGTCTGAGTACTACAATTACTTGAATCAAGTGGGAGTTAATCTTCCAGATAAGATAGTAATTGACAAAGTTCTCTAGTCACTATCACCAAGTTAGTAGAACTTCGTGATGAACTATAATATGCAAGGGATGACGAAAGGAATTCCCGAGCTCTTCGCGATGTTGAAGTCGGCGAAGGTAGATATCATGAAAAAGCATCAAGTGTTGATGGTTAACAAGACCACTTGTTTCAAGTAAAGGGCAAAGGGATAGAAGGGGAACTTCAAGAAGAATGACAAGCAAGTTATCACTCCCGTGAAGAAACCCAAAGCTAAAACTCAAGCCTGAAACTAAGTGCTTCTACTGCAAAGGAAATGGTCACTTGAAGTGGAACTGCCCTAGATACTTGGCGGATAAGAAGGATGGCAAAGTGAACAAAGGTATATTTTGATATACAGATTATTGATGTGTACTTTACTAGTGTTCATAGCAACCCCTGGGTATTTGATACCGGTTCAGTTGCTAAAATTAGTAACTCGAAACGAGAATTGCAGAATGAAAAGAGACTAGTTAAAGGTGAAGTGACGATGTGTGTTGGAAGTGGTTCCAAGATTGATATGATCATCATCGCACACTCCCTATACTTTCGGGATTAGTGTAAAATCTAAATAAATGTTATTTGGCATTTGCCTTGAGCATGAATATGATTTGATCATATTTGTTGCAACACGGTTATTCATTTAAAGTCATAGAATAATTGTTATTCTATTTACATGAATAAAACCTTCAATGGCCATACACCCAATGAATATAGTTTGTTGGATCTCGATCGTGGTGATGCACATATTCATAATATTGAAGCCAAAAGATGCAAGGTTAATAATGATAGTGCACCTTATTTGTGGCACTACCGTTTAGGTCATAATGGTGTAAAGCGCATGAAGAAACTCCATAGTGATGGACTTTTGGAATCACTTGATTATGAATCACTTGGTGCTTGCGAACCATGCCTCATGGGCAAGATGACTAAAACTCCGTTCTCCGGAACAATGGAGCAAGCAACAGATTTGTTGGAGATCATACATACAGATGTATGTGGACCAATGAGTGTTGAAGCTCGCGGCGGGTATCGTTATTTTCTGACCTTCACTGATGATTTGAGCAGATATGGGTATATCTACTTAATGAAGCGCAAGTCTGAAACATTTGAAAAGTTCAAAGAATTTCAGAGTGAAGTGGAGAATCATCTGTAACACCCCAAAAATTTAATTACTTTTTCATTAAATAAAATTTGGCTAGAAACAAAATTTTTTGAATTTTAATAAGTTCTTTAGTGTTTTAGAACATTTTGTTTCTGTTTACTTCCCTCCATATAGGAAATTTTGCAGTAATATTGTGGGCTCTGATAGTCATCTTAAAACATTTCACTACTTGTTTAATAACAGTAGAAGTTATTTTCATGATAAAATTTTGCCATAGAAATTCTTTTAATAGCTTTTTCTTTTCTTCATATGCTTCTGTTTGCACTACAGCTATTTCAAATAATTCTGTAAAAATTCCACCAAAATTATGAGGAGTCATGTGATGCCTATGGATCACCTTTCTGCAAAAATCCATTCCTTCCCTTTGAAATTTTTGAGTGAATCATCCTCATTTCTAATTCTGTCCAATTTCTAGGTTTCTACTACAACCATATTACTTCTTGCTCCAAAGATTCTGATACTTGACCATCTTCTAGTTCTTCCTACCAAACCCTTAACTCCAGAAGATCAGCTCCAAATTCCTCTTTTTATTGCACCAAATACAGTCCCCAAGTTTCTGTCCAGAAACTAAATTCTTCAAAACTTGCACTATCAAGTTTTTCCCTTTGCCAAAATAACTCCACCATTACCTATATCATGTAAGGAGACATCATGCTGCCAATTTTCGCTCCCTACAAAACTCTCTAGGTAGACCTAGCATTTCATCAAACACCCTGTGGGCATGGATAGAATTTGGCCCCTCTCTTAACTACATTGGAGACTTGATCTTTTGGCCAAACCAACATGTCTACTAGCCCTCACGTACCCAAGTGCATGACACTATCAAGTCTCACTTGCAACAAAAACCCCTAGACCAAAATAGCATTTCTCAAACACGTTGTGCGCGTGCGCAGATCGTGTCCAGAGCGCCCGTATTGCACACGTCGGCACCGAGCCCCTGCCACTGCCCTGCTGCCTCCCCTGCTCGCCCGAGCCCCTCTCTGGATCAGCATGACCCCCTAGCACCTTGCCGACACCCTCGCTCGTCTCCTAGCGCCGGCCACCACCGTCCACGCCGACCACCGCCGCCGCCCGACGAGTCCTGCCTCGCCACGTCTCTCCCTGGGCCCCTCCCTCTTTACTGCCATCAGCGCGAACTCATCCGCGGGTACCGACCACGCCACCGCCCTCGCCAACCTCACTAAACACCACCACCGACCTCACCGGCCTCGCCACCGTCCGCGTTTCTCCATTAATGGCCATCCGCCGTGTCCGCTCTCTGGAAGCCACGGGAACCGACGTTCCCGTGCTATATAGAGCCACCCCGGCTCCCCGATCAGCAGCACACCACTTCTTTTCCCTCCCATCTTTCCCCTGGCCAAGCCCCTCGAACTTCCGTGCTCATCCCCTCCATCTCCGGCCGCCATTGCCGTAGCCAAGCCTCGGCCAATACCACCTCCACCCTGACCCCTCCTCTCCACCTAGCACTACCAGAAGACCCTCACCACCACAAAAGAAGCCTCCCGCCCCCCCCATTTAGTACTCAAGACGGCCATGGCTTCGTCCCGATCCAACTTCGGCCGCCTCTGGGTCATGGTGTTGTGCTCCACTCCGGCTACCCCGGCCCAAATTCTACCACCCACAGGCGCGGGATGAAGCAGCGGATCCATCCCCGCCATCGACTGAGACCGCCGTGCCCCCACTCGCCGGCGCCAGCGATGGCCGGAGCTCCTCTGTTTCCTGTCGGGGTAAAGAGGGGGATGGCGCCAGGAGGAAGAAAGCAGGCGCGGGCCCCGCTCGTCAGCGGCTCAACCCGCGGGACCCGCCGTTTGAGTGGAAGCGTAGTCACAAGACGACGTTTTCGCTAACGGAAAACGTATTCCTTAAAATACGTTTCGGCGTCAGCAGCCTCCCATACCACCAAGCGACTGGGCTGGGCCCAGTAGCGCCGCTCAGCTATTCCGCGCTCAGGACGCATCTCAACTCTTTTTCATTTTCTTCTCCAGCAAACTTCCAACAATCCCACAGCACTCAATTCTGCACCAAATTTGATGATTCCAATTTCTACAGACTCTTAAAATCATGCCCTATTTATCTGGATTAGGTAAACATTTTTCCTAGTCCTTATATCCACTGGTTAAAACAAATAATCCATTTACTCATTGTTGTTCAGCTTGTAAACTCCATAGTAAATCACAATGACTCCAAATAATATAATTCTTTTTCTGATATTCCTAAAATTTGATCTAGTTTATTTTAATAGTTATTTCATAATCTTACAATCAACTTTTTATCACTATTTTTGCTATATGTGGTAATTCAAATATTCTTTTGAAATAGGAAATGGAGGGGAGATAATATTTTCAAAACTTTTGGTATACACCCAATACTCCTGCATGCTCAAGGCAAGCATTTTGAACACTTGATATGGTGAATGTTTGCATGCTAGAATATTTAGGGCATGTTTGTTACTTTTAATAGATTTGGCATTTGGATAGAAATATTGCATGCTTGCATGGTCATGTGCATATTTTCCTCTTGCATGCATTCCACTACGGTATTGATATACATGAATTATGAGTACCCAGGAGTGTGCTCCTGTTTTGGACGTGCTGGTAGGCACGGGCCATATTTGACATGGTGGTGTCATGAGACATATGTGGAAGCAGACAAGGGTCGTGGCCCTATCCTGATGATATGGTTGAACGAATAATTTTGTTGTGCTAACCTTTGCTAGAATCATTAGCCTCCTGAGTCGACCGTAGATCGAGTCTTGTTCCAGTAACCCCCATACTTGTTTCGTACTACCACTTGTCTCTGCCACGGGTAGGGTACGGTTTAGTAAGTTGTTAACCCCTTTCCGTGCACACACCGTACAGAGGGCCACGATGAGGTTTTTCCACGACGGTGGACAAAATCCTGTCATCGGGTCAGGGAGCATGGGTGTTTCCGGTTGTAGCCGAGAGGGAGTGTACCCTTGTAATCCGCGCGTTTGAATAGTGATCCCATGCTCATGGAGGTTGTAGCCTCTCCGACTTAGAGTTTTACTTAACTGTTGTTTTGGGTGACTCCTGGCAGCAGAAAAGTTAAGCTGGTGTGTGCTGGTTAGGTGTGTTTTCAACCCAAAGACCATAATGGGAATTAGTCAGTGTCCCGATACTGATTAAGGAAATCCTATACTTGCGGGTAAAGAGTACACCCTCTGCAGAGTTTGAAACCTATTCGAATAGCCGTGTCCGCGGTTAAGGACTACAGTCTGGGTTGGTCAAGTGTCGGTCTTAGAGTCGGTCTCCGGAGGAAATATTTTAACTATTTTGAGCATGGTTATTTTGTAGGATAATTATCGTTGCTACTGGTGTTACCATTAGTATATTTGATGACATGGTGAACTAACCCTTTGCTCTTATTTTACTTTCCAGAGTGTCTCAGGGGCTGGCTAGACTACCCCGGACACTCGCCTTTATTTCCAAGTCCTTTCTGTGGCGTCCCTCGAGTGTCAGGCGGTTTATCACGCCACTACTCTTGTGGACACCCGACTGGCATTTCTTTTCAAGTCCTTTCGTGGCGTCGCCTGAGTTCTCGGATGGTATCGTCCGATTTCTCTTTTAGACACCCGACTGGCATTTCTTTTCAAGACCGACCGTGGTGTCACTTGACACCCGATCGGCATTTCTTTTATATTTTATTGATGCTTATCTTCTGCACTAAATATTATTCATCATGCCATGTTTTAATTCCTGTCAGCATGCATTTAATATAAGTATATCATGAGCATGTGCATATAGTTTAATTCACCATATTATTGTTTTGCTGCATTTGTTATATCTTTTGTCCATGATGTTTGCGAGTACATTCAAACGTACTCACAGGCTTGTCCCTGGCTATTTACTTGGCCAGGTTAGGGGTTCTACGAGGAGTACCACAGTGACGTCCGTGCGAAGCCTAGGAGTGCAGCCACGCGGGATAGGAGTTATCCGGGTCAGCTGTTCCTGATGGAATGGAGCCCCATCGATGTGGAAATCCGCAAGCCAATTTCTTCATCCACCACCGGAGTCTTTATTGCATCAGTAGACCTTTATGGTCTTGTATCAAATTCTTGTAAATGCTTGGTAATCTGTAACAAGGAGGTGTCAACCAGTAACAGTAATCCTGGGCTGGTGATGACACTAGGGGTTAATTTCTGGAATATTGTATTCCCGAAATCCGGCCCCGACAGCCTTGGTATCAGAGCCAGGCTGACCATTGGCTAATCCTATCTTAGCCTGGTCACTATCCCTAGGTTTACACACCATCCATCACTTTTCCTGTCCACAGACGAGCTTATCTCATCCGATAAGCCTACACACTGGCCAGCCGACAACTTTTGATAGTTGGTGCCAAACCTAGCAGTCGACCTGTAAGGCATGTGCCTGCGGCCTATATCTGAGTCGTCCCATCCACAAGCACGTGACGGAGGACTCTACTACCTAAAGAGAGCCCTGCTCCAACCCAGCTACTATCACCCTCTGAGCACCGTGTCCATTTCTATCACACTTCCTGTTTTCACCAGAATCTACCTATCTGATATTTTATGTATCAGGATGATTTGCCCACACTTAGAGGAGAAATTTCTTAAGGACCTTCCTCACAAGACTTTTCCACCATAGATTCAAGTCGCGTGCCATCACGGCATCCCGCACAAGACCACACCTGCTCTGCTAGCTGCACTAAGTGCAACTCACACACACACACACACAGTCAGCACCTAACACATCGACTCGACCACTCTCATCACACCAGAGTTTTCACAGAGCACACATACTCTCTCTCGCACCAGACACTGCTACCTAGTCCCGATGATCACCACCGCCTCGGAGAGCCACCACTCGAGCAGCAGCATCACGACGATCGTCGAAGATCATCGCACACAGTAGAAGCGAGGAGCCGATCAATGCTGCCAGCATACCGGCCAAAAGGATCGTGATCAGCACCGATCCCACGTCCTCCATTGAAGCCTCGTCTCGAGCTCCTTCAGCCAGAAGGAGAAGGAGAAGAAGGAAGAGAAGTGAGGTGAAGTGCGAGGCAGGAGAAGAAACCGTGGCCGTTTTATAGCCCTAGCTCGGTGCACGGTGAACGTAGTCCACCAGCGCCGCTCGTCGCTCGATCGCCGGTGTTCGGAGGCGAATCCGCGAGCAGTACCGACAGGGCACTGGCCCGCGAGGTGAGTGCGCGCTGCCAGTGACAGCACGCCGCACACGACCCCGGTACGACCCTAGATACCCTACGCGCTAGACGCCATAGCAGCAGATAGTGCGGTGAGCACGCGCGAGAGAGAGAGGAAAGGAGAAGAGCCGGAGGAAGAAGAAGGCGAAGAGACTGACAGTGGGTCCTGGACCCACCTGTCAGCCAAGGAGGGCACTGTGCGCTGGAGTACGACGAGCAAATTTTGGAGTTAGAATTTTTTTTTTTCCAAATTTGTCGTAGCAGTAGAACACACTGTGGTTGCACCAATTATCAGTAGACCTTTATGGTCTTGTATCAAATTCTTGTAAATGCTTGGTAATCTGTAACAAGGAGGTGTCAACCAGTAACAGTAATCCTGGGCTGGTGATGACACTAGGGGTTAATTTCTGGAATATTGTGTTCCCGAAATCCGGCCCCTGTAGCCTTACGTCAACAGTGCCGAGCTAGGTTTTAGAATTGTTTGTTTTTGCTCAGCAGAATCTCCTCAGAAAGGGTGGGCTAAATTTTTAATAGCTACCCTAACAAATCTCGAGGACGAGATTTTTCTTAAGGGGGTTAGAGTTTGTAACACCCCAAAAATTTAATTACTTTTTCATTAAATAAAATTTGGCTAGAAACAAAATTTTTTGAATTTTAATAAGTTCTTTAGTGTTTTAGAACATTTTGTTTCTGTTTACTTCCCTCCATATAGGAAATTTTGCAGTAATATTGTGGGCTCTGATAGTCATCTTAAAACATTTCACTACTTGTTTAATAACAGTAGAAGTTATTTTCATGATAAAATTTTGCCATAGAAATTCTTTTAATAGCTTTTTCTTTTCTTCATATGCTTCTGTTTGCACTACAGCTATTTCAAATAATTCTGTAAAAATTCCACCAAAATTATGAGGAGTCATGTGATGCCTATGGATCACCTTTCTGCAAAAATCCATTCCTTCCCTTTGAAATTTTTGAGTGAATCATCCTCATTTCTAATTCTGTCCAATTTCTAGGTTTCTACTACAACCATATTACTTCTTGCTCCAAAGATTCTGATACTTGACCATCTTCTAGTTCTTCCTACCAAACCCTTAACTCCAGAAGATCAGCTCCAAATTCCTCTTTTTATTGCACCAAATACAGTCCCCAAGTTTCTGTCCAGAAACTAAATTCTTCCAAACTTGCACTATCAAGTTTTTCCCTTTGCCAAAATAACTCCACCATTACCTATATCATGTAAGGAGACATCATGCTGCCAATTTTCGCTCCCTACAAAACTCTCTAGGTAGACCTAGCATTTCATCAAACACCCTGTGGGCATGGATAGAATTTGGCCCCTCTCTTAACTACATTGGAGACTTGATCTTTTGGCCAAACCAACATGTCTACTAGCCCTCACGTACCCAAGTGCATGACACTATCAAGTCTCACTTGCAACAAAAACCCCTAGACCAAAATAGCATTTTCTCAAACACGTTGTGCGCGTGCGCAGATCGTGTCCAGAGCGCCCGTATTGCACACGTCGGCACCGAGCCCCTGCCACTGCCCTGCTGCCTCCCCTGCTCGCCCGAGCCCCTCTCTGGATCAGCATGACCCCCTAGCACCTTGCCGACACCCTCGCTCGTCTCCTAGCGCCGGCCACCACCGTCCACGCCGACCACCGCCGCCGCCCGACGAGTCCTGCCTCGCCACGTCTCTCCCTGGGCCCCTCCCTCTTTATTGCCATCAGCGCGAACTCATCCGCGGGTACCGACCACGCCACCGCCCTCGCCAACCTCACTAAACACCACCACTGACCTCACCGGCCTCGCCACCGTCCGCGTTTCTCCATTAATGGCCATCCGCCGTGTCCGCTCTCTGGAAGCCACGGGAACCGACGTTCCCGTGCTATATAGAGCCACCCCGGCTCCCCGATCAGCAGCACACCACTTCTTTTCCCTCCCATCTTTCCCCTGGCCAAGCCCCTCGAACTTCCGTGCTCATCCCCTCCATCTCCGGCTGCCATTGCCGTAGCCAAGCCTCGGCCAATACCACCTCCACCCTGACCCCTCCTCTCCACCTAGCACTACCAGAAGACCCTCACCACCACAAAAGAAGCCTCCCGCCCCCCCCATTTAGTACTCAAGACGGCCATGGCTTCGTCCCGATCCAACTTCGGCCGCCTCTGGGTCATGGTGTTGTGCTCCACTCCGGCTACCCCGGCCCAAATTCTACCACCCACAGGCGCGGGATGAAGCAGCGGATCCATCCCCGCCATCGACTGAGACCGCCGTGCCCCCACTCGCCGGCGCCAGCGATGGCCGGAGCTCCTCTGTTTCCTGTCGGGGTAAAGAGGGGGATGGCGCCAGGAGGAAGAAAGCAGGCGCGGGCCCCGCTCGTCAGCGGCTCAACCCGCGGGACCCGCCGTTTGAGTGGAAGCGTAGTCACAAGACGACGTTTTCGCTAACGGAAAACGTATTCCTTAAAATACGTTTCGGCGTCAGCAGCCTCCCATACCACCAAGCGACTGGGCTGGGCCCAGTAGCGCCGCTCAGCTATTCCGCGCTCAGGACACATCTCAACTCTTTTTCATTTTCTTCTCCAGCAAACTTCCAACAATCCCACAGCACTCAATTCTGCACCAAATTTGATGATTCCAATTTCTACAGACTCTTAAAATCATGCCCTATTTATCTGGATTAGGTAAACATTTTTCCTAGTCCTTATATCCACTGGTTAAAACAAATAATCCATTTACTCATTGTTGTTCAGCTTGTAAACTCCATAGTAAATCACAATGACTCCAAATAATATAATTCTTTTTCTGATATTCCTAAAATTTGATCTAGTTTATTTTAATAGTTATTTCATAATCTTACAATCAACTTTTTATCACTATTTTTGCTATATGTGGTAATTCAAATATTCTTTTGAAATAGGAAATGGAGGGGAGATAATATTTTCAAAACTTTTGGTATACACCCAATACTCCTGCATGCTCAAGGCAAGCATTTTGAACACTTGATATGGTGAATGTTTGCATGCTAGAATATTTAGGGCATGTTTGTTACTTTTAATAGATTTGGCATTTGGATAGAAATATTGCATGCTTGCATGGTCATGTGCATATTTTCCTCTTGCATGCATTCCACTACGGTATTGATATACATGAATTATGAGTACCCAGGAGTGTGCTCCTGTTTTGGACGTGCTGGTAGGCACGGGCCATATTTGACATGGTGGTGTCATGAGACATATGTGGAAGCAGACAAGGGTCGTGGCCCTATCCTGATGATATGGTTGAACGAATAATTTTGTTGTGCTAACCTTTGCTAGAATCATTAGCCTCCTGAGTCGACCGTAGATCGAGTCTTGTTCCAGTAACCCCCATACTTGTTTCGTACTACCACTTGTCTCTGCCACGGGTAGGGTACGGTTTAGTAAGTTGTTAACCCCTTTCCGTGCACACACCGTACAGAGGGCCACGATGAGGTTTTTCCACGACGGTGGACAAAATCCTGTCATCGGGTCAGGGAGCATGGGTGTTTCCGGTTGTAGCCGAGAGGGAGTGTACCCTTGTAATCCGCGCGTTTGAATAGTGATCCCATGCTCATGGAGGTTGTAGCCTCTCCGACTTAGAGTTTTACTTAACTGTTGTTTTGGGTGACTCCTGGCAGCAGAAAAGTTAAGCTGGTGTGTGCTGGTTAGGTGTGTTTTCAACCCAAAGACCATAATGGGAATTAGTCAGTGTCCCGATACTGATTAAGGAAATCCTATACTTGCGGGTAAAGAGTACACCCTCTGCAGAGTTTGAAACCTATTCGAATAGCCGTGTCCGCGGTTAAGGACTACAGTCTGGGTTGGTCAAGTGTCGGTCTTAGAGTCGGTCTCCGGAGGAAATATTTTAACTATTTTGAGCATGGTTATTTTGTAGGATAATTATCGTTGCTACTGGTGTTACCATTAGTATATTTGATGACATGGTGAACTAACCCTTTGCTCTTATTTTACTTTCCAGAGTGTCTCAGGGGCTGGCTAGACTACCCCGGACACTCGCCTTTATTTCCAAGTCCTTTCTGTGGCGTCCCTCGAGTGTCAGGCGGTTTATCACGCCACTACTCTTGTGGACACCCGACTGGCATTTCTTTTCAAGTCCTTTCGTGGCGTCGCCTGAGTTCTCGGATGGTATCGTCCGATTTCTCTTTTAGACACCCGACTGGCATTTCTTTTCAAGACCGACCGTGGTGTCACTTGACACCCGATCGGCATTTCTTTTATATTTTATTGATGCTTATCTTCTGCACTAAATATTATTCATCATGCCATGTTTTAATTCCTGTCAGCATGCATTTAATATAAGTATATCATGAGCATGTGCATATAGTTTAATTCACCATATTATTGTTTTGCTGCATTTGTTATATCTTTTGTCCATGATGTTTGCGAGTACATTCAAACGTACTCACAGGCTTGTCCCTGGCTATTTACTTGGCCAGGTTAGGGGTTCTACGAGGAGTACCACAGTGACGTCCGTGCGAAGCCTAGGAGTGCAGCCACGCGGGATAGGAGTTATCCGGGTCAGCTGTTCCTGATGGAATGGAGCCCCATCGATGTGGAAATCCGCAAGCCAATTTCTTCATCCACCACCGGAGTCTTTATTGCATCAGTAGACCTTTATGGTCTTGTATCAAATTCTTGTAAATGCTTGGTAATCTGTAACAAGGAGGTGTCAACCAGTAACAGTAATCCTGGGCTGGTGATGACACTAGGGGTTAATTTCTGGAATATTGTGTTCCCGAAATCCGGCCCCGACATCATCGTAACAAGAAAATAAGAGTTTCTACGATATGATCGTAGAGGTAAAATATTTGAGTTAGCGAGTTTGGCCTTCAGTAAAAACAATGTGAAATAGTTTCACTACTCACGCCACCTGGAACACCACAGTGTAATGGTGTGTCCGAACGTCATAACTGTACTTTATTAGATATGGTGCGATCGATGATGTCTCTTATCGATCTACCACTATCGCTTTTGGGGTTATGCATTAGAGACAGCTACATTCACGTTAAATAGGGCACCATCTAAATCCGTGGAGATGACACCGCATGAACTGTGGTTTGACGAGAAACCTAAGCTATCATTTCTTTAAGTTTGGGACTGTGATGCTTATGTGAAAAAGTTTCAACATGATAAGCTCGAACCCAAATCGGAGAAGTAAATCTTCATAGGATACCCAAAAGAAACTGTTGGGTACACCTTCTATCACATATCCGAAGGCAAGGTCTTTGTTGCTAAGAGTGGATCCTTTCTAGAGAAGGAGTTTCTCTCGAAAGAAGTGAGTGGGAGGAAAGTAGAACTTGATGAGGTAATTGTACCTTCTCCCGAATTGGAAAGTGGAACATCACAGAAACTAGTTCCAGTGATTCCTACACCAATTAGTGAGGAAGCTAATGACGATGATCATGAAACTTCAGATCAAGTTTCTGCTGAACTTCGTAGATCAACCAGAGTTCGTTCCGCATCAGAGTGGTACGGCAACCCGGTTCTGGAAGTCATGTTACTGGACCATGATGAACCTACGAACTATGAGGAAGCGATGATGAGCCTAGATTCCGCAAAATGGCTTGAGGCCATGAAATTTGAGATGGGATCCATGTATGAGAACAAAGTGTGGACTTTGGTTGACTTGCCCGATGATCGGCAAGTCATCAAAAATAAATGGATCTTCAAGAGGAAGACTGACGCTGACGGTAATGTTACTGTTTAAAAAGCTCGACTTGTTGCGAAAGTTTTTCAACAACTTCAAGGAGTTGACTACGATGAGACTTTCTCACCCGTAGCGATGCTTAAGTCTGTCCGAATCATGTTAGCAATTGCCGCATTTTATGAAATCTAGCAAATGGATAACAAAACTACATTCTTTAATGGATTTATTAAAGAAGACTTGTATATGATGCAACCAGAAGGTTTTGTCAATCCTAAAGGTGCTAACAAAGTGTGCAAGCTCCAGCGATCCATCTATGGACTGGTGCAAGCATCTCGGAGTTGGAATATACGCTTTGATAAGTTGATCAAAGCATATAGATTTATACAGACTTGCGGTGAAGTCTGTATTTACAAGAAGTGAGTGGGAGCACTACAACCTTTCTGATAAGTATATGTGAATGACATATTGTTAATCGGAAATGATGTAGAATTTTCTGGAAAGCATAAAGGAGTGTTTGAAAGTAGTTTTTCAAAGAAAGACCTTGGTGAAGCTGCTTACATATTGGGCATCAAGATCTATAGAGATAGGTCAAGATGCTTGATAAGACTTTTGATGAGTACATACCTTGATAAGATTTTGAAGTAGTTCAAAATGGATCAGTCAAAGAAGGAGTTCTTGCCTGACTTGTAAGGTGTGAAGTTGAGTAAGACTCAAAGCCAGACCACAGCAGAAAAATATAGAGAGAATGAAAGTCATTCCCTATGCCTCAGCCATAGGTTCTATAAAGTATGCCATGTTGTGTACCAAACATGTCGTGTACCTTGCCATGAGTTTGTCAAGGGGGTACAATAGTGATCCCGGAGTAGATCACTGTACAGTGGTCAAAATTATCCTTAGTAACTAGATTACTAAGGAAATGTTTCTCAATTATGGAGGTGATAAAGAGTTCGTCGTAAAGGGTTATGCCGATGCAAGCTTTGACACTAAATCCAGATGACTCTAAGTATCAATCTGGATGCGTATGGAAAGTGGGAGCAATTAGCTAGAGTAGCTCCATGCAGAGCATTGTAGACATAGAAATTTGCGAAATACATACGGATCTGAATGTGACAGACCCGTTGACTAAACTTCTCTCAAAAGCAAAACATGATCACACCTTATTACTCTTGGGTATTAATCACATAGCAATGTGAACTAGATTATTGACTCTAGTAAACCCTTTGGGTGCTGGTCACATGGCGATGTGAACTATGGGTGTTATTCACATAAACGATGTGAACTATCGGTATTAAATAACATGGCGATGTGAGCTAGATTATTGACTCTAGTGCAAGTGGGAGACTGAAGGAAATATGCCCTAGAGGCAATAATAAAGTTGTTATCTATATTTCCTTATATCATGATAAATGTTTATTATTCATGCTAGAATTGTATTAACCGGAAACTTAGTACATGTGTGAATACATAGACAAAACAGAGTGTCCCTAGTATGCCTCTACTAGACTAGCTCATTGATCAAAGATGGTTATGTTTCCTAACCATAGACATGAGTTGTCATTTGATCAACGGGATTACATCATTAGGAGAATGATGTGATGGACAAGATCCATCCGTTAGCTTAGCACTATGATCGTTTAGTTTTACTGCTATTGCTTTCTTCATGACTTATACATGTTCCTATGACTATGAGATTATGCAACTCCCGAATACCGTAGGAACACCTTGTGTGCTATCAAACGTCACAACGTAACTGGGTGATCATAAAGATGCTCTAGAGGTGTCTCTGAAAGTGTTTGTGGTGTTGGCATAGATCAAGACTGGGATTTGTCACTCCGAGTGTCGGAGAGGTATCTCTGGGCCCTCTCGGTAATGCACATCATAATAAGCCTTGGAAGCAAAAGACTAATGAGTTAGTCACGAGATGATGTATTACGGAACGAGTAAAGAGACTTGCTGGTAACGAGATTGAACTAGGTATAGAGATACCGACGATCGAATCTCGGGCAAGTAACATACCAATGACAAAAGGAACAACGTATGTTGTTATGCGGTTTGACCGATAAAGATCTTCGTAGAATATGTAGGAGCCAGTATGATCATCCAGGTTCCGCTATTGGTTATTGACCGGATATGAGTCTCGGTCATGTCTACATAGTTCTCGAACCCGTAGGGTCCGCACGCTTAACGTTTGATGACGATCGGTATTATGAGTTTATGAGTTTTGATGTACCGGAGGAGTTCGGAGTCCTGGATGAGACCGGAGACATGACGAGGAGTCTCGAAATGGTCGAGACGTAAAGATCGATATATTGGATGACTATATTCGGACATCGGAAAGGTTCCGAGTGATTCGGGTATTTTTTGGAGTATATGGGCCTTATTGGGCCATACGGAAATAGAGGAGAAAGGCCAAAAGGAAGGAGGTGCGCGCCCCTCCTCTGGTCCGAATTGGACAAGGGGTGCAGCCCCCTTTTCCTTCTCCCTCTCCACCTCTTTCCTTCTCTCCTACTCCGGGAAGGAAAGGGGAATCCTACTAGGACTTGGGAGTCCTAGTAGGACTCCCCACACTTGGCGCGCCCCCTCTAGGGCCGGCCTCTCCCTTGCTCCTTTATATACGGGGGCAGGGGGCACCCTAGGACACACAAGTTGAATTGTTTTAGCCGCGTGCGGTGCCCCTCTCCACAGAAACACACCTCGGTCATACCATTGCAGTGCTTAGGAGAAGCCCTGCGCCGGTAGATACATCATATCCATCACCACGCCGTCGTGTTGACGAAACTCTCCCGTGAAGCTCAACTGGATCAAGAGCTCGTGGGATGTCATCAAGCTGAACGTGTGCTGAACGCGGAGGTGCCGTACGTTCGGTGCTTGATCGGTTGGATCGCGAAGAAGTTCGACAACATCAACCGCGTCACTTGAGGCTTCCGCTCCCGGTATACGAGGGTACGTAGACACACTCTACCCTCTCGTTTCTATGCATCTAGTAGATAGATCTTGCGTGATCGTAGGAAAATTTTAAAATGCTACGTTCCCCAACACCCCACCGTGTTCTCTTCTCAAAGTGAAAAGAGACAGTCACGGTTACTCACACAGTTGTGTGTTTTACTTCGGATCCTCTGTCAAGTTTTCTACAACCGAACATTAACAAATTCCAATCTGCCACATAACCGCGGGCACGGCTTTCGAAAGATCATAACCCTGCAGGGGTGTCCCAACTTAGCCCATCACAAGCTCACACGATCAGCTGAAGTGATAAATATAATATCATCACCCCTTATCTTAGGGAAATCCGATCAGGCTCGGCATCCCGGTGCACAAGATATTTCGACAATGGTAAAACAAGTCCAGCAAGACCTCCCGGCGTGCCGACACCCTGATAGTAGCCGCGTGTATCTCGTCTTAGGCCACGACCGGATGAGCAGTACCTACAGCAACCGAAGACCCCAGATAACTGGGTGGCGCCGCAAGTGGCTCCAGTTTGGGACCAACACCATCAACACTGGCCCCCCCTGCTATGTAGAAGAATCCTCGGGTAACGCTAACTCCTTATGCAATTTAATTAATTAATTAAGTTGTTATTATGAGAAAATTAAAACCAATGTTGGGCCTTGCTGGAGGAGTTTTATTCAAAGACGATGTGTCAAGGGGTCCCCATATACCCAACCGTGTAAGGAACGAAAAATCAAGGAACATAATGCCGGTTTATCGGCGCCTAAGGTGGCATGAGTGGAACAAAACACCGAGCAAAAGGACAAGCCTTCCACCCATGCCTAGTATATAAATGTGTTATTATATATATATAACATATTGTGATATTCCAACAACAAGTTCCCTCCTGGAACGATCTTCATCTTCACCTGCAACTAACTATGCTATAAGAGGGGCTGAGCAAGTGGGTAACATAGCCAAACAATGGTTTTGCTAGGAAGGTTTCAAAGGTTAGAGGTTTCATGGCAACAAGGAGAGGCTGACAATAATGATGGGTAGCGCGACATATAACGATAGCATCGAGACAACTAAGCAATGGCAATGATAGTAAAGGTATCCAAGGGTATGGTCATCTTGCCTGAGATCCCGCAAGGAGGAAGAACAGATCCATGAAGAAGACGGAGAAGAAGCCTTGAAGAAGAACCACGGGTAGACGAACGAATCCTCACGATCGCAACAGAACAAGCACTAACGAGAAAAGCAAACAATACGGTAAACACACAACGCAAGATCATTACAATATGCTCAACCAAGTTTGATGCAAGACAGTTCTATATAGGAAGCACTACAAGTCTATACAGGAAGCATAACATGACAAGGTAGGAAGCACAAAAAAACAACACAAGAACATGGCAATATGCTCAACCAAGTAGGATGCACGACAATTCTACATATGATGCACAACAAGTCTATACAGGAAGCAAAACATGACAAGGTAGGAAGCACAGCAAAACAACACAAGTCTATATATGATGCATTACATGGCAAGGTATGATGCATGACAAGTCTATACAGGAAGCAATACATGACAAGGTAGGAAGCACAGCAAAACAACACAAGTCTATATATGATGCAATACATGGCAAGGTATGATGCATGACAAATCTATACAGGAAGCAAAACATGGCAAGGTAGAAAGCACAGCAAAACAACACAAGTTTATATATGATGCAATACATGGCAAGGTATGATGCATGACAAATCTATACAGGAAGCACAACATCTCTATACAGGAAGCATAACATGGCAAGGTAGGAAGCACAGAAAAACAACACAAGTTTATATATGATGCAATACATGGCAAGGTACGATGCACTGCAGATGCACTTAGGATGCATTACACGACAACCTAGGAAGCACACCAGAACAACACAAGAACAAGACAATAAGCTCAAGTAAGTAGGATGCAAGACAGATCCATATAGGATGCAAAACATGACAAGGTAGGAAGCACAACATGGCAAGGTGCAACACGCAAGCAGATGACAAGGCACTAACAACGAATAACTGGCTGACACCTGGTGCACTGGTCTCGGGGTGTCACACCTCTCTCTCTCTCTCAAGAGAAGAGAAGTACAAGGAGAAAAGCTCTCTATCAAATGAGCTATCACTTTGCTAACTGATAGAGGCGAAGAGCCCGATCTTTCGATGAGATGATAACTATCGATTTGATGGAGTCGACTTTGACGATCCGACTACGAACGTGCACGACGTTGCGCCTTAGCAATCGCTAATCCAATCTCCTGGATTTACTGGTGATGCCAGAAGCACGATCAGCCTGACCACGAAGATCTATTCCTGCATGCAATCGAAGAGCAAGCAAGAATATGATAAAGAAATCTGAATATTGCAAATATAGATGAAGTATTGATAAAGGTAGGAATCCGAAAGCGGTCTTGGTCTGGTCGTTGGACACAAACGAAGTACACGAAGTTGCGTTGGATAACTTTTAACTAAACAAATCCCAAGGGAAAAGTTACTAGATGGATCTACTTATATAGGAGCAAGGGGTGGCGTCCAAGGAGATGGGAGGGCGTCCCAAGGCAGCCTAAAACTAACCCTAGGTCGTACAAGCCTCATGGGCCCAACTAGAGGTGATGCAACACCTTTGGACTTGTAGTTTGACTTAGATTCTGCTATAGCTCCGGATGAATTTGAAGGTGAATCCAATTGGCTGGAGAGGACGAAATCTACTTTTCAACAGAAAAAGTATCACCCAATTTGGAGTCCGTATGAAGGAGTTCTTGCCGTTTTGAGTCATGTATGTATGTGCAGTCTGAATTTGAATGCATAACGTGAGAGGCTTGGACTCTATCTTCTCTTGGCCCAAAAGTGATGTGAGAGGAATTTTTGCAACACCTAAACTTCTCTTTTCCCTTTATCTTCATATGTGCATTGTACAAATATCCCAAACACCTGCAATTAGACATGGCAAAAAAAATCTGGGAAGTATTTTTGTCCTGGATGACATAAATAAATTGTTGCATAGTTTGCATTAGAAATCACCTCACAAATATACGTGTATGCAATATTTTTGGTCGTATCCAAGGTAGTCATGTCCTCCTCATCCTCTCTTTCTTGAAAATAAAGTCGTCATCGGCATTGCTTAATCTGAAATGTGCCTAACAAAAAAACAAGTTGTACATGTTGTATATGTATATGTCATCCATTTTTACTTCCCTTTATTTTTGCACATATGCCACATGTATACATGAGTAACTTTCATATTTCATAAAATTTAAAGC
Organism: Secale cereale; assembly: GCA_902687465.1. Taxonomy (NCBI): domain Eukaryota; kingdom Viridiplantae; phylum Streptophyta; class Magnoliopsida; order Poales; family Poaceae; genus Secale; species Secale cereale. The sequence continues at coordinate 314,429,659 of LR738714.1, forward strand.
CAAAATATTATCAGCAGAAGTAGAAGGCATGAAAATATACCAACTCAGTCTACACTTATAAATGAAGCCCTTATTCATATCGAAAGATTGACAATGTTCATAATTAAACCATCCCAAGATTGGTGAATAAACCTTACTTGCATCAAATTTACATGCTACAACATGCTTAAATAAGCAAACATGCAATAAGTCATTTGACACAGAATCATCACCAAGATTAGAGGTCATATCAAAATGATTATACATTTGTTCTTTTGCATCAATAGTTAATTCAATGGGTGCACTCAAAATTGTTGGTATTTCAGCTGTTTGATCACATGATACATTCATGACAGTAACACGATTATCTAAAATAGGCGGTGTGCTCAAATAAATAGGTAACTCAACACATGATGTATTCAAGTTAACTAGGCATGCATCATTCCCAAGCGAAGTTATATCATCAATAAATTTAATGTTACCTTGTAGCAAAGACGTAGCTGATGTAGGTACGGACGATGACAATGTACCATAAACTTGAGATGATGTCGTGCTCAAAATCTGAGGTGTGGCTATTTTAGTAGGTGCAACGTTGGAGGAACCAACCGGTGGTGATGAGCATGAACTGGAATAGTAGTTGTTGTAGTCACCAAATGCAGCCTCCTGTATCAATCTCTCAAAGGTACAAGCGCGAACATACATACCAGTTGCAACGAGGAATATAATGAAATCTTGCGCGAATACCATGGTTCAAACCACCAAAAAAAATATTCATTGTATCATTCTCAGATTTTCTATGTCACAATGATGCATATATGATTTGAACTCTTGGTAGAAAGCATGAACATTGTTACTGCCTTGTTTTAATTGTTCCAATTTGCGAAGCAATTCACGGCAATAGTAAGGAGGAAAAATATGTTGTCTCATTACAACTTTCAAATCTTTTCAAGTTGTGGGTTGGTTATCAATGTTTTTCTTACAATGTACACTCCACCAAACTTAAAAAAAAACAGTAAGTGCTCTAGTGATAGCTCGTACTCTCTCAAGTTCAGAAAAATCATGGCTAGCAAAAATTAGTTCTACCTCAAACTCCCAAGCAAGATAAATAGTAGGATTAAATCTACCCTTAAATGAAGGTAAAGAGATAACCTGACCGTGTGCTTGTGTGTGTTGTCCCATGTCTCGTGATGGTGAAGATGTATCTGTCGTCCAGGAACTTCTGACTCTGGTACCTGTCATGATTAGTAGAAACAAGAAACAAAATTCGAGAATAATTGTCAGGCCCAAGATGCGATTCTATCCCGATCACGTGACACTTACTTGAATGGGGCACAACCGCATTTCGGGCGCTTAGCAAGATGGATATCATTACATCATACCATTACATACATACATGGGGGGGGGTACAACAATACATACAAGTCACATGAATACAACAACAATACAAAGCATCCGACTACGGATGCAAACATGAAAAGAACAAAGACATCCATCTGCTATCCCAGGCTGCCGACCCGGAACCTAACCCAAGACTGAAGAAGAAGAAGAAGAAGAAAGAACTCCAACACAACGATCATCGCTCTCACGTCAAGTCATCGGAAAACTGCAGCTGCAACTGTTGTTGTAGTATCTGTGAGCCACGAGGACTCAGCAATCCCATAACCATGGGTAACAAGACTATCAAAACTTAATAGGTAGGAAGAGGTAAAGTGGTGAGGTTGCAGCAGCGGCTAAGCAATATATGGTGGCTAACTTACGAGTACAAGAATAAGATGAGCATTTACGCAAGCGGTCGCAAACTAGTAATGATCGCTAAAGATCCTGAACTACCTACGAGTCAAACATAACCCCACCATGTTCTCTTCTCAAATTGAAAAGTGACAGTCATGGTTACTCACACAGTTGTGTGTTTTACTTCGGATCCGCTGTCAAGTTTTCTACAACCGGACATTAACAAATTCCAAGCTGTCACATAACCACGGGCACGGCTTTCGAAAGATCATAACCCTGCATGGGTGTCCCAACTTAGCCCATCACAAGCTCTCACGATCAGCTGAAGTAATAATAATTATTACCCCTTATCTTAGGGAAATCCGATCAGGCTCGGCATCCCAGTGCACAAGACATTTTGACAATGGTAAAACAAGTCCAGCAAGACCTCCCGGCGTGCCGACATCCTGATGGTAGCCGCGCGCATCTCGTCTCAGGCCAAGTCTGGATGAGCACTACGTACAACAACCGAAGACCCCAGATAACTGGGTGGCACCGCAAGTGGCTCTCGTTTGGGACCGACGCCATCAACACTGGCCCCCCTGCTATGTAGAACAATACTCGAGGACGCGACCCCCTATGCAAATTTAAATAATAAATTAAGTTATTATTATGAGGCAAATTAAAACCAATGTTGGGCCTTGCTGGAGGAGTTTTATTCAAAGACGAAGTGTCAAGGGGTCCCCATATACCCAACCGTGTAAGGAACGCAAAATCAAGGAACATAATGCCGGTTTATCGGCTCCTAAGGTGGCATGAGTGGAACAAAACACCGAGCAAAAGGCCAAGACTTCCACCCATGCCCAGTATATAGGTGTGTTTAATAATAATAATAGATATTGTGATATTCCAATAACAAGTTCCATCATGGAACGAACTTCATCTTCACCTGCAACTAACAATGCTATAAGAGGGGCTCAGCAAGCGGGTAACATAGCCAAACAACGGTTTGCTAGGAAGGTTTCAAAAGTTAGAGGTTTCATGGCAACAAGGAAAGGCTGACAATAATGATGGGTAGCGCGACATATAATGATAGCATCGAGACAACTAAGCATGGCAATGATAGTAAAGGTATCCAAGGTGATGGTTATCTTGCCTGAGATCCCGCAAGGAAGAAGAACGGATCCATGAAGAAGACGAAGAAGAAGACTTGAAGATGAACCACATGATGACGAACGAATCCTCACGATCGCAACGGAACAAGCTCTAACGAGAAGAAGCAAGCAATACGGTAAACACACAACACAAGAACATGACAATATGCTCAACCAAGTATGATGCAAGACACGTCTATATATGATGCAAAACATGGCAATGTAGGAAGCACACAAGAACAACACAAGCCAACAACTTTAAATGAGGCCGGAAACTACATATAACAAATCCGGTAAGTCCTCATATGTATAATTTGAAATTAGTACAGATCTGAACAAAACTTAAGTTAAAGTTTTTAAACAGCAGGTTAACATGCACCATGATGATCTACATGAAATTCTAGTCAAGTTTCTTATAAAGTTTGTTTAATTCGGAGCTACGGTCTAGAAGATATGAGCAAAACAAGACAAGCATGTAAACGGTGCAAGATGCACCCAAAAATGAAGCAAACACACTCCAAACATGAAAACAACATGATATTATGATTCTACATGCAAAATCACACAAGTTTCATGTAGGACACAGTCAAAACGGAGCAACGGGCTAAAAGATACACATGAAACAAGATATAACAACAAGCTGAAGTTAACAGCCACATAACAACTTCGGAGCAAGGTAAATTTAAGCTAAATCACCCAAACATGTTAACAAGAAGCATGGATGTGAAGCAGACATGATACTTAACAAGAATGAACTTAGAACACACCCAAAAGCTTGCTGGAACACAATTAAACAAGCATGGCAAGTTGCAATAAAATTATCCAGACTTGGCCAAAATCTGGGAAGGCAAAAACATCATCACGATGCTGCCTTCGGAGGCACAAAACAACAAGAATATCAACTCTAATAAGAACATAAAGAGCATTGACATGTAGTAGACATATCCTACAGCAAACAACTCCATTGGAGCAATTCCATAGGAGGCATGGATCAATAGCAACAAGCTACACCAAATTGAACATGCTGATAAAATCCTGACAGGTATAATTTATAGCAACTTGAGAGTAAGAAATAAATAAGCTACAACAGGTCATATGAGAAAGTAAGGGCATGAATGGATAGACAATAACATGGACAACAAGGCATGATCATTGGCCACTCCAAAACAAGCATGGATTTGACTAGGGCATCAAGCAAACATAGCATCAGGCTATAACAGATCCCGGACATAGCAGTTTTTTCACTAAGTATAAAACAACAATAACAATATGGCATGTTTACAAGCTTGTTTAAGTGACCTCAAGACATACCATGGAAAGATGATTGCACCACATCAAAGACCAAATAATGGTGCTTCTGAAACATCTAGACATGTGGCAAGAGGACAAACACATCAATAGCAAAGAGCATGTGAAATCAGCAACTCATAACAAGTTTTAGAACTTAACAGCCAAATGCACTTTTGTAACAGAGATTAACATGGACATATGAACTCAAACAAGCATGCTACAACAACCATCATGTAGTACACTTCACAATGAACATTTTGACATATCATATGCATCATTTGGATAAACATGCACCAAGTTATCACATCTCAAACATGGCAACAAAATAACAAGTTTCAGTAGTTTATAACAAGTAGCACTCTTGCAACAGAGATTAGAGCATCTAGATGAACTCAAATGAACATGGCACAATGGAACAAAGTGTAGAGCATATCACCGCGACCATTTTGACATATCATTCACTCAAATTGGATCACCACACAAAAAGTTACAGCCATATGAACATAGCAACAAAATATGCAATTTCTAGGACTTAGCAGAAATTAACAGAGGAAATAAAATGAGCGCAAGATAACTAAAACGCGCACGGGCACGGGATAGGCAACGCTTACAGAAGTAGGCTCGGCCCAACAGAAGAGGAGGGGCCGAAGGGGAGATGGGCCGGCTGGCGCGGCCATGGCCCATGAGGCTGGGCGCTGGAGGGGCTGGGCCGGCCTTCGGCTGGCCTACGGAGGAGGAGGCCCAGGGAGGCCACCGAAGGGCGTCGTCGCGCTCCTCCCGATCCCTCCTGGATCGAGGAGGACAGGGGAGGCAGCAGCGGCGGTTGCGCGCCCTCCGGCGAGGGCCGGCCGAGGACGGCCCAGGAATCCGAAGCGGGGTCGTGGATCCGTTGGATCCAGGCAGTGCAGAGGCAGATCGGCTGGTGGCGGGGTTTGAACTGGGCGGCGCAGAGCTAGGCACCGGCGGCGGCGGTGGAGCTGCCCTCCGGTGACCGCCGGCGAGGTCGCCGGAGGCGCGGGCGGCGCCGTCGAGCGGAAGAGGCGGTGCAGAGAGCTCGAGTGGAGTGACGCACACGCACGCGGGGAGGCGATTCGGGCCCGATCCGGCCCGGGACGGGCCAGACCCGAGCCTCGGCGGGCCACGGCGAAGTGGAGATGCTAGGGAGGCGACGTGGCGGCCTGCCATTGGTCCAGGGCGGCGGTGGCGCTGAGGTGGCGGCCTCTAATTGGCTGGGGCGACGTGGAGGCGGCTGGACATGTCCAGCGGCGGGCGGACATGTACGGCGGGTTAGAGAGAGGAAAATTTAGGGTTTCATCCGCGAAAAAATGAAGGGGGAGGCACATATATATAGGTAGAGGGAGCTAGTAGTGTCCAAATGAGGAGCCGTTCGCGGCCACGCGATCGTGATCGAACGACCAAGAGCATGGAGGGGTTAGAATGGGCTAGGTGGGCTGTGTGAAAGGGGTGCTAGGCCAAAAGGGAAAAGGGTTCTGGCGGTTAACACGGTTAACCGCTGGGCTATCAAACAAACTCCGAACGCGACGAAACTTGACAGGTGGTCTACCTATGCTATAACAAGACCACACGCCAAGTTTCAATCCATTTCGAGAATGTTTTTCGGCCACGCACAAAATAAATATTCGAAGGCGCCACGGGCGCGTACAAGTGTGTCTGGGCTCAGAACGGAAAACGGAAAGGACGAGGGGGTTCGGACGGATGCAAGTTTCGAAAACATGCTGATGCAACACACAATGACATGGCAAGATGCAACACGCAAGCAGATGACATGGCAACGACGACGAATAACTGGCTGACACCTGGCGCACCGGTCTCGGGGTGTGACAACACTCCCCTACTAACAAGAGATCTCGTCCCGAGATCTTAGGAACGAGACGGAAGGGAAAAAAGGAAGAACAAAGTTCTTCAAGGACAAAAGAGTGAAACCAAAGAACCTTGAGAGGTTGAACAACTCAAAAGAAAGAACGCAACGGAGAAGAATGAGATTGAGAAGCTCCGTTACAATAGAGGAACTCGGAATAACATAGAACCATGATGGTTGAAAGACATGAAACAGGAGTTATAGGAACAAGAATGAATATGAAACCACTCCGGCTAGAAGAGATAGAAAAAAACTTGAACAAAGTAATTCGGGCAGCACTCCGGCTAAAACTGAAAGAAACAGCACACCGGTCGAATAAGAATGGAATAGGACAAGACCCTGAAAAGATGAAAAGATACTCGACGAGAGCAACAACACAATGCCTCCGGAAGAATTGAGATAATGGAATTAAAAGAACAGAGAAGAAGATGACAACTTTGAGCACAAGTGACATGAACGAGAATTTATAAGAGAAAGACTTGAACGGAGTTGTTGAGAAAATCAACAACCAAAGAATAAGCTTGTCGTGGGCTTATTTAAACATCTCAAGACTTGAGGTGAATTATGCCGCAACCAAAATATTGATCAGCTGAGAAGAGCGAAGAATGCAAAACTCCACTTCAAAAGAATACGGAGAATTATTTGCACTTCAAGACGTGAGAATGATAAAACTTGAGCTGCTCCAGAAGAATTTGATGAACACTCGAAGAATGAATTAACTCATGAGGAACCACCATGAAGAACTCCTGTAGCGAAAAGGATGATGATATAGAAATGACGGATGAAAAGAATAAAGCCTTGCGATGACTAGACGGGGTTCCGATGAGAAAGCCGAGAAACTTGAACTCCGGAAAGAAAATATGGAAACACTCGGGGCTAAAATTTATTCATCAAGAATAAACTCCGAAGGAAAAGAATAAATCAACTCGATGAAAAGAATAAGATTTATGTTATGCTTATCCTCCATCGATTAAATTGATGAGAAGCAATGGATTTGCATACTACTTATACCTTTTGAAAAGATTAAAAAGGGATATATCACGAACTTGCAAAAATCTTCATGAACCATCGGTAGGATTGGAATAAAAAGAATGGATTAATATGATAACAAAGGAAAGGAATACTTGAGCTAACCACTGTAAGGAATTAAAGCCGAGTGAAGAAAAGGAACGAACCACCGTAAAGAAATTGAAATCGAATGATGAAAGAGAACAAACCATCGATAATAATAAAAATTGAGTGAATACAAGAGAATGAATCGCCGGGAAGGATAAGCACTTGAGGAAATTTTGAATAACGAGAAGGAAGAGATTGTGAACTGATTAAAGAATACTTGAACGAAGCACCGGACGAATGTGAGACGAACGAAGAGGCATCAATGAAGAATATTTGGAGGACAAAGTTGGAAACTGTGAACGAGGAAATCTTCTGAAATGATGGCCTTCGGAGGAACACAAAGAAAAAAGAATTGATGAAATACTCCGAATGAATGAAAAGAAGTAAGGTTGAACCAATGATGAAAATAATTAAAAGCGATCTTGGAGAAAGCATATGACTGATGGAATCCATACTTACGTCACACTTGAAAAGAATTTAGGAACTCCGGAAAATTAGAAGAGTCGGGTAAGATCTTGAGAAAGAACTGTGGGTTATGAGCCCACCGAAGAGAAAACCACTGTTGAAAAGGATCGAAAGAAGATGATGCACCGGACTGATTGATTGAATCGAATCAGGTGACAACCTCGAATTAATTGGAAGACAGATGAATCTCCTGAGATTTCTTCGGAACTCCGGAACAATTAATGGCGACAGGCGAACGAGAGAATGGGAAAACATTTGAGCCGATGAAAGAATAAGAACAACACCGAAAATAATTGAATTGGAACCACCAGAAAGAAAAGAGATGAAGAAGGACGAACTAGACAAAAATTTGCCAGTTGAAACAACTGAGAAAAGAATACAAAGGATTCACACGAGTAGGATGGATACTCGATTAAGGACTCCAGCTCCGAGAAGCAAAAATGGTGGGAGGGTGGGAAAAGGAAAGACAACTTCGGAAGGGGAAACAACACCGGTTGGTTGAAAAGAACCGAGGGACGAACTTGCAAAGAAGAAGAGGGTCGAATCCACTTGACGATAGATGCACCAGATGAAAGAACTAACAACGCAACGAACGAAAACTAACCACGAGATCCTAAAAAAATTTGAAGGGAAGAGGGGTAAATCAAAACACCTACGTCAGGATTCCTCACCAGAGCGACGAAGGGGCAGGGGAGTAAAAAGAATTCCAACTCTCTGATATAAATAGACTCCAAAAAAGTTTTCTGCTAGACTCAACAACGGCCAGACTACGATCAATCAAGGGGGCTCCTATGGTCGGCCGAGGCTCTGATACGAACTTGTCAGGCCCAAGATGCGATTCTATCCCGATCACGTGACACTTACGTGATTGGGGCACAACTGCATTTCGGGCGCTTAGCAAGATGGATATCATTACATCATACCATTACATACATACATGGGGGGGGGTACAACAATACATACAAGTCACATGAATACAACAACAATACAAAGCATCCGACTATGGATGCAAACATGAAAAGCACAAAGACATCCATATGCTATCCCAGGCTGCCGACCCGGAACCTAACCCAAGACTGAAGAAGAAGAAGAAGAAGAAAGAACTCCAACACAACGAACATCGCTCTCACGTCAAGTCAACGGAAAACTGCACCTACAACTGTTGTTGTAGTATCTGTGAGCCACGAGGACTCAGCAATCCCATAACCATGGGCAACAAGACTATCAAAACTTAATAGGTAGGAAGAGGTAAATTGGTGAGGTTGCAGCAGCGGCTAAGCAATATATGGTGGCTAACTTACGAGTACAAGAATAAGATGAGCATCTACGCAAGCGGCCGCAAACTAGTAATAATCGCTAAAGATCCTGAACTACCTACGAGTCAAACATAACCCCGCCATGTTCTCTTCTCAAAGTGAAAATAGACAGTCACGGTTACTCACACAGTTGTTTGTTTTACTTTGGATCCTCTGTCAAGTTTTCTACAACCGGACATTAACAAATTCCAATCTGCCACATAACCACGGGCATGGCTTTCGAAAGATCATAACCCAGCAGGGGTGTCCCAACTTAGCCCATCACAAGCTCTCATGACCAGCTGAAGTAATAATAAATATTACCCGTTATCTTAGGGAAATCCGATCAGGCTCGGCATCCCGGTGCACAAGACATTTTGACAATGGTAAAACAAGTCCAGCAAGGCCTCCCGGCGTGCCGACACCCTGATGGTAGCCGCACGCATCTCGTCTCAGGCCACGTCCGGATGAGCACTACGTACAGCAACCGAAGACCCTAGATAACTGGGTGGCATCGCAAGTGGCTCTAGTTTGGGACCAACACCATCAGCACTGGCCCCCCTGCTATGTAGAAGAATACTCGAGGACGCGACCCCCTATGCAAATTTAATTAATAAATTAACTTATTATTATGAGGCAAATTAAAACCAATGTTGGGCCTTGCTGGAGGAGTTTTATTCAAAGACGAAGTGTCAAGGGGTCCCCATATACCCAACCGTGTAAGGAATGCAAAATCAAGGAACATAATGCCGGTTTATCGGCTCCTAGGGTGGCATGAGTGGAACAAAACACCGAGCAAAAGGCCAAGCCTTCCACCCATGTCCAGTATATAGGTGTGTTTAATAATAATAATAGATATTGTGATATTCCAATAACAAGTTCCAACATGGAACGAACTTCATCTTCACCTGCAACTAACAACGCTATAAGAGGGGCTGAGCAAGCGGGTAACATAGCCAAACAACGGTTTGCTAGGAAGGTTTCAAAAGTTAGAGGTTTCATGGCAACAAGGAAAGGCTGACAATAATGATGGGTAGTGCGACATATAACGATAGCATCGAGACAACTAAGCATGGCAATGATAGTAAAGGTATCCAAGGTGATGGTCATCTTGCATGAGATCCCGGAAGGAAGAAGAACGGATCCATGAAGAAGACGAAGAAGAAGACTTGAAGACGAACTACACGAAGACGAACGAATCCTCACGATTGCAACGGAACAAGCTCTAATGAGAAGAAGCAAGCAATACGGTAAACACACAACACAAGAACATGACAATATGCTCAACCAAGTATGATGCAAGACAAGTCTATATATGATGGAAAACATGGCAAGGTAGGAAGCACACAAGAACAACACAAGCCAACAAGTTTAAATGAGGCCGGAAACTACATATAACAAATCCAGTAAGTCCTGATATGCATAATTTGAAATTAGTCCAGATCTGAACAAACCTTAAGTTAAAGGTGTTAAACAGCAGGTTAACATGCACCATGATGATCTACACGAAATTCTATTCAAGTTTCATATACAGTTTGTCTAATTCGGAGCTACGGCCTAGAAGATATGAGCAAAACAAGACAAGCATGTCAACGGTGCAAGATGCACCCAAACATGAAGCAAACACACTACAAACATGAAAACAACATGATTTTATGATTCTACATGCAAAATCACACAAGTTTCATGTAGGACACACTCAAAACGGAGCAACGGGCTAAAAGATACACATGAAACAAGATATAACAACAAGCTGAAGTTAACAGCCACATAGCAACTTTGGAGCAAGGTAAATATAAGCTAATTCACCCAAACATGTTAACAAGAAGCATGGATGTGAATTAGACATGATACTTAACAAGCATGAACTTAGAACACACCCAAAAGCTTGCTGGAACACAATTAAACAAGCATGGCAAGTTGCAATAAAATTATCCAAACTTAGCCGAAATCTGGGAAGGCAAAAACATCATCACGATGCTACCTTCGGAGGCACAAAACAACAAGCATATTAACTCTAATAAGAACATAAAGAGCATGGACATGTAGTAGACATATCCTACAACAAACAACTCCATTGGATCAACTCCATAGGAGGCATGGATCAATAGCAACAAGCTACACCAAATTGAACATGCTGATAAAATCGTAACAGGTATAATTTATAGCAACTTGAGAGCAAGAAATAAATAATCTACAGCAGGTCATATGAGCAAGTAATGGCATGAATGGATAGAAAATAACATGGAGAACAAGACATGATCATTGGCCACTCCAAAACAAGCATGGATTTGACTAGGGCATGAAGCAAACTTAGCATCAGGTTATAACAGATCCCAGACTTAGCAGTTTTTTCACTAAGTATAAAACAGCAATAACAACATGGCATGTTTACAAGCTTGTTTAAGTCACCTCAAGACATATCATGCAAAGATGATTGCACCACATCAAAGACCAAATAATGGTGCTTCTAAAACATCTAGACATGTGGCAAGAGGACAAACACATCAATAGCAAAGAACATGTGAAATCATCAACTCATAACAAATTTCAGAACTTAACAGCCAAATGCACTTTTGTAACAGAGATTAACATGGACATATGAACTCAAACAAGCATGCTACAGCAACCATCATGTAGTACACTTCCCAATGAACATTTTGACATATCATATGCATCATTTGGATAAACATGCACCAAGTTATCACATCTCAAACATGGCAACAAAATAACAAGTTTCAGCAGTTTATAACAAGTAGCACTCTTGCAACAGAGATTAGAGCATCTAGATGAACTCAAATGAGCATGGCACAATGGAACAAAGTGTAGAGCATATCACCACAATCATTTTGGCATATCATTCACTCAAATTGGATCACCACACAAAAAGTTACAGCCATATGAACATAGCAACAAAATATGCAATTTCTAGGACTTAGCAGAAATTAACAGAGAAAAACAAATGAGCGCAAGATAACTAAAACGCGCACGGGCACGGGATAGGCGGTGCTTCCAGAAGCGGGGTCGGCCCAACAGAAGAGGAGGGGCCGAAGGGGAGATGGGCCGGCTGGCGCGGCCATGGCCCACGAGGCCGGGCGCTGGAGGGGCTGGGCCGGCCTTCGGCTGGCCTGTGGCGGAGGAGGCCCAGGGAGGCCACCGAAGGGCGTCGTCACGCTCCTCCCGATCCCTCCTGGATCGGGGAGGACAGGGGAGGCAGCGGCGACGGTTGCACGCCCTCCGGCGAGGGACGGCGCCGGAATCCGAAGCGGGGCTGTGGATCCGTCAGATCCAGGCGGTGCGGAGGCAGATCGGCGGGCGGCAGGGTTGGAACTGGGCGGCGCGGAGCTAGGCTCTGGCGGCGGCGGCGGAGCTGCCCTCCGGTGACCGCCGGCGAGGTCGCCGGAGGCGCGGGCGGCGGCGTCGAGCGGAGGAGGCGGGGCAGAGAGCTCGGGAGGAGCGACGCAGAGGCGCGCGCGGAGGCAATTCGGGCCCGATCCGGCCCAGGACGGGCCAGATCCGGGCCCCGGCGGGCAGCGGCGAAGTGGGGATACAAGGGAGGCGACATGGCGGCCTGCCATTGGTCCGGGCCGGCGGTGGCGCTGAGGTGGCGGCCTCTAATTGGTTGGGGCGACGTGGAGGCGGCTGGACATGTCCGGCGGCGGGCGGACATGTCCGGCGGGCGAGAGAGTGGAAAATTTAGAGTTTCATCCGCGAAAAAATGAAGGGGGAGGCACATATATATAGGTAGAGGGAGCTAGTAGTGTCCAAATGAGGAGCCGTTCGGGGCCATGCGATCGTGATCGAATGGCCAAGAGCATGGAGGGGTTAGAATGGGCTAGGTGGGCTGTGTGAAAGGGGTGCTGCGCCAAAAGGGAAAACGCTTCCGGTGGTTAACACGGTTAACCGCTGGGATATCAAACGAACTCCGAACGCGACGAAACTTGACAAACGGTCTACCTATGCTATAACAAGACCACATGCCAAGTTTCAACCCATTCCGAGAATGTTTTTCGGCCACACACAAAATAAATATTCGAAGGCGCCGCAGGCGCGTGCAAGTGTGTCTGGGCTCAGAACGGACAACAGAAATGACGAGGGGGTTCGGACGGATGCAAGTTTCGAAAACATGCTGATGCAACACACAATGACATGGCAAGATGCAACACGCAAGTAGATGACATGGCAATGACGACGAATAACGGGCTGACACCTGGCGCACTGGTCTCGGGGTGTCACAATAATGTTCCTATGAACTACTAGGATGTGGTGGTAAAGCGCTCATAGTAAAGAAAATATCTATATCTTAACAGTTCTTACCATGCAGCAGGTGGTGATAGGAAACCAGCGGTGTCAAATAACTCCAAAGATTGAGTAAAGCAATTGCCAGGGGAATGTACGTATACACGGTGTAGAAATATGTGGAGCTTGGAAGGATTAAATACATGGTAGCAAAAGATTAGCAATAATCAATTCAGAGATGCAATGCTGAATAACGCTCAACGACGATACTGTGTTGATCCTAGGCTAGTCCGTGCTAGAGACGGGAGCCTAGAACACTAATGAGGTCACGGCGTAGCACAACTAGCATCAATAAAGGATACGAAGTAGTTCTGGACAGCAAGATATAAGTGAAGATCACAACAGCAGTAAAGATAATGATGAAAAACAAATGCCAAGCAGGATATACAACAACTCTCTCTCCAACTTTCCACTTGAAAAGTTTGAGTCAATTTTATGATAATTTTTCTACAAAATGCTACTGACTCAAGCTTTCAAATGCAAAAAGAATCACTCAATTCCGAGTTGATATGAGGAGTAAAAAATTGAAAAACTGACCTACAAAACTTGAACAAGCTATGTTCGCAAACTTTTTTGTGTGTGGCTTTTTCTTGGACTGTAGGTATGAACAACAGATGCAATCTAGACTACGAAAAACTGGAAATATCTCACCGAGCAACCTGAAAACTGATACCACTTGATAGAGGCGAAGAGCTCGATCTTTCGATGAGATGATAACAATCGATTTGGTGGAGTCGACTTTGACGATCCGACTATGAACATGCACGACGTTGCGCCTTAGCAATCGCTAAACCAATCTCCTGGGATTACTAACGATGCCAGAAGCACGATCAGCCTGACCACGAAGGTCTATTCCTGCATGCAATCAAAGAACAAGCAAGAATATGATAAATTAGTCTGAATATTGCAAATATAGATGAAGTATTGATAAAGGTGCAGATCCGAAAGCGGTCTTGGTCTGGTCGTTGGACACAAACGACGTACACAAAGTTGCGTTGGCTAACTTTTTACTAAACAAATCCCAAGGGAAAAGTTACGAGATGAATCTACTTATATAGGAGCAAGGAGTGGCATCCATGGAGGTGGGAAGGTGTCCCAAGGCAGCCTAAAACTAACCCTAGGTCATACAAGGCTCATGGGCCCAAGTGGAGGTGATGCAACACCTTTGGACTTGTAGTTTGACTCGGATTCTGCTGCAGCATCACATTGTTTCCTCGATATCTCAATGCTCTGGATGAATTTCAAGGTGAATCCAATTGAGCTGGAAAGAGCACAAAATCTAATTTTCGACAAAAAAGTGAATCACCCAATTTGGAGTCCGTATGAAGGAGTTCTTGCCGTTTTGAGTCAGCTATGTCTGTGCAGTCCAAATCTGAATGCAAAACATGAGAGGCTTGAATTCTATCTTCTCTTGGCCCAAAAGTGACATGAGAAGACTTTTTGAACAGCACCTAAACTTATCTTTTTCCCTTATCTTCATATGTGGATTGTAAATATATCCCATACACCTGCAATTATACATGGCACAAAAATCTATGAAGTATTTTTGTCCTGGATGACATAAATAAATTGTTGCATAGTTTGCATTGGAAATCACCTCACAAATATACATGTATGCAATATTTTTGGTCGTATCCAAGGTAGTCATCTCCTCCTCACTAACCCTAGAAATGAGGTGGGGAAGGAGTATATATAGTCTTAGCCACGAAGGGGTAAGTGGGGAAAGCAATACATGGCCAAAAGGTCCTGCTACGCGCAGACAGGCACCAGACGTCCAGTCGGTGTCGGAGGTCCGACGGCTCGCGGGGGTCCGGACGTCCGGTGTCAGACTTTTGCTAATTTCGCTCTGGACAGGTGCACCGGTCGTGAGGTTGATGTCGGTCGTCCGTGGCGCTGGGACTTGTCGGACGTCCGGTGTCGCGTAGGTCTTCCGGTCGCTGTAGAGTGTCGGACGTCCGGTGGCACGCCGATCGTCCGGCCGCTACAGACTCTTTTGCTCCGTCTTCTTCCGTCTTCGCTTCCACGCTTCCCTCGGGAATGGTGTAGGTGTTTCTTGGCGCTTGCACTCCTGCTCTTCGTCCGTGAAGCTCCGACAATATCTATGCATGCACACGAGTGGAGTGTCAAATAGTATACCATCCGTGAAGGTGTCAAGTGAACACGTGTAGAGGAGATGATTCACCTTTATGCATGAGAAGTACAGGTCGCACGTGTCACTTGCCAAATGGACTCTACACATGGTGATGTCCGTAGGATGCTCCGCATCAGACTTGTAGTTCTGGAGGAAGACAATCTTCGAGATGTCGTTGTCCAATCCCATTATGATGTGGAACTTCATCAAAATGGGGTCATCCACGCCGGCTCGTCGCGAGGCATTCTTCATCTCCTTGAAGTACTTGTCGATGGACTTGGATCCTTGTATGGTTTTCTCCAATTGGCGTAGAAGATGTTCCGTGTAAGTGTGAGGCACGAACTCTCGCCGCAAAGCTTTCTTCGTCTTGGGACAACTCATGTCTTAGTCCTTCGAAGGTGTGTGAAGCCACCATGTCAGCGCGAAGTCGTGGAAGTTTCTTGTGGCGCACTTCACTTGATCTACGGGGGGAACTTGATGTAGCGTGAGGTAGTCTTCCATCAAACATACCCACTCGAGATACTCCTCGGGTTCTTGAGTCCCATAGAAATGAATATCATGGTCATTTTCGAGGTCGTAGTAGCTCATGGAAGACACGGACTTGAGATTGGGGAGCTTCTCTTGAGCATAAGCTTGAGGTGCTTGTGGGCGAAGATGCCGCATATCCAAAGGCGAAGATGCCTTGAAGTCACTTGGCGAAGATGCCAAGGTACATGTTGAAGTCGTTGAGGGGTTGTTGGTGTTGAGCTCGTGACCTTCACGTTCTAGTCATTGATGGTATCGATGCTGATGTGATCTTGCCGGAGATGGTAGCTCGGAAAGATGTGCACTTGAGCGTCTTCTCAAAGATGAGGGAGACCTCTTGGTGGTCTTGATGAGGGCTTTGAGCTCCTCCATTTGAGCATCCATGTTGGCATACAAGTGGTTTGTCATGGCATCGAACTTGTCGTTGTTGTAGACCGGGGATGAAATGCTTTGCCTATCTATCACAAGACTCGAGTAGAGGTGAGTAGGAAATGAGATAAACTATAGCAAGTTACCTTTTCCGAATGTTGAGGATGTATCCCGTTTCACTCTATGTGAAATGAAAGAATAGTGGAATTGGCACCGGACTTGTTGACTCACACCTATCAAGTAAAGCTTATCGTGTGGCTTGGTTCGGATAAGTGGCACAAAAATTTGATGGAAATGTTAGCAAGAGTCAATAATGTTGAAAGAGATTAAAAAATTCACGAGCGAAACAAGTAGACCAATAGCAACGAATGGAACACAGAAACACACACACAGATAGATAAATGGGGTCGTGCAACCAAGGAATGAGCAGAAAATGTGGAGTCCACGAAAGATGCTTGTGTTGCACAACTCAAGAGAGACGCTAGCATGATTTCTCTATAGGCGATACGACGCTTGTGCACAACTTATGAGATGCAAAATGTAGCAACTTTCTATCCCAAGTATGCTATGTATGTATGGTTCCCAATGTTCTTCTCAAGATGATCCAAGATGATCGGATATGACAATCTTATATGCAATGTGGTATGATGCTATGGCTATTACTTACAAGCTTCTCTGTCTTTGTCTTGTTGCTTAAAAGTATATTATTATTTTTGGTATGGCCACAATGCGAAATGCACAAACCAAGATACCAATTGTGTTTATGCGGGAACAATCTTGTGCACAAGTAACGTTGCCGGCAATACTCAAAGGCTAGTATCGATAGGCAAGTGACGCAAAATGGGCTAGGGGTTAACAATGCAAAGGCAAGGGAAGTATACAATGACGTCATCGAAGTTACCATCCGATGATGATGATGAGAAGCGTTGTTCTTGATGTAGACCCGTTCCTAATTAGCCGAAACATCTTTGGAAACAGGAAAACCACAACTCAAAATCTCAAGGACAAATGTCAAATGGTGGTAGCGGACAAGCGGTGGTGGTTGCGGAATTGTTGGTGGAAACCCGGTTAAAATAGGTTATGGTGGCAGAAGGGTATGAAAGGCTATACACGGTGTCGGAGTTCAAGGAATGGTCCCTAAGTAGCCGAAACACCTTAGGAGACATAGGCACAACTCAAACAAGCTCAAACAAAATTGGGTTAAGTTGGGTTGGAAATGTATAGTGGGCAATGCGTATGTTGAGGTGGTGGTGATGGTTGATGAAGTAGCAATTGTCCCTAAGTAGCCTAAACACCTTAGGATACTCAAATCACTACTCAAGCAACCACTAATGCGATGGGTAACAAAATGGGTTAGGTTGCGAAGGCTATGGTGTCTATGCCGATGATATGGTGGAAGGCCTAGGCAAACTTGCCAAATTTCACAAAATTTGACGGAGTCAAATGATGATGTATTATTTATGTGGTATGGGGATGTCAAGAGCTTCGAAAGAAGCTAAAGAACGTCAGAATCAGAGTTCAGATGAATTAGTTATGACCAAACCAAAAATCAGCTGAATTGGGAATCTACAGGTAGCGGACGTCCGGAAATGGTCGGAAGTCCGGTGACCGGACGTCCGGAAGTCATCGGAAATCCACTAATTTCATTATGTAAAGTGGTTCCGGTCGTCCGGTGGATTGCGGACATCCGGTGCTTCAGGAGGATCTGGACGTACGGTAAAATGTCGGTCGTCCGGTGGGTCGGGGTCAATGCAGGATTTGAGTTTCTCGATGCGATTTTGGGCGGAAAATGGAGATTTTGAGCTCGAAATTGATGAGATTTCGTGGGTGAAAGATGGGGAAACTTGGGGAAATGCTAGATCCACTTGAAACCAAGCAAATCCATGGATCAAAATCATTCAAACATCGTCAAACCAACAAATCAAAAAAAAAATCGGGACTATTTTTGGTGAGGATTTTCGAATTTTAGGACGAAATCAAGCACAAGAGGGCTATAAAATCGGTGGGGGAGTCTCCAAATTCGTGATAGATGTGGCTCATGATACGAAGATGATGTAGGGCGGAGACCCTAAGGTCGATCTTTCATGAAATGGAGGGGATCTCACGAAGAACACGATGAACACGGGGAAGAACATGGAGAAATCACAAGGGAAAACAATCAAGAACAAGTCCAGTCACACATCCACCAGACTATCAAACACACAAGATCACAAGGTACATGAACAACAAAGGGAAAGATACAAGGTAGAGTTAATCTCCAAGAGGACGTCTTGATGATATCCTGGAGGATCTTCCCGTTAGGGGGCTTGAATCCCATAGGATCTTCTCACATGCTCACATGGAGGTCTTGAACTCCATGGGAGTGGTAGTCTCTCTCTCTCTCTCTCAAGACTAGAGTAGTACAAGGAGCAAACCTCTCTATCAAATGAGCTATCACTTTGATGACCCTACAATGGTCGAGGTGGAGGAGTATATATATTCTAGGGTCACAAAGGGGTAAGTGAGGGGAGAAAGGGGTACATGAGCCTCGGGCCCGAAAGCTGTGCGCAGATAGGTAGCGGACATCCGCTAGCTTCCGGATGTCCGGAAGTCTTCGGACTTCTGCTAATTTCATTATGTTGCAAAGCGTCGGACGTCCAGTGGTGGCCGGTCTTCCGGTTGCCGGGTCTCGGACATCCGGAGCCTGGAAGTCGTTGGACGTCTGGTGCATGGCGGTCGTCCGGTGGCTGTAGCTTGCAACAACTCCATTTCTTCTGTCTTCTCTTCCACACTTCCCTCACGCATGGTGTAGGTGATCCTTGGCGCTTGCACTCCTTCTCCTCATCTGTGAAGCTCCGACAATACCTATGCATGGACATGAGTGTTGTGCCAAGTAGTATACCATCCTCGAAGGTGTCAAGTGAACACGTGTAAAGGAGATGATTTACCTTTATGTATGAGAAAATAGAGGTCGCATGTGTCACTTGCCAAGCATACTCTTGACATGGTCATGTCCATAGGATGCTCCGCATCACTCTTGTTCAGACTTTGGAAACTTGGCAACATTATTTATGGCCCAAAGAATTTATTGTACATTTTTATCCTGAATCTTTGAATCATATTTAAAGTCAAGCTAAATTGAACCGTAGACATGCTAATTGGGTTGAATTCATTGAGAGTTTCCCTTATGTCATTAAACACAAGAAGGGTAAAGAAAATGTTATTGCTGATGCATTGTCTTGTCGTTATACTATGCTTTCACAACTTGAGTTTAAAATATTTGGGTTGGAGAATATCAAAGATCAATATGTGCATGATGCCGAATTTAAAGTTGTATTGCAGAATTGTAAAGAAGGGAGAACACGGAAGAATTTCGTCGTTAATGATGGATTTGTGTTTCGTGCTAACAAGCTATGCATTCCAGCTAGCTTCGTTCGTCTTTTGTTGTTGGAGGAGGCGCATGGAGGAGGATTAATGGAACACTTTGCCGTGAAGAAGATGGAGGATGTACTTGCTACGCAATTCTTTTGGCCAAAGATGAGACGGGATGTTGAGCGTTTTGTTGCTCGCTGCACTACATGTCAAAGAGCTAAGTCACGACTCAATCCTCATGGTTTATATATGCCTTTGCCTATACCTAGTGTTCCTTGGGAAGATATATCTATGGACTTTGTTTTGGGTTTACCTTGAACAAAGAAGGGGAGGGATAGCACATTTGTTGTCGTCGATAGATTTTGAAAAATGGCACACTTCATACCATGTCATAAAAGTGATGTTGCTGCTAATGTTGATGACTTGTTCTTTCGTGAAATTATTCGCTTGCATGGTGTGCCACATAATATTATGTCAGATCATGATATTAAATTTCTTAGCCACTTTTGGAGATGTTTACGGGCTAAGTTGGGGACTAAACTGCTTTTTAGTACTACATGTCACCCCCAAACTGATGGACAAACTGAAGTAGTTAATAGAACTTTTACTACTAGGAAAAAGCTTATAGACACACGCTTACTAGTAGCATGGGTTTATACCCCTCGCTACTGCTACTTACTGGTAGCGCGGGTTTAGAACCCCCGCTACTAATAAGTTGATTGTAGTAGCGCGGGTTTATAACTCTGGCTACTACTTGGTGGTCTCTGTCGTGCCCCCCGGGACATGCCACAGTATTAGCGAAGGGTATAAACCCGCGCTACTACTTAGTTGATAGTAGTATCGCGGGTTTATAACCCTCACGACGACTAAGTGGTCTCTACCATGCCCACCCGGGACATGCCATAGTAGTAGCGAGGGGTATAAACCCGCGCTACTACTATCGACCCACCAAGACATGTGTACACATAGCGTGCGAAGGCCCAAATCCAAACCCACACTCTTTTGATTCCCCTACTCTTCCCACCCGTGATTCCCTTCCTCAACCACTGCCACTGGCTGATAGAGGAAAAGGTGTCCCGTCTTTCGATGAGATGGTGGCTATCGTTTTCGGTGGAGTAGACTTCAACGATCCGACTATGAACGTGCCAGGACGTCGCACCTTAGCAATCACTAAACCAAATCCGAGAGGTTATTGACCACGACAGAGCACGATCAACTTGACCATGAGGGTCTATTTCCTGCAAGCAAACGAAGAACAAGCAAGAAATTAAGATTGCAATCTGGATATTGCGAATATAAGAGGAAAGCTTTATTGATCAAGGTGGGGTTCTGGGACGTCTTTGTTTGGTCGTTGAACACAAACGAAGTACGTGAAGTTGCAGCTATGGCGAACTTTAATCTAAACAAAACTCAAAGTCTAAACGATGCCCTAAGGGATGTATATATGGAGGAAGAGGTGGGAATTTCGTGGCCCTTGGAGGAGGGGTCCGAAACCAACCCTAACTCTAGTTTCCCCACACATACGGATTCTAAAAACAGCCTATACTCAAGTATTTCGAAATTACATGGGCCTAGCCCAATAATAAGGTGACACATCACCTATAATAGCCTCTGGATGAAATTTATGAAGTGGCATCTTGTATATTTTGTCCAAGGCTTCAGGCACTCATTATGGTGGCTTCAAAGTCCTAAAATCATCACTTGTAACCCCGTTATTTTTCCCCTTGCGCATACCATCATCTCCATGCTTGATCTTGCTCCAATGTTCAGCCTTCTTGTCCAAGCTAGGCCCTTCATTTCTATGTAAGACAAATGTATCCAATTTAGGCAGCATCATATTCCCATGAACATTAGAATCATTACCAATAAAAGAAAGTACCTGATAATTTAATTGGCGTGCACGAGCTTTAGTAATTGGTCATGTATATGTATCAGTTGGGGCTGTGGGTGTCGGTGTCAAAACCGGCGGATCTCGGGTAGGGGGTCCCGAACTACGCGCCTGAGGATCAATGGTAACGGAGGCTGGGGACACGATGTTTACCCAGGTTTTGGCCCTCTCGATCGAGCTAAAACCCTACTTCCTGCTATATTAATATGGATGAATATGAATACAAGAGTTGATCTACCATGGGATCGTATTGGCTAAACCGTAAAGTCTAGCCAATGAGGATTTGAGATTCTCTGTTAGCCTCTATGGACTAAACCTTCCGGTTTATATGCACACCGGAGGGGCCTAGGGTTTGTACATACCATCTTGCAGAGGAAGGAAAGATTACACCCGAACCTAAAACTTGCCATTAGATGAATACATGAGTCCTATCCAGATACGAGAGATGATCTTCGACTATGATCTTCACGGCCCACCAGTCCGGCCCACCACGAGTTATCCGGCCACACGAGGACCCCTCGATCCAGGACTCCCTCAGTAGCCCCTGAACCTGTCTTCGATGACGATGAGTTCGGCTTATGTATTGTCTTTAGCATTGCAAGGCGGGTTCCTTCTTCCGAATATATCTTCTGCAAAAATGTGTATTGTGTTCGGCTCTGCAAGGTTAGTAGAACCCTTAGCCTCGAAGGCAAGGCTCTTAAAAGGAAATGAATAGTGTGTCTCTTCTGACAACTTTTGGGTGAAGCGTTACGTCCAACCCACTAACATATCGAACTATTTTATTTGGTCATGGTTTTGCGTTTCGAGGTATATCCTCATTGACACGTTCCATCAGAATAGAGATCATGCCCACTTATTGTGGGATCCTTATCAATATGACGTGAGCACCCACGCCGCGCATTACGCACGACCGCTTTGGGAACCGGCGAGGTTTATGGCTAAAGTTGGGGGACGTTCTATATTCGCAGTGTTATAAAAGGATACCCATCCCTTTCATTAGCCCCACGCCTTCCTCAAGCTCGAGCTCTCCAATCTCCCTAGTCCCAACATTCTCATCTCCTGCGCCCACCGCTACTCATTCCTCAACCACTACTCCCCTTTCCAGAAATGGCTGGATCCGGTGCCAGGGGCAAGTGGGAAGCTTCCAAGGTCACTGAAAAGACCGTGGAGGATCTACAGAGCGCGGGCTATCTCGCCACCAATATCGCGCACCGAGTCCCTACCAAGTGTCAGGTGATTCCCGTCCCAGAGGCGGGTGAGAGGGTAGTGTTTACTTCCCACTTTCTTAGGGGGCTAGGATTTCCACTCCACCCGTTTGTTCGGGGTCTGTTGTTCTTCTACGGGCTAGATTTCCATGATCTGGCACCGAACTCAATCCTTCACATATCCGCTTTCATAGTGGTGGGTGAATCCTTCCTCCACATCCCTCCACACTTCGGCCTGTGGCTCAAAACCTTTAACGTGAAGCCAAAGGTGGTGGATGGGCAGCATGTGGAGTGCGGGGGCGCTATGATTAGCAAGCTCCCAAATGCGACTTGGCCCAAAGGGTCCTTCGTGGAGACGAATAAGGTCTTGCAGCAGGAGTGGTTGTACATCACCGAACCCCGCGACGCTATGTGGGCGGAGGCACCTGCTTTCATATCTGGACCCCCATAGAGAATGACCTCGTGGACCAAAAAAGGTCTGGACTGGGGGTCTCATACTAAAGTGACGACTCTCGTGAGCCGTGTATCCAGCATGATTTCCAAAGGGCATCAGCTCTCGTCCGTGGTCCAGGTAATGCTGGCCCGACTAGTCCTTCCCGGCCAAAGCCGGGACTCCTCCCTATGGGAGTTCGTTCCGGCCGAGGATAAGCCTCTGAAGCACCTCTTCGGCTTATGCACAAAGAGATTTGTAAGCATCTCTTCAAGAATCAGAAGGAGTGGTCGGAAGAGACCGAGGAGAGGGCTACAGTACGGCGGTCTCTTCCCCAGAGGTAATAGAAAACTTTGCCGAATATATATCTCCTCCCTTATTTAATGATGACAGGAATTGGAATTTTTGCGTGATATACAGGGCTGGACAAAGAAGGCGACCCGGATCAAGTGTCCGGCGCCTTTGCCCGAAGACTCAGAATCGCCTCAGGTGATGGCGATGTTGGTCCCGGCGCCATACAAGGCACCGGTCAAGAAGCCCAAGAATAAGGGCAAGGGGGCCGGAGAAAGCCCCCGCCCTGCGGACGAGAAGTCCGAGGAAATCAACATCCTCTTCTCTGACGAGGTGGAGGATGATGATGAGGAGGAAGAAGAGGAAGAAGAGGAGCCACCTGCACAAGGCGGGGGAAGAAGAGGGCGGCCCTTGCCGAAGTTGGCCGCTCCCCGAAGAAAGATGAACATTGCGGCTAGTTTGGATTCGTCCGAACATAGCTTCGTGTTGAAGCCCAGGGAGAAACCCCTGCCGGAATCATAAGTTTGTCCAGATTGACTGCTGCACCTTTGTTTATTCAGTATTTTTGATACTTACTTTAGTATTTCTCTCCTGCTGACCTATAGCCCTCCCGGAGGACACCCCGACGCCTCCTCATCGGAGGGGAACTCTCTAGCGCCTGGAGAGACGGAGGGTGACCCGCTAGTTTGGGCTCCATCGCTCGTGATCGGCGGGGACACCGAAGTGTCCTCCCAGCGGGTGTCCTCCGCTCAAAGAGACGAGTGCGGGGCAGGTGACGGGGCGACCGGGGGTAATACCTCGGCCACTACGGACCATGGGGAAACAACACCCATGGAGACCGAAGACGGGGGGCCCGAACAATCCGGGGCCCTCCCGAACACTGACCCGGAGCCTAATGCGGCTCCATTGTCCGAAGACCATACCCCTAGGTGGGGGCAGAGACGACGGCACCCAGAGTCAATCTGGAAGCGCCAGACTCTATGGAGGGAGCACTACAAAGTGCTTCCATGGTGGAAGAACAACGCATCGTGATGGGTGTGGTGATGAAGAAGATTCAGTCAGTCAAGGGCGGACTGAATGAAGCCTTGAACAACCTGTTAACACGCTTTGAGGTAAGCAATGTAATGTTTTTTATAGAATTTTATTATTTTTTACGCACATACATAGCTAGTAGCCCCTGATGCTTTGTGTGATTTTGAAGAGAATCGGACGAAGTATCCATAGTATATCATACTTACGGAGCTGAACTATTGTGCATGCTTCACTAGTTGCGGCAACTGCGTGAGCTGCGGAGGTTGCCGAACTAAACCGGAAGCTCTTGTTGGCAAACGCAGACCTTGACCGCGTCAATCAGGGTTTAGATGAAACACAAGGTATGCGGATTTTAAGATGTCAATAAGACTAATTAAGATTGGTTGAGTATGTTTATAAACTCTGATATTGTATTTTGTATTACACAGCTAGGGCCACTGAGCTCGAGGCCCTCAAGGGCTTGGTTGCCAAGGCCAAGAAAGAGGCCGAGGCGAACAAGGTAGTCGCTGACAAATCGGCTGCTGATTTGGAGGCCGAAAAGGGTGAGTGCGAGAAGCACCGGGCTCGGGTGTCCGAAGTCGAGGTTGAACTCAACGATGCTATTGTCAAATGCGAGGCATTGGAGAAGAAAACTTCGGAACAACCATCCGAGCTTGTTGCGGCAGTGAAGACTACCCAAGATGTGCGAGGCAAGTCATGCAGCGCCTGTCAAGAAATCCAGCAGGCACGACAGATAGCATCTGGTAAGACATTTCTCTTACAGGGCATCTTCGGATGGCAGAAGTACATTGGGCTGACACGGTTATGGAGTTCTCCAGGTGTGTTTGCTGATCTTCCGAGGAGACGCGCAGATGCTGCCCAATACGTCCGATCCTAGGAGGGGAACAACACAGATACGCTGTTCTGGTCGCAGTTCTATGCGCCAAAACATCCAATGCCCCTCAATGAGCAGATGAAGCAGTTAGTCAAGCTGCACAAGATGGCAGGCTCTACCATGAAGGACTTAATAGTCTGGCTATGGCCCACTAATCCAATCTCATGTAGCTACTTCAGATTGGTGAAGCGGCTCGTTGAGGTGAGTCCATGGGTCGACGCATTGACGCGTTCGGCCTGCATAGAAGGTGCTCGGATGGCCTTCACTCGTGTCAAAGTGCACTAGGCGAAGGTGAATGCAGGGCATATTGCCACTCCTGGTCCACCCGCCGGCAAGGAGCACCGCAAGCCGGAGAAGTACTTCGAGGACATCATCGACGGCGCCCGCCTTGTAGAAGTCTAGTGCTCGAAGGATATTATCTTCGACTAATTGTATCCGGATGTAAAGACGTATTCTTATGAATCCGATGTATATAACTTTTGTGCTATTTATAATATCAGCGTATTTTACCTCCTAGAATTGTATGCATATGCATATACACTCTTTATCAGCGTCAGCCCCCATGTACATAATAACTTTTGTGTGACTGTTTATCTAAATTTGAAAGTTTCTAGTTGTCAGCGTCAGCCCCCATGTACATAATACTGGGGTGTTCGATCATATGCATATACACTCTTTATCCAACGTCTTGGTCCTGAAGGAAATATGCCCTAGAGGCAATAATAAAGTTGTTATTTATATTTCCTTATATCATGATAAATGTTTATTATTCATGCTAGAATTGTATTAACCGGAAACTTAGTACATGTGTGAATACATAGACAAAACAGAGTGTCCCTAGTATGCCTCTACTAGACTAGCTCATTGATCAAAGATGGTTATGTTTCCTAACCATAGACATGAGTTGTCATTTGATCAACGGGATCACATCATTAGGAGAATGATGTGATGGACAAGACTCACCCGTTAGCTTACCACTATGATCGTTTAGTTTTACTGCTATTGCTTTCTTCATGACTTATACATGTTCCTATGACTATGAGATTATGCAACTCCCGAATACCGTAGGAACACCTTGTGTGCTATCAAACGTCACAACGAAACTGGGTGATCATAAAGATGCTCTACATGTGTCTCCGAAAGTGTTCGTGATGTTGGCATAGATCAAGACTAGAATTTGTCACTCCGAGTGTCGGAGAGGTATCTCTAGGCCCTCTCGGTAATGCACATCATAATAAGCCTTGCAAGCAAAAGACTAATGAGTTAGTCACGATATGATGTATTACGGAACGATTAAAGAGACTTGCCGGTAACGAGATTGAACTAGGTATAGAGATACCGACGGTCGAATCTCGAGCAAGTAACATACCAATGACAAAAGGAACAACGTATGTTGTTATGCGGTTTGACCGATAAAGATCTTCGTATAATATGTAGAAGCCAATATGAGCATCCAGGTTCCGCTATTGGTTATTGACCGGAGATGAGTCTCGGTCATGTCTACATAGTTCTTGAACCCGTAGGGTCCGCACGCTTAACGTTTGATGACGATCAGTATTATGAGTTTATGACTTTTGATGTACCGAAGGAGTTCGGAGTCCCGGATGAGACCGGGGACATGACGAGGAGTCTCGAAATGGTCGAGACGTAAAGGTCGATATATTGGACGACTATATTCGGACATCGGAACGGTTCCAAGTGATTCGGGTATTTTTCGGAGTATATGGGCCTTATTGGGCCATACGGGAATAGAGGAGAAAAGCCAAAAGGAAGGAGGCGCGCGCCCCCCCTCTGGTCCCAATTGGACAAGGGGTGCAGCCCCCTTTTCCTTCTCCCTCTCCACCTCTTTCCTTCTCTCCTACTCCGGAAAGGAAAGGGGAATCCTACTAGGACTTGGGGGTCCTAGTAGGACTCCCCACACTTGGCGCGCCCCCTCTAGGGCGGGCCACTCCCTTGCTCATTTATATACGGGGGCAGGGGGCACCCTAGGACACACAAGTTGAATTGTTTTAGCCGTGTGCGGTGCCCCCCTTCACAGAAACACACCTCGGTCATACCGTTGCAGTGCTTAGGCGAAGCCCTGCGCCGGTAGATACAACATATCCGTCACCACGGTTTTCGTGCTGACGAAACTCTCCCATGAAGCTCAACTGGATCGAGAGCTCGTGGGATGTCATCAAGCTGAACGTGTGCTGAACGCGGAGGTGCCATACGTTCGGTGCTTGATCGGTTGGATTGCGAATAAGTTCGACTACATCAACCGCGTCACTTGACGCTTCCGCTGCTGGTCTACGAGGGTACGTAGACACACTCTTCCCTCTCGTTGCTATGCATCTAGTAGATAGATCTTGCGTGATCGTAGGAAAATTTTAAAATACTACGCTCCCCAACAGTGGTATCAGAGCCAGGTTTATGCGTAGATGATATGCACGAGTAGAACACAATGAGTTGTGGGCGATACTAGTCATACTACTTATCATCATGTCATACTTTGCTTCAGCGGTATTGTGAGATGAAGCGGCCCGGACCGACATTACGCATACGCTTACGCGAGACTGGTTTCACCGTTATGAGAACTCGTTGCTTAAAGGTGACTGGCGCGTGTCTGTCTCTCTCACTTTAGCTGAATCAAGTGTGGCTACGCCTGGTCCTTGTGAAGGTTAAAACAGCACATACTTGACGAAACATCGTTGTGGTTTTGTATGCGTAGGTAAGAACGGTTCTTGCTAAGCCCATAGCAGCCACGTAAAACTTGCAACAACAAAGTAGAGGACGTCTAACTTGTTTTTGCAGGGCATGTTGTGATGTGATATGGTCAAGACATGATGAGATATACGGTTTTGTATGAGATGATCATGTTTTGAAAAGTTATCGGCAACTGGCAGGAGCCATATGGTTGTCGCTTTATTGTATGCAATCGCCATGTAATTGCTTTACTTTATCACTAAGCGGTAGCGATAGTCGTAGAAGCAATAGTTGGCGAGAAGACAACGATGCTACGATGGAGAGCAAGGTGTTGTGCCGGTGACAAAGGTGATCATGACGGTGCTTTGGAGATGGAGATCAAAAGCACAAGATGATGATGTCCATATCATGTCACATATTTTGATTGCATGTGATGTTTATCTTATTATGCTTCTTATTTTGCTTAGTTCGACGGTAGCATTATAGGATGATCCCATACTAAATTTCAAGGTATAAGTGTTCTCCCTGAGTATGCACCGTTGCGAAAGTTTGTCGTGCCGAGACACCACGTGATGATCGGGTGTGATAAGCTCTACGTTCAAATACAACGGGTGTAAGCCAGTTTTGCACACGCATAATACTCGGGTCAAACTTGACAAGCCTAGCATATGCAGATATGGCCTCAGAACACTGGAGACCGAAAGGTCGAGCGTGAATCATATAGTAGATATGATCAACATAAGATGTTCACCATTGAAACTACTCCATCTAACGTGATGATCGGACATGGTTTAGTTGATTTGGATCACGTGATCATTTAGATGACTAGAGGGATTTCTATCTAAGTGGGAGTTCTTAAGTAATATGATTAAATTGAACTTTAATTTATCATGAACTTAGTCCTCGTAGTATTAGCATATCTATGTTGTAGATCAATAGCTCACGATGTTGCTCCCCGTTTATTTTTTATATGTTCCTAGAAAAAACTAAGTTGAAAGATGTTAGTAGCAATGATGTGGAATTGTTCCGTGATCTAAGGATTATCCTCATTGCTGCACATAGAATTATGTCCTTGATGCACCGCTAGGTGACAGACCTATTACAGGACCTGATGTAGATGTTATGAACGTTTTGACAAAAGCTCGGTATGATGACTACTTGATAGTTTAAGTGCACCATGCTTTACGGCTTAGAACCGGGACTTCAAAAACGTTTTGAACGCCACGGAGCATATAAGATGTTCCAAGAGTTGAAATTAGTATTTCATACTCATGCCCGTGTCGAGAGGTATAAGACTTCTGACAGTACTTTGCCTACAAGATGGAGGAGAATAGCTCAACCAGTGAGCATGTGCTCAGATTGTGTGGGTACTACAATTACTTGAATCAAGTGGGAGTTAATCTTCCAGATAAGATAGTAATTGACAAAGTTCTCTAGTCACTATCACCAAGTTAGTAGAACTTCGTGATGAACTATAATATGCAAGGGATGACGAAAGGAATTCCCGAGCTCTTCGCGATGCTGAAGTCGGCGAAGGTAGATATCATGAAAAAGCATCAAGTGTTGATGGTTAACAAGACCACTTGTTTCAAGTAAAGGGCAAAGGGATAGAAGGTGAACTTCAAGAAGAATGACAAGCAAGTTGTCACTCCCGTGCAGAAACCCAAAGCTAAAACTCAAGCCTGAAACTAAGTGCTTCTATTGCAAAGGAAATGGTCACTGGAAGTGGAACTGCCCTAGATACTTGGCGGATAAGAAGGATGGCAAAGTGAACAAAGGTATATTTTGATATACAGATTATTGATGTGTACTTTACTAGTGTTCATAGCAACCCCTGGGTATTTGATACCGGTTCAGTTGCTAAAATTAGTAACTCGAAACGAGAATTGCAGAATGAAAAGAGACTAGTTAAAGGTGAAGTGACGATGTGTGTTTGAAGAGGTTCCAAGATTGATATGATCATCATCGCACACTCCCTATACTTTCGGGATTAGTGTAAAACCTAAATAAATGTTATTTGGCATTTGCGTTGAGCATGAATATGATTTTATCATATTTGTTGCAATACGGTTATTCATTTAAAGTCATAGAATAATTGTTATTCTGTTTACATGAATAAAACCTTCGATGGTCATACACCCAATGAAAATAGTTTGTTGGATCTCGATCGTGGTGATACACATATTCATAATATTGAAGCCAAAAGATGCAAGGTTAATAATGATAGTGCAACTTATTTGTGGCACTGTCGTTTAGGTCATAATGGTGTAAAGCGCATGAAGAAACTCCAAAGTGATGGACTTTTGGAATCACTTGATTATGAATCACTTGGTGCTTGCGAACCATGCCTCATGGGCAAGATGACTAAAACTCCGTTCTCCGGAACAATGGAGCGAGCAACAGATTTGTTGAAGATCATACATACAGATGTATGTGGACCAATGAGTGTTGAAGCTCGCGGCGGGTATCGTTATTTTCTGACCTTCACTGATGATTTGAGCAGATATGGGTATATCTACTTAATGAAGCACAAGTCTGAAACATTTGAAATGTTCAAAGAATTTCAGAGTGAAGTGGAGAATCATCGTAACAAGAAAATAAGAGTTTCTACGATATGATCGTAGAGGTAAAATATTTGAGTTAGCGAGTTTGGCCTTCAGTAAAAACAATGTGAAATACTTTCACTACTCACGCCACCTGGAACACCACAGTGTAATGGTGTGTCCGAACGTCATAACCGTACTTTATTAGATATGGTGCGATCGATGATGTCTCTTACCGATCTACCACTATCGCTTTTGGGGTTATGCATTAGAGACAGCTACATTCACGTTAAATAGGGCACCATCTAAATCCGTGGAGATGACACCGTATGAACTGTGGTTTGACGAGAAACCTAAGCTCTCATTTCTTTAAGTTTGGGACTGCGATGCTTATGTGAAAAAGTTTCAACATGATAAGCTCGAGCCCAAATCGGAGAAGTAAATCTTCATACGATACCCAAAAGAAACTGTTGGGTACACCTTCTATCACAGATCTGAAGGCAAGGTCTTTGTTGCTAAGAGTGGATCCTTTCTAGAGAAGGAGTTTCTCTCGAAAGATGTGAGTGGGAGGAAAGTAGAACTTGATGTGGTAATTGTACCTTCTCCCGAATTGGAAAGTGGAACATCACAGAAACTAGTTCCAGTGATTCCTACACCAATTAGTGAGGAAGCTAATGATGATCATGAAACTTCAGATCAAGTTTCTGCTGAACTTCGTAGATTAACCAGAGTGCATTCCGCATCAGAGTGCTATGGCAACCCGGTTCTGGAAGTCATGTTACTGGACCATGATGAACCTATGAACTATGAGGAAGCAATGATGAGCCCAGATTCTGCAAAATGGCTTGAGGCCATGAAATCTGAGATGGGATCCATGTATGAGAACAAAGTGTGGACTTTGGTTGACTTGCCCGATGATCGGCAAGCCATCGAAAATAAATGGATCTTCAAGAGGAAGACTGACGCTGACGGTAATGTTACTGTTTACAAAGCTCGACTTGTTGCGAAAGTTTTTCAACAAGTTCAAGGAGTTGACTACGATGAGACTTTCTCACCCGTAGCGATGCTTAAGTCTCTCCGAATCATGTTAGCAATTGCCGCATTTTATGAAATCTGGCAAATGGATAACAAAACTGCATTCTTTAATGGATTTATTAAAGAAGACTTGTATATGATACAACCAGAAGGTTTTGTCAATCCTAAAGGTGCTAACAAAATGTGCAAGCTCCAGCGATCCATCTATGGACTTGTGCAAGCATCTCGGAGTTGGAATATACGCTTTGATAAGTTGATCAAAGCATATAGATTTATACAGACTTGCGGTGAAGCCTGTATTTACAAGAAGTGAGTGGGAGCACTACAACCTTTCTGATAAGTATATGTGAATGACATATTGTCGATCGGAAATGATTTAGAATTTTCTGGAAAGCATAAAGGAGTGTTTGAAAGGAGTTTTTCAAAGAAAGACCTTGGTGAAGCTGCTTACATATTGGGCATCAAGATCTATAGAGATAGATCAAGACGCTTAATAAGACTTTCGATGAGTACATACCTTGATAATATTTTGAAGTAGTTCAAAATGGATCAGTCAAAGAAGGAGTTCTTGCCTGACTTGTAAGGTGTGAAGTTGAGTAAGACTCAAAGACAGACCACGGCAGGAAAATATAGAGAGAATGAAAGTCATTCCCTATGCCTCAGCCATAGGTTCTATAAAGTATGCCATGCTGTGTACCAAGCATGTTGTGTACCTTGCCATGAGTTTGTCAAGGGGGTACAATAGTGATCCAGGAGTATATCACTGTACAACGGTCAAAATTATCCTTAGTAACTGGATGACTAAGGAAATGTTTCTCGATTATGGAGGTGATAAAGAGTTCGTCGTAAAGGGTTACGCTGATGCAAGCTTTGACACTAAATCCAGATGACTCTAAGTATCAATCTGGGTGCGTATTGAAAGTGGGAGCAATTAGCTAGAGTAGCTCCATGCAGAGCATTGTAGACATAGAAATTTCCGAAATACATACGGATCTGAATGTGATAGACCCGTTGACTAAACTTCTCTCACAAGCAAAACATGATCACACCTTATTACTCTTGGGTATTAATCACATAGTGATGTGAACTAGATTATTGACTCTAGTAAACCCTTTGGGTGTTGGTCACATGGCGATGTGAACTATGGGTGTTATTCACATAACGATGTGAACTATCGGTATTAAATCACATGGCGATGTGAGCTAGATTATTGACTCTAGTGCAAGTGGGGGACTAAAGGAAATATGCCCTAGAGGCAATAATAAAGTTGTTATTTCTATTTCCTTATATCATGATAAATGTTTATTATTCATGCTAGAATTGTATTAACCGGAAACTTAGTACATGTGTGAATACATAGACAAAACAGAGTGTCCCTAGTATGCCTCTATAGACTAGCTCATTGATCAAAGATGGTTATGTTTCCTAACCATAGACATGAGTTGTCATTTGATCAACGGGATCACATCATTAGGAGAATGATGTGATGGACAAGACCCATCCGTTAGCTTAGCACTATGATCGTTTAGTTTTACTGCTATTGCTTTCTTCATGACTTATACATGTTCATATGACTATGAGATTATGCAACTCCCGAATACCGTAGGAACACCTTGTGTGCTATCAAACGTCACAACGTAACTGGGTGATCATAAAGATGCTCTACAGGTGTCTCCGAAAGTGTTCGTGGTGTTGGCATAGATCAAGACTAGGATTTGTCACTCCGAGTGTCGGAGAGGTATCTCTGGGCCCTCTCGGTAATGCACATCATAATAAGCCTTGCAAGCAAAAGACTAATGAGTTAGTCACGAGATGATGTATTATGGAATGAGTAAAGAGACTTGCCGGTAACGAGATTGAACTAGGTATAGAGATACCGACGATCAAATCTCGGGCAAGTAACATACCAATGACAAAAGGAACAACATATGTTGTTATGCGGTTTGACCGATAAAGATCTTCGTAGAATATGTAGGAGCCAATATGAGCATCCAGGTTCCGCTATTGGTTATTGACCGGAGATGAGTCTCGGTCATGTCTACATAGTTCTTGAACCCGTAGGGTCCGCACGCTTAACGTTTGATGACGAGCGATATTATGAGTTTTTGAGTTTTGATGTACCGAAGGAGTTCGGAGTCCTGGATGAGACCGGGGACATGACGAGGAGTCTCTAAATGGTCGAGACGTAAAGATCGATATATTGGACGACTATATTCGGACATCAGAAAGGTTCCGAGTGATTCAGGTATTTTTTGGAGTATATGGGCCTTATTGGGCCATACGGGAATAGGGAGAAAGGCCAAAAGGAAGGAGGCGCGCGCCCCCTCTTGTCCGAATTGGACAAGGGGTGCAGCCCCCTTTTCCTTCTCCCTCTCCACCTCTTTCATTCTCTCCTACTTGGGAAAGGAAAGGGGAATCCCACTAGGACTTGGGAGTCCTAGTAGGACTCCCCACACTTGGCGCGCCCCCTCTAGGGCCGGCCTCTCCCTTGATCCTTTATATACGGGGGCAGGGGGGCACCCTAGGACACACAAATTGAATTGTTTTAGCCGTGTGCGGTGCCCCCCTCCACAGAAACACACCTCGGTCATACCGTTGTAATGCTTCGGCGAAGCCCTGCGCCGGTAGATACATCATATCCGTCACCACGCCGTCGTGCTGAGGAAACTCTCCCGTGAAGCTCAACTGGATCAAGAGCTCGTGGGACGTCATCAAGATGAACGTGTGCTGAATGCGGAGGTGTCGTACGTTCGGTGCTTGATCGGTTGGATCACAAAGAAGTTCGACTACATCAATCGCGTCACTTGACGCTTCCGCTCCCGGTCTACGAGGGTACGTAGACACACTCTCCCCTCTCGTTGCTATGCATCTAGTAGATAGATCTTGCGTGATCGTAGGAAAATTTTAAAATACTACGTTCCCCAACAGGTCCGTGTAAGAGGTGTATGCGGAGCGAACTAGCCAATCAGACTATGCGGCGTTATTGCTTTCACTTAGTCGTAGGAGTTTGACATGTGGGGTTAGGTACTAGCCCTTGGTGCGGATATGATATTCCTTACTCAAGGTATCGAATTGCACCTGGCTGGGCGAAAAACCAACCCTTCGAATAACATGGGGTAGATCTCTATCGATCGTAGTATAAAACTAAGTCACCGGATTGCAGACCAAGTTCTCGCCTATCATGATGGTCAGTTTTCAGCTTTCTCTACTGAGGTAGTTGACCGGATGAGACAGAAGTACAATCGCAGTAGTTCTCCCTTTACACCCTAGCCGAACAATCGGGAACGTAGGCACATGAGCTGGGCAACTAAACTATTGACCCAAGACATGATTCGGAACTGATGCATATAAGGCAAACATCCAGGACGCCGAACACTCCCTATAGGTGTTCGGTCTTTTCAACATATACCGGGCTGAATACAACCCCTGGTAATAGAACCTTATTGACAAGGCACATATGGCAATCTGATGTGGGAAGAGAACATTTATGGTGAGTGAATAAAACTCCGAACATAATGCGAATCAAGCTGCTCTATTAATATCCCTTTATGGTACGGCGAGCCGAAAACTTACAGACAATGCCGAAAAGCTTTTTGGAAAATTTACATGCCAAAAAGGTATATAACAAGAAAGATAAAAAAGGTTTTCACATGGTCTTAATCTAAAAAGAAACCTTAGTGTGGGTCCGTGCTGCACGTTTGCACCATTTCCTCCTTTGTAATGTGTTCTTGAAGGTGGGAGTATGATGGCCATCTGTAAAAAAGAAAAGAAAATAAACTTGGAGAAGAAAAATCTATCCAGTGTGGCCATAACAAGTCTGGTTCATTTAATGAACCTAAAGAAGATAAGTTTAGAGTCTGAATAGGGTCTAGCCGAACTATGGACTATATGGAGGCGCCCCCGGTCGTCGCGCAAGGAATTTTTAAGGCATAATTATGTACTCAAGGCACATATGCTATCACCTTATGGGGCAGTCGACAGGGGCGTAGCTGTCAATCTTGCTCAGGTTCATTTGAGCTGCCGCACTGAGGCGTGTGCCGGACACGTTTAGTTATGTCCAGTGTTGATAGATTATCCGGCTTGAATAGGCCGTTTTGGACTTCGGCTGCTAAGGTCGCAGTGTTCTCCTCCGTACGGAGAGAGCACTTCATATTTCCATTGACCGTGATAACGCCACGTGGTCCAGACATTTTAAGCTTTAAATAGGCATAATGCCGGACTGCATTAAAGCGGGCGAAGGCCGTTCTTCCGAGTAGAGCGTGATAGCCACTTCGGAATGGAGCTATGTCGAAGATTAATTCTTCGCTTCGAAAGTTATCAGGAGAGCCGAATACGACCTCCAATGTTAAAGAGCCCGTGCAGCGGGCTTCCACACCCAGTATCACTCCTTTAAAGGTCGTGCTGCTTGGCTTGCTTCTTGATGGGTTGATCCCCATCTTGCAGATAGTGTCCTGATATATCAGATTGAGATTGTTGCCGCCGTACATAAGGACTCAGGTTAGATGGTATACATCGATTATTGGGTCGAGCACTAGTGAACCCTCATGACGAGTACTAGTCAGATGATCCCTGCGATCGAAAGTGATCGGATATGGCAACCATGGGTTAAATTTGGGGGCGATAGGCTCAAAGGCGTAGACATCTCGGAGCGCTTGCGCTCCCTCTTTGGGATATGAGTGGCATATATCATGTTCACTGTTCTGATCACCGGTGGAAATTACTTCTGTGTCCTGTATTCGGCTGACGAGGTTCATCCTCATCTTCGCTCTGAGGTCCTTTCCCCTTGTGTTCAGCGTTTAGCTTGCCGGCCAGCTTGAAGACCCAACAATTACGGTTGGTATGATTTTCAGCTTTATCTGGGTGCCATGGATTTGGCAGGGCCTATCTAATATCTTGTCCAGGCTATATGGACCATCTTTATTGCCTTTAAATGGCTTCTTCCGTTGACCGGGTCTGGAGCCGCCGAATCCGGCGTTTACCACTGTATCATCTGGGCTTCTAGGATTATTTCGACATTTTGTTTTGTTACGTCGTGGCTTTCCATTGCCGTCCCTGGCCTCAGATGTTCCAGTGTCGCTGGTACTGCTACGAGCTAACCAGCTATCCTCACCCGTGCAATAGCGGGTCATGAGTGTAGTTAGAGCTGCCATTGTCCTCGGCTTTTCCAGTCCAAGGTGTCTGGCTAGCCATTCGTCCCGGACGCTGTGCTTGAAGGCCGCTAAGGCTTCGGCGTCCGGACAATTGACAATCTAGTTCTTCTTAGTGAAAAACCGATTCCAGAGCTTGCGGGCTGACTCCCCGGGTTGTTGTATAATGTGACTTAAATCGTCAGCGTCTGGGGGACGGACATAGGTCCCTTGAAAATTGGCCGGGAAAGCATCCTCAAGTTCTTCCCAACTCCCAATGGAGTTCTCTGGGAGGTTGTTTAACCAGTGCCGAGCTGGTCCTTTTAGCTTGAGGGGTAGATATTTGACGGCGTGGAGGTTATCTCCTCGAGCCATGTGGTTGTGAAGAATGAAGTCTTCTATCCAGACGGCAGGATCCGCCGTTCCATCGTACGCCTCGATGTTCATGGGTTTAAACCCTTCTGGAAAATCATGATCCAGTACCTCATCAGTGAAGCACAGACAGCGCCTCTGTATTTTGCTATGTCATGGCATATGTCGGATGGTTGTGATGTCTGGTATTGACCCCGAACTGGTATATTACCAGTGCGATTAGCTTGATAATCGTCGTCCCGTGCGGGAGCTCGGTCCCTAGGTTCATATATAGACCTGGTCTTGCTAGCATTTTTGTTCAGGTCCTCACACAGATCGTGTTTTCGGACATAAGCCGCATCCTCCTTTCCTTTACGGGGTGGTGGTGCGGGCTTGTGTACGCCATTGCTAGCAACTTTGTCCCATCCGCGGGGTGGTCGGTCCAGCTTATCGGCGTTGTTATTCTTTGGCGGTATGGGTGCAGTGGCCTCGTCGTCGAATTCGGGTAGCAGTTTACGATTAGGACAGCCTTTGGTTTGGCCATTATAGCCATGTTTCTGTTCGGCGTCTAGCACCTCGTTCCATCTATCATTGAGCGTGTCCTGTGCAGCTTGAAGCCGTCTCTGCTGCTTTTTAGGCTCCTTGCGGTGGCAATAAGCCTCCGATGGAAGCGCCTTTGTTCTGAGGGTTCTTCTGGGACGATGTATTCGTCATCGCCCATGCTAACTTCTTCTTTGGAGACAGGTTCGTAATTGGTGTCTTCGGCATCGCTGTCGTCGGACAGCGACTTCGGACTCTGTTTCCCATCCTCTCGCTCCTCCTGCTCCATCACTAGTTCTGCGGGGTCTTCTGCTTGTTTCGGAATATCATTGTCGTTAGTGATAGTGTTGTTGTCTTTTACTTAACGGGATTTTGTTCGATGCTTTGGACGCCGACGTTTGGGAGGTTCTTCGATGGGCTTGTCCTCTAAGGGGTTGTTTTCGCCATCGCCCTCCACCTCCTCATGTGTATCCACCATGTACACGTCGTATGAAGACGTAGCTGTCCACCGCCCGGTTACGGGCCGGTTGTGATCTAGATCCGCTTCGGCTTCGAGGACCATCCCTTCGTAGTCTTCGGAAGCATAGTCAAGTAGATCGGTTAGATCTTCAACCGTGGCCACCAAGTGGGTGGTGGGTGGGGAGAAAAATTCTCCATCAGCCTCCAGTTTGAACCGGATACAATGCGGCTGTGTGTCCCCATTTAGGGAGAGGGATCTTAACAACTTTAGCATGTCGCCAAAGGGTGAGTGCTGGAAGATATCTGCAGCACTGAATTCGGCGATAGACACGTGATCTAGCTTGAAGGGCGCAGATGCACGTGATTTGGAATCTGAGGCCGGAGTTAGGTCCGGGGTTCCAATAACATAGACCTCGCATATAGTTGGGTCAGTGTGCGGCTCCAACTCCGTGAAGTCTGCGGCTTCCATGGCGGGGTTGAGCTTCCCGTCCTCGGGCGACGCGATTTTTTCTGGATCTAGGGCCAGAACTACTACAGGTGCTATTTCCTGATCCGATGATAGAGCTAGATCATGTTCATCGTGAAGGCAGAGAGAGGTTGCCGCAGGCTCGAATCCGTCGAAGATCAAGTCTCCACGGATATCAGCAACATAGTTTAAGCTTCCGAACCTGACACGATGGCCAGGGGCGTAGCTATCAATCTGCTCGATGTGGCCTTCAGTGCTGGCGCGAAGCGTGAAGCCGTCGAACATGAAGAGCTGTCCAGGAGGGAATATTCCCTCGGTGTTGCCGTTATTGTTGATGACACGATCCATTAGTCCTTTGGTCGACGACATAGTGGAACTCTCAATGAAAGCACCAATGTCGGTGTCAAAACCGGCGGATCTCGGGTAGTGGGTCCCGAAGTATGCGCGTGAGGATCGATGGTAGCAGGAGGCTGGGGACACGATGTTTACCCAGGTTCAGGCCCTCTCGATCGAGGTAAAACCCTACTTCCTACTATATTAATATGGATGAATATGAATACACGAGTTGATCTACCACGAGATCGTATTGGCTAAACCCTAAAGTCTAGCCTATGAGGATTTGAGATTCTCCGTTAGCCTCTACGGACTAAACCCTCCGATTTATATACACACCGGAGGGGCCCAAGGATTGTACATACCATCTTGCAGAGGAAGGAAAGATTACACCCGAACCTAAAACTTGCCATTACATCAATACAAGAGTCCTATCCGGATACGCGAGACGATCTTCGACTATGATCTTTACGGCCCACCAGTCCGGCCCACCACGAGTTATCCGGCCACACGAGGACCCCTCGGTCCAGGACTCCCTCAGTGGGTGTAACTTTGTTAGTGATGTCCTCGTCATCATCCCCGTCTTGAATTGAAGTCTTCCTTGACGGAAGCTCATCTTCCTCACCCAAGTAAGGCTTCAAATCTGCAATGTTAATTGTGGGACTAACCCCAAAATCTATAGGCAGCTCAAGTTTATATGCATTATCGTTTATTTTATCTAACACCTTAAAAGGACCATCAGCACATGGAATTAGCTTTGACTTGCGCAAACTATGAAATCTATCCTTACGCAAATGTAACCAAACAAGATCTCCAGGTGCGAAGACATCACATTTTCTACCCTTATCTCCAACAAGTTTATATTTAGCATTCATGTGCTCAATATTTTCCTTAGTTAATTCATGCATTTTTTAATATCAATTCAGCACGTTGTTTAGCATCAAAATTAACCTTCTCTGAAGATGTAAGAGGCAACAAATCAATAGGTGCACGAGGTAGGAAACCATATACAATTTCAAAAGGGCACATCTTAGTAGTAACATGCAATGAACGATTTTAAGCAAATTGAATATGAGGCAAGCATTCTTCCCACATTTTCTTGCTATTCTTCAAAACAGCCCTAAGCATAGTAGACAAAGTTCTATTGACTACTTCAATTTGTCCATCAGTTTGGGGTGACGAGTAGTACTAAAAAGCAGTTTAGTCCCCAACTTAGCCCATAAACATCTCCAAAAGTGGCTCAGAAATTTAGTATCACGATATGAAATAATAGTATTTGGCACACCATGCAAGCAAATAATTTCACGAAAGAACTAATCAGCAACATTAGCAGCAGCATCGCTTTTATGACTTGGTATAAAGTGTGCCATTTATGAGAACCTATCCATGACAACAAATATGCTATCCATCCCCTTGTTTGTTCGAGGTAAACACAAAACAAAGTCCATAGATATATCTTCCCAAGGAACACTAGGGACACGCAAAGGAATATATAAACCATAAGGATTGAGTCGTGACTTAGCTTTTTGACAAGTAGTGCAGCGAGCAATAAAATGATCAACATCCCGTCTCATCTTTGGCCAACAGAAATGTGTAGCAAGTATGTCCCCCGTCTTCTTCACGCCAAAGTGTCCCATTAATCCTCCTCAATGTGCCTCCTGCAACAACAAAAGATGAACAATGCTTGCTAGAGTGCATAGCTTGTTAGCACGAATCACAAATCCGTCATTAACGACGAACTTGTTCCATGTTCTCCCTTCTTTAAAATTCTGCAATACATCTTTAAATTCAGCATCATGCACATATTGATCTTTGATGGTCTACAAACCAAATATTTTAAAGTCAAGTTGTGAAAGGATAGTATAACGACGAGGCAATGAATCAGCAATAACATTTTCTTTTCCCTTCTTGTGTTTAATAACGTAAGGGAAAGTCTCTATGAGTTCAACCCATTTAGCATGTCTACGGTGTAGTTTTGCTTGACTTTTAATGTGCTTCAAAGATTCATGATCGGAATGTATAACAAATTCTTTGGGCCATAAATAATGTTGCCAAGTTTCCAAAGTCCGAACAAGAGAATATAATTCCTTATCATAAGTAGAATAATTCAGACCAGGCCCACTCAATTTTTCAGAAAAGTATGCAACAGGTTTACCATCTTGTAATAACACACCTCCTAACCCAATTCCACTAGCATAACATTCAAGCTCAAAAGTCTTACTAAAATCAGGAAGTTGGAGTAAAGGAGCATGTGTCAACTTATCTTTCAATAGTGTGAATGGTTCTTCCTGGGCAGTACCCCAAACAAAAGGCACATCCTTCTTTGTAAGCTCATTGAGAGGTGCACCAATGGTGCTGAAATATCTCACAAAACGCCTATAGAATCCAGTGAGGCCAGGGAAACTGCTCATGTGTGTGATCCTTTTGGGCTGCGGCCAACTCTCAATAGCTTCCATATTGGCTTTATCAACCTCAATTCCTTGTGGAGTAACAACATAGCCAAGAAAAGATACTCGGTCGGTGCAAAAGGTGCACTTTCCAAGGTTACCAAACAAACGTGCATCACGCATAGCAATAAAAGCAGCACGTAAATGTTCCAAATGTTCCTCCAAAGATCTGCTATAAATCAATATATCATCAAAGTAAACTACCACAAAACAAACTTCATTCATTAATCTCATGAAAGTACTAGGTGCATTAGTTAACCCGAAAGGCATGACTAACCACTCATAGAATCCGAACTTAGTTTTAAATGCAATTTTCCATTCATCTCCCCATTTCATACGAATTTTATGGTATCCACAACGCAAATCAACATTGGAGAATATTGTAGAGCCACTCAATTCATCAAAAATATCATCTAGCCTAGGAATAGGATGACAATCACGAATAGTAATATTATTAATGCCTCTACAATCAACACACATACGCGATGTACCATTCTTTTTTGGCACTAGAATAATAGGAACAACACAAGGACTAAGGGATTCGCGTATATAACCTTTGTCGAGTAGCTCCTGTACTTGACGCATAATCTCCCTCGTCTCCTCTGGATTGGTACGGTATGGTGCGCGGTTGGGTAGTGATGCACCGAGAATTAAGTCAACCTGATGCTCATTCCCTCGAATATGTGGTAATCCCAGTGGCACGTCTTGTGGAAAGACGTCCGCGAACTCCTGCAAAATGTTAGTGATAGCAGGAGGCAAAGAGGAAGGCATGTCCTCGAATGAAAATAATGCCTCTTCGCACACAAAAGCATAGCAAACAGATTTGCTGAAATCTAAATCATCAATATCAGATTTGGTGGCAAGTAAACATCTACTTTTTAATTTAATTTGAGATGCAACATGAGATGATGGTGTGTTATTAGGCTTCATTTGTTGCTCAAATTCTTTTGACACAGTCCGATTTTCACTCTTATTTTGCTCCTGTTTCACTTTATTAGCTTTATTAATATCATCTTTCAAAATGGAATCAGGAGACATAGGAAGCAAAGTAATACGTTTATCCATATGAACAAGAGTATACTGATTGTTTCTACCATGGTGTACATAATATTTATCAAATTGCCATGGTCTACCAAGTAATAAGGAACAAGCATGCATGGGTACCACATCACAATCAACATACTCAGCATATGTAGAGATACTAAAATGCACACGAACAGTACGTGTTACCTTAACCTTGACGTTGTTGTTGAACCATTGGATGTAGAAAGTGTTGGGGAACGTAGTATTTCAAAAAAAAAATCTACGATCACGCAAGATCTATCTAGGAGAAGCATAACAATGAGCGGGGATAATGTGTCTACGTACCCTCGTAGACCGAAAGTGGAAGCGTCTAGTGACGCAGTTGATGTAATTGAAAGTCTTCGCGATCGAACCGATCCAAGCACCGAACGTACGACACCTCTGCGTTCAGCACACGTTCAACTCGATGACGTCCCACGAGC
Organism: Secale cereale; assembly: GCA_902687465.1. Taxonomy (NCBI): domain Eukaryota; kingdom Viridiplantae; phylum Streptophyta; class Magnoliopsida; order Poales; family Poaceae; genus Secale; species Secale cereale. The sequence continues at coordinate 314,472,432 of LR738714.1, forward strand.
TCTTGATCCAGTTGAGCTTCACAAGAGAGTTTTGCAAGAACAACGGTGTGGTGACGATGATGATGAAGCTACCGGCGCAGGGCTTTGCCTAAGTACTGCAACAATATGACCGAGGTGCGTATCTGTGGGGAGGGGCACCGCACACGGCTAAAATCAACTTGTGTGTTCATAGGGTGCCCCATGGCCACGTATATAAAAGATGGAGGGATGAAGAGGCCGGCCCTCATAGGGCGTGCCAAAGTTTGGAGTCCTACTAGGACTCCCTTGTCCTAGTAGGATTCCACCTCCCACATAGAATAGGAAAAGGGGAAGGGAGAAGGAGAAGGAAGGAAGGCGGCGCCCCCTTTCCCTAGTCCAATTTGGACCAGTCCATGGGGAAGGGACGCGGGCACCCTTGAGGCCTTTCTCTCCTGTCCCGTATGGCCCATTAAGGCCCAATACGAATTCCTGTAACTCTCCGTACTCTGAAAAATACCATAATCACTCAGAACCTTTCCGATGTCCGAATATAGCCTTCCAATATATCGATCTTTACTTCTCGACCATTTATAGACTGTTCATCATGCCAGAGATCTCATCCGGGACTCCGAACAAACGCCGGTCATCAAATAACATAACTCATAATATAAATCGTCATCGAACATTAAGCGTGCAGACCCTACGGGTTCAAGAACTATGTAGACATGATCAAGACACATCTCCGGTCAATAACCAATAGCTGAACCTGGATGCTCATATTGGCTCATACATATTCTATGAAGATCTTTATCGGTCAAACCACATAAAAATAGACGTTGTTCCCTTTCTCATCGGTATGTTACTTGCCCGAGATTCGATCGTGGTATCATCATACCTGGTTCAATCTCGTTACCGGCAAGTCTCTTTACACGTTCTGTAATGCATCATCCCGCAACCAACTAATTAGTCACATTGCTTGCAAGTTATAGTGATGTGAATTACCGAGAGGGCCCAGAGATACCTCTCTGACAATTGGAGTGACAAATCCTAAACTCGATCTATGCCAAGTCAACAAACACCATCGGAGACACCTGTAGAGGATCTTTATAACCACCCAGTTATGTTGTGACGTCTGATAGCACACAAAGTGTTCCTCCAGTATTCGGGAGTTGCATAATCTCATAGTCATAGGAACATGTATAAGTCATGAAGAAAGCAATAGCAACAAACTAAACGATCAAGTGCTAAGCTAACAGAATGGGTCAAGTCAATCACATCATTCTCTAATGATGTAATCCGGTTCATCAAATGACAACTCATGTCTATGCCTAGGAAACTTAACCATCTTTGATTAACGAGCTAGTCAAGTAAGGCATACTAGTGACACTCTGTTTGTCTATGTATTCACACATGTACTAAGTTTCCGGTTTAATACAATTCAAGCATGAATAATAAACATTTATCATGATATAAGAAAATAAATAATAACTTTATTATTGCCTCTAGTGCAAATTTCCTTCAGAAAGGATGTGGATGTGGTCTTGTAGTGAGAGATAGCTTCTCCACCATCTCCATGCTAGCCAAATTGTTGCAGCTCCCTCCATCTATGATGACGTGAACAAAACGTTCCTTCACAACTCCCTTTGTATGGAACAAATTATGCCTCTGATTTTGCTCCGCTTGTGTGTCCTGCACACTCAAAACACGTTGAGCAACTAAACATTCATACCTGTCAGCGTCTTCAAGAGCCATGTATTGTGTCTCATTTTCAGAACCATTTCCACCCATTTCTTCATGTGTAATAAGAGCCAAAATCTCCTCATCATAGTCACTAGCGAACTCATAACCACCATCCTTAGTAGCAATCATGACACGCTTAGATGGGAATTTTCTCGCATATTGACCACGACCAGTGCAACGACGACATATAGCATCATGTGTTGGCCATGTGGATGCCATGGATGAAGAAGAGCTCTGCGCAGGACCGGATGCCATGTGGATGCCATGGCTGATGGTGTCGGTGCCTGTTTGCCTTTATCACGGCTAGAAGTGACAGATGAAGTAGGCGGTGGTGTAGCCGGACGTGTCGAAGTAGAGGATGCACACGGTGTCCATGATGATGGTCGACCTGCAGAAATATTAGTTTGTGCCAAGGCATGTCGATCCTGCACTTCACGTTCAGCTTTGCACGTAAGTTGGAATTAACGAGTGATATTATTATACTCCTTATACTCTAGAATTGTCTGAATCTCTCTATTTAAACCACCTATAAAACGTGAAAGCATAGCCTCATTATCCTCTACAATACCACATCTAATTAGGCCAGTTTTTAATCCTGATAGTATTCCTCTACAAAAAAATTTCCTTGTCTTAAACGCTGCAATTTTTGAAGTAATTCACGTTGATAATATGGTGGAAACCACCTAGTATGCATAGCAGTTTTCAAAGCAGCCCAAGTAGTTGGAATATTATTCGGATATAATCTACAATATTCAGACCACCACACACAAGCAAAACTAGTGAAAGCACAAAGAGCAGCAGCAACACGTCTCTCCTCGGGATATTCTAAACATGTAAAACGTTGTTCGGTTTCTAACTCCCAAGTAAGATATATATTAGGAACATATCTACCCTCAAATGGTGGAATATTCAATTTTAGTTTAGGGAGATGGTCATGATCTCGTACCTGAGGGTGTGGTGCATCCCTACCATTACGATTATTTGCATGTGGACGACCTCGTAGTTGTGGTGCTGGTTGTTGCACATAGTTCTGATTTTGATCAACCTCATCCTCGTAATCTCCCACGTAATCGTCCTCCTCCTCAGCAGCAGCAGGATCCACAGAAGTATCAACAGTAGCACCAACAGTTAGGCCAGGTTGAAGAGGGACATGGCTCGCTTTGCGGAGGGCTGTTTCGCGACGTGAAGGTGGTTATTGTTGTTGTTGCAATGGTGCAACAGGTGGAGGTAGACATGCAAGCACTTCAGCGAATTTGGCATCCAACTTGGTGTCAATTGACTTCTCAATGCCATCCATCCTCGCTAGTGCGTCGCCAAAACTGGTCATCACATCTTCTACCTATTGACCCATCATTTGCTGAAAATTATCATGCAACTCCTTGTTCGTCATGTTCTCCCAGTCAGTCTCATCGACTTGTGATCCTACCATGGTTAGCAGCAATAGAAACACACACAAATATGATCCTACAGACTACTAGAAAATTGTGATGGTGTGGCGTCACAAATCCGTCAATCAAATCTCAAATTCTTACCAGTTCTTACCCAGCAGCAGGTGGTGATCGGCAACTGTGGTAGTCAAAACTCTCAAAGCTTGGATATAGCGATTACCAGGGAGAGTCAAACGCACGACGTAGATGTATGTGGAGCTAGGTGGGCTTATAATATGGTAGCCGAAAGGGTCAGCAGTAATCAATTCAGAGATGCAAAGTTGAATAAACGCTCAACGATGGTACTGTGCTGGTCCTAGGCTAGACCGTACTAGAGACGCGAGCCTAGAACACTAACAAAATCACGGCGCTGCACGTAACAAGGGAGGAGCACACTTTGAATTTTTTTTTCTTTTTTTTCACTTTTTTTTTCACTTTTTCTCTCTTTTTTTTGCTCCGCAACAATATTTTTCCGAAAAATTCTACAAATGGTCTAGAAACTGCCTAGCCAGAATTTTCCAAACTTAGTTTTTTTTAAACTCGAACTATTTTTCTTCTGTGGGTATCACGGAGGTTGGGGAGTCTGACTTGGTCATGATTCGAAGTATCGTGTGATCTGGAAATCGAAAACAAAGCGAGTAAATACTGGACTCGGACTAGGACTGGTGGCGGAGATGAATCTGGTGGAACTCAGACTGGTGGCGGATATATGTTGGGGTGGTGGAACACGGACTGGTGGCAAATTTGTGATAGAGGTGGACTCGGATTGGCATGATGGATATGTGATGGTGGTGTATGGAAACGGTGATGACGATGGTGGTATATGGCAGATGTGGTAGTATGGCAGTAGCGATGAATATGGTGCGGCGGCGGCGTGACAAACTGTGAACAGAACTCAAAACTCTAAACAACTAGACGCCAAGACCAGCAACTCCACACGATGATGCAACAGCAAATTCTACTAAGCAAACACGGAAAAGTTTATGCAATGGCTCAGACTAGTTCGGATATGATGAACTAACCCTAAATTTTTTCGTGGACTATAGGTATGAAGAACAGACTTGATCTAATCTATGAAAAGCTGTAAAATCTCACCGAGCAACCTGGAAATCTGATACCACTTGATAGAGGCAAATGTCCCGTCTTTCGATGAGATGGTGGATATCATTTTCGGTGGAGTAGACTTCAACGATCCGACTACGAACATGCGAGGACGTCGCGCCTTAGCAATGCCTAAACCGACTCCAATAGGTTATTGACCACGCCGGAACACGATCAACCTGACCACGAGGGTCTATTTCTTGCAAGCAAAAAAACTAAGATTGCAATCTGGATATTGCGAATATAAGAGGAAAGATTTATTGATCAAGGTGGGGTTTTGTGACGCCTTTGTCTGGTCGTTGAACACAAATGAAGTACGTGAAGTTGCATTTATGGCAAACTTTAATCTAAACAAAATCCAAAGTCTGAACGACACCCTAAGGGTTGTATATATGGAGGGAGATGGGGGAATTTCGTGGCCCTTGGAGGAGGGGTCTGAAACCAACCCTAACTCTTGTTTACCCACACATACGGACTCTAAAAACAGCCTATACTCAAGTATTTCAAAATTACATGGGCCTGGCCCAATAATAAGGTGACGCAACACCTATAATAGCCTCTGGACGAAATTTATGAAGTGGCATCTTGTATATTTCATCCAAGGCTTCCCACACTCATTATGGTGGTTTCAAAGTCCTAAAATCATCACTTGTAACTCCATTTTTCCCCTTGCACGTGCCATCATCTCCTTGCTTGATCTTGCTCGAATGTTCATGCTTCCTGTCCAAGATAGGCCATTCATTTGTAAGCAAGACAAATGTATCCAATTTAGACAACATCATATTCTGATGAACATTAGAATCATGACCAAGAAACGAAAGTACCTTTTCCCCTATCATCGAAAGACGCAACACCTTTTCCTCTATCACAAAGAAAGCGATTAAGTCTCAAGCGCTGGCCGATCTCTTGGCCGAGTGGATCGAGCAACAGCAGCCGAATCAAGTTCATTCGGAACATTGGACCATGTTCTTCGATGGATCCAAAATGCTCAATGGGTCTCATGCAGGTGTGGTCCTTGTGTCACAAAGAGGCGACCGACTCAGTTATGCTCTCCAAATTCACTTTGACTCTTCCAACAATGAAGCTGAATATGAAGCACTCCTTTATGGGTTAAGCATGACCATCTCACTCGGCGTCCGTCACCTGATGGTCTTTGGTGACTCGGATCTGGCTGTCAATCAAGTGATGAAAGAGTGGGATATCAGAAGTCCTGCTATGACAGGATATCGCAATGTGGTCAGGAAGCTAGAGCAAAAGTTTGAAGGTCTGGAACTTCATCACGTCCCTCGGGCCAAGAACCAGGAGGTTGATGAGTTGGCAATGATAGGTTCCACTCGAAAGCATGTTCCTAACAATGTGTTCCTCGAACACCTCTACTCACCATCAATATAGAAGATCCATTCACTAAAGAGCCTCCCCAGGCAAAAATCCATTTTGACCCGCCTGAGGTGGAGGTCCCTCCTATTATTGATCTAGTCATGGAGGTCCTGGTGATCACACCCGACTGGATGATAGGTCTCCAACGTATCTATAATTTATGAAGTATTCATGCTATTTTATTATCATTCTTGTATGTTTTACAATCATTTTATAGCAACTTCATATCATTTTTTGGGACTAACCTATTGACCCAGTGCCCAGTGCCAGTTGCTGTTTTTTGCTTGTTTTGCATCACAGAAAATCAATATCAAACGGAGTCCAAACACCGCGAAACTTTTTGGAGATTTTTTATCGACGAGAATACCTAGTATGGGCTAGAGCAGCACCTAGGGGGTGCCTCGAGGGATCACAACCCACCAAGGCGCTCCTGGGCCCCCACGCGCGCCCAGGTGGGTTCTTCCCACCTTGGTGGCCTCCTGCACCCCCTCTTTACCCTATCAATTCCCAAATATTCCGAAAACCCTCAGGGTAGACCTAGATCAGAAGTTCCGATGCCACAAGGCTTTGTAGTCCACGAGATCTAATCTAGAGCCCTTTCCGGCACTCGGCCGGAGGGGGAAACCATCACCGGTGGCAATCTTCCTCAGCCCGGCAGCCACCATGATGAGGAGGGAGTAGTCCACTGCTACCTCTTGAGCATGTGTAGGTTTTCCCTTGAAGAGGAAATGGTGATGCAGCAAAGTAGCGTAAATATTTCCCTCAGTTTTTGAGAACCAAGGTATCAATCCAGTAGGAGATAATAGGCAAGTCACCTAGTACCTGCACAAACAATCAAGAAACTTACAACCAACGAGATAAAGGGGTTGTCAATCCCTTCACGGCCACTCGCAAAAGTGAGATCTGATAAAGATAATAAGATATATATTTTTGGTATTTTTGTTGTATAGATTGGAAAGTAAAGATTGCAAAATCTAATAAATAGGTAACTAGACTTGTAGATCAGAAACTTATATGATAGAAAATAGACCCGGGGGCCATAGGTTTCACTACTGGCTTCTTTCAAGATAGCATAAATTACGGTGGGTGAACAAATTACTGCCGAGCAATTGATAGAAAAGCGCATAGTTATGAGAATATCTAGGCAACGATCATGAATATAGGCATCACGTCCGTGTCAAGTAGACTGAAACAATTATGCATCTACTACTATTACTCCACACATCGACCACTATTCAGCATGCATCTAGAGTATTAAGTTCATAAGAATAGAGTAAAGCATTAAGCAAGATGACATGATGTAGAGGGATAAACTCAAGCAATATGATATGAACTGCATATTTTTATCCTCGGTGGAAAGAATACAATACGTGCCATGTGTCGGGGAAACTGGTCGCCCACGAACACCTATGGGACCGAAGCCCCTTTTCTGTAAGGCAAGGGAGCGGAGGAAGCACAAAGAGCGGATCGAGGCGCACACGCGAGCAGTTTACCCAAGTTCGGGCCGCACGGATGCGCAAAACACTACTCCTGCCTTAGTTTGTATTTTGTTCTTGGCTCGGGAGCGAGAAGATCTACAGTAATTGCCGCTTACAACACCGAGCGTGGGAGTGATCGAGCGTCGGAACCCCCTCTACGTTGTGCATGGGCCTCCTTTTATAGGTCAAGGGGTCACCGACAGGTGGCAACGTAAGTGAGGGTAGAATTTTAAAAATGGTGGTAGTTGGAACAGTGTATGTACAGTGTCTGTACAGTGGTCTATACTAACCCTGACGGCAGGGGACAAGGGCATTGAATGTCCGTCGCCGTCGCCCCCGAACAGTGCAAAAAGTGTCCGTTAGGGCGTCTCCGTTCGCCACGAGGGTGGCCTTGTCATCGCGGCTTGCCACGGTGTACCCCAGGCTGCATAGCCTTCCGCCACGTGCCCCCTGGAAGGGCCCCAGGGCGACGCGTGGCCAGATGAGCTGGAGCGCGGGCACACAATGGAAGCTTGCGGTGCTTGCCGCGGTCGCTACCTTGCCGCGCCCGGAAGCTTATCACTCTCTGGGCCTTGCCGGGGCGCGCGATGCGCCACGGCGAGTCTCCTGAAATGCCATGTTTTGGCCTTCCTGGCAAGCTCCTCTTGCCAGGGTCTTGTGCTAAAGGTACGGTTTTGAGCCTGGAGCGGCCTTCCCGGCAAGCTCCTCTTGCCGGGGCCTTGTTTCTTTAACTTGAATACTTTGTTCTTGAATGGCTCTAAAGGATCCAGAGCGGGGCTTGGCGGGCGCGTGGCGAGCCCGACCACGGGACGCTGCTACTGCCCGTGCACAAGTCGGGATACTAAGATACCCCTACTTTAGTACACCGACAGGAGCCCCCGGGCCTGGGCCACACACGGTGCCGAGCGCTGTTGGGCCAGGCCCAAAACAGTGCACGGGCACACGCAGCCCACGGCGCGCTGTATCCCACTCCGTATCTGTCGCATCCCTCCCTAACGGCACGGGTCGATTGCGGCGTCGTGGGAGAGGTCATGGCTTGTTTCTTTAATGGGAAAATGCGGAACGTCCCCCGCTCCCCCTTAAAAGGAGAGGAAACAGGGGCAGTTTCCCCAATTGCTTCATTGCGTCTTCAACCTCCAGAAACCCCCGCCGCTCCCCTCCTCCCCGAAGGTTGAAAGAGAGCAGCGCTCCACCCTTCTTCCGCCGCCGCCGGCCTCCCCAGCACCGCCGGCCCCTCTCGCCGTCCCCGCCATGGCCCCGAAGAGAGACAAGGCGAAAGCCGCGAAGACCGAACGGGCGGCGAAGCTTGCGGCAATGCGGAAGAGGATGGTGGTCTTCCCGCCGAGGCTCGGCGCGAGGGAGCTGAAGGACAAGTTCTACCTCTTCTGGTTGAGGGAAACAAAAGCTCACCCGCGCACCAGGGTCCTCCCCGCCGAAGCCTACGACATGTTTCCGGGAGGTTATCCTTACTTTGCCCTGTTCTTCCATTGCGGACTCTGCCCTCCATACTCCGAGTTCTTCTGCGATGTTATGAACACATATGGATTCCATCTTCTGGATGTTACCCCGAACGCAGTCTTAACCATGGCCGTTTTCGCACATCTGTGCGAAAACTTTGTCGGAGTCCACCCCAACGTAGCCCTCTTCCGCCATTTTTTTACGCCTCGGGTAGAGTCTGGGTCCCCCCTGTCCGGTGGGATTTCTTGGATTTTTAGGCTCAATAAGAAAGAGGCATACTTGATTGGAGAGCTCCGCGGCAAGTGGGAGGAGTGGAGGGCCGATTGGTGCTGGATTATGGAGGATGGACCCCAGCAGTTTACTTCCCCGCGCCGAGCTGCAATAGTGCGCGTCAAGGACTGGAGTGATCTGGCCCCGGAGGACGAGAAGTTGAAGATAGCCCTCACTAGGATTCTTCGCCTCCGGCAAGCCAATCTTACTGTAGGTGAGGTCGGGGCAGATTTCCTTCGCCGGCGCATCGCTCCCTTGCAGGAGAGGAAGAGGCCTGCTTGGGATTTTGGCAACGCGGCAGACTGTATGAGGCTGCGCCCCGGCCTCAACTACAACTTCACAGTGCTGGAGCTTAAAGGGATGCTCTGTGAGCTGTTCAAGCACGACGCCAAGCACCCGGAGTGGTTCGCCTCGCCGCGGGGGGTAGTTCCACTATGCAACAATTCGTCGCTTAGTCCTATCCGCGCGGCGATGCCGTTGTGCGACTCCCACGGGGTTGACCCCACTTGGCTGGCGCCTTCTGGTGAAGCCGCACAAACATTCTTCAACAACTTGGTGGAGCTGCCGATCAATCTCGATGAGAAGAAAGGTCTCACCCGCGACACCACCGACCGGGAGGTGGCGTATATCGCCACCAGGATGGAGGAGGCAGCCGTAGCCGAGGCCGCGGGCGAGTTTGGGTACTCCTTGGACGAGGCAGATGCAGCGGACGCGGTGAGTCGGGCCGAGGAGGAAGAGATCCTCAAGTTGATAAGGCCTGCCGGGTAGCCCGCCGGGACGAGCGAGGCTGCCGGGCAAGGCACAGAGTCGAGCGAGCCCGCCGAGCAAGGCACCGAAAAGGGCGACTCTTCAGAAGACTCAGGCAGGTCTCTGGGCCTTGACGGCTCCTCTTCATCCTCGGGGAGTTCTCCGCCATCACCAAGTCCTCCTCCTCAACCGAAGAAGCGTCTCCGCAAGGCTGCGGACACGGTGAAGCAGCAGGCGGGCCTGCAGCCGCAGCGTCGCTCGACGCGCGCCACCACGACGAGCAAGGCCGTCAAGGGGGCGCCTCGCGCCTCCGCAGCGGCTGGGGGAGGATCTTCCCGCACGAGCTCCACAGCTCCTCGGGCCTCGGCGACGACCGGAGCGGGGTCTTCGCAGACCACCGACCCCGCTCCCGGCAAGCGGCCGAGGGCGCCTACTCCTCTAGCTCCTCGCGCCGGACCGCACGAAGCAGACTTCGACTTCTCCGTTCTCAGTTCCGACGAGGAGGAGGAAGAGTAAGTTCTTGCAATTCTTGTTTCCTTCATTGGTTGCTCTTTGTTTCGAATCTTCTTTGTCTGATTCTATTTGATGTCTGTCTTCCAGGACCCTGGCCCAAAGGGTGGCGAAGAGGGCCAAGATCCCGGTGGTGGACCTCGAGGACGAGCCCGTCGCAGTAGCGGGGGATGCGCCAGCGACGAACTTGCCGGACCAGCCGGCTGCCCCGCAGAGCAGCCCCCAGCGTAAGTCCTCTGTTTACTTCTTCGCTTGTCGGGCGCGCGTGGGCTTCTCATCTTTGTTAATCGTCTTGTTTGCTTGTTGATTTGTGCAGAAGCAGAGCCGCAGCCTCAGGAGCGCCCCGAGACTGCTCCCGACCAGCCGCTCGTCTCAACCTCCCCGCCAAGGAGGAGCTCCCCGGCGAGGGAGGGTACTCCGCCAAGGGTGGGTACCCCGCCAAGGGCGAGCACTCCGCCAAGGGTGAGCACCCCGCCAAGGGAACTCGCCAGCGGCCCTCCGCCGGCGGGGACTACTACTACGTCGCCAAGGGAGGACCCCCCGGCGAGGGACCTCGTCGAAGAAGAGGCCCGCGCAGGTAACCCTTGTAGTTTTCTTCTTTTGGATTCTTCTTTTTGGATATTTGCTTGACCATTTCTTCTTTCTTCTTCCTGCTTTCAGACTCGTCCGCTCCGGAGCCTATGGAGACAGAGGCCACCATCGAGGAGCCCGTGCGCGGCAACGCTGACGACGCCGCGGCCACCGGGGAGGCGGTCGGCACCGAGGAGCCCGCCGTCGAAGAGGCAACCGGGGACGCCGACGCGGCGGCTGAGGAGGGGACCGGCGGTCGTACTGACGGTCCCGAGGCTGCAGGAGCGTTTGACGCTGCGCCGATCGCCGACCCTGCCGCCGCCACGGCCGGAACCGGTGCCTACTTGCAGGCCGGGAACGGGGTCTTCAGCCAACTTCCGTGGGCTTCTTCGTCAAGGGCGCCCACGGAGGGGGAGGTCTTCGATGGGGAAGTCCTCGCCTACGCGGGGCTGAAGTTCGTCGACGCGCCCGGCAGCAGCAACGAGCCCGAGGAGGAGCAGCTTCTGCGCCGGCTTCTGGCCTTGTATCGTGCCAGGCAGGCCAAGCTGGAGTCCCGAGAGGCTCTGGCTGCCAAGGCAAGCGTCGATTTGGAAAAGCGCGCCGAGGAGCTCCGCGCCGCCAACCAGGCGGCCCTCCGGTCCTTGGTGGAGGAGCGGGAGGAACTCGCCGAGGCGCACCAGGCGTTCGTCCTCGAAAAGGCCGAGGTAGAGGAGCAGCAACGGCTTGCCGCCGAAGATCTGTCTCGGCGGGAAGGAGAGCTGAGGCAGCGGAAGGTCGACCTCGATAGCCATGAGGACGACCTTACCACGCGCGAGCAGTCCATTGGCGGGGCTCTGCAGGAAGTGAGGGACGCCGCTGCAGCTGCAGAGACCGCCAAGAGAGACCTGGAGGCGAGGGTGGCACAGTTGGAGCTCAACTTGAGGACGAGCGAGGAGAAGGTTGTCGCGCTCAACTTGGAGAGGGAGAAAGACGCCCACAGCCACTCGGAGCTGCAGGTCTGTCTCTCCGACATGGGCAAGGAGCTCGTCATCGCCAAGGATTCCATCGCGGACCTGGAATTGAAGTTGTCCACCCTCACTGAATCACTTGACAGCGCCAGAAACCGGGAGACGAAGCTGAAGGAGGACCTCCGGGCTGAGAGGGCACTGCTGGACAGCACCGCCCTCACGCAAAACAACTTCAGGCAGACGGTGGAGCAGTGGACCGAGGAGCTCGTCGCCGCCGCTGACATCGACAAGGAGATGGCGGCGCTAGGGATGGAGCACCTCGGGTACTCCCCCGACGCGAACCTCCCTCACAGCGCCAAGATGAGCTTATTCTTCAGGGGAGTGGCGCCGGCCCTCGAGCAGCTCCGGGAGAGGATCCCCACGCAGCTGGCGAACGAGGCGCGCCGGCTTTGCACGGTACTTGTGGAGAGAGTGCTGACGAAGATAGTCTACCGCAACCCCGGGATCAATCTTGAGAACGTCCTTCGGACCTTGCCGCCCGATGCCGACCAGGAGGCGCTGAAGGCTCTTCTCGCCCCCATCATGGCCAAGGTGGGCAAGATCAGGAGAGTTGACGGCGACCGTGTAGACTAGGCTGTTTTCTTTCCGCTTCCCTTGTCGCTGTCAATTAAGCCATGGACAGTAGTTTATTAGAACAGCGACGAGTCATCTTGTAATATAACTTTATTTTGGGTAGTTAATGCAGTGTTACTCCCTTTGTTCGACTCCTTTACTTTGTATGCTTTTACCCTACGCTTTTAGGGAACTTGCCGGCAAAGGGGCCCTTGCCGCGAGCGCTGAGTGCGGAACTTCAGCAGCCTGCTGGCAATGCCTCTACCGGCAAGAAACCTTGCCGCAGCTAGTCGCAGCACACTTAGGTTGTTGAGCGAACTCGAAAACGAAATAAGGGCGCGACACTTGTCGCAGCACACTTAAGCCGTTGAGCGTGCTCGAAGCAAAGTAAGGGTGCGGCTAGCCACGGGTAGGTTCCTCCGCGCACAGGTTTTTCCATACAGAGTGTGGTCGTTCAAGGAAGATAATTTTTAAAATTTAAAAATTCGAATGCTCAAACTTTGGTAACTTAGCTTTTGTGTATGGTCTGCCTCCCGGCAAGGCGAGGTTTTCTTGAACGGTACTTGGTCCATACCACTGTCTCCTCCCCCC
>LR738714.1:314485351-314594272 GCA_902687465.1 Secale cereale
ACTTGTGCGCGAGGAATCCTTCTTCTGCTTGAGAGAAAAAAAAAGAGAGGGAGGAAACATAGATATGGAGCCTTGCGGCTCGTTATTGCTTACCTGATGTGTGTGCTGCACGGGGTGTCATATAATACATGCAAGTAAAAAATAAAAATGCATGAAACGACAAGTTGTGCAAGGCACAAAAGCTTTGCTGATGCACAGGGTCTGCGCCCGGCTTTGTACAAAGGTTTACATGCAGCAGCGGCAAGACATGTACAAAAGGTGGTTGCCGGAGCGGATCACGGCAACCGCGCCTTATGGGTGAAACTTGCGAAGGTGCTCAATGTTCCAGGAGTTGCTCACCGGTAAGCCCTCTTCGGTCTCAAGGCGGACAGCGCCGGGCCTTGTGACTTGTCTCACCCGATAAGGGCCTTCCCACTTCGGCGTCAACTTGTTGGAATTCTTGGCGGACTGAACACGCCGAAGAACAAGGTCGCCTTCCTCGAGACTTCTGGCTATGATAGCGGCGCAAAGCTTGCTGGTATCGAGCAGCTCGTACAACAGCCTGAAGACGGTCCTCCTCGAGGAGTAGTGCATCACCTTGCCGCAGCTGCTCTTGCTCGAGCTCGTCGTAAGCGAGCACTCGAGGCGACCCGTATACGAGTTCCGTGGGGAGAACTGCCTCTGCTCCATAGACAAGAGCAAAGGGTGTCTGTCCGGTGGCTCAATTTGGTGTCATCCTGATTGACCAAAGAGCCGCCGGCAACTCCTCAATCCAGTTTGTTCCGCACTTGTGCAGCCTGTCGAAAGTTCTTGTCTTGAGTCCGCGCAGCACTTCTGCGTTTTCCCTCTCCGCTTGACCATTGCTCCTCGGGTGAGCAACATAAGCAAAGCAGACCTTGGTGCCAAGGTCTTGGACGTACTGCATGAAGGTGCGGCTTGTGAATTGTGTACCGTTGTCGGTGATGATCCTGTTAGGGATTCCGAAACGGCAAACAATTGACCTGAAGAACTTGACTGCCGACTGTGCGGTCACCTTCCTCACTGGTTCCACTTCCTCACTAGTTAGCACTTGCAATAGGACCTAGCTAGAGTGTGCATCATGTTTACTTTCAAAGAAACTTGAAATGGGATTAACAGAAACCCCAGCACCCCTCTCCTAACAACTAGGGTTTGTTAAAATATTTTCCAATGTACCCAAAATGCCCTTCAAAAATGTTCATCATTTCTACCTTGGTCTTAAACCTCTGCCAAAAATGGTGCAGAATTTTCTAGGACATCAAAGGACTTTGGATTAAATCTTATCTTATTTGAATTTGGGCATTTAAATGCTATAAAATATTTTAAATGCTCAAATAATCATAAACTATAATGTTTCCCACTGTTCATATTATATACAGTGGGCATGACAAGTTTCATGAGTTATAAAAATGCTCTAGCATTTTTATTAATTAAACAAAGTTGCAAAACAAATGAAACAGAAAAGAAAATAGGAAAAAGAAAAAGGGAGAAAGCACTTACCTCGGGCCCAGCCCTCTAGCAGGCCGGCCCAGCCCACCAGCCCTCCTTTGTCGTCTTCCTCCTCGCGCCAGAAGGACGCGCGCGTGGCCGCCGCACGCCGGCACGCGCCCGGCCACCTCCAGGCTGCTTCCCTGCCTCCCCGATGGCCTGGATGACTCCACGAGTCGACACGCAGCTGCCCCGACCGCTCTCACTTCTCCCCCCTCGTCTCCTTCTCCCTCCCCTGACTCTCTCCTCCTCCATCACCGAGCCGCCGTCGCCGCCGCTCGCCGTAGCCGCACCTAGAGCCACCCCCTCGCCCCGTGAGTGTTTCTAGAAGATCCGCCGCGTCGCCTTCTTCCTCCTCGCTGAGCCACGAGCCGCCGGAAGCCCTGCAACGCCTCCACGCCGTCGTCCCCTTCCTCGGATCACCGGAGCACCTCGCCGCTATTACGAAGCTACAACGCGTCCCCAACCCCTCCGTCGAGCTCGTTAGCACCGCAGTGAGCTTCTACGTCGAACCCCTCCTTCCTCCGCCTCGTTTGCACCTTGTAGCCGTCGCACCGTTGATCACCGAAACGCACCGCCGCCGTGCTCGCCGCCGGTGATGCTCCGGTGACCATTTGGTCACTGGCACCCGTCCATCACACTCACCGCAGTGCGTAGATGCGAAAGGTGCTACGCACGCATCGCCTAGGCCCCTGGAGCCGCCTCTCCACACACGCCCGACGCCGGTCGCCGCCGTCGAGCTTGTTGCCGTCGTCTCCGGCCACCCTAGGTCCGGCGACCACCACCATTCGACGCGCCATGACAAGAGCTTTCCAACGCGCCTAGCCGCAGCTCGAGCCGTGCCCCGTAGGCGATTTCCGAAGCACGCCGCCGTACTTGGCCTCGCCGGCGTCACGTCGTCGGCGGGTTTGACCTGTTTGACCAGGGGGTTGACTACCCCTGGGTCACTGACGTGTGGGCCACCTTTGGCTAATTAGTTAGTTTAATTAAGTTTCTATTAATTTAATTAGTTAATTAGTTTAGTCACTGACCCGTGGGCCCAGGCCCCACTGACAGCTAATTAGTTTTAGTTTAACTCTAATTAACTTAGTTCATTAGCTGTGACACTGACCAGTGGGTCCCACTGGTCAGGTTTGACTTGGTCTGGCCCTGTTGACTGACTGACGTCAGCATGATGTCATGCTGACGCAGTAAAGGTTTTTCTGGGATTTTTAGATTTATAAATAATTCAAGAAATTCCAGAAAATACCCAAAACTTCTAAAAATCATATAAAATCAACCATAGCTCAGATGGAAAAGATTTATATATGAAAAATGATCAGAAAAATCCAATCTTTCCAATGGCACTGGTTTCATGCATGTTTGAACAAGCTAACTTGTTGTATACATAAAAAACATGATAATGCACTTATTTAAATAATAGTTTGAACTCCAATTTGAATCTTTGATTCAAATAGGTTCAAACCCTTCTGGTTTTAGTTGCATTAGCCAACACACATGCATCTTGCCATGTCATGAGCATGCATCATATTGTTGCACTTGTTTGTTAATGATTGTATCGCCGGTATTCTCTGTGTTAGGTCCTGCTCCCGAGGATACTGCTGCGTATCCAGTTGAAGAGCAGTACCCGACAACTACTTTGTCAGGCAAGCAATCATTGATCATTCCGATACAAACCCAATCTTCTCGCTCCTGCTCTCTTTTACTACATTAAGGCAACAACGTGTGAACTGCTACTTGCTGCGGTAGTGGAACCCTATCCCTTGCATGACCTGTCATTGCCACAGTAAATAGTTGAAACCCACTAGCATGTGTAGGAGTTGATTGAGCCATGTGATGTGTGATCCACCATGCTATTTGCTTATGTTGCCTGCTATGCTTAGAGTTGTGTTTGGTCTGGTTCATCTAGGTGATGGATCAGAGTGAAATGATCATATCGATAAAGAGAAGGAAGTATGGAATACGCTTGGTAAAGGTATCGATGAAAGGCCATGTAGGAGTACATGGTGGGTTGTTTCATTGGAATTGTCCATAGGACCCGAGATCTGTGTGTGTGATTCAAGTTACAGTTACTACCACACATTGGGCCCTGAAATATGACCCCGCTCGACTTATTGAATGCCCTTGTACACTGTCCAGGAGTTGCAACTAGTTTCTGGTTTTTATAGCTTACTGGAGGTCATGCACAACGCTGACCCTCGGGGTGGGCTGTGATGCGACGGGTACGTGGCACAGTGTACCGGTTGCCCGTTTGGTGACTCGGGAACCCTGTACACATCGTTTGGGGCCGTGAGCGGCACCCCGGCCGGATCTCCCCATGGATGGAACCCAAATAGGCGATAAACCTGGACGAGAGACTTGAGTGGTTGGTTAGGTCGTGGTCTACACCCACGTCGGCTTTCGCCTGAAGTCTGCCGAGCACATGTCGTGTGCAGACGCTAAGTGGTGAAAACATGTGTGAAGAAGTACACCCCTGCAGGGTTATCAATCTATTCGAATAGCCGTTGTTCGCGGTACGGACTACTTGGTTACTCTTACAGTTCATAGACAAGTTGATGGATACTACTAAAAGCCTCAAGACAAGTGTGAGTGCCGTGGATGGCCCTTCCGTAGGATGACGGAAGAGGATCCTCGGTAGTGTATTGATGTGGTGAGTAGTGGACTCGTGTTCGTAATAACATCTTGCAATCTATTGAGAGTTGTAGTATAGGATAGCCAAGGTCAAAGCTGGCATTCTGCTATGAACTCCACTACCCCCCCCCCTTGATAATGTTGCATGTATGATAGGTTTTGTGGTAAGACTTTCTGAGTACCCTTGTACTCATGTTTGCTTAATAACTGTTGCAGAGGAGAACCCTGCCCCTGCTGATGGGTTCTACATAGACGTTGACGTCGACGAGTAGCTTGACACCTAGACGGAGATCTGGAGCTTGTGAAGGGCCATGTAGATAGTCAGGCTACACCAAGCCTGTTTTATTTTCTAAGTTGTCTGTACTCAGACATGTAGCTTCCACTTGTGCTTGTATGACTGTATGACTTGAGTGTTGGGTCATATGACCCCTACCTGTATGGATATGTTATGTATGGCTCTTGGAGCCTTTTAAATAAAGTACTTGAGTCATAGAGTTCTGTTGTGATGCAATGTTGTATTTGCACATATTGAGCATATTGCGTGTATGATTGAAATGCTTGGTATGTGTGGGATCCGACACCTAGTTGTTTTCCTTTGGTAGCCTATCTTACAGGGAAATGCCTCCTAGTGTCTCCAATGAGCCTTGGTAGCTTGCTACTGCTCGGAACATGTAGGCTGGCCGGCATGTGTCCTTCTTCGTTCCTGTGTCTGTCCCTTAGGGGAAATGTCACGCGTTGTTCCTTTAAGTCCAGGTACCTTGCTACGACTTGGGTTCATACGTTGATGACCGACACGTTCGTTGCTGGGTCATGGATGCCTGTCTATGTAATCTAGTGCCACTTTTGGTTTATAACTAGCCATGTCGGCTCGGGTTCTCTTTCATATGGATGCTAGCGACACTGTCATATACGTGTGCCAAAATGCGCAAACGGTCCCGGGCCAGGTAAGGTGGCACCCGTGGGGTTACCGTGCGTGAGGCCGCAAAGTGATATGACGTGTTACAGCTAGATCGGTGTGACTTAGGATCGGGGTCCTGACAGTGTTGGCATCAGAGCTGGACTGCCTGTAGGTTTCTCAAGCCAAACTGGTCGATGTTGAGTCTAGAACAATTCTTAGTTATATGTAGGGGAATTGATTGTGGAAGGGAACGTAAGGCTCTTTTTACTCCTTTACCTTATGCCCTTCTGATCTGAGTCAGTCTATTCTTTCTACGGGGATTTAGGACTAGGCCTCTTATCCTTACTAGGTTCACGTGTTACTAATCCGTAGACTCTTAGGATTGTTGGTTTCAAGCCTCAGTTCAGTTTCTATCCTTTTTAGTATGATGATTGTTGGACCGGAACCTTGATATGGATTGTTGAGTGGCTAGGCTATCATTTGTATGATGTCTCAAATCTTTGTTTGAGCATTTACAGTTGTTATGCTGCCCGATTTCTTCCAGAAACACTAATGCATTTGCATTATTTCGTGTTTCAGATGTCTGGCCGCATCCCTCACCAAGTGGTTCGTTTGACTCGGTGCATTAATGTGCCCGGTCACACGGCCCTGCTAGTTCGTGTGCTGACCGAGGCCGGTTATCGCTGGTATCCTGAATACACCGTGGAGGAACAGTACCGGGATTTTAATCAGAGTCAGTATTTCTGCACAGTCCGGATATACCCCTCATATCCTGGAGCTAATGATCCCATCCATTGGTCTTATGGACTCGGGATTACCATCGAGATGGCAGTGCAGGATGCCGCTTATTCGATGATGACCATTCTCCGTGCTAGGCATGCCCTGTTGCTGAACACTGAGTTCTGTTACATGCCAGCCTCACTTCCCGAAGAGGAAGGCTACTACACTGGTCTGTATACTGATGCTGCTCATGAAGAGCCACTACTTCAGACTACTGTTCAGATGTTGGAGGATCGGGACCGTGAGGTCCGTGTCCTCCGAATGGAGCTGTATAACACTCGAGCCGCCCACTGGACTACTTTGACACGGCTTGCACCTGTTGTGCACGCCAGATATCTGGACATGCGGGATTTGTACCCCGTGCGGACTCGTCTGCCTGTTCGCATGGATTGGCGTGACGTTGGGGGTATTACACCTCCACGTGGGCGTCGGTTACCACCAGCATCGGGACCGAGGCCACACCCATGCCCCTATGGTCCACAGCCTTCGAGTGCTCGCGAGTTCCAAGATCCATCTGTTCCACTTCCAGGCTACGGTGGTAATCTTTACGAGGATTACTACGCGAATGTCTGAGCTAGGCCGTGGTTGTAGTAGTATTGTAGTAGTTGTATTTCCACAGTCCTGCGCGTCTTGTGGAATATGACCTAGTGTGTACTGAATTCCGGAGGTGTAGTTAAATAATGTATAGGAGCTTGGAATGCCTCTGAAGGGATGTATCGTCTTTCACCGCAGTTGTACTTTAGCCTTGGCTTGTACTGAACTATGTATGGTGTGTATGACCACTGGTGTATATATAACAGTTTCTATATTACCATGTCGTACGGATGAACATCCTTGCATTCCGTGTCATCCATTACATTCTGCACTTCTATGTCAAAATTTTCCATCCTTGTCTAAACTGTTGTTTTGTTTTCCTAGGATGGTCAACACTCGCAGCACTCCTGCTGCTCAGGAGCAGGGTGAGGCTAGTGGGGCTAGAGATGGGAATCTGCCCCAGCCACCCTCCTTGGCGGAAGTCATGCTTGAAGCAGAACGTAACAAGAGAGAGACCAACCGTCTGCTGGAACGCATAGAGCAGAACACTGGGTTCCGTCAGAGGAATGACGTGGTGTCAATCCATGATTTTATCAAGATGTGTCCACCGAAGTTCCATCACTCCACTGAACCTCTGGATGCTGATGACTGGCTACGTAGTATCACCCACAAGCTACACTCTGCCCGTGTGGCCGAAGCTGACAAGGTTATCTACACCGCCTATCATCTTGAGGGCCCTGCCAGTCTTTGGTGGGAAAACTTTGAAGCTATGCGTCCTGCTGGCCAAGTCACTACCTGGGTTGAGTTCAGTGAGGCATTCCGTGAACACCACATTCCGGAAGGTCTCATGGATCGCAAGCGGGAGGAATTCTGCAACTTCACCCAGGGCCGTTTAACTGTGGATGGCTACAGTCGCGAGTTTGGTAACCTGGCACGCTATGCACCTGAGGAAGTATCCACCGATGCCAAGAAGCAGGCGAGGTTCCGCAAGGAACTCAGCCCTGAACTCCGCCGAGACCTGCGTCTGCACGAGTGCACTTCCTTCCAGAAGTTGGTTAACAAGGCTATCAGTGCTGAAACAGGCCAGAGCGACTTCGAGGCCACCCGCAAGCATACTCGAGTCTTTGGTTCCTCATCCGGCTCTGGCTCTCACAAGCGCCGTGTGTGGGTTCCTAACACTGCTCTGCCACCCAAGTACATACCGAGGCCATCCTATGAGGCGCCTCGCCCAACTCAACAGTTTGCACCTGCTAAGACCTATGGAGGACCACCTTCCAACTTTTCTCCACGCACCACCACTGTGACATGTTTCAAGTGTGGAGAACCGGGGCACTACATGCGTGATTGTCCCCAGAACCAGCCAGGAAAAACCGTTGGCCGTGGTAAGCCAACCGGCAAGGTGAATTATGTCAAGCCAATCCCCACTACACGTGGTCATGTCAACTATGTCTCTGCTGAGGAAGCTTATGAGGATCCTAACGTCGTCCTTGGTACGCTTCTCGTCAACTGCCATCCGGCATCTGTTCTTTTCGATACTGGAGCATCCCATTCGTTCATATCTGAGAGCTATGCTCGATTACACAACATGACTTTTTGTGACATGCCTATTTCCATGGTTATTCAAACTCCTGGTTCAAAGTGGCAAACCTCTAGGGTAAGCCATGGAAATGAAATCCTTGTCGATAGACTTGTTTTCCTAGCATCTTTAATCGCTCTCAAGTCCTTGGACATAAACATCATTTTGGGTATGGATTGGATGACAACTCATTACGCCAAGATTGATTGCTTTACTAGGACCGTTCAACTTACACATCCATCCGGCAAGATAGTCAATGTCTTGACTCGAATGGCTGAGCGTCAGCTCTACTCTCTTAATGCCAGCCCTCTACCAGAACTCGAAGATATCCCGGTAGTCCGTGACTTCCCGGATGTTTTTCCAGAAGAACTGCCAGGAATTCCACCTGACAGAGATGTCGAGTTCGTGATATATCTTATTCCTGGAACTGTCCCAATCTCTAGGAGACCTTATAAGATGGCACCACTAGAATTAGCTGAGCTAAAGAAACAACTCGATGAGTCCTTGCAAAAAGGTTTCATCCGTCCTAGTTCTTCCCCTTGGGCTTGCCCCGTCCTCTTCGTCAAGAAGAAGGATGGAACGGAGCGGATGGTTGTAGATTACCGACCTGTCAATCTGGTCACCATAAAGAATAAGTATCCGCTCCCCAGGATCAACGACCTGTATGATCAGCTCGCTGGATCCTCAGTCTTCTCTAAGATGGATTTGAGGTTGGGCTACCATCAAATCAAAATCAAGAACGGGGACATTCCTAAAACGACTTTTGTTACACGTTATGGCCAATATGAGTACACCGTTATGTCCTTCGGGTTAACCAATGCCCCAGCTACCTTTTCTCGGTTAATGAATTCTATATTCATGGAGTATTTGGATAAATTCATCGTGGTATACCTCGATGATATACTCATCTATTCCAAGAACAAGGAAGATCATGCCGAGCATTTAATGCTGGTATTGACGAAACTTCGAGAGCACCGCCTTTATGCCAAATTCTCTAAATGTGAATTTTGGTTGCCAGAAGTAACCTATCTAGGTCATGTGATCTCTGGCAAGGGTATTGCTGTCAATCCCGAGCGAGTTCAAGTTGTCCTTGATTGGACTCCCCCTGAATCGGTCAAGCAAGTTAGGAGTTTTCTTGGCTTAGGGAGCTATTGCCGATGTTTCGTCGAGAATTTCTCCAAGGTTGCTAAACCTCTAACCGAACTCCTCAAGAAAGATAAAAAGTTTGAGTGGACCCCACAGTGCGAGTCCAGTTTTCAGGAACTGAAAAGACGCCTGACATCTACACCTGTACTGGTACCACCAGATTTTTCCAAGGATTTTATAATCTATTGCGACGCCTCGCGACAAGGACTAGGTTGCATTCTCATGCAAGATCGTCAAGTGATTGCATACGCATCTCGACAGTTGCGTCCACACGAGGATAACTATCCTACTCATGATCTAGAGCTTGCAGCTGTAGTCCATGCACTCAAAACATGGCGACATTACCTCCTTGGTAATCGCTGTGAAATCTTCACTGATCACCAAAGTTTGAAGTATATCTTCACCCAACCGGATCTAAATCTCAGGCAAAGACGTTGGGTTGAGTTGCTCACAGACTACGACTTAGGAATCACCTACACTCCTGGAAAGGCCAATGTCATGGCTGATGCGCTAAGTGGTAAGTCATATTGTAACAATTTAATGTTACAACAAAGTCAACCACTTCTCCACGAGGAATTCCGTAAGCTTAACCTTCACATTGTTCCTCGAGGATTCCTCTCCACCTTGGTGGCGAAACCTACCCTTATGGATCAAGTTATAGCTGCCCAGAAGCGTGATAAAGGTATAACCCGACTCCAAGAGAACATTGCTAGCGGACTCGCTAAAAGTTTCTCTATGGATGATCGAGGTGTTGTTTTCTTTGAGAACCGTGTAGTGGTTCCCAAGAACCACCATCTACGGCAGTTAATCCTTAAGGAGGCTCATGAATCTCCTCTCACGATTCATCCCGGTAGTACCAAAATGTATCAGGATCTACACCAGAGATTCTGGTGGACTAGGATGAAGAGAGAAATCGCTCAATTCATTGCTAACTGCGACGTTTGTCGTCGAGTCAAAGCAGAGCATCAATGGCCTGCTGGCACCCTTCAACCTTTAGCTATTCCTGAATGGAAATGGGACAAAGTCGGTATGGACTTCATTACCGGTTTTCCCAGGACCAGGAAAGGGAATAATGCTATCTTCGTCGTTATCGACCGCCTCTCTAAAGTAGCTCATTTCCTGCCTGTTCGCGAGAGTATTACCGCTAGCCAGCTAGCAGACTTATATGTCTCTCTAATAGTATCACTTCATGGTGTGCCGTTGGAGATTAACTCAGACCGTGGAAGTCTTTTCACTTCACGATTTTGGGAAAGTTTCAAGAATGCTATGGGAAATCATCTCTCCTTCAGTACCGCCTTCCATCCCCAGTCAAGTGGTCAAGTGGAACGAGTCAATCAAATTCTGGAAGACATGCTTCGAGCCTCTGTCATTTCTTTCGGTATGGAATGGGAGAAATGTCTTCCATTTTGCCGAATTCGCTTATAACAATAGTTATCAAGCCAGCTTGGGCAAAGCTCCCTTCGAAGTTCTATATGGACGAAGGTGTCGAACACCTCTTAACTGGTCAGAGACCGGGAAAAGACAATTCTTTTGCCCGGATATGATCCAGGAAGCAGAGGAACAAGTTCGCATCGTTCGTGAGAGATTGAAAGCAGCCCAGTCTCGCCAAAAGAGCCAATATGATAGTCATCATAAGGCTGTGACTTTCGAAGTCGGCGATAAGGCTTACCTTCGGGTTACTCCTCTTAAGGGAACCCATCGCTTTGGTATCAAAGGCAAATTGGCCCCTCGTTTCATCGGTCCTTTTCGCATTCTTGCCAAACCAGGAGAAGTTGCCTACCAATTGGAACTACCTCCGCACCTCTCCAGAGTTCATGATGTTTTCCACGTTTCTCAACTCAGGCGTTGCTTCTCGGATCCTATCCGCGGAGTGGACCACGAAACGCTTGATCTCCAGGACAATCTCACTTATCGAGAATACCGCGTTCGTATTCTTGATCAAACCGAGCGCACCACTCGACGCCACAATATCAAGTTTCTCAAGGTTCAATGGTCACATCATTACGAGAGTGAAGCTACTTGGGAAAGGGAGGATCGTCTTCGACTTGAGTACCCCACCCTCTTTCCGGAGGAACCCGAATCTCGGGACGCGATTCTTTTAAGTGGGGGTGAGTTGTCACATCCCTAGTTAGCACTTGCAATAGGACCTAGCTAGAGTGTGCATCATGTTTACTTTCAAAGAAACTTGAAATGGGATTAACAGAAACCCGAGCACCCCTCTCCTAACAACTAGGGTTTGTTAAAATATTTTCCAATGTACCCAAAATGCCCTTCAAAAATGTTCATCATTTCTGCCTTGGTCTTAAACCTCTGCCAAAAATGGTGCACAATTTTCTAGGACATCAAAGGCCTTTGGATTAAATCATATGTTATTTGAATTTGGGCATTTAAATGCTATAAAATATTTTAAATGCTCAAATAATCATAAAATATAATGTTTCCTACTGTTCATATTATATACAGTGGGCATGACAAGTTTCATGAGTTATAAAAATGCTCTAGCATTTTTATTAATTAAACAAAGTTGCAAAACAAATGAAACAGAAAAGAAAATAGGAAAAAGAAAAAGGGAGAAAGCACTTACCTCGGGCCCAGCCCTGTAGCAGGCCGGCCCAGCCCACCAGCCCTCCTCTGTCGTCTTCCTCCTCGCGCCAAAAGGACGCGCGCGTGGCCGCCGCGCGCCGCCACGCGCCCGGCCACCTCCAGGCTCCTTGCCTGCCTCCCCGATGGCCTGGATGACTCCACGAGTCGACACGCAGCTGCCCCGACCGCTCTCCCTTCTCCCCCCTCGTCTCCTTCCCCCTCCCCTGGCTCTCTCCTCCTCCATCACCGAGCCGCCGTCGCCGCCGCTCGCCGTAGCCGCACCTAGAGCCACCCCCTCGCCCCGTGAGTGTGTCCAGAAGATCCGCCGCGTCGCCCTTTTCCTTCTCGCTGAGCCACGAGCCGCCGGAAGCCCTGCAACGCCTCCACGCCGTCGTCCCCTTCCTTGGATCGCCGGAGCACCTCGCCGCCGTTACGAAGCTACAGCGCGTCCCCGACCCCTCCGTCGAGCTCGTTAGCACCGCAGTGAGCTTCTACGTCGAACCCCTCCTTCCTCCGCCTCGTTTGCACCTTGTAGCCGTCGCACCGATGATCACCGAAACGCACCGCCGCCGTGCTCGCCGCCGGTGATGCTCCGGTGACCATTTGGTCACTGGCACTCGTCCATCACACTCACCACAGTGCGTAGATGCGAAAGGTGCTGCGCACGCATCGCCTAGGACCCTGGTGCCGCCTCTCCACACACGCCCGACGCCTGTCGCCGCCGTCGAGCTTGTTGCCGTCGTCTCCGGCCACCCCAGGTCCGGCGACCACCACCATTCGACGCGCCATGACAAGAGCTTTCCAACGCGCCTAGTCGTAGCTCGAGCCGTGCCCTGTAGGCGATTTCCGAAGCACGCCGACGTACTTGGCCTCGCCGGCGTCACGTCGCCGGCGGGTTTGACTTGTTTGACCAGGGGGTTGACTACCCCTGGGTCACTGACGTGTGGGCCACCTTTGGCTAATTAGTTAGTTTAATTAAGTTTCTGTTAATTTAATTAGTTAATTAGTTTAGTCACTGACCCGTGGGCCCAGGCCCCACTGACAGCTAATTAGTTTTAGTTTAACTCTAATTAACTTAGTTAATTAGCTGTGACACTGACCAGTGGGTCCCATTGGTCAGGTTTGACTTGGTCTGGCCCTGTTGACTGACTGACGTCAGCATGATGTCATGCTGACGCAGTAAAGGTTTTTCTGAGATTTTTAGATTTATAAATAATTCAGGAAATTCCAGAAAATACCCAAAACTTCTAAAAATCATATAAAATCAACCATAGCTCAGATGGGAAAGATTTATATATGAAAAATGATCAGAAAAATCCAATCTTTCCAATGGCGCTGGTTTCATGCATGTTTGAACAAGTTAACTTGCTGTATACATCAAAAACATGATAATGCACTTATTTAAATAATAGTTTGAACTCCAATTTGAATCTTTGATTGAAATAGGTTCAAACCATTATGGTTTTAGTTGCCTTAGCCAACACACATGCATCTTGCCATGTCATGACCATGCATCATATTGTTGCATTTGTTTGTTAATGATTGTATCGCCGGTATTCTCTGTGTTAGGTCCTGCTCCCGAGGATACTGCTGCGTATCCAGTTGAAGAGCAGTACCCGACAACTACTTTGTCAGGCAAGCAATAATTGATCATTCCGATACAAACCCAATCTTCTCTCTCCTGCTCTCTTTTACTGCAATAAGGCAACAGCGTGTGAACTGCTACTTGCTGCGGTAGTTGAACCCTATCCCTTGGATGACCTGTCATTGCCACAGTAAATAGTTGAAACCCACTAGCATGTGTAGGAGTTGATTGAGCCATGTGATGTGTGATCCACCATGCTATTTGCTTATGTTGCCTGCTATGCTTAGAGTTGTGTTTGGTCTGGTTCATCTGGGTGATGGATCAGAGTGAAATGATCATATCGATAAAGAGAAGGAAGTGTGGAATACGCTTGGTAAAGGTATCGATGAAAGGCCATGTAGGAGTACATGGTGGGTTGTTTCATTGGAATCGTCCATAGGACCCGAGATCTGTGTGTGTGATTCAAGTTACAGTTACTACCACACATTGGGCCCTGAAATATGACCCCGCTCGACTTATTGACTGCCCTTGTACTCTGTCCAGGAGTTGCAACTAGTTTCTAGTGTTTATAGCTTATTGGAGGTCGTGCACAACGCTGACCCTCGGGGTGGGCTGTGATGCGACAGGTACGTGGCACGGTGTACCGGTTGCCCGTTTGGTGACTCGGGAACCCTGTACACATCATTTGGGGCCGTGAGCGACACCCCGGCCGGATCTCCCCACGGATGGAACCCAAATAGGCGATAAATCTGGACGAGAGACTTGAGTGGTTGGTTAGGTCGTGGTCTACACCCACGTCGGCTTTCGCTTGAATTCTGCCGAGCACATGTCGTGTGCAAACGCTAAGTGGTGGAAACATGTTTGAAGAAGTACACCCCTGCAGGGTTATCAATCTATTCGAATAGCCGTTGTTCGCGGTACGGACTACTTGGTTACTCTTACAGTTCATAGAAAAGTTGATGGATACTACTAAAAGCCTCAAGACAAGTGTGAGTGCCGTGGATGGCCCTTCCGTAGGATGACAGAAGAGGATCCTCGGTAGTGTATTGATGTGGTGAGTAGTGGACTCGTGTTCGTAATAACATCTTGCAATCTGTTGAGAGTTGTAGTATAGGATAGCCAAGGTCAAAGCTGGAATTCTGCTATGAACTCCACTACCACACCCCCCCCCCTTGATAATGTTGCATGTATGATAGGTTCTGTTGTAAGACTTGCTGAGTACCCTTGTACTCATGTTTGCTTAATAACTGTTGCAGAGGAGAACCCTGCCCCTGCTGATGGGTTCTACATAGACGTTGACGTCGACGAGTAGCTTGACTCCCAGACGGAGATCTGGAGCTTGTGAAGGGCCTTGTAGATAGTCAGGCTACACCAAGACTCTTTTATTTTCTAAGTTGTCTGTACTCAGACATGTAGCTTCCACTTGTGCTTGTATGACTGTATGACTTGAGTGTTGGGTCATGTGACCCCTACCTGTATGGATATGTTATGTATGGCTCTTGGAGCCTTTTAAATAAAGTACTTGAGTCATAGAGTTCTGTTGTGATGCAATGTTGTATTTGCACATATTGAGCATATTGCGTGTATGATTGAAATGCTTGGTATGTGTGGGATCCGACACCTAGTTGTTTTCCTTTGGTAGCCTATCTTACAGGGAAATGCCTCCTAGTGTCTCCAATGAGCATTGGTAGCTTGCTACTGCTCGGAACACGTAGGCTGGCTGGCATGTGTCCTTCTTCGTTCCTGTGTCTGTCCCTTAGGGAAAATGTCACGCGTTGTTCCTTTAAGTCCATGTAGCTTGCTACGACTTGGGTTCATACGTTGATGACCGACACGTTCGTTGCTGGGTCATGGATGCCTGTCTCTGTAATCTAGTGCCACTTTTGGTTTATAACTAGCCATGTCGGCCCGGGTTCTCTGTCATATGGATGCTTGCGACACTGTCATATACGTGTGCCAAAATGCGCAAGCGGTCCCGGGCCAGGTAAGGTGGCACCCGTGGGGTTACCGTGCGTGAGGCCGCAAAGTGATATGACGTGTTACAGCTAGATCGGTGTGACTTAGGATCGGGGTCCTGACAGGCAAGTGCTCTTGCGCCAATGTGGTGGCCGCATATGCCTCCATGTATCTCTGCCAATAGCTTTTGCCCATCTTCCCGGGAAATGCACTTCAGTCTAACACCGTTGAGTCTTCTTCTGTACAGTTCATTGCCGACGAACTGGTACATACTTGACTGCCTGGTTATTTTCTCTGCCTCGTCTGGCTCTTCGGGAAGTTCTCCAGTTTGGAGGAAATGGACGATCTGTTGTGCCCAAGCTGGAGCCTGAGGCTCAACAACAAGGACTAAAGGCATCATTGCTGCTGCGGGAACGTCAGCTTCTACGGCAAGAACCTGCGGCTCGGCCGGAGCTGGAAGTTCCCCGGCAAGCTTGTCGGGACAAGACTTGTCGGGAACGCCTGCTTCAACTGTACGGACCCTTGGGTCCATAGGAGCAGACTGTTCCTCAGCAACTTGGGCGTTGATCTTGGGGACCTTGGCGGTGACTTCAGGGAGATCCGCCGGCAAGTAGTCACCGGAGACCAACTTTCTCTTCTTGCTTTGCCCAGCTGATGGTGTAACTGGTGGTTGAGTTAACTTGAGCACAAAGGTCCCTGGTTCCACAGGTAGCTTTAGTGCAGCACACTTTGATTGGCTGTCTGCGACGTCATTTTGAGCTCTTGGAACGTGCTCCATTTGTAAGCCTTCAAAGTATTCTTCAAGTTTCCTCACTTCGTCGACGTAAGCTTCCATCAGTGGGCTCTGGTAGCTCTTGTTCACTTGACGGACAAACAACTGCGAATCTCCCCGACAATCAGCTTCTTGATCCCAAGTTCTACTGCAATTCTGAGGCCGGCAAGCAAACCTTCATACTCTACATTATTGTTTGTTGCTTGCTCCTCCGGAAAGTGCATTTGGACAACGTACTTGAGGTGCTCCCCGGTGGGTGCGACAAGTAACACACCAGCACCGGCGCCTTGTAGCGAGAAGGCACCATCAAAGTACATTACCCATTCTTTGCTTGCTTCCTTGACGGGGATGCTTGTCTCTGGAATCTCTTCGTCTCGTGTTGGTGTCCATTCTGCTATGAACTCTGCCAATGCTCTGCTCTAGATTGTTGAAGTACTTTCAAACTTAAGACCAAAGCTTGACAGCTCCAGTGCCCACTCGACAATCCTGCCTGTTGCTTCCGGATTTTGCAATATCCTCTTCAGCGGAAAGCGAGTGACCACCGTTATCTCGTGTGCTTGGAAGTAGTGGCACAGCTTCCTTGAGGCCATGAGGAGGCCGAAAAGTAGCTTCTGCACCCCAGAGTATCTTGACCTAGCCCCCTGCAAGAGGGAACTGACAAAATAGACTGGGCGATGCACCATCTTCCTTCGCACTTCTTCTTGCATTTGCGCGGACTCATCCTTGTCGGGGCCAGAGCTTGTCGGGGAAGCCCCCTGCTTGTCGCTGGATGTGCTTGTCGGGGCTGTGGGCTACTCATCTGCCTCCCTTTCCGCTACTAACGCAGCACTAA
Organism: Secale cereale; assembly: GCA_902687465.1. Lineage (NCBI taxonomy): Eukaryota > Viridiplantae > Streptophyta > Magnoliopsida > Poales > Poaceae > Secale > Secale cereale. The sequence goes on from LR738714.1 coordinate 314,502,130, forward strand.
CCACTTGATTGGTTGCTGCTAAGTACAGCAACAACTTCTCTTGTGGCCTAGGTGGGACAAGTATTGGAGTGGAGGATAGGTATCCTTTCAAGTCTTGCAGCGCTGCCTCCGCTTCCGAAGTCCACTTCATTGGACCTGCCTTTTTCAAGACTTTGAAAACGGCAGGGCACGCTCTGCAGACTTAGAAATGAACCTGCTGAGAGCAGCCACTGTAATGCCCCGGATGCAATACTTTCCCTTTTGGGTTTATAATATATCTCCGGCTTCATCTATTTCCATTCCGGGTTCTTTGTCTTTCGGGTTTTCGTCGTTTTGTTGTGTGAGTGTGTGGCATTCATTCATATCATGTAGACATGTGCACTGCATTGCATTTGTGTTGTCGGTTGCATCCGGTTCCGCGCGTTCCTTCCCGTTGTCCGTTTCGCGTTCCGGAGCTCCCTCACGTGTCCGTGACGTCCCGTAGGCCTACTTTGGTGTTTGGGCGTTTAACGTTACCGGTGTGCCGCGAGGTTGTTGTCTGTGTTGTTGTTTTGTTGCGTGCAACCCGCCTCTCAAATCTCGTCTCGTTTGGACTCCGTTGGTTTTTCCATCCGTTGTTCGTGTGGGTCCAAAGTGCCTTAACTTCGTGTCCCAAAAACACCCCCTCAGCAGTCCTCTATCTTCTCCTAGGCCCTTCTAGTCTACCCCCGCGATCGGATCCGTCGGACCGCGATCGGAGGGCTCCTAACACCCCCAGATCCCTCCTAACCCTAAAAACTGCTATATATTAGACCCTCCTAGTCTATTTTGGGCATCCCCTTCTTCCTCCTCTCTCCCCTCATTTTTTTCTTCAGATCCACCTAACCTCACAGCCGCTTGGCTGGATCCATCGAACCAACCGCCGTCTCTCCTGGGGGCGAGTGCCTCGACCAGATCGATCGGGGTCGAACCCCGATCCAACTCCGAGCGGCGCGCCAGTCAACGCCGCACCAGGCCCCCTCGTCGTCCCGATTGACCGCATCGGGTCCAGCTTCGTCGCTGGACCACTTGGCCGCCGCCTCGCCTCGCCACTTCGGCCCGCCGGCCCGGTCCCCACATCACCAGTTCTCCACCGACCGGGCCTCTCCGCCTCGTCCACCTCTCCAGGCCACGCTGCCTCCCCCGCCTGGGCCGTACGCCCGCGCCAGCGCTCCCGCAGGCCAGCGCCTCCTCCGTGGGCCACCGCATCCGGCGCCCTGGGCCGCCTCGCCTCTGCCTAGCCGCCGGGCCAGGCGTCGCCCAGGCTGGGCCCTCCGCTCCGGGCCTCCCAGCCGCCGGCCGGGCCACCGCGGGCGCGAGCCGCGCCTCCGGCCCACAACCACCGCGCCAGCACCGCCGGGCTGGGCCGCGCCTCTCCACTCCAGCCGCCTCTGCCGTTGGGCCCGAGCCCATCTCCACCTCCAGATCCAGATTTGAGGTTGCCTTTTTCCCACTAAGTCCCTGTTATATTTGTTCTGAGATGCAATGTTTGACATGCTCTAACTTTTTGCCTGTTGCTCCGATTCGCGCATATAATATGTCCAGACGTTCGTGGAGACTTGCTCTACGTTTCATTAGTTGTTGTCATGCATGTTGGAGATTATCTAGGTGCTTGTTTTGCTGTTGCAAGAGTGCATCATGATATAAACTGCTTTTATGTGATATTTTTGTGCCACCTTTGCCATGTGATATCTTTTAACTCGTTTGTCCGAATGATGCAAATGACATGTCCACGTGTTTGTCTTGCCATGCTCTACATGTTGTATGTGCTAGGTTGCATGGTAGATTTATTATTGCCTTGTTATCATCGTTGCAAAGTGCCATGTGGCTGTGATGTTGTTTCACTTGTTATGAAATGCCATCTTGTTGAGCTCGTTGCTATCGTTGTATTTGTCTCCATGAAGCATGCTTGCGTGTTTCGGGATCACCTTCATGTGTACTTTGATGAGGTGCTTACCTCTTGCCATGTTTAGTTTCGAGGTGACTTAAACATGCTCTTTTAGATGCCATGATGATATTGCTGTTTTAGGACTTAGTGGTTTTTCACTAAGTCTGAAATCTGTAACGTTCCGATGCCATGTTCGTGTGATGTTCTAGGACAAAGCATGTTAGTTTTGCAGTGGATCTTGATTGTTCCTTGTAGTATATATTGTTTTCTTTCCATTCATGTCCTCACATGTATTTTTAAGTGGCTGTAGCATGTTTATCTTTTGCTCCAAAGTTTCAATAAAATTCTGCTGCCAGAATTTTATTGTCAAGTTCAATATGTCCAAGATCATTGCTATTGATCCGTGGCTCCGTTGGGGGTGCACCTTTGGACTTAGTTGCTGTAGTATATGTCTAGTTTGTGTTCATGTCCTTTGCCATGCCATTTGAGTGCTGTAGCTTAATTATTTTGTGCTCCGAAGTTGCTATGTTGCTGTAATTTTCAGCTTTCGCTCAAATCTTGTTTCGGGCATAACTTTTAGCCCGTAACTCCGATTTCAGCGAATCTTATATCAAACTTGATTGTTTTTCCGTGTAGATTAATAATATCAGATTGTTATCTTGTTTTGAGGTGTTTTGCTTGAGTGATGTTTTACGTGCTCCGTGTGCATCCTTAGTGCATCCATCATGCATCCATCTTTTTCGAGTGCGCATTGCATCTTGTTGATTTGTGTTTGGTGTGATTGTTTGTTTAGAGCCGGGAGCTGAGTCTGAGATCGAGTACGAGCACGAGGTTACCAACGAGGTTGAGCACGAGGACCCTTCTTACGATCCGAACGACTTCTCTTCAGGCAAGATGACCGAACCCCGATAACATTACTATCTTTGCCTATTGCTAGTAGTCTCGATCTATAGTTTTGCCTCGATGCCCATGATCTTCTTGTCAGCCTCCTACTTGTAGCCAATTGCCATGTTTAACCAACCTACCTATGCAAACCGTTGCTTGGCTAAGTACGCTTCGCTCAGCCCTTCTTATAGCATTGCTAGTTGCAGGTGAAGATCGAAGATGCTTGCTTCATGATGAAGTTTGGTTGGGTTATATCACACTATATAAATGCTTAAAATGAAATCATCTATATATTGGCAAGGGTGGAAGGCTAAGCCTTTTGCTTGGTGATTTGTTCTACTCATGCCGTTAGGAACCGTATAAACCGGTGTTATGTTCCTTGATTATGCGTTCCTAACACGGTTGGGGTGTATGGGACCCCCTCGATAAACCGCTAAGTGCTAAGTCTTTTCCAGCAAGTCCCAACATTGGTTCTATTCGCCTAAACAACTAAAAACTTTCCGAGGGAGTAATTAACCCGAGGCTTAATTAATTCTACCCCCCTGGGCCAGTGCTCGACTTGAGTGTTGGTCACTTGCGGATACCACCCAGTTCGCTGGGATCTTCGGTATCTGTACGTACTGCTCATCCGGTCGTGGCCTGAGACGAGATACGCGCGGCTACTATCAGGGTGTCGGCACGCCGGGAGGATTTGCTGGATTAGCCTTACCTTAGCTCGGTATATCTTGAGCACGGGATTCCGAGGATACTCGGGTCTTCCCACTTTGGAGTTGCGACTCCGTGGATCGTGGGCTTGTAATGGGTCAAGTTGGAACACCCCTGCAGGGTTTGAACTTTCGAAAGATGTGCCCGTGGTTATGTGGCAGATGGGAGCTTGTTAATTCCGGTTGTAGATAACTTTACACAATGTTTCTAATACACTACCAGCGTGTGTTCCGTGACCGTCAATTTCCGAATAGGGATTCGGGAGTTGAACACGGAGGGGTTATGCTTGTTGAGCTTGTAGCTAGGATCACTTCGTGATCACTTCTCGCTGAGGCTTTTCTCTTCTCGCTCTCACTCACATAAGCTAGATGCTAGTTGCTGCTGCAGACACTTATTCTTTTCTTCAGCCTTATCCTCACCCAAAGGCTTAAATAGTCTTGTTACCCGGAGAGGGATTGCTGAGTCCTCTGTGGCTCACAGTTACTTCACACACCAGATGCAGGTCCAGTTGTGAGCTATCCAGGTGATGGCATCGAGCTGGATTGGGAGTACGACGAGGAGCGTAGTCGGTACTATGTGCGATACCCGGATGATCAGTAGTGGAGACTCTTACTAGGATTCGATCCGCCTGTGGTTTATTTATCTAAGTTTGGTACTTTGACATTTGGATTTTGCCCTTAGAGGGTTGTGATGTTCTTAATGTATGATGATTGAGATTTGAATTGTAATTCTGTGATGTGGCGAGTGTAAGCCAACTATTTTCTGTTTACTATCCCCTCTTTTACATGAGATGTGCAAAGATTACCGAACTTGAGATCATTCTAGGATGGATTTATGCCTTTAAGTCATGCCTCGACACGTAGGAGGTATAACTCCATCCTGGGCATTACAAGTTGGTATTCAGAGCCTTCTCCGACCTAGGAGCCCCCACTATTTGATCGAATCGTTGACGGTCGAGTCTAGGCACACACTGAAAACTTTTTGAGTCCTATATTATATCGGAGAGTAGGATTTCTTTGCTTCTCATCCCCTTTCTCTCTGGTGAGGACTCCTGACGACTACTCTTGTCTCTCCTATCTTCAAAAATTGCACAATTTTTTTTTAGGAATCCCCCGAGTATTCTGGGATTGTTTCGATGTTCTTGTGACAAGGATATTGTTCTCGATGCCTCTTGTTACCGAGGAGTTGAGCTTCGGGGTATTGTTGTCACAAGCATATCGCGGCAGTACTAAATACTTAAGACGGCCGACATCGAAAATCTCTCCTATACGGCCAGTGGCAAGATAACCCCGACATCACCCAATACTGGGGAGGTAGTTCGGGAGTATTGCCATAGCTTGTTATAGCGGATGCTTTTCGAAGGTCCGAGGTACACAGTTTCCGAGAAAGACTGGTTATGTGTTGAAGGATGGATACACCTGGATGTAGGTTAGAGTTGATTGCGCGGTGCTTCCCGTGTATCCCCAACACCTGATTGCATAACTGGAATCTTTCGGAAATCTATAGGTGGGTTTTATCCAGTATATCGTAGGCATTCTTCCAACGAATGCAGGTTAGTGAGTTCGGGGTTCTACATTGAGTGAAGGGGTTATATGACCGATGTTACTATCAGGAGTTGCATCTTAAAGGGTCCTTGGCTATGCTGATCCGGGGATTGCAAAACCTTTTCGTAACGCGTTCATATGCTTTCAGCACAAAGATGTTAGAACGAAACTCCTCTCTTGTGTTTGTTCCCGTCTGTACCTTGTTGTTTTTCTTATTTTATCCTTTTGTCCCCTATGTGGCTTCTCGTGAAGACTGATGTTATCATTTAACTAAGAATTTCATTCGTTCCTCTTGTTCGGATGATTTCATTCGTTCTTATTGTTCGAATGATTATTGTGAAGACTTGTTGCAATTCATTCCATTGATTCAGCTTATTCCTTTTGTCAATCAATTGCTGATTCGTGGTCATCTCTTACAGGATGGCTCCGAAAAAGGTTCCCAACGCTAATCCAGAGGTGGAAGAGGTTCCAGAACATCCTCCTTCCCCTCCTCCTCCGCCTGAGGCTTGGAGAGCAATTATGCAGACTACAGCTCAGAATACCTAGTTGATGATGCAGATGATGCAGCAGATGCAAGCTATGCAAGCTAATCAGGGTGTTCCAGGGAACCAAGGCAACTTCTTCCAGCAGCACCATGCTACTCTCAACCAGTTCCTGACTAACAATCCTAAAGCTTTCAGTTACTGTGTCGACCCTCTTGATGCTGAGGATTGGTTGACCGACATAAAGAAGCATTTCGAGTGCAGTAACGTGAAGGAAGATGATTATGTGAAGTTTGCAGCCTTCCAACTGAAAGATCAAGCAGCTGACTGGTGGCAGCAGTACAAAGACTCCAGGCCAGGTCAAGTGATATCTTGGGAGAATTTCTGCAAGGATTTCCGCTCGCACCACATTCCTACAAGTGTCATCGAGGGTATGCGAGAGCAATTCCGCAACCTGAAGCAGGGCACCATGACAGTCTATCAGTATAATGTCAAGTTCCAAAATCTCGCTCGCTATGCTAAGCAAGACATTCCTGATGCCAAGAGTAAAATCTACCAGTTTCGTGGAGGTCTCAAAGATGAACTTCAGCTTGCTCTCACTTTGTTCGAGCCCGACGAATTCGACAAGTTCTATAACATGGCTTTGAAACAAGAAGCAGCTCAGCTTAAGATGGAGGCCTCTAAGAAGAGAATTCGAGATGCCGTTCACTCTTCCTCATCGTCTCAGATGGTCTCGAAACATCAGAAATTCTGGCTTCCTCCTCCTCCAGTGATTCGAGCTCCATACAACAACTCCAACAACTCCAACAACAAGAACTCTAGTGGTCGTGGTTTCTCCCACCCACCCAACCCGAGCAACCAGTCGAAGAAGCAGTTTCAGTCTCAAGGCTCCAAGTCCAGTGGTTCTCATTTCCGTCCTCTCTCTGAAGTGGTGTGCAACAAGTGTGGCCAGAAGGGTCATTATGCCAACAGATGTCCGAATCCGAAGCGACTTCCTCCTCCTCCACATGTGAGTTCAGCTATTGTCAGGCATGATCCAAAGGCAGCAAGGGTCAATCTGATGAGTGCAGCCGAAGCGGAGAACTCTTCTGATGTCATTTTGGGTAACCTTCCAGTGAACTCTATCCCTGCTAAAGTATTGTTTGATTCGGGTGCTTCTTTGTCCTTCATTTCAAGACCTTTTGTTGCCAAGCATGAATTTGTCACTCAAGTGATGCCGAAGCCGTTGAGCATTATTTCTCCTGGTTTGCAAATGACCTCTCGGGTGCATGTTCCGGATGTGTCTATTCGCATGGGTGATTATCGATTTTTGGCTTCTCCGGTGGTTCTTGGTAATTCTGACATCGACCTCATCCTCGGGATGGATTGGCTTTCTCAGCACGATGCTCACATTGATTGTGCTCAGAAGGAAGTCAAGTTGACTCATTCTGATGAAGATGTGATTATCTTCGCCTCCAGGGATAACACTATCCGGCTTTTCTCTCTCAATGATAAGGGCGAAATTAATGCCATATCTCAAATTCCTGTGGTGAACGAATATCAAGACGTCTTTCCTGAAGAGCTTCCAGGCATGCCTCCACACCGTCAGGTGGAGTTTGTCATTGAACTCGAGCCGGGTACTAAGCCAGCATGCCGGCGTCCGTACAAGCTCTCTCCGGATGAATTGAAGGAATTGAAGAAGCAGCTTGATAAGCAGGAGAGTATGGGTCTCATCAGGCCTAGTACATCTCCGTGGGGCTGTGGTGTCTTATTTGTCAAGAAGAAAGATGGCACGGAGCGTCTTTGTGTTGACTACCGGCCATTGAACAAGAAGACGATTAAGAACAAGTATCCGCTCCCCAACATCAACGAACTCTTTGAGCAGCTCAAAGGAGCTAAAGTGTTCTCTAAGCTTGACCTCCGAATGGGCTATCATCAAATTCGCATTCGCGAGGAAGACATTCCCAAGACGGCCTTCAGAACGAGCTACGGTTCATACGAGTATACCGTCATGTCCTTCGGTCTCGCCAATGCTCCTCCTACCTTTTCAAGGATGATGCATTACATCTTCAACCCCTATACTGGCGAGTTTGTGCTTGTGTATCTGGATGATATTCTGGTGTTTTCCAAGAATGAAGAAGATCACGAAAAGCACTTACGACTGGTTCTTGATCGACTCCGAGAGCATAAATTCTATGCCAAGTTCTCCAAGTGCGAGTTTTGGCTCGATAAGGTTTTGTACCTGGGCCACATCATCTCAGCTGACGGTATTGCGGTTAATCCCGAGAAAGTTGAAGCAATTGTCAACTGGGAAGCTCCTCAGAACGTCAAGCAGCTCCGCAGTTTTCTGGGTCTTGCCAACTATTGCAGAAGGTTCGTTGAGAACTTCTCCAAGATTGCCAAGCCTCTTTCCAACCTGCTTCAGAAGAATGTCATATACTTTTGGTCTCCCGAATGTGAAGTGGCATTCAAAACTCTCAAAGAAAAGCTTGTCTCTGCTCCAGTTCTGACTCCTCCGGATGAATCCAAGCCCTATGAAGTATTCTGTGATGCTTCTCTTCAAGGTCTTGGTGGTGTGCTTATGCAAGATAAGAGAATCGTGGCATACACTTCTCGTCAGCTAAAGCCAAGTGAGAAGAACTATCCCACACATGATCTCGAGCTAGCAGCTGTGGTACATGCTCTGATTACGTGGAGACATCTGTTGTTGGGCAGAAAGGTCGACATCTTCACAGATCACAAGAGCTTGAAGTACATCTTCACACAGCCGCATCTGAACCTCCGCCAGACTCGTTGAGTCGAAATGATCCAAGAGTATAATCCCAGCATTGAATACACTCCTGGCAAGGCGAATGTGATTGCAGATGCTTTGAGCAGAAAGGCATATTGCAACAGCCTTCTTATCAAGCCGTACCAGCCTAAGCTTTGTGAAGCTTTCAGGAAACTCAACCTTCAAGTCGTTCCGCAGGGTTTTCTTGCAAATCTCCAAATTGCTCCTACCTTGGAAGATCCAGTCCGTGAGGCCCAGCTCAGTGATACCATGGTGAAGAAAGTGAAACATGGGATTGCAAAGGGCACTCCAAAATACAAGTGCTTCCGTGTTGATGAGAGAGATACCTTGTTCTTCGAGGACAGACTCGTTGTTCCCAAAGGTGATCTCAGGAAGCTCATAATGGAAGAAGCTCATGATTCTCTCCTTTCCATTCATCCTGGCAGCTCCAAGATGTACCAAGACCTCAAGTAGTCTTACTGGTGGACACGCATGAAAAGGGAAATTGCCCAATTCGTGAATGAATGTGATGTTTGCAGAAGAGTGAAAGCAGAACATCAACGTCCAGCCGGTCTTCTCCAACCTCTTCCTATTCCCGAGTGGAAGTTCGACCACATTGAAATGGACTTCGTCACTGGTTTTCCTAAATCCAAGCGAGGAAATGATGCTATCTTTGTGGTGATTGACAAGCTTACCAAAGTCGCTCACTTTCTTCCAGTCAAAGAATCCATCAATGCAGCTCAACTTGCAAAGCTGTACACTTCCAGAATTGTGTCCCTACATGGCATTCCTCAAGTGATATCCTCAGACTGTGGAAGCTTGTTCACATCAAGGTTCTGGGACTCCTTTCAGTCCGCCATGGGCACTAAGATCAGGTTCAGCACTGCATTTCACCCTCAGACTAGTGGTCAAGTCGAGCGTGTGAATCAGATTCTAGAAGACATGCTCAGAGCCTGTGTCATCTCCTTCGGCATGAAATGGGAAGACTGCCTTCCATTTGCCGAGTTCTCTTACAACAACAGCTTTCAAGCAAGTGCAGGCAAAGCACCGTTTGAAATTCTCTATGGCAGAAAGTGCCGTACCCCTCTCAACTGGTCTCAAACAGGCGAACGTCAACTCCTTGGCAATGACTTGATCTCAGAAGCCGAAGAAATGTGGAAAGTCATACGTGAGAATCTCAAGGCCGCTCAGTCGCGTCAGAAGAGCTACTATGACGGCTAGCATCGTGATTTGGCATTCATCATTCATGATCATGTCTATCTCCGAGTTTCTCCGATGAAAGGCACCCAAAGATTTGGTATCAAAGGAAAACTTGCTCCTAGATACGTCGGGCCTTTCATGATTCTTGGCAAAAGAGGCGATCTAGCCTATCAACTGGAGCTCCATCCCAACTTTGCAAATGTTCATGATGTCTTCCATGTGTCTCAACTTCGCAAATGCTTCAAGGCACCTGAGCGCATGATTCCGTTTGAAGAGATTGATCTTCAACAAGACCTGTCCTACCGAGAACACCCAGTTGCCATTCTCGAAGAAACCGAACGCAAGACCCGCAACAAGTCCATCAAATTTCTGAAAGTCAAGTGGTGACATCACACCGACCGAGAAGCTACCTGGGAACGAGAAGATCATCTTCGTTCCGAGTACCCTTCCTTTTTCCAGTCCTAGATCTCGGGACGAGATCTTTTTGTAGTTGAGGAGAGTTGTAATGCCCCGGATGTAATACTTTCCATTTTGGGTTTATAATATATCTCCGGCTTCATCTATTTCCATTCCGGGTTCTTTGTCTTTCGGGTTTTCGTCGTTTTGTTGTGTGAGTGTGTGGCATTCATTCATATCATGTAGACATGTGCACTGCATTGCATTTGTGTTGTCGGTTGCATCCGGTTCCGCGCGTTCCTTCTCGTTGTCCGTTTCGCGTTCCGGAGCTCCCTCACGTGTCCGTGACGTCCCGTAGGCCTACTTTGGTGTTTGGGCGTTTAACGTTACCGGTGTGCCGCGAGGTTGTTGTCTGTGTTGTTGTTTTGTTGCGTGCAACCCGCCTCTCAAATCTCGTCTCGTTTGCACTCCGTTGGTTTTTCCATCCGTTGTTCGTGTGGGTTCAAAGTGCCTTAACTTCGTGTCCCAGAAACACCCCCTCAGCAGTCCTCTATCTTCTCCTAGGCCCTTCTAGTCTACCCCCACGATCGGATCCGTCGGATCGCGATCGGAGGGCTCCTAACACCCCCAGATCCCTCCTAACCCTAAAAACTGCTATATATTAGACCCTCCTAGTCTATTTTGGGCATCCCCTTCTTCCTCCTCTCTCCCCTCATTTTTTTCTTCAGATCCACCTAACCTCACAGCTGCTTGGCTGGATCCATCGAACCAACCGCCGTCACTCCTGGGGGCGAGTGCCTCGACCAGATCGATCGGGGTCGAACCCCGACCCAACCCCGAGCGGCGCGCCAGTCAACGCCGCACCAGGCCCCCCTCGTCGTCCCGATTGACCGCATCGGGTCCAGCTTCGTCGCTGGACCACTTGGCCGCCGCCTCGCCTCGCCACTTCGGCCCGCCGGCCCGGCCCCACATCACCAGTTCTCCACCGACCGGGCCTCTCCGCCTCGTCCACCTCTCCAGGCCACGCAGGGCCAGCGCCTCCTCCGCGGGCCACCGCATCCGGCGCCCTGGGCCGCCTCGACTCTGCCTAGCCGCCGGGCCAGGCGTCTCCCAGACTGGGCCCTCCGCTCTGGGCCTCCCAGCCGCCGGCTGGGCCACCGCGGGCGCCAGCCGCGCCTCCGGCCCACAACCACCGCGCCAGCACCGCCGGGCTGGGCCGCGCCTCACCACTCCAGTCGCCTCTGCCGTTGGGCCCGAGCCCATCTCCACCTCCAGATCCAGATCTGAGGTTGCCTTTTTCCCACTAAGTCCCTGTTATATTTGTTTTGAGATGCAATGTTTGACCTGCTCTAACTTTTTGCCTGTTGCTCCGATTCGCGCGTATAATATGTCCAGACGTTCGTGGAGACTTGCTCTACGTTTCATCAGTTGTTGTCATGCATGTTGGAGATCATCTAGGTGCTTGTTTTGCTGTTGCAAGAGTGCATCATGATATAAACTGCTGTTATGTGATATTTTTGTGCCACCTTTGCCATGTGATATCTTTTAGCTCGTTTGTCCGAATGATGCAAATGACATGTCCACGTGTTCGTCTTGCCATGCTCTACATGTTGTATGTGCTAGGTTGCATGGTAGATTTATTATTGCCTTGTTATCATCGTTGCAAAGTGCCATGTGGCTGTGATGTTGTTTCAATTGTTATGAAATGCCATCTTGTTTAGCTCGTTGCTATCGTTGTATTTATCTCCATGAAGCATGCTTGTGTGTTTCGGGATCACCTTCATGTGTACTTTGATGAGGTGCTTACCTCCTGCCATGTTTAGTTTCGAGGTGACTTAAACATGCTCTTTTAGATGCCATGATGATATTGCTGTTTTAGGACTGTGGTTTTTCACTAAGTCTGAAATCTGTAACGTTCCGATGTCATGTTCGTGTGATGTTCTAGGACAAAGCATGTTAGTTTTGGAGTGGATCTTGATTTTTCCTTGTAGTATATATTGTTGTCTTTCCATTCATGTCCTCACATGTCTTTTTAAGTGGCTGTAGCATGTTTATCTTTTGCTCCAAAGTTTCAATAAAATTCTGCTGCCGGAATTGTATTGTCAAGTTCAATATGTCCAAGATCATTGCTATTGATCCGTGGCTCCGTTGGGGGTGCACCTTTGGACTTAGTTGCTGTAGTATATGTCTAGTTTGTGTTCATGTCCTTTGCCATGTCATTTGAGTGCTGTAGCTTAATTATTTTGTGCTCCGAAGTTGCTATGTTGCTGTAATTTTCAGCTTTCGCTCAAATCTTGTTTCGGGCATAACTTTTAGCCCGTAACTCCGATTTCAGCGAATCTTATATCAAACTTGATTGTTTTTCCGTGTAGATTAATAATATCAGATTGTTATCTTGTTTTGAGGTGTTTTGCTTGAGTGATGTTTTACGTGCTCCGTGTGCATCCTTAGTGCATCCATCATGCATCCATCTTTTTCGAGTGCGCATTGCATCTTGTTGATTTGTTTTTGGTGTGATTGTTTGTTTAGAGCCGGGAGCTGAGTCTGAGATCGAGTACGAGCACGAGGTTACCAACGAGGTTGAGTACGAGGACCCTTCTTACGATCCGAACGACTTCTCATCAGGCAAGATGACCGAACCTCGATAACATTACTATCTTTGCATATTGCTAGTAGTCTCGATCTATAGTTTTGCCTCGATGACCATGATCTTCTTGTCAGCCTCCTACTTGTAGCCAATTGCCATGTTTAACCAACCTACCTATGCAAACCGTTGCTTGGCTAAGTACGCTTCGCTCAGCCCTTCTTATAGCATTGCTAGTTGCAGGTGAAGATCGAAGATGCTTGCTTCATGATGAAGTTTGGTTGGGTTATATCACACTATATAAATGCTTAAAAATGAAAGCATCTATATATTGGCAAGGGTGGAAGGCTAAGCCTTTTGCTTGGTGATTTGTTCCACTCATGCCGTTAGGAACCGTATAAACCGGTGTTATGTTCCTTGATTATGCGTTCCTAACACGGTTGGGGTGTATGGGACCCACTCGATAAACCGCTAAGTGCTAAGTCTTTTCCAGCAAGTCCCAACATTGGTTCTATTCGCCTAAACAACTAAAAACTTTCCGAGGGAGTAATTAACCCGAGGCTTAATTAATTCTACCCCCCTAGGCCAGTGCTCGACTTGAGTGTTGGTCCGAACTAGAGCCACTTGCAGATACCACCCAGTTCGCTGGGATCTTCGGTATCTGTACGTACTGCTCATCCGGTCGTGGCCTGAGACGAGATACGCGCGGCTACTATCAGGGTGTCGGCACGCCGGGAGGATTTGCTGGATTAGCCTTACCTTAGCTCGGTATATCTTGAGCACGGGATTCCGAGGATACTCGGGTCTTCCCACTTTGGAGTTGCGACTCCGCGGATCGTGGGCTTGTAATGGGTCAAGTTGGAACACCCCTGCAGGGTTTGAACTTTCGAAAGCCGTGCCCGCGGTTATGTGGCAGATGGGAGCTTGTTAATTCCGGTTGTAGATAACTTGACACAATGTTTCTAATACACTACCAGCGTGTGTTCCGTGACCGTCAATTTCCGAATAGGGATTCGGGAGTTGAACACGGAGGGGTTATGCTTGTTGAGCTTGTAGCTAGGATCACTTCGTGATCACTTCTCGCCGAGGCTTTTCTCTTCTCGCTCTCACTCACGTAAGCTAGATGCTAGTTGCTGCTGCAGACACTTACTCTTTTCTTCAGCCTTATCCTCACCCAAAGGCTTAAATAGTCTTGTTACCCGGAGACGGGATTGCTGAGTCCTCTGTGGCTCATAGTTACTTCACACACCAGATGCAGGTCCAGTTGTGAGCTATCCAGGTGATGGCACCGAGCTGGATTGGGAGTACGACGAGGAGCGTAGTCGGTACTATGTGTGATACCCGGATGATCAGTAGTGGAGACTCTTACTAGGATTCGATACGCCTGTGGTTTATTTATCTAAATTTGGTACTTTGACATTTGGATTTTACCCTTAGAGGGTTGTGATGTTCTTAATGTATGATGATTGAGATTTGAATTGTAATTCTGTGACGTGGCGAGTGTAAGCCAACTATTTTCTGTTTACTATCCCCTCTTTTACATGAGATGTGCAAAGATTACCGAACTTGAGATCATTCTAGGATGGATTTATGTCTTTAAGTCGTGCCTCGACACGTAGGAGGTACAACTCCATCCTGGGCATTACAGCCACGCAGCCGGCAAGCCTTCGTACATCCTTGACGTGCTTCGGAGCTTCGATCTGCTCGATGGCTTTGATCTTGTCGGGATTGGCTTCAATCCCCCTCTGGGACACAAAGAACCCGAGAAGCTTGCCGGAGGGGACTCCGAACACGCACTTCTCGGGGTTAAGCTTGAGTTGTATCTTGCGCAGATTCGCAAAAGTTTCATCTAGGTCTTGAATTAGGGTATCTTGTCCTTGCTCTTGACCACTATATCATCCATGTATGCTTCCACATTCCTGTGTATCTGTGGTTCAAAAGCAGTGTGGACCACCCTTGCAAATGTTGAACCCGCATTCTTCAATCCAAAGGGCATGCGTATGAAGCAGTAAGTGCCACATGGAGTAATGAATGCGGTCTTCTCTTCATCCTCCTCAGCCATGAATATCTGGTGGTACCCGGAGTATGCATCAAGGAATGAAAGCAACTCACACCCAGCCGTGGAGTCAACGATCTGGTCGATGCGCGGCAAGGGAAATGGATCCTTGGGACAAGCTTTATTTACATCAGTGAAGTCTATACAAAGCCTCCACTTCCCATTAGCTTTGCGCACGACAACAGGGTTGGCCAGCCACGTGGGATGAAGTACACCTCTAACAAGGCATGCTGCTTCCAGCTTCTTGATTTCCTCCACAATAAACTCTTGACGCTCCACCGCTTGTTTTCTGACCTTCTTCTTGACGGGCCGCGCGTGAGGAAAAACGGCAAGCTTGTGCTCAATCACCTTCTTGGGAACACCGGGGATGTCAGACGGTTGCCACGCAAACACGTCGACGTTCGCCCGCAGGAAGGCAACGAGCGCGCTTTCCTATTTGGGGTCGAGCGTGGCACTGATGGTGAAAGTACCACCAGTGCCGTCCTCCTTGGCGGACACCTTCTTGGTTGCAGGTGGAGCTGCCATTCCTTTCTGCACTTGCCGGTGGAGCTCGAGGGTGCGTCCTCGACGGCAGCGCAGCACTCCGAGGAGGTGCGTTTGCCGGAGTGGGCTCCAGAGCTTTTGCCGGACTTTGTCTTGTTCTTCTCCCCGGGAGCTTCAACGGCAAGTGTTTTGCTATCTGTTGCAGCTGCTGCGTCCCGGTAGATCTTGTCGGCGCAGATAAGCGCTTCCTTCTTGTCGCCGGGGACAGAGATGACGCTTATCGGCTCCGGCATCTTGAGCATGTTGTAGGCATAATGAGAGGCTGCCATGAACTTGGCGAGCGCCGGACGGCCAAGTATCCCATTGTATGGCAATGGGATATCGGCAACGTCGAAGGTGATCCTCTCAGTCCTGAAGTTCAGCTCTCCGCCGAAGGTTACCGGCAGTGTGATCTTCCCCTTCGGCTTGCTCCTTCCCGGGTTAATTCCTTGGAAAGTTCCGGTTTCCTCGAGCTCGCTGTCGGGGATCTGTAGCTTTCGGACTACATCAGAGGAGATTAGGTTCAGGCCGGCCCCGCCGTCAACCAGCATCTTGGTGACCTTGAGGTTGCGGATGGTTGGCGAAACCAACATCGGCAAGCACCCGACCGCAGTTGTGCGGTCAGGGTGATCCTCAATGTCGAAGATGATGGGCGTGCTGGACCACTTCAGGAGTTTGCGTCACTCAACGGGTGGCTCTGCTTCATTAACTTCCCGCACCCATTGCTTGAGTTGGCGGTGGGAAGTATGCAGAGAGGCACCTCCGTCGACGCACAGAACTTCTGTGGCCTTCTGGAACTCCTGCTCGCTGTTGTCTCCGTCGTCCATGTGCTCGTCGTCGTCTTCGTCTTTGTCGCGGCCGCGGGGAGGTCTATCTCCTTGCCGCTGCTTGGCCTTGCCGCGGCGTCCTCCCCGGCCATTGAATGGCCGCTTCTTGCCGGACTCTCCTCCGCCTCCCTCGGCCTTCTCCTTGTCGCGTCGCTCGTACTCAGCCTTCTGTTGCTCGATGAGGTATTCGACCCTTTTGCAGTTCTGGAGATCGTGGCCCTTGGTGTGGTGGATCTTGCGGTACTGCTTGTCGGAGCCGTCCTGCTTGTCGGCGGCCGCTACAGTGGTGGCTTCCTTGCCGGAGCCACCAGCCTGAGCTTTCTTGGCGCCAGCCTCCTTGCCGGACTGCTCGACAGCCAGTACTTCCTTGTTCTTCTTCTTCCTGTTGTTCCGCCGCCGGTTCTTCCTTGACGGGGCGGCATCCTCACTGTCCGTTCCTCCTGCTCCAGCATCCTCTCCGGGGAGTCTCCTCCCCTCTTCAGCGCGCGCGCACTTGTCGGCCAGGGCATAAAGCTCGCTGGCGTCTCGTATCTTGCACATCGCCATTTCCTCCCTCATGCGGCGGTTACGCACGTTCTGGTGGAACGCGCTAATAACCGCGGCAGGGTGGACGTCCGGGATGTTGTGCGGGACACGGCTGAATCTCTGGATGTACTTTCGCAGGGACTCTCCTTCCTTCTGGGCGAGTATATGCAGGTCGCTCTCCTGGCCATGGGGCTTGTGGCCGCCCGTGAAGGCGCCAACAAACTGGTGGCACAGGTCAGCCCAAGAAGAGATGGAGTTCTCTGGCAAGTGCATGAGCCAAGATCTGACATTTGGCTTGAGCACAAGCGGGAAGTAGTTCGCTAGTATCTTCTCGTCGCGTCCCCCGGCAGCCTGCACTGCGATGGTGTAGATGCTGAGGAACTCTGAGGGATGGGTCTTGCCGTCGTACTTCTCGGGTACGTCGGGCTTGAAGTTCTTCATGCTGGGCCACTTGACTTGCCGCAGCTCGCGGGTGAACGCAGGGCAACCTGCCGCGTACGGCAAGTCGCCCGGTTCTCCGGGCGCGTGCATGTCGACAGCGGTCCCAACGCACTGGTCGGACTGTCGTCGCGCTTCTCTTCGACGCTCAATGCGAGTTCGAGCGTCTTCTTGTCGTCTGTCGTCGAGGACTTGGCGCTGATCGCGGTGAGCTCGTGGATCCGACGACGCCGTGGAGTCGTCGTCGACGTTGATCCGACGAGTCGGCGACTTTGGCCTTCGGGGCGGGGAGTGCACGGTTGTCACACCCCCGGCGGTCTTGTCCCCGGCGGTCTTGTCTCCATCAGCCCGCGCCTGGCTGACTTGCCGCGGCCGCGACGTCGCCGGCTGCTGCGGCGTGTCGTTGTTGGTGAAGGCAATGAGGCTTTGGATGGCAGCCCTCCAGTATTCGGCTTTGTCTACCGCTGGAGGGAAGTCGAGGAGCAGCTGAGCTCTAGCGAGAGCTTCTGCTGGAGTGGAGGGGAGCGGTGGCGAGCGGTGCGAGGAGCGAGATATGCTCGGACTCCTAACAGCGTTAGAAGGAGCAGGTTCTCGCCCCGGCGACCGCGCCTTGCTCGTGCCAGCACGTTGGTGATGGGCCTCGAACCCCTCGTTGGTTACCCCAAGTGGAAGGTGTAAGATGCAGTAAGTAGAAGTGTTTTCCCCTAGCAAAGATGCCAAGGATCGAATCCCAGAGACTCCTAGGTTCAACAAGTAGGTGTCAACTGCTAACGGCGCAATTAGCAATCAACATGGACCTGCACACAGATACAAATAACTTTACTCCCAACGAGTACAGAGAGGTTGTCAATCTCTCTGTCCTTGTAGTTCACAAAGGGTTAAAAGCAATATGATAGTAGTGATAGGTAGTGTTTTGCAATTGTAAGTAAATAGCGAAAAGTAAATAGTGGATGTGATCAATGATGGTAATATGGACCGGAGTCTCATGATGTTCACTAGTGATGTCTCTCTCCCAAAAGACGATAAAACAGCTATGTGAGGTAAACAAATTACAGCTGGGCAATTGACAGGACCACGAACGCAAACCAATGCTGACTACATTGCAAGAAAGGTTGAGGTTCAAAGCATCGACGGTACGCCAAAGTAAGTAGACCGAAATCCATCAATATCTACTACTAATCATCCACCTTGAGATATCTATCCAGAACATCTCGCTGGTATTAAGTTGCGAGTCCCACCCATAGTGTAAACTCAATGCAACAGACAACTGCATTAAAAGAACTTTGCGTAAAGTAAACAATCCTTGCACCCGCGGGCACAAGCACCGTTGTTTTCCCCCTTGTGGCAACAGCACATCCCCAAGACTCATGTTTCTGTCACTCAAGCTAGTCATCGAGGGGCATGAACCCACAATCGAGCATGACGTTCCCTCTTGGAGTGACTACCTATTACTCGGCCAAAGCAATAAATAACAACGAAGAACATGCAAGAATTACTTATGAACTAAAATATAAAAGAGGTGAATCAAATATATTACTCAAGATCAATCTGAACATAATCTCATAATCCATCGGATCCCAACAAACTCAACATAGCAACAACATAAGGATTACATAGATGCCTCGATAATGTAGGGCAGCTCACGAGGACTAATTAGTGAAGCACAAGAACGGGAGGAGAACATCACATAGCTACTGGTCATGGACTCATGGTCCAAGGGAGACTACTCACGAGTCATCCGGGGGGCGTCCATGGTGGTGGAGAAGCTCCCGGTGGTGATCCTCCCCTCCGGCAGGGTGCAGGGAAGAGTTCTCCTGGTGCTCCCGATCTTGGAAGCGGCGGCGGCGGCGGAACAGATATGGGATCGCGAAAAGAAGTCCTATTCTGAGGGTTACGGAGGACCCTTTAAATATATGCCAAAGTAGGGTACCGGGGGAGCCTCGGGGGGCCCAGGCGCCCCCCTAGCGCGGCCCAGGGGGGGCGCCCACAGGGCGCCTGGAGCCCCTGTGGGCCCCCCAGGCTGCCCTTCGGACGCAGTGTTGTTTCCGAATCGCTGATTTTTTATATAATTTTTCTGGATTTTTCTGGGCAGTTCTCGAAACGTGGAAACCTGAAATACAAAAACAGCCGAAAACAGAAACTGGCACTGGGGTGCACTGGATTAGTAAGTTAGTCCAAATATGATCAAAAGTGTATGGAAGTGTATGAATATCATAGCAATATCACCCAAAAGTGGCATGGAGCAAGCAGAAATTATAGATACGTTTTGGACGTATCAACATCCCTAAGCTTAATTCCCGCTCGTCCTCGAGTAGGTAAATGATAACAAGAATAATTTCTGTGGTGACATGCTATTAACCATATAGGACTTTCTCATAGTCATATGACAAAAGCTTACTGAGACAATGATTCTAAAGTAATTAAGTTGTCTCAAGAGAAAATCACAAATGACTGAAAGTTTTACAACATGAAACTGAAACATCAAAAAGATTTGCAATGAACATGATGTGCAAATATGATAAAGTGATATATAGCTTGCCCCCTTTAGTGATGCAAAACATAAATGCAAGGGCATCTTCAAGGTTTAAGTGATGACTAGATACAATCATTTCAGAATAAACGATATCACAATCATGCAAAAGACAATGCTACTTTGGGACAATGCACATTACACTCAGAATGACAATCATGCTCTCAGTAGTTGGTGCTTCAACATAAAGGTAAAAGAAAGGTTAAGTGCTAAAGCTTTTTTATTTTGAAAACATGGAAGCAATTGTGTCAACGGTAGTACTTCATATGTGTCATGCATAAAACATCTTATAAGTTGCATGCCTCATGCATCGAATACTAATAGTGCTCGCTCCTTGTCCTAATTAGCTCGGATCCCCATGGGTTATCATTGCATTGCATATGTTTTAACCAAGTGTCACAAAGGGGTACCTCTATGCCACCTGTACAAAGGTCCAAGGAGATAGATCACATTTGATTTCTCGTTTTTGATAGATCTCAACTTGAGGACATCCATACCGGGACAACATAGAAAATAGATGATGGACTCCTCTTTAATGCATAAGCATATTCTCATAAGAGATTGAGGATTAAGGTCCAAGCTAAAACTTCCACCATGATGCATGGCTTTGGTTGGCGGCCCAATGTTCTTCTCTAACAATATGCATATTAATTCACCCCACGGTAAATCACCCTTACTTCAGACAAGACGAACATGCATAGCAACTCACACGATATTCAACAAAAGTGTGACAGTTGATGGCGTCCCCAGAAACATGGTTACCACTCAGCAAGCAACTTATAATAAATAAGATACATAAGCAACATATTCTTTACCACAATAGTTTTTAGGCTACTTTCCCATGAGCTATGTATTGCATGGTTAGTTTGCTTAGTACAGGTGGAGGTTAGCAAAAGACTGGGAGCGACCAACTAAGAGAGCAATGACGGTCATAATCATGCAGAGCGACAAAGCAATATTGAATCAGGCATGGTAGTTATATCGCTACTTAGAAACAAAAGATCATCAAGGCTTGACAGACTTTCTTTACAGTCTTGAATATGCGTGAGCGTACGCCAAGTCAATCAAAATAAATTCTCACAGGAAGATATTACTAAACCATACCATATCATAGGCAAACAAACCAAGTTGGTACTCCAATAACACATTGGGAACCCCCCAGCTATTTGAGATTAACCATAAGAAAACCTGAACTACTAAGCACCATCATGAAAGTAGCATCTTTATCATAGACACATTAACCCATGCAACGGAAGCAAACTCTCTTAATAAGGTGAGCATGGTAATTAAAGAGAGTTCAAGCAACCAACTAAATAAAAGCTCTTGAAAAGATAAGCATGAATACTAAGAGCAGAGTATGATAGTAGCTATTAAAAGACAAAGAACACACACATCATAGATAGACATGAAAATTCTATGTAATGTTCTAGGTAGAAGTGGAGCGTGTTTCTCTCCCACATAAAGGAATGCTGGGTCCCGATTCGTTATGAAAAACTAAAAAGAAAACTAAAAGCAAGATGCTCCAAGCATAGCACATAACATATGAAGTGATAAAAATATAGCGAAACGAAAGACGAACTGATAATGTTGATGGAGAAGGGGATGCACGGGGGCATCCCCAAGCTTAGACGCTTGAGTCTCCTTGAATATTTCTTAGGGGTGCACGGGGGCATCCCCAAGCTTGAGCGCTTGACACTCCTGAATCTTTTTATCATCTTCCCTCGCACACTTGAAAACTCCCTTCATACATAACTCATCATAATCTGATTAGCGAGGTTAGTACCCTTAATAAAATAATTATACCTTGCTGGAAATAAGGATATTCTTGAAGTTCTACTGTTTCTCAAGATTGCCAAAAGGTTTTTGGCAAAGAAAAAGCAAGTTCTTAATTTGCAAAGTGAAGGTAAGGCAAAACAGGACATAATCTGTGAAAAACAGAACAGCAGGCAGTAATTGACCTGTTCGGGATACTTCTGCAACTCAAAGCAAAAAACTCAGAACTGACGCACGAAAGACAATTATATAGAGAACGCTGTCGAAACAATTCAGACCAAAAAGATGATCTGGTGATTTTATACGAATTTTTCTATCCAAGGACAGAATCTGTTTCCTGGACAGCACCTCACAACTTTTGAACTTTCTAGCAATCGGAGGCTATACTTGGCACAAATATGAAAAGCAAAGATACAATGATGATGCTACAGCAGTAAACAACATCAAGACACAACAAAAGCGAAAAAATTATTCAGGTGGGCTGCCTCCCAAAAGCGCTTTCTTTTATGCCTTTAAGCTAGGCATAATGCATAGATCAAGTTGTATCAATTGAACCATCATCAAGATCATCAAAAAGCTCTTCAATAATACAACTAGTCTTAAGAGGACTCAAAGGCCTCATAGAGATACTTCTAGGTTGAAGACTGTCGGGGGAAACTGTCCTCCCACGAGCACCTATGGGACCGGAGCCCCTTCTACGTTGCGGTAAGGGAGCGGAGGGAGCACGGAGAGCAGATCGAGGAGCATACGCGGGCAGTTTACCCAGGTTCGGGCCGCGAGGTCGCGTAAAACCCTACTCCTGCCTTAGGTTGTATTGAGTTCTTGAGCTCGGGAGCTTGAAGAGCTACAGTACTGGCTACACCGAGCGAGAGAGTTGTCTAGGTTTCGAACCCTTTCTACGTTGTGCATGGGCCTCCTTTTATAGCACAAGGGGTCACCGACATGTGTCAACGTAGAGGAGGGTAAAAGTGTAATTTTGGTGGTAGTTGTAACAGTGCGTGAATAGTGCATGAACAGTGGATGAACAGTGATCTTCACCTAACTTTGACAGTGGGGGACAAGGGCTTTAAATGCCCGTCGCCGTCGACCCCAAAAGTGTCCGCCCATGCTTCTCCGTTCGCCACGGCGGTAGCCTCGTCACCGTGGCTTGCCACTGTGTGCCCCAAGCTGCACAACCATCTGCCACGTGCCCCTGGAAGGGCCCCAGGGCGACGCGTGGGCCGATGAGCTGGAGCGCGGGCACACAGCGTAGGTCTCCCCGACAAGCACCTTGCCGGGGGAGTGATCTTGCCGGGCCCGGAAGCTTGTCGCTCTCCGGGTCCTGCCGGGGCGCATGATGCGCCGAGGCATTTCTTGAGATATGTAATCCTTGGCCTTCCTGACAAGCTCCTCTTGCCAGGGTCTTGTACTAAAGTGATATCCTTGAGCCTGGTGCGGCCTTCCCGGCAAGCTCCTCTTGCCGGGGCCTTGATCTTCTGACTTGTATACTTTGTTCTTGAATGGCTTCATAGGGACCAGAAAGGTTTCCGGCGAGCACATGGTAAGCCCTGCCACGGGAAGCTGCCACTGCCCGTGCACAAGTTGGGGTACTAAGGTACCCCTATCTTAGTACACCGACAGGAGCCCCCGGGCCTGGGCCACACACGGTGCCGAGCGCTGTTGGGCCAGGCCCAAGACAGTGCACGGGCACGCGCGGCCCACGGCAAGCCGTATCCCCTTCCGCATTCGCCGCTTCCCTCCCTAACGGCACGCGTCGATTGCGGCGTCGTGGGAGAGATCGTGGCCTGTTTCTTTAATGGGAAATGCGGAACGTCCCCCACTCCCCCCTTAAAAGCAGAGGAAGCAGGGGCAGTTCCCCTCCATTGTCTTCATTGCGCCTTAATCCTCCAGAAACCTCCGCTGCTTCTTGCCTCCGCCCCTCCTCCGCCGTCTTCCGCATCCGCAGCGCCGTCGAGCTCCTCGCCTCCTCCCTTGCCGCCTCCGCCATGGCTCCGAAGAGCGACAAGGCGAAAAGCGACAAGGCCAAGAACGACAAGGCCAAGAAGGAGAAGTCCGAGCAGGCGGCGAAGCTGGCCGCCCTGCGGAAGAGGAGCGTGGTCTTCGCGCCGAGGCTTGGCGCGAGGGAGCTGCGGAACAAATATTATTTGTTCTGGGCGAGGGAGACCAAAGCTCATCCCCGCACCAGAGCCTTCCCCGCCGTCGCCAAAGATATGTTCCCCGGCGGGTACTTCTTCTTCGCTGCATTTTTCCACTTTGGTCTGTGCCCTCCGTTCTCGGAGTTCTTTTGTGATATCATGAACACAGATGGCCTCCACCTCCTAGATTTCACACCCAACGCCATCCTTACGATGGCCGTTTTCGTACATCTATGCGAAAACTATGTTGGGATTCATCCAAACGTAGCCCTTTTCCGCCACTTCTTCATGCCTAGAGTAGAGGCTGGCGCTCCCCTCTCCGGCGGCATCTCCTGGATCTTCAGGCTGAACAAGAAGGACTCGTACCTGAAGGGAGAGCTCCGCGGCAAGTGGGAGGAATGGAGAGCCGATTGGTGCTGGGTGGTCGAGGACAAGCCGGAGCCCTTCACTGCGCCGCGCACAACTGCCATAGTGCGCAACAGGGATTGGAGCGAATTGGCCCCGGAAGACAACAAGCTTAGTATCGCCCTCATCAGGATTATTCGTCTCCGGGTCGCCAATCTGACTATCGGAGAGGTTGGGGCAGATTTCCTCCGCCGCCGCATCGCCCCTTTACAAGAAAGGAAAAGGGCCGCCTGGGAATTCGGCAATGCGGTAGATATCATGAGGCTGCGCCCTGGATTAAACTATAACTTCACTGCCTTGGAGTTGAAGGGGATGGTCCGAGAGCTATTCAAGCATGACCCGGCCCACCCGGAGTGGTTCAAACCTTCCCGGGGAGTGGTGCCGCTGTGCAACAGCACTGCCCGTGATTCCTTGCGCGCGATGATGCCTGCGTGCCACTCCCATGGCGTCGCCCCTACTTGGATAGAGCCTCCGCCGGATACTGTGCTGTCCTTCTTCGACAACTTGGTCGAGACGCCCCGCAACGCCGAGGAGAACAGGGGCCTCACCCGGGCCACTACGGCACGGGATATAGCTTACATCGCCACCAGGATGGAGGAGGCCGCCGCAGCTGCGGCGGCGGGTGACTTTGGGTATACTGTGGAAGAGGCGCAGGCCCCGGACGCAGTGAGCCAAGCAGAGGAGGCGGAAATCCTCAAGCTGTTGAAACTTGCACCCGAGGAGTTTGCCGGGGAGCCTTCCGTGCAGTTTGCCGGGACGAGCGAGGTCGCCGGGGGGAGCGAGGTCACCGGAGGGAGCGAGGCCGCTGGGCATGGTGCTGAGTCCAGCGGGCCTGCCGGGGAGGAGGAGGGCGTCGAGGCTGACGAAGACTATGGTGGATCTCTGAATCTCGATGATGACGCCTCCTCATCTTCAGAGAACTCCCCGCCTCCGGCAAGCCCTACGCAACAACCCAGGAAGCGCCTCCGCAAGGCGGCTACGGCGACGAGGCCACAGGCGCCTCGACAGCAGCCGGCGCGCCGGGCGACGCGCGCCACCAGGACAAGCGAAGTCGTCAAGGAGGCACCCCGTGCCCATGCGCCAAGCGGGGGAGGATCTTCCCAGAGTGGAACGGGTGTTCTGTCTGCTCCTCGGGCCCCGGCGACGACGGGGGCCGGGTCTTCGCAGCCCACGGCCCCGGAGCCCACCAAGCGCCCGAGGGAACCTTCTCCTCCAGCTCCTCGCGCGGGAGCAAACCAGGCGGAGTTTGACTTCTCCGCCCTCAGCTTTGACGAAGAGGAAGAGGAGTAAGTAATTGTGCTTCTTTAGTTTCTTCGATTTTGTCTTGATTCTCCTTGTTGATTCTGATCTTGTTTTTGTTTTGTTTTCAGGACCCTGACCCAGCAGATGGCGAAGAGGGCCAAGATTCCTGTGGTCGAGGTTGAAGACGACTCGCCCGCCGCGGCGACCGGAGACGTGCCAGCGGCAAACTTGCCGGATCAACCTGCTGCTCCGAGGAGCAGCCCCCAGCGTAAGTCTGGTTTTTATCTTTCTTCTTGACGGGCGCGCATGAGGTTGTTGCTTGTACTGATACTTTGTTGTCTTGTTTGTCTTGTGCAGAAGTGGAGCCGCAGCCGCAGGAGCGCCCGGAGGTCGCCCCCGACGAGCCACTTGCTCCACCCTCCCCGCCAAGGAGGAGCTCCCCGGCGAGGGAGAATGCTCCGCCAAGGACGGGCACTCCGCCAATGGCGAGTACCCCGCCAAGGGTGAGCACCCGACAAGGGTGAGCACCCCGCCAAGGGAGGGCGCAGGCGGCCCTCCGCCAGCAGGGGCCACCACTCCGGCGCCAAGGGAGAATTCCCCGGCGAGGGAGCCTGTCGTTGAAGAAGTCCGCGAAGGTAAATCTTGTAGCTTCTTCTTCTTGAACTTGTCTTTTTGGATATTTGCTTGACTCTTTCTTTTCTTTTTCTTCTGCTAGATCCTCCTGCCCCAGAGCCGATGGAGACGGAGGCCACCGTCGAGGAGGAGGTGCACGGCGACGGCGGCAACGCCACTGCCACTGAGGGCATGGCTGGAGCCGACGAGCCTGCCGCTGAAGAGACCGCCCCGCCCGCAGACGCCGCGGCTGGGGAAGGGACCGGCGACCACACTGCTGGCCCGGAGGCAGCAGGAGCGTCAAGCGCTGCACCGGCCGCCGACCCTTCCGCCTCCACGGCTGGGCAGGGCGTCTACCTGGAGGCCCCCAACGGGGTTTTCATACAAGTCCCGTGGGCGTCCTCGTCTCGAGTACCCGTGGAGGGAGAGACCTTTGATGGGGAGGTCCTCGCCTCCGCGGGGTTGAAGGTTGTTGAGGCGCCTGGCGGCAGCGACGAGCCCGAAGAGGAGAAGCTCCTTCGTCGGCTCCTGGCCTTGTACCGGGCCAGGCAGGCGAAGTTGGAGTCTCGGGAGGCTCTTTGTAATGCCCAGGATGGAGTTATACCTCCTACGTGTCCTAGTAGGAGTCTCCACTACTGATCATCCGGGTATCGCACATAGTACCGACTACGCTCCTCGTCGTACTCCCAATCCAGCTCGGTGCCATCACCTGGATAGCTCACAACTGGACCTGCATCTGGTGTGGTGAAGTAACTGTGAGCCACAGAGGACTCAGCAATCCCGTCACCGGGTAACAAGACTATTTAAGCCTTTGGGTGAGGATAAGGCTGAAGAAAAGAATAACTGTCTGCAGCAGCAACTAGCATCTAGCTTACGTGAGTGAGAGCGAGAAGAGAATGCCTCGGCGAGAAGTGATCACGAGGTGATCCTAGTTACAAACTCAGCAAACATAACCCCTCCGTGTTCAACTCCCGAATCCCTATTCGGAAATTGACAGTCACGGAACACACGCTGGTAGTGTATTAGAAACATTGTGTCAAGTTATCTACAACCGGAATTAACAAGCTCCCATCTACCACATAACTGCGGGCACGGCTTTCGAAAGTTCAAACCCTGCAGGGGTGTTCCAACTTGACCCATTACAAGCCCACGATCCGCGGAGTCGCAACTCCAAAGTGGGAAGACCCGAGTATCCTCGGAATCCCGTGCTCAAGATATACCGAACTAAGGTAAGGCTAATCCAGCAAATCCTCCCGGCGTGCCGACACCCTGATAGTAGCCGCGCGTATCTCGTCTCAGGCCACGACCGGATGAGCAGTACGTACAGATACCGAAGATCCGAGCGAACTGGGTGGTATCCGCAAGTGGCTCTAGTTTGGACCAACACTCAAGTCGAGCACTGGCCCAGGGGGGTAGAATTAATTAAGCCTCGGGTTAATTACTCCCTCGGAAAGTTTTTAGTTGTTTAGGCGAATAGAACCAATGTTGGGACTTGCTGGAAAAGACTTAGCACTTAGCGGTTTATCGAGGGGGTCCCATACACCCCAACCGTGTTAGGAACGCATAATCAAGGAACATAACACCGGTTTATACGGTTCCTAACGGCATGAGTGGAACAAATCACCAAGCAAAAGGCTTAGCCTTCCACCCTTGCCAATATATAGATGATTTCATTTTTAAGCATTTATATAGTGTGATATAACCCAACCAAACTTCATCATGAAGCAAGCATCTTCGATCTTCACCTGCAACTAGCAATGCTATAAGAAGGGCTGAGCGAAGCGTACTTAGCCAAGCAACGGTTTGCGTAGGTAGGTTGGTTAAACATGGCAATTGGTTACAAGTAGGAGGCTGACAAGAAGAGCATGGGCATCGAGGCAAAACTATAGATCGAGACTACTAGCAATAGGCAAAGATAGTAATGTTATCGGGGTTCGGTCATCTTGCCTGAAGAGAAGTCGTTCGGATCGTAAGAAGGGTCCTCGTGCTCAACCTCGTTGGTAACCTCGTGCTCGTACTCGATCTCAGACTCAGCTCCCGGCTCTAAACAAACAATCACACCAAACACAAATCAACAAGATGCAATGCGCACTCGAAAAAGATGGATGCATGATGGATGCACTAAGGATGCACACGGAGCACGTAAAACATCACTCAAGCAAAACACATCAAAACAAGATAACAATCTGATATTATTAATCTACACAGAAAATCAATCAAGTTTGATATAAGATTCGCTGAAATCGGAGTGACGGGCTAAAAGTTATGCCCGAAACAAGATTTGAGCGAAATCTGAAAATTACAGCAACATAGCAACTTCGGAGCACAAAATAATTAAGCTACAACACTCAAATGGCATGGCAAAGGACATGAAAACAAACTAGACATATACTACAGCAACTAAGTCCAAAGTTGCACCCCCAACGGAGCCACGGATCAATAGCAATGATCTTGGACATATTGAACTTGACAATAAAATTCTGGCAGCAGAATTTTATTGAAACTTTGGAGCAAAAGATAAACATGCTACAGCCACTTAAAAAGACATGTGAGGACATGAATGGAAAGACAACAATATATACTACAAGTAACAATCAAGATCCACTCCGAAACTAACATGCTTTGTCGTAGAACATCACACGAACATGGCATCGGAACGTTACAGATTTCGGACTTAGTGAAAAACCACTAAGTCCTAAAACAGCAATATCATCATGGCATCTAAAAGAGCATGTTTAAGTCACCTCGAAACTAAACATGGCAAGAGGTAAGCACCTCATCAAAGTACACATGAAGGTGATCCCGAAACACACAAGCATGCTTCATGGAGATAAATACAACGATATCAACGAGCTCAACAAGATGGCATTTCATCACAAGTGAAATAACATCACAGCCACATGGCACTTTGCAACGATGATAACAAGGCAATAATAAATCTATCATGCAACCTATCACATACAACATGTAGAGCATGGCAAGACGAACACGTGGACATGTCATTTGCATCATTCGGACAAGCGAGCTAAAAGATATCACATGACAAAGATGACATAAAAACATCACATAGCAGCAGTTTATATCATGATGCACTCTTGCAACAGCAAAACAAGCACCTAGATGATCTCCAACATGCATGACAACAACTGATGAAACGTAGAGCAAGTCTCCACGAAAGTCTGGACATATTATACGCGCGAATCGGAGCAACAGGCAAAAAGTTAGAGCAGGTCAAACATTGCATCTCAGAACAAATATAACAGGGACTTAGTGGGAAAAAGGCAACCTCAGATCTGGATCTGGAGGTGGAGATGGGCTCGGGCCCAACGGCAGAGGCGGCTGGAGTGGAGAGGCGCGGCCCAGCCCGGCGGTGCTGGCGCAGTGGTTGTGGGCCGGAGGCGCGCCTGGCGCCCGCGGTGGCCCGGCCGGCGGCTGGGAGGCCCGGGGCGGAGGGCCCAGCCTGGGAGACGCCTGGCCCGGCGGCTAGGCAGAGGCGAGGCGGCCCAGGGCGCCGGATGCGGTGGCCCGCGGAGGAGGCGCTGGCCCGCGGGAGCGCGGGCGTACGGCCCAGGCGGGGGAGGCAGTGTGGCCTGGACAGGTGGACGAGGCGGCGAGGCCCGGTCGGTGGAGAACTGGTGATGTGGGGACCGGGCCGGCGGGCCGAAGTGGCGAGGCGAGGCGGCGGTCAAGTGGTCCAGCGACGAAGCTGGACCCTATGCGGTCAATCGGGACGACGAGGGGGGCCTGGTGCGGCGTTGACTGGCGCGCCGCTCGGGGTTGGATCGGGGTTCGACCCCGATCGATCTGGTCGAGGCACTCGCCCCCAGGAGCGACGGCGGTTGGTTCGATGGATCCAGCCAAGTGGCTGTGAGGTTAGGTGGATCTGAAGAAAAAAATGAGGGGAGAGAGGAGGAAGAAGGGGATGCCCAAAATAGACTAGGAGGGTCTAATATATAGGAGTTTTTAGGGTTAGGAGGGATCTGGGGGTGTTAGGAGCCCTCCGATCGCGATCCGACGGATCCGATCGCGGGGGTAGACTAGAAGGGCCTAGGAGAAGATAGAGGACTGCTGAGGGGGTGTTTCTGGGACACAAAGTTAAGGCACTTTGGACCCACACGAACAACGGATGGAAAAACCAACGGAGTCCAAACGAGACGAGATTTGAGAGGCGGGTTGCACGCAACAAAACAACAACACAGACAACAACCTCGCGGCACACTGGTAACGTTAAACGCCCAAACACCAAAGTAGGCCTACGGGACGTCACGGACACGTGAGGGAGCTCCGGAACGCGAAACGGACAACGGGAAGGAACACGCGGAACCGGATGCAACCGACTACACAAATGCAATGCAGTGCACATGTCTACATGATATGAATGAATGCCACACACTCACACAACAAAACAACGAAAACCCAAAAGACAAAGAACCCGGAATGGAAATAGATGAAGCCGGAGATATATTATAAACCCAAAAGGGAAAGTATTACATCCGGGGCATTACAAACTCTCCTCTACTACAAAAAGATCTCGTCCCGAGATCTAGGACTGGAAAAAGGAAGGGTACTCGGAACGAAGATGATCTTCTCGTTCCCAGGTAGCTTCTCGGTTGGTGTGATGTGACCACTTGACTTTCAGAAATTTGATGGACTTGTTGCGGGTCTTGCGTTCGGTTTCATCGAGAATGGCAACTGGGTGTTCTCGGTAGGACAGGTCTTGTTGAAGATCAATCTCTTCAAATGGAATCATGCGCTCAGGTGCCTTGAAGCATTTGCGAAGTTGAGACACATGGAAGACATCATGAACATTTGCAAAGTTGGTAGGAAGCTCCAGTTGATAGGCTAGATCGCCTCTTTTGCCAAGAGTCTTGAAAGGCCCGACGTATCTAGGAGCAAGTTTTCCTTTGATACCGAGTCTTTGGGTTCCTTTCATCGGGGAAACTCGGAGATAGACATGATCACCGATGTTGAAGGACAAATCACGATGCTTGCCGTCATAGTAGCTCTTCTGACGCGACTGAGCGGCCTTGAGATTCTCACGTATGACTTTGCACATTTCTTCGGCTTCTAAGATCAAGTCATTGCCAAGAAGTTGACGTTCGCCTGTTTCAGACCAGTTGAGAGGGGTACGGCACTTTCTGCCATAGAGAATTTCAAACGGTGCTTTGCGTGCACTTGCTTGAAAGCTGTTGTTGTAAGAGCACTCGGCAAATGGAAGGCAGTCTTCCCATTTCATGCCGAAGGAGATGACACAGGCTCTGAGCATGTCTTATAGAATCTGATTCACGCGCTCGACTTGACCACTAGTCTAAGGGTGAAAGGCAGTGCTGAACCTGATCTTCGTGCCCATGGCGGACTGAAAAGAGTCCCAGAACCTTGATGTGAACAAGCTTCCACGGTCTGAGGATATCACTTGAGGAATGCCATGTAGGGACACAATTCTGGAAGTGTACAGCTCTGCAAGTTGAGCTGCATTGATTGATTCTTTGACTGGAAGAAAGTGAGCGACTTTGGTAAGCTTGTCAATCACCACAAAGATAGCATCATTTCCTCGCTTGGATTTAGGAAAACCAGTGACGAAGTCCATTTCAATGTGGTCGAACTTCCACTCGGGAATAGGAAGAGGTTGGAGAAGACCGGCTGGACGTTGATGTTCTGCTTTCACTCTTCTGCAAACATCACATTCATTCACGAATTGGGCAATTTCCCTTTTCATGCGTGTCCACCAGTAAGACTGCTTGAGGTCTTGGTACATCTTGGAACTGCCAGGATGAATGGAAAGGAGAGAATCATGAGCTTCTTCCATTATGAGCTTCCTGAGATCACCTTTGGGAACAACGAGTCTGTCCTCGAAGAACAAGGTATCTCTCTCATCAACACGGAAGCACTTGTATTTTGGAGTGCCCTTTGCAATCCCATGTTTCACTTTCTTCACCATGGTATCACTGAGCTGGGCCTCACGGACTTGATCTTCCAAGGTAGGAGCAATTTGGAGATTTGCAAGAAAACCCTGCGGAACAACTTGGAGGTTGAGTTTCCTGAAAGCTTCACAAAGCTCAGGCTGGTACGGCTTGATAAGAAGGCTGTTGCAATATGCCTTTCTGCTCAAGGCATCTGCAATCACATTCGCCTTGCCAGGAGTGTATTCAATGCTGGGATTATACTCTTGGATCATTTCGACCCAACGAGTCTGGCGGAGGTTCAGATGCGGCTGTGTGAAGATGTACTTCAAGCTCTTGTGATCACTGAAGATGTCGACCTTTCTGCCCAACAATAGATGTCTCCACGTAATCAGAGCATGTACCACAGCTGCTAGCTCGAGATCATGTGTGGGATAGTTCTTCTCACTTGGCTTTAGCTGACGAGAAGTGTATGCCATGATTCTCTTATCTTGCATAAGGACACCACCAAGACCTTGAAGAGAAGCATCACAGAATACTTCATAGGGCTTGGATTCATCTGGAGGAGTCAAAACTGGAGCAGTGACAAGCTTCTCTTTGTGGGTTTTGAATGCCACTTCACACTGTGGAGACCAAAAGTATTTGACATTCTTTTGAAGCAGGTTGGAAAGAGGCTTGGCAATCTTGGAGAAGTTCTCCACAAACCTTCTGCAATAGCTGGCAAGACCCAGAAAACCGCGGAGCTGCTTGACGTTCTGAGGAGCTTCCCAGTTGACAATTGCTTCAACTTTCTCGGGATTAACCGCAATACCGTCAGCTGAGATGATGTGGCCCAGGTACAAAACCTTATCGAGCCAAAACTCGCACTTGGAGAACTTGGCATAGAATTTATGCTCTCGGAGTCGATCAAGAACCAGGCGTAAGTGCTTTTCATGATCTTCTTCATTCTTGGAAAACACCAGAATATCATCTAGATACACAAGCACGAACTCGCCAGTATAGGGGTTGAAGATGTAATGCATCATCCTTGAAAAGGTAGGAGGAGCATTGGCGAGACCGAAGGACATGACGGTATACTCGTATGAACCGTAGCTCGTTCTGAAGGCCGTCTTGGGAATGTCTTCCTCGCGAATGCGAATTTGATGATAGCCCATTCGGAGGTCAAGCTTAGAGAACACTTTAGCTCCTTTGAGCTGCTCAAAGAGTTCGTTGATGTTGGGGAGCGGATACTTGTTCTTAATCGTCTTGTTGTTCAATGGCCGGTAGTCAACACAGAGACGCTCCGTGCCATCTTTCTTCTTGACAAATAAGACACCACAGCCCCACGAAGATGTACTAGGCCTGATGAGACCCATACTCTCCTGCTTATCAAGCTGCTTCTTCAATTCCTTCAATTCATCCGGAGAGAGCTTGTACGGACGCCGGCATGCTGGCTCAGTACCCGGCTCGAGTTCAATGACAAACTCCACCTGACGGTGTGGAGGCATGCCTGCAAGTTCTTCAGGAAAGACGTCTTGATATTCGTTCACCACTGGAATTTGAGATATGGCATTAATTTCGCCCTTATCATTGAGAGAGAAAAGCCGGATAGTATTATCCCTGGAGGCGAAGATAATCACATCTTCATCAGAATGAGTCAACTTGACTTCCTTTTGAGCACAATCAATGTGAGCATCATGCTGAGAAAGCCAATCCATTCCGAGGATGAGGTCAATGTCAGAATTACCAAGAACCACCGGAGAAGCCAAAAATCAATAATCACCCATGCGAATAGACACATCCGGAACATGCACCCGAGAGGTCATTTGCAAACCAGGAGAAATAATGCTCAACGGCTTCGGCATCACTTGAGTGACAAATTCATGCTTAGCAACAAAAGGTCTTGAAATGAAGGACAAAGAAGCACCCGAATCAAACAATACTTTAGCAGGGATAGAGTTCACTGGAAGGTTACCCAAAATGACATCAGAAGAGTTCTCCGCTTTGGCTGCACTGATCAGATTGACCCTTGCTGCCTTTGGATCATGCCTGACAATAGCTGAACTCACAGGTGGAGGAGGAGGAAGACGCTTCGGATTCGGACATCTGTTGGCATAATGACCCTTCTGGCCACACTTGTTGCACACCACTTCAGAGAGAGGACGGAAATGAGAACCACTGGACTTGGAGCCTTGAGACTGAAACTGCTTCTTCGACTGGTTGCTCGGGTTGGGTGGGTGGGAGAAACCACGACCACTAGAGTTCTTGTTGTTGGAGTTGTTGGAGTTGTTGTATGGAGCTCGAATCACTGGAGGAGGAGGAAGCCAGAATTTCTGATGCTTCGAGACCATCTGAGACGATGAGGAAGAGTGAACGGCATCTCGAATTCTCTT
This sequence comes from Secale cereale, assembly GCA_902687465.1. Classification (NCBI taxonomy): domain Eukaryota; kingdom Viridiplantae; phylum Streptophyta; class Magnoliopsida; order Poales; family Poaceae; genus Secale; species Secale cereale. Next base: position 314,535,897 of record LR738714.1, read on the forward strand.
CTTAGAGGCCTCCATCTTAAGCTGAGCTGCTTCTTGTTTCAAAGCCATGTTATAGAACTTGTCGAATTCGTCGGGCTCGAACAAAGTGAGAGCAATCTGAAGTTCATCTTTGAGACCTCCACGAAACTGGTAGATTTTACTCTTGGCATCAGGAATGTCTTGCTTAGCATAGCGAGCGAGGTTTTGGAACTTGACATTATACTGATAGACAGTCATGGAGCCCTGCTTCAGGTTGCGGAATGGCTCTCGCATACCCTCGATGACACTTGTAGGAATGTGGTGCGAGCGGAAATCCTTGCAGAAATTCTCCCAAGAGATCACTTGACCTGGCCTGGAGTCTTTGTACTGCTGCCACCAGTCAGCTGCTTGATCTTTCAGTTGGAAGGCTGCAAACTTCACATAATCATCTTCCTTCACGTTACTGCACTCGAAATGCTTCTTTATGTCGGTCAACCAATCCTCAGCATCAAGAGGGTCGACACAGTAACTGAAAGCTTTAGGATTATTAGTCAGGAACTGGTTGAGAGTAGCATGGTGCTGCTGGAAGAAGTTGCCTTGGTTCCCTGGAACACCCTGATTAGCTTGCATAGCTTGCATCTGCTGCATCATCTGCATCATCAACTGGGTATTCTGAGCTGTAGTCTGCATAATTGCTCTCCAAGCCTCAGGCGGAGGAGGAGGGGAAGGAGGATGTTCTGGAACCTCTTCCACCTCTGGATTAGTGTTGGGAACCTTTTTCGGAGCCATCCTGTAAGAGATGACCACGAATCAGCAATTGATTGACAAAAGGAATAAGCTGAATCAATGGAATGAATTGCAACAAGTCTTCACAATAATCATTCAAACAATAAGAACGAATGAAATCATCCGAACAAGAGGAACGAATGAAATTCTCAGTTAAATGATAACATTAGTCTTCACGAGAAGCAACATAGGGGACAAAAGGATAAAATAAGAAAAACAACAAGGTACAGACGGGAACAAACACAAGAGAGGAGTTTCGTTCTAACATCTTTGTGCTGAAAGCATATGAACGCGTTACGAAAAGGTTTTGCAATCCCCGGATCAGCATAGCCAAGGACCCTTTAAGGTGCAACTCCTGATAGTAACATCGGTCATATAACCCCTTCACTCAATGTAGAACCCCGAACTCACTAACCTGCATTCGTTGGAAGAATGCCTACGATCTACTGGATAAAACCCACCTATAGATTTCCGAAAGATTCCATTTATGCAATCAGGTGTTGGGGATACACGGGAAGCACCACGCAATCAACTCTAAACCTACATCCAGGTGTATCCATCCTTCAACACATAACCAGTCTTTCTTGGAAACTATGTACCTCGGACCTTCGAAAAGCATCCACTATAACAAGCTATGGCAATACTCCCGAACTACCTCCCCAGTACTGGGTGATGTCGGGGTTATCTTGCCACTGGCTGTATAGGAGAGATTTTCGATGTCGGCCGTCTTAAGTATTTAGTACTGCCGCGATATGCTTGTGACAACAATACCCCGAAGCTCAACTCCTCGGTAACAGGAGGCATCGAGAACAATATCCTTGTCACAAGAACATCAAAACAATCCCAGAATACTCGCGGGATTCCTAAAAAAAATTTGGTGCAATTTTTGAAGATAGGAGAGACAAGAGTAGTCGTCGGGAGTCCTCACCAGAGAGAAAGGGGATGAGAAGCAAAGAAATCCTACTCTCCGATATAATATAGGACTCAAAAAGTTTTCAGTGTGTGCCTAGACTCGACCGTCAACGATTCGATCAAACAGTGGGGGCTCCTAGGTCGGAGAAGGCTCTGAATACCAACTTGTAATGCCCAGGATGGAGTTATACCTCCTACGTGTCGAGGCACGACTTAAAGGCATAAGACCATCCTAGAATGATCTCAAGTTTGGTAATCTTTGCACAACTCATGTAAAAGAGGGGATAGTAAACAACAAATAGTTGGATTACACTCGCCACGTCACAGAGTTACAGTACAAGTCTCAAACATCATACATTAAGAACATCACAACCCTCTAAGGGCAAAATCCAAATGTCAAAGTACCAAACTCAGATAAATGAACCATAGGCGGATCGAATCCTAGTAGGAGTCTCCACTACTGATCATCCGGGTATCGCACATAGTACCGACTACGCTCCTCGTCGTACTCCCAATCCAGCTCGGTGCCATCACCTGGATAGCTCACAACTGGACCTGCATCTGGTGTGGTGAAGTAACTGTGAGCCACAGAGGACTCAGCAATCCCGTCACCGGGTAACAAGACTATTTAAGCCTTTGAGTGAGGATAAGGCTGAAGAAAAGAATAAGTGTCTGCAGCAGCAACTAGCATCTAGCTTACGTGAGTGAGAGCGAGAAGAGAATGCCTCGGCGAGAAGTGATCACAAGGTGATCCTAGTTACAAACTCAGCAAACATAACCCCTCCGTGTTCAACTCCCGAATCCCTATTCGGAAATTGACAGTCACGGAACACACGCTGGTAGTGTATTAGAAACATTGTGTCAAGTTATCTACAACCGGAATTAACAAGCTCCCATCTGCCACATAACCGCTGGCACGGCTTTCGAAAGTTCAAACCCTGCAGGGGTGTTCCAACTTGACCCATTACAAGCCCACGATCCGCGGAGTCGCAACTCCAAAGTGGGAAGACCCGAGTATCCTCGGAATCCCGTGCTCAAGATATACCGAACTAAGGTAAGGCTAATCCAGCAAATCCTCCCGGCGTGCCGACACCCTGATAGTAGCCGCGCGTATCTCGTCTCAGGCCACGACCGGATGAGCAGTACGTACAGATACCGAAGATCCCAGCGAACTGGGTGGTATCCGCAAGTGGCTCTAGTTTGGACCAACACTCAAGTCGAGCACTGGCCCAGGGGGGTAGAATTAATTAAGCCTCGGGTTAATTACTCCCTCGGAAAGTTTTTAGTTGTTTAGGCGAATAGAACCAATGTTGGGACTTGCTGGAAAAGACTTAGCACTTAGCGGTTTATCGAGGGGGTCCCATACACCCCAACCGTGTTAGGAACGCATAATCAAGGAACATAACACCAGTTTATACGGTTCCTAACGGCATGAGTGGAACAAATCACCAAGCAAAAGGCTTAGCCTTCCACCCTTGCCAATATATAGATGATTTCATTTTAAGCATTTATATAGTGTGATATAACCCAACCAAACTTCATCATGAAGCAAGCATCTTCGATCTTCACCTGCAACTAGCAATGCTATAAGAAGGGCTGAGCGAAGCGTACTTAGCCAAGCAACGGTTTGCGTAGGTAGGTTGGTTAAACATGGCAATTGGTTACAAGTAGGAGGCTGACAAGAAGAGCATGGGCATCGAGGCAAAACTATAGATCGAGACTACTAGCAATAGGCAAAGATAGTAATGTTATCGGGGTTCGGTCATCTTGCCTGAAGAGAAGTCGTTCGGATCGTAAGAAGGGTCCTCGTGCTCAACCTCGTTGGTAACCTCGTGCTCGTACTCGATCTCAGACTCAGCTCCCGGCTCTAAACAAACAATCACACCAAACACAAATCAACAAGATGCAATGCGCACTCGAAAAAGATGGATGCATGATGGATGCACTAAGGATGCACACGGAGCACGTAAAACATCACTCAAGAAAAACACCTCAAAACAAGATAACAATCTGATATTATTAATCTACACAGAAAATCAATCGAATTTGATATAAGATTCGCTGAAATCGGAGTTACGGGCTAAAAGTTATGCCCGAAACAAGATTTGAGCGAAAGCTGAAAATTACAGCAACATAGCAACTTCGGAGCACAAAATAATTAAGCTATAGCACTCAAATGGCATGGCAAAGGACATGAACACAAACTAGACATATACTACAGCAACTAAGTCCAAAGGTGTACCCCCAACGGAGCCACGGATCAATAGCAATGATCTTGGACATATTGAACTTGACAATAAAATTCTGGCAGCAGAATTTTATTGAAACTTTGGAGCAAAAGATAAACATGCTACAGCCACTTAAAAAGACATGTGAGGACATGAATGGAATGACAACAATATATACTACAAGGTACAATCAAGATCCACTCCAAAACTAACATGCTTTGTCCTAGAACATCACACGAACATGGCATCGGAACATTACAGATTTCAGACTTAGTGAAAAACCACTAAGTCCTAAAACAGCAATATCATCATGGCATCTAAAAGAGCATGTTTAAGTCACCTCGAAACTAAACATGGCAATAGGTAAGCACCTCATCAAAGTACACATGAAGGTGATCCCGAAACACACAAGCATGCTTCATGGAGATAAATACAACGATAGCAACGAGCTCAACAAGATGGCATTTCATCACAAGTGAAATAACATCACAGCCACATGGCACTTTGCAACGATGATAACAAGGCAATAATAAATCTATCATGCAACCTATCACATACAACATGTAGAGCATGGCAAGACGAACACGTGGACATGTCATTTGCATCATTCGGACAAGCGAGCTAAAAGATATCACATGACAAAGATGACATAAAAACATCACATAGCAGCAGTTTATATCATGATGCTCTCTTGCAACATCAAACCAAGCCCCTAGATGATCTCCAACATGCATGACAACAACTGATGAAACGTAGAGCAAGTCTCCACGAACGTCTAGACATATTATACGCGCGAATCGGAGCAACAGGCAAAAAGTTAGAGCAGGTCAAACATTGCATCTCAGAACAAATATAACAGGGAGTTAGTGGGAAAAAGGCAACCTCAGATCTGGATCTGGAGGTGGAGATGAGCTCGGGCCCAACGGCAGAGGCGGCTGGAGTGGAGAGGCGCGACCCAGCCCGGCGGTGCTGGCGCGGTGGTTGTGGGCCGGAGGCGCGGCTGGCGCCCGCGGTGGCCCGGCCGGCGGCTGGGAGGCCCGGAGCGGAGGGCCCAGCCTGGGAGACGCCTGGCCCGGCGGCTAGGCAGAGGCGAGGCGGCCCAGGGCGCCGGATGCGGTGGCCCGCGGAGGAGGCGCTGGCCCGCCGGAGCGCTGGCGCGGGCGTACGGCCCAGGCGGGGGAGGCAACGTGGCCTGGAGAGGTGGACGAGGTGGAGAGGCCCGGTCGGTGGAGAACTGGTGATGTGGGGACCGGGCCGGCGGGCCGAAGTGGCGAGGCGAGGCAGCGGCCAAGTGGTCCAGCGACGAAGCTGGACCCGATGCGGTCAATCGGGACGACGAGGGGGGCCTGGTGCGGCGTTGACTGGCGCGCCGCTCGGGGTTGGATCGGGGTTCGACCCCGATCGATCTGGTCGAGGCACTCGCCCCCAGGAGCGACGGCGGTTTGTTCGATGGATCCAGCCAAGCGGCTGTGAGGTTAGGTGCATCTGAAGAAAAAAATGAGGGGAGAGAGGAGGAAGAAGGGGATGCCCAAAATAGACTAGGAGGGTCTAATATGTAGCAGTTTTTAGGGTTAGGAGGGATCTGGGGGTGTTAGGAGCCCTCCGATCGCGATCCGACGGATCCGATCGCGGGGGTAGACTAGAAGGGCCTAGGAGAAGATAGAGGACTGCTGAGGGGGTGTTTCTGGGACACGAAGTTAAGGCACTTTGGACCCACACGAACAACGGATGGAAAAACCAACGGAGTCCAAACGAGACGAGATTTGAGAGGCGGGTTGCACGCAACAAAACAACAACACAGACAACAACCTCGCAGCACACCGGTAACGTTAAACGCCCAAACACCAAAGTAGGCCTACGGGACGTCACGGACACGTGAGGGAGCTCCGGAACGCGAAACGGACAACGGGAAGGAACGCGTGGAACCGGATGCAACCGACAACACAAATGCAATGCAGTGCACATGTCTACATGATATGAATGAATGCCACACACTCACACAACAAAACGACGAAAACCCAAAAGACAAAGTACCCGGAATGGAAATAGATGAAGCCGGAGATATATTATAAACCCAAAAGGGAAAGTATTACATCCGGGGCATTACACTCTTGCCGCCAAGGCTGGAGCTGACTTGGAGAAGCGCGCCGCGGAGCTTCGCGCCTACAACCAGGCAGCCCTCCGCCACCTGGCTGAGGAGCGCAAAGAGCTTGCCGGAGCGCAGCAAGCCTTCCTCCTGGAGAAGGCCGTGGTGGACGAGCAGCAACGGTTGGCCGCCGAGGAGCTGTCCCGGCGAGAAAGAGTGCTCAACCAGCGGAAGGTCGACCTCGATGCCCACGAGGACGACCTCACCGCCCGGGAGCAGGCCATTGGCGGGGCCCTGAAGGAGGCGAAGGCCGCCGCAGCCGCCGCGGAGACCGCCAAGAACGACCTGGAGGCCAAGGTGGAGCAGCTGGAGCTGTACCTGAAGGCGAGCGAGGACAGAGTCACCGCGCTCAATGTGGAGCGGGAGAAAGATGCCCACACCAACTCTGACTTGCAGGTACGTCTCTCCAAGAAAGGCGACGAGCTCACTGCCGCCAAGGATTCCATTGCTGACTTAGAGTTGAAGGTCTCCACTCTGACTTTTTCGCTCGACGCCGCCCGGGACCGCGAGACGAAGCTGAAGGACGAGCTCCGCAAGGAGCGGAACTTGGTGGAGAGCGCTGCCGTCTCAGCAAACAACTTCAGCCGGGCAGTGGAGCATTGGACCGATGAGCTGGTCACCTCCGCTGCCAGTATTGACATGGAGATGATGGCGCTGAGGGCTGAACATCTTGTGTACTCCCCGGACGAGAGCCTCCCCCACAGCGCCAAGCTAAGTCTGTTCTTCCGAGGAATTGCGCCGGCGCTTGCGCGGCTGCGGGAGAAGATCTCCGCGCAGCTGGCCGACGAGGCGCGTCGGCTCTGCATGGGCACCCTGGAGCGTGTCTTGTCGAAGATCGTCTACCGCAACCCCGGCATCAACCTCGTCAACGTCCTCCGTACCTTGCCGCCCGAAGCTGACCAGGAGGCGTTGAAGGCGCAGGTTGCCCACATTGTCGCCAAGGTGAGCAAGATCACGAGGTGCGAAGGCGATCGCGTAGACTAGATTCTTTTCCTTTCCGCTTTCCTTGCCGCTGCCAATTTAGTCATAGGCAGTAGTTGATTAGAACAGCGGCAAGCTATCTTTGTAATATACAATCTTATTTCGAGCAAACAATGCAGCGTTATCTCCCTTGCTTTTGGTCCTCCACTTTGTATGCTATTTACCCTACGCTTTTAGGGGACTTGCCGGCAAGGGGCCCTTGCCGCGAGCGCTGAGTGCTGGACTCTTAGCAGCCCGCTGGCAAAGACCTTGTCGGCAAGCAACCTTGCCGCAGCTAGTCGCAGCGCACTTAAGTTGCTGAGCGAACTCGAAAACGAAGTAAGGGCGTGACACTTGTCGCAGCTCACTCAAGTCGTTGAGCGTGCTCGAAACAAAGTATGGGCGCGTCTAGCCACGGGTAGGTTCCTCCGCGCACAGGTTTTCCATACAAAGTGTGGTTGTTCAAGGAAGACAACTAAAAATTTGAAAAATTTGAATTACTCAAACTTTGGTAACTTAGCTGTCATAGGTCGTTTGTTCCCCGACAAGGCTTCTCTTTCTTGAACAGCACTTGGTTCATGCCTCCATCTCCTTCCTCCCCCCCCCGGCAAACTTGTGCGCGAGGAACACTCCTTCTGCTTAAGAGGGAAAGAAAAAAGAGGAGGAGAAACAAGTACAGAGCCTCACGGCTTGCTATTGCTTACCGGGGATGTGCGTTGCACAAGGTGCCAAACGATGCATGCAAATAACAAAGAAAAGCATGGAAATGGCAAATAATGCGAAGCACAAAAAGCTTTACTGATGCACGGGATCTGCGCCCGGCTTTGTACAAAGGTTTACATGCAACAGCGGCAAGACTCGTACAAAAGGTGGTTGCCGGAGCGGATCACGGCAACCGAGCCTTACGGGTGAAACTTGCGAAGATGCTCTATGTTCCAGGAGTTGCTCACCGGTAAGCCTTCTTCGGTCTCAAGGCGGACAGCGCCGGGCCTTGTGACTTGTCTCACCCGATAAGGGCCTTCCCACTTCGGCGTCAACTTGTTGGAATTCTTGGCGGTCTGAACACGCCGAAGAACAAGGTCGCCTTCCTCGAGACTCCTGGCCTTGACCTTGCGGCTATGGTAGCGACGCAAGGCTTGCTGGTATCGAGCAGCTCGTACAGCAGCCTGGAGACGTTCCTCCTCAAGGAGCAATGCATCATCTTGTCGCAGTTGCTCTTGCTCGAGCTCATCATAAGCAAGCACTCGAGGAGATCCGTATACTAGTTTCGTGGGGAGAACTGCCTCTGCTTCCATAGACAAGAGCAAAGGGTGTCTGTCCGGTGGCTCGATTTGGTGTCGTCCTGATTGACCAAAGAGCCGCCGGCAACTCCTCTATCCAGTTTCTTCCGCACTTGCGCAGCTTGTCGAAGGTTCTTGTCTTAAGTCCGCGCAGCACTTCAGCATTGGCCCTCTCCGCTTGACCATTGCTCCTCGGGTGAGCAACAGAAGCGAAGCAGACCTTGGCGCCAAGGTCTTGGACGTATTGCATGAAGGTGCGACTTGTAAACTGTGTGCCGTTGTCGGTGATAATCCTGTTAGGGATTCCGAAACGGCAAACAATCGCTCTGAAGAACCTGACTGCTGACTGTGCTGTCACTTTTCTCACTGGTTCCACTTCCGGCCACTTTGTGAACTTGTCGATTGCGACGTACAAGTACTCAAAGCCCCCGACAGCACGGGGGAAGGGGCCGAGGATATCGAGCCCCCAGACCGAAAAGGGCCAGGACAAAGGAATCGTCTGGAGAGCTTGAGCTGGCTGGTGAATTTGCTTGGCATGGAACTGGCACGCTTCACACTTGGTTACTTGTGCAGTTGCATCTTCGAGGGCTTCTTGCCAGAAGAACCCTTGCCGGAACGCCTTCCCGGCAAGTGCCCTTGCGCCAATGTGGATGCCTCCATGTATCTCTGCCCACAGCTTCTGTCCATCTTCTCTGGAAATGCACTTCAACCTGACACCGTTGATTCTTCTTCTGTACAGTTCATTGTCAACGAACTGGTACATACTTGACTGCCTGGTTATTTTCTCTATCTCTTCTGGCTCGTCGGGAAGTTCTCGAGTTTGCAGAAAACGGACGATCTGCTGTGCCCATGCTGGAGCCTGAGGCTCAACGGCAAGGACTAAAGGCATGAGGGCTGCTGCGGGAACCTCAGCTTCTACGGCAAGAACCTGCGGCTCTGCCGGAGCTGATGGTCCCCCGGCAAGCCTGCCGGGGCAAGGCTCGTCGAGAACGCTTGCTTCAACTGTACAGACCCTTGGATCTGCAGGAGCAAACTGTTCCTCACCATCTTGGCTGTTGATCTTGGGGACCTTGGCGGCGGCTTCTGGAAGATCCGCCGGCAAGTAGTCGCCGGAGACCAACTTTCTCTTCTTGTTCTGCCCAACTGATGGCGTGACAGATGGCTGAGTTAACTTGAGCAGGAAGGTCCCTGGTTCCACAGGTAACTTCATTGCAGCACACTTTGAGAGGCCATCCGCAATATCATTCCGAGCTCTTGGAACGTGTTCCATTTGCAGACCCTCAAAGTGTTCTTCAAGCTTCCTCACTTCATCAACATAAGCTTCCATCAAAGGGCTCTGATAACTCTTATTCACTTGTCGGACCACCAACTGTGAATCTCCCCGCACAATCAACTTCTTGATCCCAAGCTCGGCCACAATTCTGAGGCCGGCAAGCAAACCTTCATACTCAGCAGTATTGTTTGTCGCTTGTTCCTTGGGAAAGTGCATCTGGACAACATACTTGAGGTGCTCTCCGGTGGGCGCTATGAGTACCACGCCGGCACCGGCGCCTTGCAGCGAGAAAGCACCATCAAAGTATATCATCCATTCGTTGCTCGCTTCTTGGACGGGGATGCTTACCTCTGGAACTTCTTCGTCTGGCGTTGGGGTCCATTCTGCTATGAATTCTGCCAAAGCTCTGCTCTGTATGGTTGAAGTACTTTCAAACTTGAGACCAAAGCTTGACAGCTCTAGTGCCCACTCGACGATCCTGCCTGTTGCTTCTGGATTTTGCAATATCCTCTTTAACGGAAAACAAGTGACCACTGTTATCTCGTGTGCTTGGAAGTAATGGCGCAGCTTCCTTGAGGCCATGAGGAGGCTGAACAGCAACTTCTGCACCCCAGAGTATCTTGACCTAGCCCCCTGCAAGAGGGAACTTACAAAATACACTGGGCGCTGCACCATCTTCTTTCACACTTCACCTTATTCCTGCGCAGACTTGTCCTTGTCGGGGCCAGAGCTTGTCGGCGTAGCCCCCTGCTTGTCGCTGGATTCGCTTGCCGGAGGTGTGGGTTCCTCATCCGCCTCCCTCTCCGCTACCAACACAGCACTAACCACTTGATTGGTTGCCGCTAGATACAGCAGCAACTTCTCTTGTGGCCTAGGTGCAACAAGTATCGGAGTAGAGGACAGGTATCCTTTCAGGTCTTGCAGCGCTGCCTCCGCTTTCGGAGTCCATTTCATAGGACCTGCCTTTTTCAAGATTTTGAAGAAAGGCAGGGCGCATTCTGTAGACTTTGAAATGAACCTGCTGAGGGCAGCCACACAACCAGCAAGTCTCCTTACGTCCTTGACGCGCTTCGGGGCTTCAATCTGCTCGATGGCTTTTATCTTGTCGGGATTGGCTTCAATCCCCCTCTGGGACACAAAGAACCCGAGAAGCTTGCCGGAGGGGACTCCGTAGACGCACTTCTCGGGGTTCAACTTGAGCTGGATCTTGCGCAGGTTCGCAAATGTTTCTTCCAAGTCTTGGATCAGGGTATCCTTGCTCTTACTCTTGACCACTATATCATCCATGTAGGCTTCTACATTTCTGTGTATCTGTGGCTCAAAAGCAGTGTGCACCACCCTTGCAAACGTTGAGCCTGCATTCTTCAATCCAAAGAGTAATGAATGCAGTCTTCTCTTCATCTTCCTTGGCCATGAATATCTGGTGATAACCTGAGTATGCGTCAAGGAAGGAAAGCAGCTCACATCCGGCGCTGGAGTCAACAATCTGGTCAATACGCGGCAAGGGAAATGGATCCTTGGGACACGCTTTATTCACATCAGTGAAGTCTATACAAAGTCTCCACTTCCCATTGGCCTTGCGTACGACAACTGGATTGGCTAACCACGTGGGATGGATCACGCCTCTAACCAGGCCCGCTGCTTCCAACTTCTTTATCTCTTCGGCGATGAATTCTTGGTGCTCCACGGCTTGCTTTCTGACCTTCTGCTTGACGGGCCGCGCATGAGGACAAACAGCAAGCTTGTGCTCAATTACCTTCCTGGGAACGCCGGGGATGTCAGATGGTTGCCACGCAAACACATCGACATTCGCCCACAGGAAGGCAACGAGCGCGCTTTCCTATTTGTTGTCGAGCGTAGCACTGATGGTGAAGGTACCACCAGTGCCGTCCTCCTTGGCGGACACCTTCTTGGTTGCCGGTGGAGCTGCCATTCCTTTCTTGCACTTGCCGGTGGAGCTCAATGGTGCGTCCTCGACGGCAGCGCAGCACTCCGAAGAGGTGCGTTTGCCGAAGTGGGCCCCAGAGCTCTTGCCGGAGTGGGCCCCAGAGCTCTTGCCGGACTTGGTCTTGGTCTTCCCCCCGAGAGCTTCAGCGGCAAGTGTGTTGCTTTCTTCTGCGGCTGCTGCATCCCGGTAGATCTTGTCGGCGCAGATAAGCGCGTCCTTCTTGTCGCCAGGGACAGAGATGACGCTTATCGGCCCCGGCATCTTGAGTACATTGTAGGCATGGTGGGAAGCTGCCATGAACTTGGCGAGGGCAGGACGTCCAAGTATCCCATTGTATGGTAATGGGATATCGGCAACATCAAATGTGATCCTCTCCGTTCTGAAGTTGAGCTCCCCGCCGAAGGTCACTAGCAGAGTAATCTTGCCCTTCGGCTTGCTCCTTCCCGGGTTGATTCCTTGGAACGACCCGGTTTCCTCGAGCTCGCCGTCTGGGATCTCTAGCTTCTTGATCACAGCTGAGGAGATCAAGTTCAGGCCGGCCCCGCCGTCAACCAACATCTTGGTGACCTTGAGGTTGCGGATAGTTGGTGAGACCAACATCGGCAAGCACCCGACCGCCGTGGTGCGGTCAGGGTGGTCCTCAAGGTCAAAGATGATGGGTGTGCCGGACCACTTCAGCAGCCTGCGTGACTCGACGGGCGGCTCTGCTGCATTCACTTCGCGCACCCACTGCTTGAGCTGGCGGTGGGAAGTGTGCAGAGAGGCGCCTCCATCGACACACAGAACCTCTGTGGCCTTCTGGAACTCCTGCTCGCTGTTATCTCCTTCTTCCATGTCATCTTCGTCGTCTTCTTCATCATCATTGTCGCGGCCCCGGGGAGGTCTATCACCTTGCCGCTGCTTGGCCTTGCCGCGTCGTCCTCCCCGGCCATTGAATGGCCGCTTCTTGCTGGGCTCTCCTCCGCCTCCTTGGGCCTTCTCCTTGTCGCGACGCTCGTATTCAGCCTTCTGCTGTTCTACGAGGTACTCGACTCTTTTGCAGTTCTGAAGATCGTGGCCCTTGGTGCGGTGGATCTTGCAGTACTGCTTGTCGGAGCCGTCTTGCTTATCGGCTGCCGCTACAGGGGCGGACTCCTTGCCGGAACCGCCAGCCTGTGCCTTCTTGGCGGGAGCCTCCTTGCCAGACTGCTCGACAACCAGCACCTCCCTGTTCTTCTTCTTTCTGTTGTTCCGCCGCCGGCTCTTCTTTGCCGGGGCGGCATCCTCGCTGTCGCTTCCTCCTGCGCCAGTATCCTCTCCGGGGAGTCTCCTCCCCTCTTCGGCGCGCGCGCACTTGTCGGCCAGAGCGTAGAGCTCGCTGACATCCCAGATTTTGGTCATGGCCATCTCTTCCCTCATCTGGCGGTTACGCACGTTCTGGTGGAACGCGCTGATAACCGCGGCAGGGTGGACATCGGGAATGTTGTGTTGCACGCGGCTGAATCTCTGGATGTACTTGCGCAGGGATTCTCCCTCCTTCTGGGCCAAGATGTGGAGATCACTCTCCTGGCCGTGGGGTTTGTGGCCGCCCGTGAAGGCGCCAACAAACTGGTGGCACAAATCCGCCCACGAAGAAATGGAGTTCTCCGGCAAGTGCATAAGCCAAGAGCGGACGTTTGGCTTAAGCACTAGCGGGAAGTAGTTAGCTAGTATCTTCTCGTCGCGTCCCCCGGCAGCTTGCACTGCTATAGTGTCGATGCTGAGGAACTCCGAGGGGTGTGTCTTGCCGTCGTACTTCTCGGGTACGTCGGGCTTGAAGTTCTTCATGCTGGGCCACTGGACTTGCCGCAGCTCACGGGTGAACGCAGGGCAACCTGCCGCGTACGGCAAGTCGCCTGGTTCACCGAGCGCGTGCGCGTCGACAGCGGTCCCAGCGCGCTGATCTGACTGTCGTCGGGCTTCTCGTCGACGCTCGATGCGAGTCCGAGCGTCTTCTTGCCGCCTGTCGTCTAGGACTTGGCGCTGATCGCGGCGAGCCCGCGGATCCGACGACGCCGTGGAGTCGTCGTCGACGTTGATCCGGCGAGGTGGCAATTTCTGCTTCCGCGGCGGGGAGTGCACGGTAGTTGCACCCCCGGCGGTCTTGTTGCCATCGGCCTTCGCTTTATCGTCTTGCCGCGGTCGTGAGGTTGCCGGCTGCTGTGGAGCGTCGTTGTTGGCGAAGGCGATGAGGCTCTGGATCGTCGCCCTCCAGTCTTCGGCCTTGTCTGCCACTGGAGGGAAATCGAGGAGCAGCTGTGCTCTTGCTAGAGCTTCTGCTGGAGAAGAGGGGAACGGCGGCGAGCGGTGCGAGGAGCGGGATATGCTCGGACTTCTAACAGCGTTAGAAGGAGCATGTTCCCGCCCCGGCGACCGCGCCTTGCTCGTACCAGCACGCTGGCCTTGAGCATCCCGCGATCCTCCGGCTTGGCTACGCCCCAGCAAGCGTATGGTACCTCCAGTACCACGCCGCTGCGGGTCTTGTACGTCCCGAGAGAGACGTGGCTCGTCCACGGACACCGAGGCCTTGGAATTCGCCCGGTCGTCCGTCTTGTCCTTGGACTTGGTGGCGCCGTGAGTTTCCTCGCCGGCGACCACCCTTCCGCCGGCGTCTCCTCCACCAACCGTTGGTTCTGGTGGTGGTGGAATTGACGCAGACGGGCCTTCGACCTCCGAAGCCTTCTTCTTCGGAGGCATGTTATTGTAGCTGATGAAGTTGATGAAGCTGGAGAGGTTGATGAAGAGTGCGCCCGCGTGAGCACCGGATCAGGTTCGCACAAACTCGACGGCACCTCCCTGGCGCGCCAAAGATGTCGGGGGAAACTGTCCTCCCACGAGCACCTATGGGACCGGAGCCCCTTCTACGTTGCGGTAAGGGAGCGGAGGGAGCACGGAGAGCAGATCGAGGAGCACACGCGGGCAGTTTACCCAGGTTCAGGCCGCGAGGACGCGTAAAACCCTACTCCTGCCTTAGGTTGTATTGAGTTCTTGAGCTCGGGACCTTGAAGAGCTACAGTACTGGCTACACCGAGCGGGAGAGTTGTCTAGGTTTCGAACCCTTTCTACGTTGTGCATGGGCCTCCTTTTATAGCATAAGGGGTCACCGACAGGTGTCAACGTAGAGGAGGGTAAAAGTGTAATTTTGGTGGTAGTTGTAACAGTGCGTGAATAGTGCATGAACAGTGGATGAACAGTGATCTTCACCTAACTTTGACAGTGGGGGACAAGGGCTTTAAATGCCCGTCGCCGTCGACCCCAAAAGTGTCCGCCCATGCTTCTCCGTTCGCCACGGCGGTAGCCTCGTCACCGTGGCTTGCCACCGTGTGCCCCAAGCTGCACAGCCATCTGCCACGTGCCCCTGGAAGGGCCCCAGGGCGACGCGTGGGCCGATGAGCTGGAGCGCGGGCACACAGCGTAGGTCTCCCCGGCAAGCACCTTGCCCGGGGAGTGATCTTGCCGGGCCCGGAAGCTTGTCGCTCTCCGGGTCCTGCCGGGGCGCATGATGCGCCGAGGCATTTCTTGAGATACGTAATCCTTGGCCTTCCTGACAAGCTCCCCTTGCCAGGGTCTTGTACTAAAGTGATATCCTTGAGCCTGGTGCGGCCTTCCCGGCAAGCTCCTCTTGCCGGGGCCTTGATCTTCTGACTTGTATACTTTGTTCTTGAATGGCTTCATAGGGACCAGAAAGGTTTCCGGCGAGCACGTGGTAAGCCCTGCCACGTGAAGCTGCCACTGCCCGTGCACAAGTTGGGGTACTAAGGTACCCCTATCTTAGTACACCGACAAAGACCAAAAGGATAAAATTCAAGGGAAGATTCATTTATAAATTCATCAACGATAGGTGTTTCTTCCAAAGTCCTTACAGTTTCAACCCCTTTGGCAATAGGTGGATTGCTTTTAGAACGGAGAGCCTTTGGAACGTGAACGAACTTAGGCTCCCTCTTTGCCGGAGTTTCTACCTTTTTGGTTTTGATCGAGGAGAAAGTAGTTCCTAAGGTATCAAATATTTCCTCAATCTTTTCCATCCTAGAAGAGTCAGAATCATGGAATTTGACGGTCTCCAAAATTTTGAAAATTTTATACATGGAGCTATCAAGTCTATTCAAATTCCCTTGGATCTTTCGATCCAACTCATTCATCTTATTAGTGCTTGGCATCTCTAGCTCTATTTTTTCAAGTTTTTTCATAATGTGAGCTAGGGTGATGTCCTCTCGAATGCTAACAACAGGGGGACTCCCAACAAGATTTTCAATAATACTAAGAGACTCCCAAACTAGGGCCTCTAGGAAATTTCCATTGATAGCAGTATCTAGAATAAACCTATTCCAAGAAGTAATTCCAACATAAAAATTTCTAAGTAAGATAGTAGTAGGTTGCTTCTTGGTGGCTCTTTTTTGTGAATCATTAATTCTATACCAAGCATCTTTCAAACTTTCCCCACCTCTTTGTTTAAAGGTGAGAACTTCTGCCTCGTCAAAGACAAAAGGACCCGACATAATTACAACTTAAGGAACAAGATAACTATTTTTCTGATTTTCGATAAAAGGAACTAAAGCAAAAATGAAAAGTAAACTAACAAGACTAAAAAGCAAAGGTAAAAGATAGCATGCAACTCCCCTATCCTGAAGAGTGGAGTCCCCGGCAACGGCGCCAGAAAATACTCCTTGATGGGCCTCGAACCCCTCGTTGGTTACCCCAAGTGGAAGGTGTAAGATGCAGTAAGTAGAAGTGTTTTCCCCTAGCAAAGATGCCAAGGATCGAATCCCCAGAGACTCCTAGGTTCAACAAGTAGGTGTCAACTGCTAACGGCGCAATTAGCAATCAACGTGGACCTGCACACAGATACAAATAACTTTGCTCCCAACGAGTACAGAGAGGTTGTCAATCTCTCCGGCCTTGTAGTTCACAAAGGGTTAAAAGCAATATGATAGTAGTGATAGATAGTGTTTTGCAATAGTAAGTAAAAAGCGAAAAGTAAATAGTGGATGTGATCAATGATGGTAATATGGACCGGAGTCTCATGATGTTCACTAGTGATGTCTCTCTCCCAAAAGACGATAAAACAGCTATGTGAGGTAAACAAATTACAGCTGGGCAATTGACAGGACCACGAACGCAAACCAATGCTGACTACATTGCAAGAAAGGTTGAGGTTCAAAGCATGGGCGGTACGCCAAAGTAAGTAGACCGAAATCCATCAATATCTACTACTAATCATCCACCTTGAGATATCTATCCAGAACATCTCGCTGGTATTAAGTTGCGAGTCCCACCCATAGTGTAAACTCAATGCAACAGACAACTGCATTAAAAGAACTTTGCGTAAAGTAAACAATCCTTGCAGCCGCGGGCACAAGCACCGTTGTTTTCCCCCTTGTGGCAACATCACATCCCCTAGACTCATGTTTCTGTCACTCAAGCTAGTCATCGAGGGGCATGAACCCACAATCGAGCATGACGTTCCCTCTTGGAGTCACTACCTATTACTCGGCCAAAGCAATAAATAATAACGGAGAACATGCAAGAATTACTTATGAACTAAAATATAAAAGAGGTGAATCAAATATATTACTCAAGATCAATCTGAACATAATCTCATAATCCATCGGATCCCAGCAAACTCAACATAGCAACAGCATAAGGATTACATAGATGCCTCGATCATGTAGGGCAGCTCACGAGGACTAATTAGTGAAGCACAAGAACGGGAGGAGAACATCACATAGCTACTGGTCATGGACTCATGGTCCAAGGGAGACTACTCACGAGTCATCCGGGAGGCGTCCATGGTGGTGGAGAAGCTCCCGGTGGTGATCCTCCCCTCCGGCAGGGTGCCGGGAAGAGTTCTCCTGGTGCTCCTGATCTTGGAAGCGGCGGCGGCGGCGGAACAGAGATGGGATCGCGAAAAGAAGTCCTATTCTGAGGGTTACGGAGGACCCTTTAAATATATGCCAAAGTAGGGCACCGGGGGAGCCTCCGGGGGCCTAGGCGCCCCCCCGGTGCGGCCCAGGGGGGGTGCGCCCACAGGGCGCCTGGAGCCCCTGTGCCCCCCCCCCCCCAGGCTGCCCTTCGGACGCAGTGTTGTTTCTGAATCGCTGATTTTTTATATAATTTTTCTGGATTTTTCTGGGCAGTTCTCGAAACGTGAAAACCTGAAATACAAAAACAGCCGAAAACAGAAACTGGCACTAGGGTGCACTGGATTAGTAACTTAGTCCAAATATGATCAAAAGTGTATGGAAGTGTATGAATATCATAGCAATATCACCCAAAAGTGGCATGGAGCAAGCAGAAATTATAGATACGTTTTGGACGTATCAGTTGGCCTTGAGCGTCCTGCGACCCGCCGACTTGTCCTTGACCCAGCAAGCGGATGGTACCCTGCGTACCACGCCGCTGCCGTTCCGGCACCTCGTGAGAGGGGCGCGGCGCGTGCACGGACGCCGAGGTCTTGGAGTGCGCCCGGTCGTCCGTCTTGTCCTTGGATTTGGCCGCGCCGTGAGTTTCCTCGCCGGCGTCCGTCCTTCCGCCAGCGTCTACCCCACCAACCGTTGGTTCTGGAGGTGGTGGGATCAACACGGACGGGCCTCCTACTTCCGAAGCTTTCTTCTTCGGCGGCATGTCGATGAAGTCGACGAAGCTGATGAAGCTGCTGAAGGTTGTGCCCGTGTGAACGCCGGATCAGGTTCGCACAACCTCGACGCCCCCTACCTGGCGCGCCAAAGATGTCGGGGAAACTGGTCGCCCACGAACACCTATGGGACCGGAGCCCCTTTTCGGTACGGCAAGGGAGCGGAGGAAGCACAAAGAGCGGATCGAGGCGCACACGCGAGCAGTTTACCCAGGTTCGGGCCGCACGGATGCGTAAAACCCTACTCCTGCCTTAGTTTGTATTGTGTTCTTGGCTCGGGAGCGAGAAGATCTACAGTACTTGCCGCTTACAACACCGAGCGTGGGAGTGATCGAGCGTCGGAACCCCCTCTACGTTGTGCATGGGCCTCCTTTTATAGGTCAAGGGGTCACCGACAGATGGCAACGTAAGTGAGGGTAGAATTGTAAAAATGGTGGTAGTTGGAACAGTGTATGTACAGTGTTTGTACAGTGGTCTATACCTAACCCTGACGGCAGGGGACAAGGGCATTGAATGCCCGTCGCCGTCGCCCCCGAACAGTGCAAAAAGTGTCCGTTAGGGCGTCTCCGTTCGCCACGAGGGTGGACTTGTCATCGCGGCTTGCCACGGTGTACCCCAGGCTGCACAGCATTCCGCCACGTGCCCCCTGGTAGGGCCCCAAGGCGACGCGTGGCCAGATGAGCTGGAGCGCGGGCACACAATGGAAGCTTGCCGCGGCAAGCACCTTGCCGCGGTTGCTACCTTGCCGCGCCCGGAAGCTTATCGCTCTCTGGGCCTTGCCGGGGCGCGCGATGCGCCACGGCGAGTCTCCTGAAATGCCATGTTTTGGCCTTCCTGGCAAGCTCCTCTTGCCAGGGTCTTGTGCTAAAGGTACGGTTTTGAGCCTGGAGCAGCCTTCCCGGCAAGCTCCTCTTGCCGGGGCCTTGTTTCTTTAAGTTGAATACTTTGTTCTTGAATGGCTCTAAAGGATCTAGAGCCGGCCTTGGCGGGCGCGTGGCGAGCCTGACCATGGGACGCTGCTACTGCCCGTGCACAAGTCGGGATACTAAGGTACCCCTACTTTAGTACACCGACACCATGTTGCCCCTGCTGTCACTGGGAAAGGACACCGTAAGATTGAACCCAAAGCTAAGCACTTCTCCTATTGCAAGAAAGATCAATCTAGTAGGCCAAACTAAACCAATAATTCGAAGAGACTTGCAAAGATATCAAATCATGCATATAAGAATTCAGAGAAGAACCAAATATTATTCATAGATAAACTTGATCATAAATCCACAATTCATCAGATCTCGGCAAACACACCGCAAAAGAATATTACATCTAATAGTTCTCCAAGAACATCGAGGAGAACTTTGTATTATGAGTCAAAGAGAGAGAAGAAGCCATTTAGCTAATAGCTATGGACCCGAAGGTCTGTGGTAAACTACTCACACATCATCGAAGAGGCTATTGTGTTGATGTAGAAGCCCTCCATGATCGATTCCTCCTCCGGCGGAGCACCGGAAAAGGCCCCAAGATGGGATCTCACGGGTACAGAAGGTTGCGCCGGTGGAAAAGTGGTTTCATGGCTCTGTCTGATGTTTCTAGGGTATAAGAGTATATATAGGCGAAAGAAGTACGTCGGTGGAGCTACGAGGGGCCCACGAGGGTGGGAGTCGCGCCTACCCCCTGGGCGCGCCATCTTCCCTCGTGGTGTTCCAGACTTCAACTCCAAGTCTTCTGGTTTGATTTCGGTCCAAGAAAGATCCTCCCGAAGGTTTCGTTCCGTTTGGACTCCGTTTGGTATTCATTTTCTGCAAAACACTGAAATAGGCAAAAAAAAAGGAATTGGCACTAGGCCTTCGGTTAATAGGTTAGTCCCAAAAATAATGTACAAGAGCATATTAAAGCCCATTAAACATCCAAACCAGATAATATAATAGCATGGAACAATAAAAAATTATAGATACATTGGAGACGTATCAAGCACCCCCAAGCTTATTTCCTGCTCGTCCTCGAGTAGGTAAATGATAAAAACGGAATTGTTGATGTGGAATGATACCTAACATATTTATCAATGGAATTTTCTTCATTGTGGCATGAATGTTCAGATCCGAAAGATTCAAGACAAAATATTAATATTGACTTCAAAATAATAATACTTCAAGCATACTAACAAAGCAATTATGTCTTCTCAAAATAACATAGCCAAAGAAAGCTCATCCCTACAAAATCATATAGTTTGGTTATGCTCCATCTTCGGGACACAAAATATTCAAAACATGCACAACCCCGGTTTCAGCCAAGCAATTGTTTCATACTTTAGTATTCTCTAACCTTTTCAACTTTCGCGCAATATATGAGCATGACCCATGGACATAGCGTATAGGTGGAATAGAACGGTCTCACATCAACTAGGCATATTAATGGGCTATGGAGATGCCCATCAATAGATATCAATGTGAGTGAGTAGGGATTGCCATGCAACAGATGCACTAGAGCTATAAATGTATGAAAGCTCAACAAAAGAAACTAAGTGGGTGTGCATCCAACTTGCTTGCTCATGAAGACCTAGGGCATTCGAGGAAGCCCATCGTTGGAATATACAAGCCAAGTTCTATAATAAAATATTCCCACTAGTAATATGAAAGTGACAACGTAGGAGACTCTCTATCATTAAAAGCATGGTGCTATTATGAAGCACAAGTGTGGAAAAAAGATAGTAACATTGTCCCTTCTCTATTTTTCTCTCTCTTTTTTATTTTCCCTTTTTTGGGGCTCTTTGGCCTTTTTTTTGGTGAGCTTCTTTGGCCTCTTTTTTTATTTGGGCTTCATTGGCCTCTTTTATTTTTCATAACCTCACATGGGACAATGTTCTAATAATGATGATCATCACACTTCTATTTACTTACAACTCGATACTAGAACAAATATATGACTCTATATGAATGCTTCCGGTGGTGTACCGAGATGTGCAATGAATCAAGAGTGAAATTTATGAAAAAATTATGAAAGGTGGCCTTGCCACAAATACGATGTCAACTACATGATCATGCAAGGCAATAAGACAATGAGGGAACGTGTCATAATAAACGGAACGGTGGAAAGTTGCATGGCAATATATCTTGGAATGGCTATGGAAATGCCATAATAGGTAGGTATGGTGGCTGTTTTGAGGAAGGTTTATGGTGGGTGTATGGTACCAGCGAAAGTTGCGCGGTACTAGAGAGACTAGCAACGATGGAAGGGTGAGAGTGCGTATAATCCATGGACTCAACATTAGTCATAAAGAACTCACATACTTATTGCAAAAATCTACAAGTCATCAAAAACCAAGAACTACAGGCATGCTCCTAGGGGAAGGGTTGGTAGGAGATAACCATCGCGCGATCCCGACCTCCACACAAAGGAAGCAATCAAAGAAACACCTCATGCTTCAAATTTTGTTACACAACAGTTACCATACGTGCATGCTATGAGACTTGCAAACCTCAACACAAGTATTTCTCAAATTCAAAACTACTCTACTAGCATGACTCTAATATCACCATCCTCATATCTCAAAACAATCATCTAACATCAAGCTTCTCATAGTATTCAAAGCACTTTATATGAAAGTTTTTTATTATACCCATCTTGGATGCCCATCATATTAGGACTAATGTTATAGCCAAAGCGAATTACCATGCTGTTCTAAAAGACTCTAATAATAATATTAGTGAAGCATGAGGAATCAATAATTTCTACAAAATAAAACCACCATCGTGCTCTAAAAAGATATAAGTGAAGCACTAGAGCAAAATTTTCTAGCTCAAAAGATATAAGTGAAGCATATAGAGTATTCTAATAAATTCTAATTCATGTGTGTCTATCCCAAAAGGTGTGTACAAAAAGTATGATTGTGGTAAAATAAAAAGCAAAGAGTCAAATCATACAAGACGCTCCAAGCAAAACAAATATCATGTGGTGAATAAAAATATAGCATCAAGTAAAGTTACAGCTAGACGAAGACGAAAGAGGGGATGACTTCCCTGGGCATCCCCAAGCCTTGGCTTTTGGTTGTCCTTGAATTTAACCTTGGGGGTGCCTTGGGCATCCCCAAGCTTAGGCTCTTGCAACTCTTTATTCCATAGTCCATCAAATCCTTACCCAAAAATTCGAAAACTTCACAACACAAAACTTAATAGAAAATCTCGTGAGATCCGTTAGTATAGGAAAATAAACCACCACTTTAAGGTACTATATTGAACTCATTCTTTATTTATATTGGTGCTAAACCTACTGTATTCCAACTTCTCTATGGTTCATACCCCCCCGATACTACTCATAGATTCATCAAAATAAGCAAACAACACACGAAAAACAAAATCTGTCAAAAACAGAATAGTCTGTAACAATCTGTAACTTTTGAATACTTATGTAACTATAAAAATTCTGAAATAAATTGGTGGACGTGCGGAATTTGTCTATTAATCATCTGCAAAAAGAATCAACCTAAAAGCACTCTCCAGTAAAAAAAATGGCATCTAATCTCGTGAGCGCAAAAAATTCTGTTTTATACAGCAAAATCGCAAAGATTCCACCCAAGTCTTCCCAAAGGTTGTACTTGGCACAAACACTAATTAAAACATAAAACCACATCTAAACAGAAGCTATATGAATTATTTATTACTAAACAGGAACAAAAAGCAAAGAATAAAAATAAAATTGGGTTGCCTCCCAACAAGCGCTCTCGTTTAACGCCCATAGCAAGGCATAAAAACAAGAATAGATCTAGGTATTATAATGATAGGGAAAATCACGAAAAATCATCTCATACTCCCTACGTTCAGCATCAAGTTTTCTTTATGGTAGGCGAAAGTAATCAAAAGGGCTAACTTTAATGGGACAAAAGTCCCCAAGATCAAGCTCAGGAGGTATTGGTTTCTCCTTTGAACCCTCATATTGCACAACCAATTCATCGTTATAAGAATTCTTTTGGCAAAAAAGTCACGAGCCTTTGTTCAAGAGAAAAACCTAACCCATTGTTCTGAATAGCAAATCATTAAGCTCAGAAATCCTATCAACTAGAACATCGGTAGGAACCTTTTTTCTAAGGTTTTAATTATAAGCAACATGATCTAAAGATTGTAAATGCATTATGTCTTCTTGATTAAAAAGGACAGCTTCTAGGGGAGGATGGCCTACATCCACCCTATAATGCGCAGAAATTTCATTGGCCTCTTTTATTATAAATCTGAACTCATATGCTAAAAAAATGGTAGCTGCTCGCTTAACAGAAGAATACTCAATATTGGAAAATTCTAGAAAAATCCTTTGTATGCAAGGATGCATGTGGATAAATTGTCTTTCAAGTTCAACTACGAGAAAAGATATAGCATCCGCAAGACTACTAGTTCTATGAAGAATAGACCCACCCGTAGTGGGCAAAGCACCGGCACAAGTAAAGAAATCTTGGATAACTCCTTTTCCTATAATATTACAACTACCAATCCGGAACTTTTTAGTGTGTAAAATAGTAGGTTCTTCATGAGGATTATCAAAAGCATCAAAGTTTCCCCCATCGTTACAACTATCTTTTTGAATGATAACCTCCCCAATTTCAGACATGATGGCAACAAACCGCACTAAGGATGAACACACAAGAGGCAAGCGGAAAGAGGCGAACGAAAGAGAGGTGAGAAAAAAGGCAAATGTTTATGAAAATCGTTTTAGAAGTGGGGGAGAGGAAAACGAGAGGCGAATGGCAAATGATGTAATGCGAGGGAGAAGAGTTTGTGATGGGTACTTGGTATGTCTTGACATGAGTGTAGATCTCCCTGGCAATGGCACCAAAAATCCTTCTTGCTACCTCTTGAGCATGCGTTGGTTTTCCCTTGAAAAGGAAAGGGTGATGCAGCAAAGTAGCGTAAGTATTTCCCTCAGTTTTTGAGAACCAAGGTAACAATCTAGTGGGAGATAACACGCGATTCACTTAGTATTTGCACAAACAATCAAGAACCTTGCAACCAACGCGATAAAGGGGTTGTCAATCCCTTCACGACCACTCGCAAAAGTGAGATATGATAAAGATAATAAGATAAATATTTTTGGTATTTTTGTTGTATAGATTGGAAACTAAAGATTGTAAAATAAAATAAATAGGAAACTACACTTGTAGATCGGAAACTTATATGATAGAAAATAGACCCGGGGGCGATAGATTTCACTAGTGGCTTTTCTCAAGATGGCATAAATTACGGTGGGTGAACAAATTATTGCCGAGCAATTGATAGAAAAGCGCATAGTTATGAGAATATCTGGGCAATGATCATGAATATAGGCATCGTGTTCGTGTCAAGTGGACCGAAATGATTCTGCATCTACTACTATTACTCCCCACATCGACCGCTATCCAGCATGCATCTAGAGTATTAAGTTCATTAGAACAGAGTAACGCATTAAGCAAGATGACATGATGTAGTGGGATAAGCTCAAGCAATATGATATAAACCCCATATTTTTATCCTCAATGGAAACAATACAATACGTACCTTTCTGCCCCTGTTGTCACTGGGAAAGGACACCACAAGATTGAACCCGAAGCTAAGCACTTCTCCCATTGCAAGAAAGATCAATCTAGTAGGCCAAACTAAACCGATAATTCGAAGAGACTTGCAAAGATATCAAATCATGCATATAAGAATTCAGAGAAGAACCAAATACTATTCATAGATAAACTTGATCATAAATCCACAATTCATCGGATCTCGGCAAACACACCGCAAAAGAATATTACATCCAATAGATCTCCAAGAACATCGAGGAGAAATTTGTATTGAGAGTGAAGGAGAGAGAAGAAGCCATCTAGTTAATAACTATGGATCCGAAGGTCTGTGGTAAACTACTCACACATCATCGGAGAGGCTATGGTGTTGATGTAAAAGCCCTCTGTGATCGATTCCTCCTACGGCGGAGCGCCGGAAAAGGCCCCAAGATGGGATCTCACGGGTACAGAAGGTTGTGGCGATGGAAAAATGGTTTTATGGCTCTCCCTGATGTTTCTAGGGTATAAGAGTATATATAGGTGAAAGAAGTACGTCGGTGGAGCTACAAGGGGCCCACGAGGGTGGGGGCACGCCTACCCCCCTGGGCGTGCCCTCTAGTGTGGGGACCCCGACTTAGAAGTCGAGATCACCGAATGCACGTGTACAGTGATCCCAGAGATCAATGCTCACTGAACACACAGAAGCTAAAATAACAAGAGTCTTACATCCATACAAATAGTCTTACACGAATTAAGGCCATTATGGCCAAGTCTTACATAGATAGAGCCTCACGGGCTGAATAGGAAATAACTCAAATATCGGAAGTCTTCGATAAACGGGTAGAACCCATGCCATCTGCCTTAACCCTATAGGCATTCTGACTGGGATAGCGTCCTAGTTCGCATGTTCGTCTCCAAAGAATTCTTCCTCATAATCCTGTTCTTCCATGCCTGGCCAATTAAATAACCAGTGGCAAGCCAATGAGTACTTTGAATGTACTCGCAAGCAACCCATGATGTGGTTCAAGTAACAGTGCAATTGAATAACAATGATCAATCTAGCAAGGCTAGAACAAATATTCTACCATCAAGTTTATGCATCAATAACCTCGCGTAACCTCGAAGACAGGTTACCGACATCAACATGAATATGATTCATCTCATCGAGTCAAGTCACCACCTTGACTCACATACACACGCATGGTTTCACAAACATTGGACGTAGCCCAAGAGCGGTTACCCAACTGTCCATGACCGTGGACACGGCTATTCGAATAGTTTGACACTCCACAGAGGTTGTACACTTTACCCACAAGATCCGGGGAACTTCCGTGTCATCCACGACCCGCGGTACCTCAAGTACCCGGGGTAAGCACCCGGTCATTACCTTTCCTTAGACGACACTAACATAGAGTCCACTCGTTGGCACACGGCCCTCGGGTACAAACAATAGATCACGGGACTTGCCCTAATTTCAATGTCACGCGTACCCGAAGGGACCAACGGTGTGTCCGGTGCCCTGTAAAAATAGTCATGGTCGTCTATCCAAGCACGACCCCGTCCCGGGAAAGACCTGAAGTCTCCCCGTCACTAGCAATGCGGGCACCATGCTAGTATCGACCTAAGTAATCAATAAAGCCCCGTCCCATAAGGGGTAGTGTGGTTGCACATGTATGGTTGGAATAATGGTCGCAACTTCAACCAATCCGTTTGAAAAACACACACACTTGCCTTGGCACACCACTTCGTCATCAAGTGGTCACCCAACTCATCATCATCATCTCCCTCGGGCATAAATGGCACCCGACGGGGTTTTATGCAAAGACTTCAACCATGAAGGTTCAAGTCACTTATGCATCACTAACCATAACCACTAACCATATGCATGTCATCTAGCACATAGCAAGATCAAGATCATGTCATGCATCATATAAGCATCATGACCACCTATTGCATGTCATCTAGCATATAGCAAGATCAACAATAAAGCATGCATCATGTGGTGGTTCATCTAGGTTACCATCGTAACCCTAATCATCAAGCATCGGAAACAAACGGGTTCCGAAGAACAAGTGTATCATGGTCAAAGGGCTGCTTGCCTGGATTGGCTTGGTCTTCAAAGTCTTCAAATCCTTCTCCTTCTTCTTCCACAGCAACTTCGTCAAATACGGGATCTATACGTCGCATAATAACCACGGAAAAATAAGAATACAAACAAAACAGAAAAATCCAAGTGCTCAGAAAAATGTCAACTCATTTTTGTAAAATACTAGAGGGATTTCTAAGATGGGGAAAAATCTTAGTTGGAGTTTTGGAGTTACAGAATGGAATATATTGATTTTAGAACAGGAGTATTACTGCCCAAATTTGAATTTAAATTTGAACAGTACAGAAAAGTTTCATGGAATTGAATGAAAGTAGTACCATTAAATAGGTTGGAATATTGCAAGATTTTAGGAGTTGGAAATATTTAATTTGGATCAATATTCTTTTCTGTAGAAATGTTTAAAACATTTACAGAAAAGAAAAAGAAAAAGGGATCCTGTGCACTGGGCCAGAGGAGGCTACAGTGCATGGCCCAGATGGATCGGCCCGGCCGCACGGGAGCCTGCGCGCGCACGTCAGGTTTTCAAACCTGACGGGCGGGGCCCGTGGGTCAGCGGCACAGAGGAGGGGGAGAGAGGTGGGGGGATGACAGGCGGGGCCCGCCTGTCATCTCTAACCCCACGGCCACGGCGACGGCGAGCTCACCAGCGAGGATTCCGGCCACGGCGACGGCAACGGAGGCCAGGGATGAGTTCAGCGTCGTGTTGCGGTTGCTGTGGTGGTGGTGCGGCACGGCGGGGAGCTCCGGTTCACCGGCGGCGAGGTGGGACGGCGGAAGCTCGTCGGAGGGTGGTTGCTACGGCTGTTTCCGACTGCGAACGAAGGGGGAAACAGGGGGAAAAGAGTCAGGGTGGCTCGGCGGTTCCGAAACGGGTGGAAGGAGAGGCAGGGGAGGCCCGTACCTCGAGATCGCCGGCGGCCCGACGCGGCGGCGCTCCGGTCGATCCCGAGCACTGGGACCTTCTGGGGACGAGCTGGTGATGCAGGAGTGATGCTGGGGAGGAGGAGAAGCTGCTGGTGCTGTTGGAATGGCTCGGGAGGGCCTTATATAGCCGCGCCCGTGGTCCACCGTGGACCCGTGCGCCGGCGAGGTTGCAGGCGAGGCTGGGAGAGGTTCTGGAGCCTGGGAACACGCCGGGGAGGTCCGTGGACTAGCTCCACGTCTAGCTAAGGGGATAAGAGGAGCGGGGGAGCGTCAGAGGAGGGCGCGCGTGTGAGGCAGAAGAATGGCCGAAGCGGGCGGCCGGTGCGCGTGCGATGACGTTCACTGGAGGGCGCAGGAGGAGGGGGGACAGCGCCGGGGAGGTCGCGGACGTCGAGGCGCCTCGACTGGCGCGAGGGGGAGGCCCAAGGCTGTCAGGGGAGGCTGATTGGTCCGAGCTACAGTGCTGGTCTGCACTGTTACACGCTCCAGAGCGCGCGTATGGCTGGCACCGCCGCGCTCTCGCCGTTCTGGTCAAACCCAACATGTCCAGTAGTGTCTAGCACGTTGTGGGAGGAGTAAAGAAAGGGCCTGAGGCCTTGGATGCCCTGGAGATGCAGAGAGAGAGGGAGGGGGCTGGTAAAATGGTGGAAACCTGCTGTACAGCAAGGTAAAACAGGGGTTTCACCCTTCAATCATGGAGCTGAGGTGCTGGGGGAGTTACTGGAGGTAGCTGGTAACTCAATGAGCCTGTGGTAAGAAGTTGAGGCCATGGAGAAAAGTGAAAGTGGTCAAGTTGGAGGTTTTAGAAATTCTGCAAAAGGTGTTTGATCAGTGTTTGGTCAAGTAAATGAATTCCACTTGACATGGCACTTGACAGGGTTGAAAGACATGAGAAAATAGGGTGCTTCACCAAATTTGGGCCCATTTGGAGAAACTGGCCAATGTAACTTTGGTGAACCCTAGAAATCAACAGAATCAGTTTCATCTTGATTGAGTCAAGCTAATCATCTCCCCTTGATGCACCACTTGGTGTAGCATCATCATTTGGGGTATTGATCATGCCCACAAAGTTTGAAGCTCCAGATAAAAAGTTGGTAAAGTAAAGTTGTTCAAATTTGCATTTGAACAGAAAGGGTTTTGAGGTGATCAGATCAAGTTGCTCTATTCCAAATCTGGTGCCATTTGGTCTAGATGCCTTATTAGGTCATTCTAGCATGTGCACCAAGTTTGAGAGCATTTGGATAAGTTTGGCAATGTAAAGTTGCTCAAACTTCAAATATGGACAGAATGGTTATGTAGGGGTTTGAGGATGTTTTCTTGCTTCCCAAGGCATGGGATTTGTCAAGATCATCAAATATGTCATATATGACATGATAGATTTTCCCTGGAATTTTTGGAGAAAGTTTCCTTTGTAAATATTTCAAAAGCTTGAAATATCCAGAAATGGTTTTAGAGGGTTTAGCCCATTATTTTGAACATGACCAAGTGTTGAAACTCTTATATATGGACAATATATGTCCTATGAGTCCCTCTGAATTTTGGCAAATATTTTTGAAATAATTAAATAATTTTTCCCTATTAAAGACCATTTCTGGTCTTAAGAAAAAGCTTTTAAATAAAATAGGAAAATAACTTTTAAAATTATACCTTTGTGGTTTCTGGGAGTCCTATGACTACTAGGTCTCAAATAAACCTTTTAAAATAATTTTCTCACCCTAAATCAAGTACTTGCAGTGCAAATCTCAATTCAGGGATTTTTGGAAAACTAATTTTATAAAATACTTTTTGGCCAAATTAATTTTTTTAGAAAATACTATATTGTCTTATAACACTTGGCATGATCATTGGGCAGAAGTTTTGGGTGTGGAGATGAAATCTACAAGAGGTCATAGTTGACTTTAATGAGCACATGAAAAAGCAAATGAAGAAAACTCAATTCCAAATAAAAGCCAAATGATGCTGAAAATTTTTGCTAGTCCAAATTTTCATGCTTCAAAGTTACAAACAACATGTTACAAAATGCAGGGTGTGACAGACCTACCCCCTTTACAAGAATCTCGTCCCCGAGATTCCTAAACTAGGGCTTAAAAGAGGTCGGGAAACTCGGTTCTAAGATAGTCTTCTCGTTCCCAGGTTGCTTCTGCTTCAGTGTGGTTGCTCCACTGGACCTTGAAGTACTTGATGGTATGGCTTCACGTACGTCGTTCTGCTTCGTCTAGAATGCGAATAGGCTTCTCGCGGTAGGTCAAATCAGGCTGCAGATCAATGGCTTGGTGATCCACATCCTTGTAGAGACTGGGCTTGTCTGGAACCTGGAGACATTTCCGGAGTTGTGACACATGGAATACATTGTGCACATCGGATAGCTCAGGTGGTAGTTCCAACTGATAAGCCACTTCTCCTCGTCGGTCGATGATCTTGAAAGGGCCAATGAACCTTGGCGCGAGCTTCCCCTTGACGTGGAAACGCTTGGTTCCCTTCAGAGGAGTTACCCGCAGGTACACATGATCTCCGACACGGAAACTCATGTCTCGGCGTCGAGTGTCAGCATAACTCTTCTGCCTTGACTTGGCTGCCTTTAATCGCTGTCTGACTAGTTGGACTTGCTCTTCTGCTGCGCGGAGAATATCTGGTCCAAAGACTAGTCCTTCTCCAGTCTCTGACCAATTGAGGGGTGTGCGGCATCTGCGTCCGTACAACACCTCAAATGGTGCCATCTGAAGGCTTGACTGGTAACTGTTGTTATAGGAGAACTCGGCAAAAGGGAAACAGTCTTCCCACTTGGCTCCATACGCCAGGACACAGGCTCGGAGCATGTCTTCGAGAATCCGATTGACTCGCTCAGTTTGACCTCCGGTCTGTGGGTGGAAAGCTGTGCTGAAAGACAATTTGGTTCCCAAGGCTTCTTGGAATCTCTTCCAGAACCTAGAAGTGAACTGGGTGCCTCGATCTGACACAATCTCCTTGGGAACACCGTGAAGACTTACGATTCGGTTGATATAGAGAGTTGCCAGCTGGTTGCCTGAGTAGGTAGTCTTGACAGGAATGAAATGAGCCACCTTGGTCAAATGATCGACTATGACCCAGATAGAGTCATGTCCTCTATTCGACCTTGGTAATCCAGTGATGAAGTCCATTCCGACTTTATCCCACTTCCACTTAGGAACCTTGAGTGGTTGAAGCAATCCAGCAGGTCGCTGATACTCAGCCTTGACCCTTTGGCACACATCATACTTTGCAACATAGGTTGCAATCTCTCTCTTCATACCGTGCCACCAGAATCGTGCCTTCAAATCTTGGTACATCTTGGTTCCTCCGGGGTGGATGGAATACGGAGTGTCGTGGGCTTCTTGCAGAATCAGCGTCTTCAGCTCGGTGTTGTTTGGTACGCAGAGGCGACCTTTGTACCAAACAATCCCGTACTCGTCTTCGGAGAATCCTGGGGCCTTGCCCAGCTTCATCTTCCTCTTGATACCTTCAATGCTTGCGTGTCCATCTTGAGCCTTCTTGACGTCGTCCAGCAGGGTCGGTCTGACTTCCAAATGATCCAGAAATCCGGGGGTGACCAATTCCAAACTGAATTGTTCGATCTCCTTAAACAAGGTTGGCTGCCTTTCTTGAATAATGACATTCAAAGAGCAAGCCTTCCTGCTTAAGGCATCGGCCATCACGTTAGCCTTCCCCGGGTGATACTGAACACTGAGGTCATAATCTTTGATGAGTTCCAACCATATCCGCTGCCTCATGTTCAATTCCTTTTGGGTGAAAATATACTTCAGACTTTTATGGTCTGTGTAAATCTCACACCGTTTCCCTAGGAGGTAATGCCGCCATGTCTTCAAGGCATGAACTACAGCCGCTAGCTCAAGATCGTGAGTAGCGTAGTTCTCCGCATGGGGTCGTAGCTGCCTGGAGAGGTATGCTATGACGCGGCCTTCTTGCATCAGAACGCTTCCCAATCTGGTTCGAGAGGCATCACAATATATCACGAACTCCTTGTGAATATCAGGTGTTGCCAGAACTGGGGCAGTGGTCAATCTCTTCTTGAGCTCTTGGAAGCTCTCTTCGCATTTTGGCGTCCACTCGAACTTCTTGTCCTTTTTGAGGAGCTGAGTCATTGGTCGTGCAATGCTAGAGAATCCTTCCACGAACTTGCGGTAATAGCCCGCTAATCCGAGGAAGCTTCTAACTTCCTTGACGGTCGTTGGAGATTGCCATTGGGTCACAGCTTCGATTTTTGCAGGATCAACAGATAATGCTTCCTCGGTCAAGACATGACCTAAGAATCCAACTTTATGCAGCCAGAACTCACACTTGTTGAATTTGGCATACAGTTGGTGCTCACGAAGCTTGTCTAGGACCATCCTCAGGTGCTGCTCATGCTCTTCTTCCGACTTCGAGAACACAAGAATGTCATCAATGAAGACAACAACAAACTTGTCCAAATGTTCCATGAAGACTTTATTCATGAGATACATGAAGTAAGCTGGGGCATTGGTTAACCCAAAAGACATGACCGTGCACTCGTACAGGCCATATCTGGTTACGAATGCCGTCTTCGGAATATCTTGGGGTCTGATCTTCAGCTGGTAATACCCAGATCTGAGGTCGATCTTGGAGAATACCTTGGCTCCGCTGAGCTGATCAAACAGATCTTCGATCTTGGGAAGTGGATACTTGTTCTTGATTGTAACTTCATTGAGGGAACGATAGTCAATGCATAAGCGGATGGTACCGTCCCTCTTTGCCACAAACAGAACAGGAGATCCCCAAGGGGAGGCACTCGGGCGAATAAATCCCTTCCTTAACTGCTCTTCTAGCTGCTTCTTCAACTCGGCTAATTCTTCCGTCCCCATTCTATAAGGCTTCTTATAGATGGGTCCTGCTCTGGGCACGAGCTCAATGATGAACTCAATGTCACGGTCAGGGGGCATTCCCGGTAGTTCATCCGGAAAGACATCAGGATACTCACATACCACCGGTACTTGATCTAGCCCAACTTCAGACAGACAGTTGACTTTAGCGGCTTGAGCGGAAGAGGAGTTGGGGGCAAACTTGACTTCGACTCCCTGGTCATTGGTCACAGTGACTGTCCGATTGGCACAGTCTAACAAGCCTTGGTGCTTGCTGAGCCAATTCATGCCTAGGATCACATCCAAGCCTTGCGATCTCAGGACGATAAGGTCTGCTAGGAAGTCTACACCGTTAATGGAAATACTGACTCCTTTACAGCCTATCTTGGCTCTCATCTCGGCTCCGGGGGTTTGTACCACCATAGGGTTATTCAGGGGTGTAGGGGTCATGCCACTTTTTAATGCAAATCTTTGAGTGACAAATGAATGCATTGCTCCAGAATCAAACAAGACAGTTGCAGGTGCTGAGTTGACAAGGAACGTACCCAGCACGACGTCCGGGTCTTCCTGGGCTTCTTCAGCAGTGACGTGATTCACACGCCCCTTCCCATAGTTCGGTGGATTGCGAGGAGCTGGGTTCCCTGGTTCTGTGCATTGGGGCGCGGGGCATCAGGCTTCTTGTTGGGGCACACCCTTGAGATGTGTCCGGGCTGACCACATCCAAAGCAAGTGACTTGGTTTGGAGTGTTGATCTTGTTGCCACCACTGGTATTGGGGTTGAAAGCTGGCCTGGGGTTGGCATACTGCTGAGGCTGAGGATTGGCACGAGGTGCAGGAGCTCTTGGCTGCTGATAGGTTGGCTTGGCCGGGGCTGACTGCCACGGACGAGGCTTTTGGTTGCTGGAACTTCCCTTACTGACCAACTTGCGCTTGCGAGTGTCTTCCAAAGCACGCCGCTTGTCTTCAAGCATAAGTGCCTTGTTCACCAGGTCAGGGAAAGATGGGCAGTCGCACACGACAAGCGAGTATTGCAGAGTCTGATTAAGGCCTTCCATGAAGCGCTCCCTTTTGGCAGCATCAGTGCTGACATCCTCAGGGGCATACCTTGACAGAACACTGAACTTCTGCATGTACTCCTTGACAGTGCCACTTCCTTGCTTCAGGGCTCGGAACTCACGCTTTTTGATAGCCATGATTCCGGAAGGAATGTGGGCCTTGCGGAATTCTGCCTTGAAGTTCACCCAAGTGATGTCTTGTTCCGCATGCATGACCTTGAATCCATCCCACCAAGCTCTAGCAGTTCCCCCGAGGCAGTGGGCTGCATAAGCCAGCTTCTCGCGATCTTCGGTGCATCCGACTAGTTCCAGGATTTCCTTAATGGAACGGACCCAGTCATCTGCAACCAGGGGTTCAGCAGTCTCGATGAAGGTTGGCGGTGCATGCTTCTTGAACTCTGCCAACGTGGAACGTCCATTGCCATTCCCCGCCGGCTGGCGGTTGTTGGTGACAGCTTGAGCAATTAGCTGAAGAGCTGCAGTGTTGGCTTGGCGTTCCTCTCGGAAAGCTTGGAGAAGCTGAGCCATTTCCATGCTTGGAGGAGGTGGTGGTGGAGCTTGGTCGTTGGTTTGGTCGTGGCCTGCCTCTGGCTGAGAGGATGCTCCGGCTTCGGGCTGCTGGGTAGAGGTACCAGTACGAGTTACAACAGGCATCATGTTGGAGCGGTAAAAGGTCTCATGACTCGGAAGAGGGAAAGCAAGATAGATGGGTGCCTAGTAAGGGGGTGGGTGTGACACTAAATCAAATCATGCAAGGGCCGAGAGGCCAAAACACATTCATTAAAATCCAAATGGGTGATGTAGTCGTTTACTTATTCCCGAAGGAAGAATACGACATACACCCAAACACAACAAAAGCAAACACTAGATGGCTTCATATGAACCATACAAGGACTCGACTGCGCATAGGGGTTACACGACCTATCCTACCGCAGGGGTTACAACTGGCATATCCGAGTAGCGATTAATGTCTAAGCGGCGGAATGCTCGGTCGCGTATTTCAGCTCTTCTGGGTCTTCCTCCTTGTCTTCATCTGTCTGGGCTCCCTTGTCGCTGGAGGGAGTGGGGGAGTGGAGGAGTTGGATACGACGGTGCTTCGACGGTAGTGCAGGGAAAAGCTTGCGGTATTCCCTTGCTGTCATCCGGCGTCGCCGAGGTGGTTCTTCACCCTTGGAAGATACATCCTCGGAGGGCCTTCCGCCTCGATATGCGATAGCGGATTGTCCAGAAGGTGCTCCTTCCTTCTTGATCCTGTTTGCCTTCTCTTGAGCTCGACGAAGAAGTGCCTTGGTCTTGTAAAGTTCTTCTCGAAGCTTCATTGATTCCGAGGCCAAGTCTTGTGCCAAGCTGTCGGCACATAGACTGAAGTAGGTCTGGAACTGAAGCGAGAGTCCTTCCTTCAGTGGAGGGGCTAGTGCGCTGCTTTCTTCGTCACCTTCCTTCCGGTAAGGTAAGAAGCGAGTTGCCATCTTGGCTGCCATCTCCGGAAGAAGCTCGCGGAGACGGGTTAGTGCCTTGAGTGCAGCAGCCTCGACAGCGAGTGGTAGAGTTGCCATCTGGGGTCCCTCGAAGAACCAACCTGTGGGAGGATCGTTTGCCTTCACGATCACTTCCACATGGTACTCCACCTCAGTATCGCTCACCCAATGCTCAAGGTAGGTGAGGATGGGTGCTCGGTGGAACTGACAATCCTGGAGGCTATCCTCGAGAAGTAAGGGAAACCTAGTGGTCAGGTGCTCTTCGGGTACAGCGGCCATCTACAAAGGTGGAATAGGAGGGGTTAATAAGCTGATGAAATCTCAGGTTTAGAAAAGAAGAGAGGTTCAGAAGGTTTTGAAAAGGGGTCTCAACTAACTAACGCCCATGCTAACTAAGGCTTCCTACAGTCAGGATGGCTCTGATACCAGCTCTGTGGGGACCCCGACTTAGAAGTCGAGATCACCGAATGCATGTGTACAGTGATCCCAGAGAGCAATGCTCACTGAACACACAGAAGCTGAAATAACAAGAGTCTTACATCCATACAAATAGTCTTACAAGAATTAAGGCCATTATGGCCAAGTCTTACATAGATAGAGCCTCACGGGCTGAATAGGAAATAACTCAAATAGCGGAAGTCTTCGATAAACGGGTAGAACCCATGCCATATGCCTTAACCCTACAGGCATTCTGACTGGGATAGCGTCCTAGTTCGCATGTTCGTCTCCAAAGAATTCTTCCTCATAATCCTGTTCTTCCATGCCTGGCCAATTAAATAACCAGTGGCAAGCCAATGAGTACTTTGAATGTACTCGCAAGCAACCCATGATGTGGTTCAAGTAACAGTGCAATTGAATAACAATGATCAATCTAGCAAGGCTAGAACAAATATTCTACCATCAAGTTTATGCATCAATAACCTCGTGTATCCTCGAAGACAGGTTACCGACATCAACATGAATATGATTCATCTCATCGAGTCAAGTCACCACCTTGACTCACATACACACGCATGGTTTCACAAACATTCGAATAGTTTGACACTCTGCTGAGGTTGTACACTTTACCCACAAGATCCGGGGAACTTCCGTGTCATCCACGACCCGCGGTACCTCAAGTACCCGGGGTAAGCACCCAGTCATTACCTTTGCTTAGACGACACTAACATAGAGTCCACTCGTTGGCACACGGCCCTCGGGTACAAACAAT
Organism: Secale cereale; assembly: GCA_902687465.1. Lineage (NCBI taxonomy): Eukaryota > Viridiplantae > Streptophyta > Magnoliopsida > Poales > Poaceae > Secale > Secale cereale. The sequence continues at coordinate 314,572,172 of LR738714.1, forward strand.
AGATCACGGGACTTGCCCTAATTTCAATGTCACGCGTACCCGAAGGGACCAACGGTGTGTCCGGTGCCCTGTAAAAATAGTCATGGCCGTCTATCCAAGCACGACCCCGTCCCGGGAAAGACCTCAAGTCTCCCCGTCACTAGTAATGTGGGCACCATGCTAGTATCGACCTAAGTAATCAATAAAGCCCCGTCCCATAAGGGGTAGTGTGGTTGCACATGTATGGTTGGAATAACGGTCGCAACTTCAACCAATCCGTTTGAAAAACACACACACTTGCCTTGGCACACCACTTCGTCATCAAGTGGTCACCCAACTCATCATCATCATCTCCCTCGGGCATAAATGGCACCCGACGGGGTTTTATGCAAAGACTTCAACCATGAAGGTTCATGTCACTCATGCATCACTAATCATAACCACTAACCATATGCATGTCATCTAGCACATAGCAAGATCAAGATCATGTCATGCATCATATAAGCATCATGACCACCTATTGCATGTCATCTAGCATATAGCAAGATCAACAATAAAGCATGCATCATGTGGTGGTTCATCTAGGTTACCATCGTAACCCTAATCATCATGCATCGGAAACAAACGGGTTCCGAAGAACAAGTGTATCATGGTCAAAGGGCTGCTTGCCTGGATTGGCTTGGTCTTCAAAGTCTTCAAATCCTTCTCCTTCTTCTTCCACAGCAACTTCGTCAAATACGGGATCTATACGTCGCATAATAACCACGGAAAAATAAGAATACAAACAAAACAGAAAAATCCAAGTGCTCAGAAAAATGTCAACTCATTTTTGTAAAATACTAGAGGGATTTCTAAGATGGGGAAAAATCTTAGTTGGAGTTTTGGAGTTACAGAATGGAATATATTGATTTTAGAACAAGAGTATTACTGCCCAAATTTGAATTTAAATTTGAACAGTACAGAAAAGTTTCATGGATTTGAATGAAAGTAGTACCATTAAATAGGCTGGAATATTGCAAGATTTTAGGAGTTGGAAATATTTAATTTGGATCAATATTCTTTTCTGTAGAAATGTTTAAAACATTTACAGAAAAGAAAAAGAAAAGGGGTCCTGTGCACTGGGCCAGAGGAGGCCACAGTGCACGGCCCAGATGGATCGGCCCGGCCGCACGGGAGCCTGCGCGCGCACGTCAGGTTTGCAAACCTGACGGGCGGGGCCCGTGGGTCAGCGGCACAGAGGAGGGGGAGAGAGGTGGGGGGATGACAGGCGGGGCCCGCCTGTCATCTCTAACCCCACGGCCACGGCCACGGCGAGCTCACCGGCGAGGATTCCGGCCACGGCGACGGCAACGGAGGCCAGGGATGAGTTCAACGTCGTGTTGTGGTTGCTGTGGTGGTGGTGCGGCACGGCGGGGAGGTCCGGTTCACCGGCGGCGAGGTGGGACGACGGAAGCTCGTCGGAGGGTGGTTGCTGCGGCCATTTCCGACTGCGAACGAAGGGGGAAACAGGGGGAAAAGATTCAGGGTGGCTCGGCGGTTCCGAAACGGGTGGAAGGAGAGGCAGGGGAGGCCCGTACCTCGAGATCGCCGGCGGCCCGACGCGGCGGCGCTCCGGTCGATCCCGAGCACTGGGACCTTCTGGGGATGAGCTGGTGATGCAGGAGTGATGCTGGGGAGGAGGAGAAGTTGCTGGTGCTGTTGGAATGGCTCGGGAGGGCCTTATATAGCCACGCCCGTGGTCCACCGTGGACCTGTGCGCCGGCGAGGTTGCAGGCGAGGCTGGGAGAGGTTCTGGAGCCTGGGAACACGCCGGGGAGGTCCGTGGACTAGCTCCACGTCCAGCTGTGGGGATAAGAGGAGCGGGGGAGCGTCAGAGGAGGGCGCGCGTGTGAGGCAGAAGAATGGCCGAAGCGGGCGGCCGGTGCGCGTGCGACGACGTTCACTGGAGGGCGCAGGAGGAGGGGGGACAGCGCCGGGGAGGTCGCGGACGTCGAGGCGCCTCGACTGGCGCGAGGGGGAGGCCCAAGGCTGTCGGGGGAGGCTGATTGGCCCGAGCTACAGTGCTGGTCTGCACTGTTACGCGCTCCAGAGCGCGCGTATGGCTGGCATCGCCGCGCTCTCGCCGTTCTGGTCAAACCCAACATGTCCAGTAGTGTCTAGCACGTTGTGGGAGGAGTAAAGAAAGGGCCTGAGGCCTTGGATGCCCTAGAGATGCAGAGAGAGAGGGAGGGGGCTGGTAAAATGGTGGAAACCTGCTGTACAGCAAGGTAAAACAGGGGTTTCACCCTTCAATCATGGAGCTGAGGTGCTGGGGGAGTTACTGGAGGTAGCTGGTAACTCAAGGAGCCTGTGGTAAGAAGTTGAGGCCATGGAGAAAAGTGAAAGTGGTCAAGTTGGAGGTTTTAGAAATTCTGCAGAAGGTGTTTGATCAGTGTTTGGTCAAGTAAATGAATTCCACTTGACATGGCACTTGACAGGGTTGAAAGACATGAGAAAATAGGGTGCTTCACCAAATTTGGGCCCATTTGGAGAAACTGGCCAGTGTAACTTTGGTGAACCCTAGAAATCAACAGAATCAGTTTCACCTTGATTGAGTCATGCTAATCATCTCCCCTTGATGCACCACTTGGTGTAGCATCATCATTTGGGGTATTGATCATGCCCACAAAGTTTGAAGCTCCAGATAAAAAGTTGGTAAAGTAAAGTTGTTCAAATTTGCATTTGAACAGAAAGGGTTTTGAGGTGATCAGATCAAGTTGCTCTATTCCAAATCTGGTGCCATTTGGTCTAGATGCCTTATTAGGTCATTCTAGCATGTGCACCAAGTTTGAGAGCATTTGGATAAGTTTGGCAATATAAAGTTGCTCAAACTTCAAATATGGACAGAATGGTTATGTAGGGGTTTGAGGATGTTTTCTTGCTTCCCAAGGCATGGGATTTGGCAAGATCATCAAATATGTCATATATGACATGACAGAATTTCCCTGGAATTTTTGGAGAAAGTTTCCTTTGTAAATATTTCAAAAGCTTGAAATATCCAGAAAGGGTTTTAGAGGGTTTAGCCCATTATTTTGAACATGACCAAGTGTTGAAACTCTTATATATGGACAATATATGTCCTATGAGTCCCTCTGAATTTTGGCAAATATTTTTGAAATAGTTAAATAATTTTTCCCTATTAAAGACCATTTCTGGTCTTAAGAAAAAGCTTTTAAATAAAATAGGAAAATAACTTTTAAAATTATACCTTTGTGGTTTTTGGGAGTCCTATGACTACTAGGTCTCAAATAAACCTTTTGAAATAATTTTCTCACCCTAAATCAAGTACTTGCAGTGCAAATCTCAATTCAGGGGTTTTTGGAAAACTAATTTTATAAAATACTTTTTGGCCAAATTAATTTTGTAAGAAAATACTATATTGTCTTATAACACTTGGCATGATCATTGGGCAGAAGTTTTGGGTGTGGAGATGAAATATACAAGAGGTCATAGTTGACTTTAATGAGCACATGAAAAAGCAAATGAAGAAAACTCAATTCCAAATAAAAGCCAAATGATGCTGAAAATTTTTGCTGGTCCAAATTTTCATGCTTCAAAGTTACAAACAACATGTTACAAAATGCAGGGTGTGACATCTAGCCTCGTGGCATTCCAGATTTCAACTTCAAGTCTCCTAGTTTGCTTTTGGTCTAGGAAATATCCTCCCAAAGATTTCGTTCCATTTGGACTCCGTTTGGTATTCCTTTTGTGCAAAACACTGAATAGGCAAAAAAAAGAGGAACTGGCACTGGGCTTTCAGTTAATAGGTTAGTCCCAAAAATAATATAAATGAGAATATTAAAGCCCATTAAACATCCAAAACAGATAATATAATACCAAGGAACAATAAAAAATAATAGATACGTTGGAGAAGTATCATCCACCCTCGGGGCTGAGGGTTTGTACCAATAGCTATGTGTTTAATCTCTCTCTCACATGCCATCTCGAGATGTCACGATATCAATATATCATGGGCTTTGTTAACGTAGAAGGATCGTATGATGTTTCTGCCCTCTCTACTCTTGTTGTGATGAATTGAATCTTTACCCTTTGAAGTTTTGTCATGTCCGATTGAATGTTCAGATTTGAGAACACATGATGTACATCTTGCGGTATGAATACTTGAGGTGACAATGGGGTATCATATTGATTCACTTGATGTATGTTATGGAACTCAACTTGCGGATTCCCGCGGTGACATTGGGGTAATATATGCATAGGAGTTGATGCATGTTTTTATTATCTTTTCTCCGATAGAAACTATGGGGTCTCCTTGTAGTTCTTTGTGTGGATTGAATAGCATGATCATGAAGTTGTTTGATGCATATCATAGAATCAACACATGGATATTTGTGGTGACATTGGAATATCTAGGTGACATTAGAGTTGGTTGATGTGTGTCATATGGTATTATTTTAGTATGAACTCTTGGTTAGATTGATCGGAAAGAATAGCTTTGTGTTATTTTAGTACGAACTCTAGGATAGATTGATCGGAAAGAATAGCTTTGAGGTGGTTTCGTACCCTACAAATAATTTCTATCTTTTGTTCTCCACTAATAGGAACTCGGGAGTGATTCTTTATTGCACTTTGAGGGATAATCACATGATCCAACTATGTTAGCATTGTTGAGAGATTGCACTAGCAAAAGTACGGACCCTAGGCCTCATTTTCAAGCATTACAATACCGTTTGTGCTCACTTTTGTTACGTGCTACCGTGCAGTTTTTTATTGTTACTATTAAAAAAATCAATATCTACTATCCATACTACACTTGTATCACCATCTCTTCGTCGAACTAGTGAACCTATACAATTTGCCATTGTATTGGGTGTGTTGGGGATACAACAGACTTTTTATTATTTGGTTGCAGGGTTGTTTGAGAGAGACCATCTTCATCCTACACCTCCCATGGATTGATAAACCTTAGGTCATCCACTTGTGGGAAATTTGCTACTGTCCTACAAAACTCTGCGCATGGAGGCCCAACACGAGTCTACAAGAACAAGTTGTGTAGTAGACATCACATGACTATGCCCTAGATTGCGTATATACTCAGGCAAGAGCTCCCAGAAGATGTAGTTGAGGCACGACAGATTGTCCACAGATCCAAAGCTTTCACGGTCATGGACGGGCAACTTTACAAGGAAAGTATCACTGGAGTAGCTCAGCGCTGTATCTCCCCAGAAGAAGGTCGATTGATCTTAGAGGAAATCCACTCGGCACTTGCAGTCATCACGCGTCTTCCCGGACCATTGTGGCTAAAGCGTTCCAAGCCAGTTTTTATTGGCCACCTGCCAATGAAGCTGCCTAAGAAATCGTCAAGCATTGCGACGGATGCCAGTTCTACGCCAACATGTCTCACAAGCCTGCGTCTGCCCTAAAGACAATTCCACTCGTCTAGCCCTTCGTTGTTTGGGGTCTGGACATCGTTGGACCCTTGCGCACTGGCAGAAGCGGATTCACTCACTTGCTTGTAGCAGTCGACAAGTTTACCAAGTGGATCGAAGCCAAGCTTATCAAGAAGCTAGACTCGCGCACATCCATCAGTTTAATGAGGCAGCTAATCTTCAGATTTGGGGTTCCGCATAGCATCATCACGGACAACGGCTCTAATTTTTTACTCGGAGGAATTAAGAGATTTCTGCGCCTCCCAGGGCACTCGGGTGGAATACGCGTCCGTCGCCCACCCGTAGTCGAATGGACAAGCAGAAATAGTGAATGTCCATATTCTCAGGGGACTGAAACCCCGCCTCATGCGTTACCTTGAGCATGCAGCTGGCGCCTGGGTCGTTGAACTACCGTTTGTTCTATGGGGTCTAAGGAAAACTCTGAACCGTTCCACGGAGTGCTCTCCTTTCTTCATGGTGTATGGAGCTGAAGCCGTTCTGCTAACTGTCCTCCTTCCTAACGCACCCCGAGTGGAACTTTACTCTGAAGCGGAGGCAGAACAGGCACGGCAGGACATAGTTGATCTCCTCGAAGAAGAGCATGAGATGGCTTTGATCTAGTCGATGATTTACTAGCAAGACGTCCGTCGATTCCACGCCAGATATGTCAGAAGCCGAACCTTTCAGGAAGGAGACCCAGTACTCCGAGTGGATCAGTAGCGTACTCACAAGCTAGCCCCGTGTGGGAAGTCCCCTTTGTCATCACCAAGGTGTTACACAACGGAGCTTACTACCTCTACAACCTGAAGAAGCGGATCGACGAATCACGCGCATGGAACGCTCATCTCCTTCTTTAATTTTTCACCTGACACTCGATCAATCGAGATGTAATAAAAGTACTCCTTTTTCGATTGTTATCAAGACTCGACTCCTACATTCTCATAATGGTTATTTACCGCATCAACATGCATTTGAATCCCTCCAGAGGGTGGCTCAGTGGCGGACTAGATTCGTCTAATTTTCAAAAACTACTCCGAGTGAGAGCGTCCCTCTCACTCGGAGGTTTAGCCGCGAACCAGATTCGCCTAAGTCAAAAACTAGTCTGAGTGAGAGCGTCCCACTCACTCGGGGGCTTAGCCGCGAACCAGATTCGCCTAAGTTAAAAACTATTCTGAGTGAAAGCGTCCCTCTCACTCGGGGGCTTAAAAGTGAACCAGATTCACCTAAGTCAAAAACTACTCTGACTGAGAGCATGCTTCTCACTCGGGGGCTTAGCCGCGATCCAGATTTGCCTAAGTTAAAACTACTCCGAGTGAGAGTGTCCCTCTCACTCGTTGGCTTAGCGACGAACCAGATTTTCCTAAGTTAAAAACTACTCCGAGTGATAGCATCCCTCTCACTCGGTGGCTTAGCCGTGAACCAGATTCACCTAAGTTAAAAAGTGCTCCGAGTGAGAGCATCACTCTCACTTGGGGGCTCAGCTACGAACCAGATTCGCTTATGTCAAAAACTACTCCGAGTGAGAGCGTCCCTCTCACTCGGGGGCTTAGCCGCGAACCAGATTCGCCTAAGTGAAAAACTACTATGAATGAGGGCGTCCCTCTCACTTGGGGGCTTAGCCGCGAACCAGATTTGCCTAAGTTATAAACTACTCCGAGTGAGAGCGTCCCTCTCACTCGGGGGATTAGCCGCAAACCAGATTCGCCTAAGTAAAAAACAACGCCATGTGAGAGTGTCCCTCTCACTCGGGGGCTTAGCCGCGAATCAGATTTTCCTAAGTTAAAAACTACTCCGAGTGAGAGCGCCCTCTCACTCGGGGGATTAGCCGCGAACCAGATTCGCCTAAGCTAAAAACTACTCCGAGTGAGAGCATCCCTCTCACTCAGGGGTTTAGTCGCGAACTAGATTCGCCTAAGTCAAAAACTACTCCGAGTGAGAGTTTCCCTCTCACTCGGGGGCTTAGCCCCGAACCAGATTCGCGTAAGTCCAAAACCACTCCGAGTGACAGCGCCCCAATCACTCGGGAGCTTAGAACCAGATTCGTCTGAGTTAAAAACTATTCCGAGTGATAGCGTCCCTCCCACTCGGGGGGCTTAGCCGCGAACCAGATTCGCCTAAGTTAAAAACTACTTTGAGTGAGATCGTCTCTCTCCCTCGGAGGCTTACCCGCGAACCAGATTCACCTAAGTTAAAAACTGCTCCGAGTGAGAGCATCCCTCTCACTCGGGGGGCTTAGCCGCGAACCAGATTCGCCTAAGTCCCTGATCTGCGCCACAAGTACAATTTCAGATTACACTCTGAGTTGCGCCACAAGTACAACGTCAGGTTGCACTCTGTGCTGCGCCACAAGTACAACGTCAGGTTGCACTCGAAGCTGCACCACAAGTACAATGTCAGGCTGCACTCCGATCTGTGCCACAATTACAACGTATGCTCCAAGTGAGGTGTAATCCACCCACTCGGAGACTCAGCTCCAAAAATCTGAAGACAATAGCGACGGCATCCAAATGAAAGCAACCAACTTCGAATAAATCCAGCAGGGTTCGGAACCACAAGCAGAAGTACTCGGGCGTCAAGCCTGAAATAGTTTAACAATTAAAAAATCACTCGGCAATCCGAGGCAAATAGAGTCGATTCATAAATGTTGTTTACTCTACGGGAGGACTGGCATGCTCGACGAAATTATCCAGATCAATGGCGTCCGCAATTTCACTGGCCGCTCCAAGAAAGGTCTTCATGATGTCTAATAGAGGCAATGGTGTCCTGTCTTTCGATGAGATGGTGGCTTTCGTTTTGGAGGAACTCGACTTTGACGATCCGACCATGAATGTGCGAGGACGTCGCGCCTTAGAAATTGGTAAACCAACTCCGAGAGGTTATTGACCTCGCCAGAGCACGATCAACCTTATCACAAAGGTCTGTTTCATGCAGGCAAACGAAGAACAAGCAAGAAAGTGAGATTGCAATCTGGATATTACAAATTTAAGATGAAAGCTTTATTGATCAAGTGGGGTTTTGTGACGTCTCTGTCTGGTCGTTGAACACAAACGAAGTACGCGAAGTTGCAGCTATGGCAAACTTTAATCTTAACAAAACCCAAAGTCTAAACGACGCCCTCAGGCCTGTATATATGGAGGAAGAGGGGGGAATTTCGTGGCCCTCGAAGGAGGGGTCCGAAAGCAGCCCTAACTCTTGTTTGCCCACACATACGGACTGTAAAAATATCCTATACTCAAGTATTTTGAAATTACATGGGCCTGGCCCAATAATAAGGTGACGCAGCACCCATAATAGCCCCTGGACGAAATTTATGAAGTGGCATCTTGTATATTTCGTCCAAGGCTTCAAGCACTCATTACAGTAGCTTCAAAGTCCTAAAATCATCACTCGTAACTACCTTCTTGTTCCCCTTGCGCATGCCATCATGCAAGTGAATCATTTCACGAAAGAAAAAATTAGCAACAATAGTATTTGGCAGACCATGCAAGCGAATCATTTCACGAAAGAGCAAATCAACAACAATAGTATTTGGCACACCATGCAAGCGAATCATTTTACGAAAGAACAAATCAGCAACATTAGAAGCATCATCATTTTTATGACATGGTATAAAGTGTGCCATTCTCGAGAACCTATCCATGACAACAAATATGCTTTCCCTCCCCTTCTTTGTTCGAGGTAAACCCAAAACAAAGTCCATAGATATATCTTCCCAAGGAATACTAGGAACATGCAAACGCATATATAAACCATGAGGATTGAGTCGTGACTTAGATTTTTGACATGTAGTGCAGTGAGAAACAAAACACTCAACATCCCGTCTCATCGTTTGCCAAAAGAAATGTGTAGCAAGTACGTACTCCCTCCGTCCCATAATGTAAGACGTATTTTTACACTAGTGTAGTGTCAAAAAGCGTCTTACATTATGAGACGGAGGGAGTACTTCGTATTCTTCACGCCAAAGTGTCCCATTAATTCACCTCAATGCGCCTGCTGCAACAACAAAAGACGAACAGAGCTAGCTGGAATTCATAGCTTGTTAGCACGAAACAAAAATCCGTCATTAACGACGAACTTGTTCCATGTTCTCCCTTCTTTACAATTCTGCAATACATCTTTAAATTCAGCATCATGCACATATTGATCTTTGATGGTCTCCAAACCTAATATTTTAAAGTCAAGTTGTGAAAGCATAGGATATCAACGAGACAATGCATCAACAATAACATTTTCTTTTACCTTCTTGTGTCTAATAACATAAGGGAAAGTCTCTATGAATTCAACCCATTTAGCATGTCTACGGTGTAGTTTTGCTTGACTTTTAATGTGCTTCAAAGATTCATGATCATAATGTATAAAAAATTCTTTTGGCCATAAATAATGTTGGCATGTTTCCAAAGTCCGAACAATAGGATATAATTCCTTATCAAAAGTTTAATAGTTCAGACTAGGCGCACTCAATTTTTCAAAAAAGTATGCAACAAGTTTACCATCTTGTAATAACACACCTCCTAACCCAATTCCACTATCATCACATTCAAGCTCAAAAGTCTTACTAAAATCAGGAAGTTGGAGTAAAGGAGCATGTGTCAACTTATCTTTCAATGCCATAAATGCTTCTTCCTGTGTAGTACCTCAAACAAAAGGCACATCCTTCTTTGTAAGCTCATTGAGAGGTGCATCAATGGTGCTGAAATCGCTCACAAAATGCCTATAGAATCCAACAAGGCCAAGGAAACTCCTCACTTGTGTGACCGTTTTGGGCTGCGGCCAACTCTCAATAGCTCCAACCTCAATTCCATGTGGAGTAACAACATAGCCAAGAAAAGATACTCAGTCGGTGCAAAAGGTGCACTTCCCAAGGTTACCAAACATACGTGCATCACGTAGAGCTATAGAAACAACACGTAAATGTTCCAAATGTTCCTCCAAATATCTGCTATAAATCGATATATCATCAAAGTAAACTACCACAAATGGTCCAATGAAAGCACTTAAAACTTCATTCATTAATCTCATGAAAGTACTCGGTGCGTTATTTAACCCAAAAGGCATGACTAACCACTCATATAATCTAAACTTAGTTTTAAATGTTGTTTTCCATTCATCTCCCAATTTCATACGAATTTGATAGTATCCGCAACACAAATCAACTTTGGAGAAAATAGTAGATCCACTTAATTCATCAAGCATATCATCTAGCCTAGGAATAGGATGAAGATAACTAATAGTAATATTATTAATGCCTCTACAGTCAACACACATACGCGATGTACCATCCTTTTTTGGCAATAGAATAATAGGAACAACACAAGGACTAAGGGATACGCTTATATAACCTTTGTCGAGTAGCTCTTGTACTTGACACATAATCTGCTTCGTCTCCTCTGGACTGGTACGATATGGTGTGCGGTTGGGTAGCGATGCACCGGGAATTAAGTCAATCTGACGCTCAATCCCTCGAATAGGTGGTAATCCCAGTGGCACGTCTTGTGGAAGGACATCCGCGAACTCATGCAAAATGTTAGTGACAACAGGAGGGAAAGAGGAAGGCACGTCTTTGAATGAAAATAATGCCTCTTTGCACAAAAAAGCATCGCAAACAGATTTGTTGAAATCTAGATCATCAGTATTAGATTTGGTGGCAAGTAAACATCCAATTTTTGATTTAATTTCAGATGCAACATGAGATGATGGTGTGTTATTAGGCTTCATTTGTTGCTCAAATTCTTTTCCCACAATATGATTTTCACTCTTATTTGGCACATGTTTCGCATTATTATCTCTATTAATATCATCTTTTAAAATGGAACCAAGAGACATAGGAAGCAAAGTAATATGTTCATCCTTATGAACAAGAGTCTACTGATTGTTTCGACCATGGGGTACAGATTTTTTATCAAATTGACATGGGCTAGCATGTAATAAGGAACATGCTTGCATGGGTACCACATCACAATCAACATAATCAGCATATGTAGAGATACAACAATGCGCATGAACAGTACGTGTTACCTGATAGAGGCAAAGGTGTCCCATCTTTCGATAGATGGTGACTATCTTTTTCGATGGAGTAGACTTCGATGATCCGACTACGAACGTGCGATGATGTCACGCCTTAGCAATCGCTAAACCAACTCCGAGAGGTTATTGACCACGCTGGAGCATGAACAACCTGACCACGAGGGTCTATTTCCTGCAAGCAAACGAAGAACAAGCAAGAAACTAAGATTGCAATCTGGATATTGCGAATATAGAGGAAATATTTATTGATGAAGGTGGGGTAATGTGACGTCTTTGTCTGGTCGTTGAACACAAATGAAGTACGCGAAGTTGCTTTTATGGCTAACTTTAATCTAAACAAAACCCAAAGTCTAAACGACTCACTAAGGGCTATATATATGGAGTAAGAGGGGGGGGGGGTTGTGGCCCTTGGAGGAGGGGTCCGAAACCAACCCTAACTCTTGTTTCCCCACACATACGGACTCTAAAAACAGTCTATACTCAAGTATTTCGAAATTACATGGGCCCATCAAAATAATAAGGTGACACAGCATCCATAATAGCGTCTGGACAAAATTTATGAAGTGGCATCTTGTATATTTTGTCCAAGGCTTCACGCACTCGTTATTGTGGCTTCAAAGTCCTCAAATCTTCACTTGTAACTCCTTTCTTGTTCCCCTTGCGCATGACATCATCTCAATGCTTGATCTTGCTCTAGTGATCATCCTTCTTGTCCAAGCTAGGCCCTTCATTTGTAAGCAACACAAATCTATCCAATTTAGGTAGCATCATATTCTCATGAACATCAGAATCATTACAAAGAAACGAAAGTACCTGGTAATTTAATCTGCGTGCTCGAGCTCTAGTAATTGGTCCTGTATATGTATCAGTAGGGGCTGTAGGTGTAACAGTATTATTGATGTCCTCTTCATCCTCCCCTTCTTGAATTGAAGTCGTCCTCGACGGAAGCTCATCTTCCTCACACAAGTAAGGCTTCAAATCTGCAATGTTAATAGTGGGACTAACCCCAAAATTTGTAGGCAACTCAAGTTTATATGCATTATCATTTATTTTCTCTAACACCTTAAAAGGACCATCAACACGTGGCATTAGCTTTGACTTGCGCAAATTAGGAAACCTATCCTTGCACAAATGTAACCAATCAAGATCTCCAGGTGCAAGGACAACACATTTTCTACCTTTATCTCCAACAAGTTTATATTTAGCATTCACGCGTTCAATATTTTGCTACGTTAATTGATGCATTTTTAAGATCAATTCAGCACGTTGTTTAGCATCAAAATTAACCTACTTTGAAGATGGAAGTGGTAACAAATCAATAGGTGCACGAGGTAAGAAACCATACACAATTTCAAAAGGGCACATCTTAGTAATAGAATGCAACAAACGATTATAAGAAAATTCAATATAAGGCAAGCATTCTTCCCACATTTTGTTGTTATTCTTCAAAACAACCCTAAATATAGTAGACAAAGCTCTATTCACTACTTCAGTTTGTCAATCAGTTTGGGGGTGACATGTAGTACTAAAAAGGAGTTTAGTCCCCAACTTAGCCCATAAACATCTCCAAAAGTGGCGAAGAAATTTACTATCATGATCTGAAACAATAGTATTTGGCACACCATGCAAGAGAATAATTTCATGAAATAGCAAATCAGCAACATTAGCAGCATCATCGCTTTTATGACATGGTATGAAGTGTGCCATTTTCGAACATCTATCCATGACAACAGATATACTATCCCTGCCCTTATTTGTTCGATGTAAACACAAAACAAAGTCCATAGATATATCTTCCCAAGGAACACTAGGTACATGCAAAGGCATATATAAACCATGAGGATTAAGTCGTGACTTAGCTTTTTGACATGTAGTTCAGCAAGCAACAAAACGCTCAACATCCCGTCTCATCTTTGGCCAAAAGAAATGTGTAGCAAGTACGTCCTCCGTCTTCTTCACGCCAAAGTGTGCCATTAATCCTCCTCCTTGCGCCTCCTGCAACAACAAAAGACTAACAGAGCTAGCTGGAAGGCATAGCTTGTTAGCACAAAAAAAAATCCATCATTAACAACGAACTTGTTCCATGTTCTCCCTTCTTTACAATTCTGCAATACAGCTTTAAATTCAGCATCATGCACATATTGATTTTGATGGTCTCCAACCCAAACATTTTAAAGTCAAGTAGTGAAAGAATAGTATAACGATGAGACAATGCATCTACAATAACATTTTCTTTAGCCTTCTTGTGTTTAATGACATAAGGGAAAGTCTCAATGAATTCAACCAATTTAGCATGTCTACGGTTCAATTTAGCTTGACTTTTAATATGCTTCAAAGATTCATGATCAGAATTTATAACAAATTCTTTTGGCCATAAATAATGTTGGCATGTTTCGAAAGTCCGAACAAGAGGATATAATTCCTTATCATAAGTTTAATTGTTCAGACTAGGCCCACTCAATTTTTCAGAAGAGTATGCAATAGGTTTACCATCTTGTAATAACACACCTCCTAACCCTATTCCACTAGCATCACATTCAAGCTCAAAAGTCTTATTAAAATCAGGAAGTTGGAGTGAAGGAGCATGTGTCAACTTATCTTTCAATACCGTGAATGCTTCTTCTTGTGAAGTACCCCAAACAAAAGGAACATCCTTCTTTGTAAGCTCATTGAGAGGTGCAGCAATGGTGTTGAAGTCTCTGACAAACCGCCAATAGAAACCAACGTGACCAAGGGAAGTCCCCACGTGTGTGACCAGTTGGGCAGCGGTCAACTCTCAATAGCTTCAGTCTTGGCTTTATCAACCTCAATTCCCTATGGAGTAACAACATAACCAAGAAACGATAATCGGTCGGTGCAAAAGGTGCACTTCCCAAGGTTACCAAACAAACGTGCATCACGTAGAGCAATAGAAACAACACATAAATGTTCCAAATGTTCCTCGAAAGATCTGCTATAAATCAGTATATCAACAAGTAAACTACCACAAATCGTCCAATGAAAGCACATAAAACTTCATTCATTAATCTCATGAAAGTACTAGGTGCGTTAGTTAACCCAAAAGGCATGACTAACCACTCATATAATCCAAAATTAGTTATAAATGTTGTTTTCCATTCATCTCCCAATTTCATATGAATTTTATGGTACCCGCTACCCAAATCAACTTTGGAGAAAATAGTAGAGCCACTTAATTCATCAAGCATATCGTCTACACTAGGAATAGGATGACGATAACGAATAGTAATATTATAAGTGCCTCTACAATCAACACACATACGTGATGTACCATCCTTTTTTGGCACTAGAATAATAGGAACAACACAAGGGCTAAGGGATTCTTGTATATAACATTTGTCGAGTAGCACCTGTACTTGACGCATAATCTCCTTCGCCTTCTTTGGATTGGTACGGTATGGTGCACGGTTGGGTAGAGATGCACCGGGAATTAAGTCAATCTGATGCTCAATCCCTCGAATAGGTGGTAATCCTAGTGGCGGGTTCTGTGGAAAGACATACGCGAACTCCTGCAAAATTTTAGTGACAACAGGATGCAAAGAGGAAGGCACGTCCTCGAATGAAAATAATGCCTTTTTGCACACAAAAGCATAGCAAATAGATTTGCTGAAATCTAGATCATCAATATCAGATTTGATGGCAAGTAAACATCCACTTTTTAATTTAATTTCAGATGCTACATGAGATGCTGGTGTGTTACTAGCAAAAATGCCCGTGCTTTGCAACGGGAGATAAAAATGAGCACACACCAATGCTGGTCAAGCATGCCGCCGTGCTTCGGCTCCTCACACTGTCGTGCTTGCTCGCGGCACTACTAGTTCTAGCCTCGTGGTCTGATGCTGCCGCCCACTACGTTGCCAGCTACCGCTGGTTTGCCGAGGCCCTGCCGGCAGATGTGCATCGCCACTCTCGTCTCTCGACCTTCCCCATGTGTGCGCTGCCGCAAACTTCACACCTATCGGCAGGATTCACCGCATCAGTCCTAGTCGTCACCATCATGGTCTGTTCCCGCTGCCACCACGTGCTTGGCTTGGTACACCGCGAGCATCGCTTACTATCACCATGACATCCTTTTCATGATATGGAACAATAGTTGTATTGAGATCAACTAAAGACTCTATTGCCATGACACGTAAATACATGTGTTTTGGCATTGATGGTTCATTATGCACTTGTATGAACCAAGATCAATAGCAAGTATGTTTTTGTTGTGTGTGCCATACTTTGTGTATATATGTTAGGCCAACTCCAACGGACAACCCAAAATAAAAGTCTATTTTGTCCGGATTTTGTTGTTTGGTTTGGGTAAAGGGGCACCATTCAGCCTCTTTTGCGGACGTGTTGGCAGTGCGTCCAACGCGGACGACGCATTTGGTCCTCCCGGCCGAACGGCCAAATGTAGACAATTTTTACTCTCAATACTGCATATAGTTTCAGATCCGAATAAAAACACCCATTGCATATAATTTACAATAAAATAAATCACATAGTGTCATAATAATAAATAATTTAAATTCTAGTTAAAAACACAAAGATAACAACCAAAATCAATTTGTGTCCGTTTCACTTCAAACGGACGCGGCTGGTGAAATGGGGTCGCCCATTGAAGTTGGCCTTAGTTCAAAAATCCTAATCCATAAACAGAGTAAAATTGAACCTTAAAACAAAAAGTAATTCAGCATGCTAACACACATGGTGATGGACACGGAGATTTTAATAGTCAACGTGCGCTAGCTAGCTATATCACACATCAGCTCGTTTAGAAGAAACCAAACTCCAGGTGTCCTATGGAATCTATCGTCCCAACCTTATCTCTTCATTTTCTCCCCTAAGACACGCCGCCGCTGCCCTAGGATCCTCTCGTCCACGCATCTCCCGCACACCCGCACCACCGCCGCACGCCAGCGGATCTCGTGCTCCACCGATGGTCGTCGTCGCTCCAGCACCGACGGCCACTCTCGGCCCCTTTTTCTGGGTTTTCAGATCAGATCGGCTCCGTCACTCCTTCCGCTCGAGGCCGCCGTCGCAGCTCGAGCACCGCCGTCGCTGCACCCCCCCTCCAAATCGGACACGGGCCGGTCTCGCACGCGAGCACGCCGCCGCCCACGGCCCGCAGTCCTTGAGAAATATGTCAATGCTCGCACTTCGCAGGAGCCATGAGCTCCACGACCGCTTCCTTTTCTTCAGCTCGCTGCCGAGCGTCTCCGACCAAGCCGCACCGTTGGTGAGCCCTTCCCTTTTTCCTCCATCTCTCTTCTCTCTCCCGCGCTTCTTTTCTCTAAGAGCTCTCTATGTCTTCTATTTTTCTGCGGAAAGAGAGACGACCATGGCTGCTCGATGTCCGAGGGTCGCCGGCGTCCAGACCCCCTCCACGCCATCCCCATCACGCCGAAGACCTGCATCAAGTCCCATCCAGCTCCAGCACCACCCTTCTGGCCCGACCTGCAGCTCTACAGCCCGAGCGGTTTAGCTGCCTCGCAACCAGCCGGCCTCCAAACCCCCTTCAAGCCATCCCCATCTCGCTAGAGACCTGCACCAAGTCTCGTCCAGCGCCCGCGCCACACATCGCCACTGCCCCGTAGCTCTGTAGCCCGAGCGCTTCAGCCACCTCGGGCCCAAAGTAGAGTAGAGGAGCTCCCTGCCACAAGCCTCTGCAGCGCCAGCAAACCAGCAGGCCGATCCCTTCCTTAGCTCCAGCGGAGTGGACGCCGACGGCAAGCGGCGACCCCGACGATGGAGAATGCAAATGGATAGCGGCGGTGGTGCCCGGTGGTGAAGCAGTTTAATTAAGGATCGCGGATAGAATTGTAACTAATGCAGGGGTGTTTTTTTGCGAAAACGAAGAGGTCAATCAGATACCCACTTAAAATAGGACTGCCAGTTGAATACCTAAAATAGCAGGGGCTTTTCTGCAAAAACGCCGACGACGGACGACCAGAAGCACTCCGTGCTTTATTAGTAGGTAGATATTAATATCATCTTTCAAAATGGAATCAGGAGACATAGGAAGCAAAGTAATATGTTTATCCTTATGAACAAGAGTATACTGATTGTTTCTACCATGATGTACAGAATTTGTATAAAATTGCCATGGTCTACCAAGTAATAAGGAACATGCTTGCATGGGTACCACATCACAATCAACATAATCAGCATATGTAGAGATACTAAAATGCACACGAACAGTATGTGTTACCTTCACCTTGTCGATGTTGTTGAACCATTGCATGTAGTAAGGATGTGGATGTGTTCTTGTGGTGAGAGGTAGCTTCTCCACCATCTCCATGCTAGCCAAGTTGTTTCAGCTCCCTCCATCTATGATGACGCGAACAGAACGTTCCTTCACAACTCCCTTTGTATGGAACAGATTATGCCTCTGATTTTGCTCCACTTGTGTGACCTGCACACTCAAAACACGTTGAGTAACTAAACATTCATACTTTTCAGCGTCTTCAGGAGCCATGTATTGCGTCTCATTTTCTGAATCATCTGCACCGTGTTCTTCACGTGTAACAAGAACCAAAGTCTCCTCATCATAGTCACTAGCGGACTCATAACCACCATCCTCAGTACCAATCATGACACATTGAGATGGGCATTTGCTTGCATAGTGACCACGACCAGTGCAACGATGACATATAACATCGTGTGTTGGCCCTGTGGATGTCATGGATGAAGAAGAGCTCTGCATAGGACCGGAAGGTGTACTCCTGGCTGATGGTGGTGGTGCCTCTTTACCTTTATCATGGCTAGAGTGACGGATAAAGAATGCGGTGGTGCAGCCAGACGTGTGAAAGTAGAGGATGTAGCGGTGTCCATGATGAAGGTCGACCTGCAGAAAAATTAGTTTGTGCCAATGTGTGTCGATCCTGCACTTCACGTTCAGCTTTGCAAGCAATATGGAATAAACGAGTGATATTATTATACTCCTTACACTCTAGAATTTTCTAAATCTCTCTATTTAGGCCATCCATAAAACATGCAAGCATAGCCACGTTATCCTCAACTATACCACATCTAATCAGGCTAGTTTGTAATTTATGATAATATTCCTCTACATAATTTTTTCCTTGTCTTAAACGATACAACTTTTGAAGTAATTCACGTTGATAATATGGTGGAACCCAACGAGTACGCATAGAAGTTCTCCAAGAAGCCCAAGTAGTTGGAATATTATTCGGATATAATCTATGATATTCAGACGAGCACACACAAGCAAAACTAGTGAAAGCACAAAGAGCAGCAGCGACACGTCTCTCCTCGGGGTATTCTAAACATGTAAAACATTGTTCTGTTTCTAACACCCAAGTAAAATATATATCTGGAACATATCTACCCTCAAATGGTGGAATATTCAATTTTAGTTTAAGGAGATGGTCATGATCTCTTACCTGAGGGTGTGGTGCAGCCCTACCATTGAGATTATTTGCATGTGGACGACATGGTTGTTGTGGTGCTGGTAGTTGCACGTAGTTATAATTTTGATCAACCTCATCCTCGTAATCTCCTGCAGCGTCCTCCTCCTCAGCAGCAGTAGGAGCCACAGAAGTATCAACATCAGCACCAATAGTTCCAGGCTCAAGAGGGACACGGCTCTCTTTGCGGAGGGATGTTTCAACGTGATGGTGGTGGTTGTTGTTGTTATTGTTGTTGTTGTTGTTGTTGTTGTTGTTGTTGTTGTTGTTGTTGTTGTTGTTGTTGTTGTTGTTGTTGTTGTTGTTGTTGTTGTTGTTATTGTTGTTGTTGTTGTTGTTGTTGTTGTTGTTGTTGTTGTTTTTGTTGTTGTTGTTGCTGTTGTTGTTGTTGTTGTTGCAACGGTGCAACAGGTGGAGGTAGACGCGCAAGCACTTCGGCGAATTTGGCATCCAACTTGGTGTCAATTGACTTCTTAGTGCCATCCATCCTCGCTAGTGCATCGCCAAAACTGGTCATCACATCTTCTAGCTATTGACCCATCATTTGCTGAAACTTATCATGCAACTCCTTGTTCGTCATGTTCCCCAGTCAGTCTTGTCGACTTGTGATCCTGCCATGGTTAGCAGCAATAGAAACACACACAAATATGATCCTATAGACTCGAGAAAATGGTGGTGGTGGGGTGTCACAAATCTTACAAGTTCTTACCCAGCAGCAGGTGGTGATCGGCAACCGTTGTAGTCAAAACTCTCAAAGCTTGGACAAAGCGATTGCCAGGTGATGTCAAACGCACGATGTAGATGTATGTGGAGCTGGGAAGTCTTGTGATATGGTAGCAAAAATGTCAGCAATAATCAATTCAGAGATGCAAAGATGAATAAACGCTCAACGACAGTACCGTGCTGGTCCGAGGCTAGACCGTTGTCACACCCTGATTTTTCATGTCACATTGCTTAAGCTAATTTCCATGTTAAAAATGTGGATTTGCAAAAACTTTTGAGTGATTTTGACTTTGATTGATTTGACTCTTGTCTGCTGTTTGCTAGTGCTCTAAAAATCAAATAAGTCCTCCAACTCTTATACTTCATCTCCTTGACCCAAAACCTTTTCCCAATGATCATGCCATGTGTATAGACCAGTATAGAATTTTCTTATAAAAATATTTTGGCCAAATGGTATTTTCTAAAATTAGTCTTCCAAAAACCCCTGAATTGAGGTTTGCACTGCAAGTACCTTATTAAGGGTGTGAAAAATCTTTCAAAAAGTTTATTTGAATCCTATTAGGTATAGGACTCTCAGAAACCACAAAAGTATAATTTTAAAAGTTATTTTTATATTTTATTTAAAAGCTTTTTCTTAAGGACAGAAATGGTCTTTAATAGGGAAAAATTATTTAATCATTTCAAAAATATTTGCCAAAATTCAGGGAGACTCATAGGACATATATTGTCAATATATAAGAGTTTCAACACATGGTCATGTTCAAAAATTTGGACAAATCCTTCCAAAACCCTTTCTGGATATTTCAAGCTTTTGAAATATTTACAAAGGAAATATTCTCCAACAATTCCAGGGAAATTCTATCATGTCATATATTACATATTTGATGATCTTGCAAAGCCTCATGCCTTGAAGATCAAGGAAACATCATTTAGTCCCCTCAAAACCATTCTGTCCATATTTGAAGTTTGAGCAACTCTACATTGCCAAACTTGTCCAAATTCTCTCAAATTTGGTGCACATGCTAGAATGGCCTAATAAGGCATCTAGACCAAATGGCACAAGATTTGGAATAGAGCAACTTGATCAGATCACCTCAAAACCCTTTCTGTTCAAATGCAAATTTGAACAACTTTACATTGTCAACTTTTTATCTGGAGCCTCAAACTTTGTGGGCATGTTCATAACCCCAAATGATGATGCTACACCAAGTGGTGCATCAAGGGGAGATGATTTGCTTAACTCCAACATGGTGAAACCATTTCTGTTCATTTCTATGGTTCACCAAAGTTACATTGGCCACTTTGCCCAAATGAGCTCAAATTTGGTGTAGGGGCCTAATTATATGTGACATTTGATCCTGTTAAGTCCCATGTCAAGTGGAGGTCATTTGCCTCCCCAAAACCTGATCAAACACCTTCTGGTCATTTGCCAAAACTAGTGTTTGAACCTCTTTTACTATTTCCCTTTACCCCAAATTCTTACCACAGCTTCCCCTGATCATACTCTACCCCCAGTAACTTCTCTATGGACTCAGGTCAATTATTGGAGGGGGTAAAACCCCAATTTACACTGCTGGACAACAGTTTTCACCCTCTTCTTCACCTCCCTCCTCATTCCAGTGGATCACCAGAGCATCCAAGACTACCTCCCCATTGTTTACTATCCCCTAGCACTACTCGACACTGGGGGACACGGCCTGGAAAGCAAAGACATGAGCATGCCGGCCAAAGGCGTGCTCTAGAGCAGGCTACAGTGCACCAAGGCACTGTAGCTCGACCCTCCCGAGGCTTCCAGGCAACCTTGGGCAGAGAGAGTGTGTCCCTCGAGGTCTCCTCGACATCTGCAACATGCCGGGCTGTCGGTCTTATCCTCCCCTGCCCTCTTCCTCTCTCCACGAGCATGCCCGAGCGCGTCCATGGACAACGCTCACGGTGCACCGTGGCTGCAGCTATAAAAAGCCTCCCCCCGAGCGCCCTTCGCCTCTCCTGGACCCTCCTCTCTCCCGTGCATCTCCTAGACATGCCCCCTCTTCCCCTAGTGCTCTCTTTCCCTCGCCATGGCCGCCATGGTCGCCGTCGGACTCTGCCCGGCACTGGTGAACCAGGGCCTCTCCTCCTCTTCCTTGGCCACCAGGAGAACCGCAACAGACCGGCGGAGCTCCCCGACCCCTCGCCGCTCCTTCCCGTGCCCCGTGGCGTCCGCTCCACCAACTCCCGACGAGGCCGCCACCATGGTCAGGTGCAGGAGGTGCTCCGGCTCCTCCCCTGCCGCCCCAAGGGGCTTCCCCGACGCGCCGCTCCTCGAGGAACCCTCCCGTGGCCTCGGCCTGGCCAGAGGTGGCCCCTGCCGCCGGGGACGGGCGCCGGCCGGCGCGCAGCCGCGACAACCAGCCCCTCAGTCGCGGGCGCGGGAGGTAGGGGATGACCCTGCGGGAGGGGCCCGCAGGTCAGCGACCCCGGGGGCCAGGCCCACCCGTTTAAGTGGAGGCGGCTTCGCCGCAGCCAGCCCCCCC
>LR738714.1:314594358-314695004 GCA_902687465.1 Secale cereale
CCCCCGCGCGGAAGCGTATTCCCGAAAGGCGCCTCCGGCGTGGCCCCCCTGCACGCGTGCGGCCGAGCCGCTGGGCCGGCCCATCAGCTATCCCACGCCCTGCATGCAGTATAGGGGTAAACCCTTGTCCCTTTTTCCTTTTTCTTTATTCTGTCAACTTCAAAAATGCCTAGATAATTCTTTTGAACTCCAAATTGCATGATTCAAATTTCCTATGGCTCCATAAATCATGCTCTATCACATGGTGCAACATGCACATTATTCCAGAAACTTTCCCTACACAAATATTTATCAAATGCCTTTATTTCATTTCTGTGATAAACTTTAGAAAATCACAGAGAGCTCAATCTTGATCCAAATGCAGTGATTCAAGTTCCTAGATGCTTGTCATGTCCAAACTTAGTTTTGGAACATTTTTAATAATAGTTTCTGTACCCCACCAAATATTGAGCCATTTCTTCATATTTATCAGCTTTGCCAAATCCTAGGAAATTCATTTCAAATCCAAATCCAGTGAAACCAACTCCTAAATGCTTCTAAAATCATGACTTGATGATGGGTACCTTTGCTCATCATTCAAGGAAATATTTCTGTATACTTCTTCCAAATCCATAAACCCTTTGGTTCCATCACTTTGAAATGTTCCAAACTACCTATTGATCCAACACCTATGAAACCACTTTGGTTATTTTTCATATGACCAGAGGTATCCTAGAAAAGTCCAACTCCTATTTTTAGAGCTCTTTTATTTTTGCTTTGATTGTGTTGCTTATTATGATTGTTTCCATCCTTAGTTGACGTAATAAACGGAGTAATCGGAGATGAACCAGAAGATTTGAAGACTCAGAAGAATAAGGCAAGCAGCCCTTTGACCATGTTCAAGAGACCTTTTTATGCATGTCTCATAGCACCTTATTATTCAATGCATCGGAATCATGTTGAGGTGGAAACCACTTTGGTTGCTACCCTTGTTACTTTACTGTTGAAACTTGCATCAAACATGACCCTACCTTCCTATGAGGGTTATGTGGGTGGGAGTAGTTAGGTTGCTTTAATAGTGGCTACGCAAATGGGACGGGTATATGCATGGTGACGGAGGCAGGATACTTTCAAAAGACTTTTCGAAAACCCCGTCGGGTGCCATTTATGCCCGAGGGAGGTGGTGAGATGGGTGACCACTTGATGACGAAGTGGTGTACCGAGGCAAGTGTGTGTGTTGTTTTGAAAACGGATTGGTTTAAGTTGCGACCGTTATTCCAACCTTACATGCGCAACCACTCTACCCTTATATGGGAAAGGGCATTATTGATTACCTAGATCGATACTAGCATGGTGCCCGCATTACTAGTGACGGGAGTGACATGAGGTCACTCTTGGGACGGGGTCGCGCTTGGATAGGCGGCCATGACTGTCTTTACAGGGCACCGGACACACCGTTGGTACCCCGTGCTTGTGATATGTGATGAATACGGAGCGAGTCTCCACAAACCTTGAGATGTGAAATGTTTGGCACGGGGCTGTTACCAATCGAGTGGACTCCATATTAGTGTCGCCTAGGGAAAGATAGTGATCGGGTGCTTACCCCGGGTACTTGAGGTACCGCGGGTCGTGGATGACACGGAAGTTCCCCGGATCTAGTGGGTAAAGTGTGCAACCTCTGTAGAGTGTAAAACTATTCGAATAGCCGTGTCCGCGGTCAAGGACAGTTGGGTAACCGCTCTAGGGCTACGTCCAATGTTTGAGAAACCTGGTGTGTGTGTGCGAGGAAACAACATGGTTCAGTAATGTTGATGATGTGATCCTTGAGGAAGTCACAGTGAGCTTGAGCATGAGTTGATTGCAACTCTTTCTTGATAATGATGTATGTGACCTCCTGATGCTTGTTACAGACACATGCATGCCCTTGTTATATGTTGATCATGCTTGCATATGGAAAACTAGCTTTCCGCAAACCTGCCAACCTAGCAGTAGAGCCTTGCATAATTATTCTGTTATCACACTTGGGTTGCTTGCGAGTACATTCAATGTACTCATTGGCTTGCCACTGGTTATTTTATTGGCCAGGCAGGAGAGAACAGGTTATGATGAAGATTTCTTGGTGACGAGCATGCGAGCTAGGACGCTTCCCAGTCAGAATGCCTGTAGGGTTAAGGCAGATGGCATGGGTCCATGTTGTCATTGAAGATTTTTCCGCTGCGACGATATACTCAAGACTTGACCATTATGGTCCTATTTGTGTAACACGGTATGTAAGGATGTAAGACTCTTGTTATTCAGCTTCTGTGTGTTTAGTGAGCATTGATCTCTGGGATCACTGTACACGTGCATTCGGTGATCACGACTTACGAGTCGGGGTCCCCACAACCGTACTAGAGACGCAAGCCTAGAACACTAATAAAATCACGGCGCTGCACGTAATCAAGGGGAAAGCACACTCTGAAAAAATATCGCCTTTTTGCGCTCCTTTTTTTTTGCCGAAAAACACTATAATGGTGAGTGTCTCAAAACTCTGTCCTAATAAAAATAACACGATCGGCACAATTTTTTTTTGATATTTTCTCCCGAAATCAGGGTAGCGATGACCAAAAAGTGCGACAAAAAATCTCTATGATGTCGAGCATCTCAAAAGGCTCCTAGGGACCTAAGAACAGGATAGGGAGAAAATATTTTCACCTGCCAAAATTTTGGCCTAAAAGCTGCCTTGGGGTCCTCCTAACCTCCCGCGTAATCATCCTCCTCCTTAGCAGCAGCAGGAGCCACAGAAGTATCAATAGCAGCACCGACTGTCTTGTAGCGACCATGATTCCAGTGAACCGAAATCTCTGTGCTCAGTGTCATCCCTGGATCGGTATACTAACACACACAGTACTCGAGGATTTATAACAAAGGTTCAACCACACTTTATTACATCAAAAATCCTCGAAGAGGCAATATCCAATACACTAATATGGCTAAAGGCCGTCTAAAATAATAAACTGCGGAAGCTATGAAGAGTAGTTGAGTCCATCCAACTCCACGGCAAACATTGAGTGCATGACAATGACCTATCGCACCTTAATCTTTGTCTGAAAACTCTACAACATGATACATTGCAGCCATGTTGGTCAGCACATTGGATATGCTGGCAAGAACACACTAAAATGGTAATGAATAATGTCTACAACTATATGCATATTTCGCTGGTGGAGGCTGTAAGGTTTATTTTGCATAAAGCTAGTTTTTCCCTACAACAAAGGAATGAATTTTATTAACTACTTAGTTAAATTAAGCATGAACATTGGGAATGGTACCCCCATCTCATTCCCAAAACCGAAGTCATTATTAACCCAACAAATAAAATAAAGTGATGAGATCAGTCCATAATTCA
Organism: Secale cereale; assembly: GCA_902687465.1. NCBI lineage: Eukaryota > Viridiplantae > Streptophyta > Magnoliopsida > Poales > Poaceae > Secale > Secale cereale. The sequence goes on from LR738714.1 coordinate 314,597,726, forward strand.
AATACCGGATAATCAAGACGTCCATAACCGGTGACACGGCTACTCATGAATAGTTTGTACACTCTGCAGAGGTTTGTGCACTTTTCCGCACAAGACTCGATCTCCCCCGTTTGATTTCTCGCACTGCATGGTGTTTGAGAAATGGATGACCGAGACACAGTCTTTCAGAAGCATTCACTCTTTACCCTGGATAGACCGTTACACCTATATTTGCTACATCTGCTAGACTACCCCTGAAAGAGGTCACACAACACACTCAACTATGCCAGAGCCCATAATGGCTTGTGGCTGCACACGGAAGTTTCTAGGCATGAATGATATATGATCGCTTTGAGACTGGGTGGCATTCCATAGGATAATCACACGGGTCCTCCGGGATTTCCTAGGACAACACTGGATTCTCCAGGTGCCCTGCAACCAATCCACCTAGAAGTGTATTAAAATTTCCACCTTAAAGAAACCCTTAGTTGTTATTACACTCACAACTTTCATGAAATCACTCATACCAATCCATGTCTATAAGCATGGCTAAGCAATAAGTAACAATGCGTAAATTCCCTTGGGTTAATCTCAAGTCATTGGGTTCCTACCTCCGGAACTACAAAGCATCATCACATGTAACCAGTCCTACTCATGCAAGTGTTTGAGGATATAACTAATGCAATAAAAACTGGGTATTTGAAAAGCATGATCAAAGTATGAACTTGCCTTGCTGACGATCGTTGAAACCTAGTGACTCGTAGTAGCACGCTTCGCACTCCGGAAATTCTATCGTAATCAAACAATAGCATACATAAGCAATCATGCAACAGAATCGAAGAACAGATCTCGAAAGACTTTGAAAACAAACGAATAACTCTTGCAATAGAAAACAATTTCTAACAGTACCAAAATTAAGTGAATTTGGCCTTATCAGAAAGTTAAGGTCAAGAGCTTCGATTTGCAAAAATAATTAACTCAAACAAAGTTACGAAACTCAAATTACGATCAAAACAATTTCAAACACAAAATTCTTTGAATTAAAATTTTAAGACTTTGAAAATCAAATTTGAGTTGCGCTAATGGAAAGATAAGACCGAAACGAAGAAATTGGCATTGGTTTCATCTAATTCTGACTAACGAGTAAAAATTAACCAGGGTTTAAAGATCAGGGACTGATCCATAATTTTTTTAATCGTGGATAAGTTATTGGCCGGAAATAAACAGAAAAAAGGCTAAATAGCGAACGTTCATTTTCTGTAACTAAACAGCGGACGTTCGTTAAATAATAAAACCCAAGAAAACGATCTAGGTTTTTCTAAAAGAACGATCTAGGGTTTAAAAAAAAGACCAAAACTAAAATAAAAAAAACCAGACGGTTACCTCTCGGATCGAGTTCGGGTCCACGGTTCGGGCGGCTGGTTCGGGCTGCGGCAGACAGCGCGGGCGGCGAGTGCGAGCAACGGCGGCGGCTTGGAGGCGGGGTGGTTGCGGGCGGTGGTGGGAGGAGGCGGCGGCGGGCTCGGCTTTTAAAGGCTTCGAGGGGGGGGGGGCTTGCTTGCGCGAGGGGTGGCGACTGTCATTGCGGCGACCGGACTCCCGCCGGAGTACTGGTCGGACACGACGGGGAGAGGTGGTGGCGCTCCCGGGCCGGCTCAAGCGACTGGGCCAAAGTTCTTTTATATAAAATCGCCCGAACAGAAAATTCAAAATAAAATAAAAACAAATTCTAAAAATACCAGAAACAATTTCGCCGTCTAAACCTAATATTTAGAACAAAGTGATCATTTTTCTAATATAAAATTCCTAAAAAATATCTTTTTAATGTAATTTTTAAAATAATAAACTGCAAATAAAAATCCATTTAAAATTATTTTTACTCAAAAATCAAATTCCAACATTTTCATTATGTTTTTTAAGAAGTCATATTATCTTCTCTCATTTATTTTAAATATTGGAAAAATAAAATTTGGCAAAAATAATATTGATCCAACCCCACTTGGAAAGTAAAAAAGAAGTGGGTTGTCTTTGGAAAACTTTCAACGATCTCACTTGGGTCCTTGAGTTGCTTAAAGTTTTGGATCAATTTTCACATAAAATCATGCTCAAAATGCTCCAATGATGAATCCATATGAATGATCTTTGTTAACATCCAAATTGAAAATTGGGATGTTACAAGTCTGGCTAGGCTCAAGAGGGACACGGCTCGCTAAGCGGAGGGCTATTTCGCGATGTGGAGGTAGTTGTTGTTGTTGTTGCAGAGGTGCGGCAAGTGCAGCCGGTGGTGGTTGTGGAAGACGCGCAAGCAGTTCATTAAATCAGTCATCGAGCTTTGTTTTGAACGTCTTCTCAATGCCAGCTATGTTATCCATGGCCTCTTCAAAATTGTTCAGCACGTCTTGCACCTGTTCAGTCATCCTTTGCTGAAATTTATCATGTAATGCCTTGTTTGTCATGTTCTCCCAGTCAGTCTCGTCGGCTTGTGATCCTGCCATGGTTAGCAGCAATAGAAACCCAAAGAATATGCTCCTACAGACTACTAGAAAGTGGTGGTAGTTGTGTGTCTAATCACAAATATGTCAAGCGAATCTCAACTTCTAACCAGTTCTTACCAAATAGCAGGCAATGATCAGCAACCGTTGCAGTCAAAAACGCCTCAAAGCTTGGATAGAACAATTGCCAGGTGGTGTTCAAATGCACGACGTAGATGTATGTGGAGCTGGGAAGGCTTATGATATGGTAGGAAAAATGTCAGCAATAATCAATTCAGAGATGCAAAGTTGAATAAACGCTCAACGACGGTACAGTGCTAGTCCTAGGTTAGATTGTACTAGAGACGCGAGTCTAGAACACTAACAAAATCACGATGTGCATGTAATCAAGGGAAAAGCACACTCTAATTTTTTTTCAGCCTCTGTTTTTGCGCTCCTTTTTTTGCCGAAAAACACTATAATGGTGAGTGTCTTAAACTCTTCCCAAATCAGCAGAACACGATCGGCACAATTTTTTTGACAATATTATTTTTTGAAAATCAGGGCAGCGACGACCAAAAAGTGCGACAAAAAATCACTATGATGGCGAGTGTCTCAAAACGCTCCAAGAGACATAAAAACAACATAGGGAAAAAATATTTTCCGTTGCCGAAATTATGGCCTAAAAACTGCCCGGGGGTCTCCAGACGGAGGCAAGGAAACACGTATCCGAAACTAGATGGATCTCGAGAACAAACCTAATATGCATGGAACTCGGATTGGTGGTGGATATATGGTGGTAGGATATGGCAGAGGTGGTAGGTTATGGCAGCGGTGCTGGTATGTGGTAGCGGTGATGGGATAAGGCAGCAGTGGTGGTATGGCAGCAGCGATGAATATGGTGCGGCGGCGGCGTGACAAACTATGACATAACTCGAAACTATAAAGGACTAGATACTAAGACCAGCAACTAGACACGACGATGAAACCGCAAATTCAACAAAGCAAAACCCTAAAAAGATTATGCAAAGGCTCAGATTGGTTCGGATATGATGAACTAACCCTAATATTTTTTTTGGCTTTTTCGTGGACTGTAGGTCTGAAGAACGGACTCCATCTAACTATGAAAAACTAGAAAATCACACTGAGCAACCTGGAAATCTGATACCACTTGATAGAGGAGAAGGTGACTCATCTTTCGATGAGATGGTGGCTTTTGTTTGGCAGGAAGTCGACTTTGACGATCCGAACACAAACGTGTGAGGACGTCGCACCTTAGCAATCGCTAAACCAACCCCAACAGAATATTGACCACGCCAGAGCACGATCAACCTGACCACGAAGGTCTATTTCCTACAGGCAAACGAAAAACAAGCAAGAAACTAAGATTGCAATCTTGATATTACGAATTTAAGATGAAAGGTTTTTTGACCAAGTGGGGTTCTGTGATGTCTTTGTCTGGTCATTGATCACAAACAAATTACACGAAGTTGCAGCTATGGTGAACTTTAATCTAAACAAAACCTAAAGGCTAAATGACGCCCTAAGGGTTGTATATATGGAGGAAGAGTGGGAAATTTCATGGCCCTTGGAGGAGGTGTCTGAAACCAACCCTAACTCTTGTATCCCCACACATACGGACTCTAAAAACAACCTATACTCAAGTGTTTCATAATTACATGGTACTGGCCCAATAATAAGGTGACGCAGCACCCATAATAGCCCGTGGACGAAATTTACGAAGTGGCATCTTGTATATTTCGTCCAAGGTTTCACACACTCATTATGGTGGCTTCAATGTCCCGAAATCATCACTTGTAACTCCGTTCTTGTTCCCATTGCGCATGCCATCATCTCCATGGTTAATCTTGTTCCAATGATCATCCTTCCTGTCCAAGCTAGGCCCTTCGTTTTTAAGCAAGAAAAACGTATCCAATTTAGGCAGCATCATATTCTCATGAACATTAGAATCATTACCAAGAAACGAAAGTACTTGGTAGTTTAATTGGCATGCGCGAGCTCTAGTAATTGGTCTTGTATATGTATTAGTAGATGGTATGGGCGTAACTTTGTTACTGATGTCCTCATCAAAGTCCTGGAACTGAAGTTTCTTCGTGTTTGCCACTTGTAGTTTCTTCAGCTTGTCTTCCTTGACTTCCTTGCAATGGACGCGGACGAGTGAAAGTGCCACATCAACTCCACTGCGGGCCGCAGAATTCTTCCATGCTTACAATCTACCTGGAAGCTCAAAGAGCTAAGTCATCAGCGACTCAAGGTCGTTCTGGAGATGGTCCTGATGCGGAGCATCCCAAGGTCATCCCCATGGACATATCGTCGTCTCACCAAGTGCCAAGTGGACCCATGACACGTTCTCATGAAAGAGCTCTATAAGCCGAGGTGACTTCACTCCTATCTCAACTACCTCTCAATTCACATGAGACATGGCTACTACCCTCATCGGAAACTCTATGCATACTCAGGTACCTCAAGGACGACCATGGAGAAGCTAAGGAGCAAGAGGAATCGAAGAAGGAAGACAAGCGTGAAGACGGAGGAGAAATCAGCGAAGTCCCAGACTGGACGGATGATCCGGACGAGGTCCCGGATGATCCGGATAAAGCTCGGATGATCCGTACTCCAGCCCGGACGATCCGGCTAATGCGCACCCCAACAACCGAAGCTCTCTCACAGAAGCCGGACCAGCCGGACCCCATTCTGGATCATCCGGACGTGCCCGGACATCCGGGCCAAGTCCCGGATATCCGGACCCCCCCCCCCCGCTGCAGAACGACCCAACCGGATCATCCGGACGCCGCCCTGGATCATCCGGACCCCCCTAAGCCCGTATCATCCAGACCGTGCCTGTGTGCATGTCTTTGGGCCTAGGCCCATGTACCCCTTCGCCCCTCCTAGCTTATATATAGTACTCCACCTACACTTTCTAGGGTTAGCATTGTGATAGCTCATCTATACTTAGAGCATTGCTCATCCTTAGTGGTTTATCTCCACGAGAGTCCGCGGCCTCTACGGAGAAGATCCACATGGATTCAAGACCTCCTCCGGGAGAAGATCAAGACCTCCTCTAGGAGAAGATACAGACCTCCTCACGGAGAATACTATCGCCACTTGTATCGTCCTTAGTTGATCGTGGATCGTGTATCACTCTTTGTGTTCCCGGATCTAGCATATGTGTGACCTAAACTTGTTGATTTGAGTGTTTTCCTCTTGTTCCTCTCATGTTTGCCCTCGTGTTCTTCGCGTTCCTGGTGGGATTCATCTCCAATCGTGAAAGATCGGCCTAGAATCGGGTTTTGCCTGCATCATATGGTTTCATGAGCCTTGGTTGATCACGAATTTGGAGCCCCGCACCTTGTTTTCTAGCTTGTTTTTGTTGTTTTTCGTCCAATTTCGAAAATTCCCACAAAAATAGCCATACCAATTTTTTTGATTTGTGTGTTCTGATGAGATTTTTTTGATTTTGATCCGTGGATTTGCTGTGTAGCAAGTGGATCTACCCCCCCCCCCACCTTTTCCACCCTCAAATCCGTGAAAATTTCGTTTTCCACCAATTTTTCTTGTTTTTCCCTGAGTTCGTCCCAAGCAAGTTGACCCACCCGGATCATCCGGATCCCCACCCGGATCATATGCCATCACCCCCCGGATCATCCGGCCACCCCACGGATCATCCGGCCGACCATTCGGATCATCCGGACAGCACTATCGAATCTGCATTTCTGCAGTTTTTTGCCGCCGCTTCCGCCACCGTATCCACCACTCCACCAATACCCCACTTCTGCTTCACCCTCAACATACCTAACCCTATCAACACATACCCTTTCACCTTGCACCACCATCGGTTTCGAACATTTTTCTTTGTGATTTGAGTTGTGGTTTCACCATTTCCTTGGGTGTTTAGGCTAACTTGGAATGGAACAACTTCGACAACACCACCTCTCAACTTCGAAAAGGACGATAACATCGACGAAACCTTTTATATCCTACCTTGCATTTGCATTGATAACCCCTCATCGACCTTTTTGCGTGGCTTTCCTATCGAGAATAGCCGTTCGTGTATTGCTGGACAACGACACTTGTGCACATTAGTGATGGTCATAGACATTGCATACCACATCATACATCGTGCTTCCTAATAAGTCATATGATATCTTGAAATCGTCGTGTGTGCCACAAGGTTGTCATGCATCTACACAACTGATATCTTGGTTTGAGAAGTTTTGCATAAGTGCCCTAGCAAAAGAGCTCAAACACAAAGAGCAAAAAAAGCAAAAGAGAAAGATAAGCAAAGAGCTTTTAAGCAAGAACCAGAGCATCACATACCAACATATCATATGGTCCCATACTTGTTCATCTTGGATCATCGCATAGAAACAATAAACATATAGCATACTTGGGATAGAAGTCGTTACATTTTTGCCTAGTAGGACGTGCACAAGTCTCGTATCCACCTATTGTGCAATCGTGCTAGCGTCTCTCTAGTGTTGTGAAACAAGATCATTTCCCGCTCACCCTTGGCTTGCACAACCTCATTTATCTATTTGCGCGTGTGTTTCTGTGTAACTACATAGTGATGCGGGGCTAACCCGATCTAAGCCGATCTTTCACGATTGGAGGGATCCCCGAGGATGAACATGAAGAACATGAAGGGAAATCACGAGGGGAAGAGAAACCACCCAAATCAACAAGAAACGACCACACATGTGCTAGATCCTCAACACAACGAGATACATGGTCCAAATCCAACAAAGGGGGATACACGGTAGCTAGTTCATCTCCGTGAGGAGGTCTTGAGCCCACAAGGGGTCATCCCATGTGGGGTCTTGAATCCGGTGTGGATCTTCTCCATAGAGGTCGCGGTCTCTCTCGTGGAGTAGATCCACTATGGATGAGCAATGCTCTAGGTCGCAAATGAGCTAACACAAAGCTAACCCTAGCTAGGAGGAGGAGGACGGATGGCAATGGGTACCCATTACCCACGTACCATGTGGGTAAAAACCCTATTAGGGTAAGGGTATAGGATAAAAACTTACCCATGGGTATATAAATATGAAATTCTCAAACCCATAGGGCAGAGCGGATATGGGTATGGGATCATATAACCCATACCCGCATACCCATTTACCCTTATAAAATCTAACAAGTACGGAGAAGTTATATTTACACTTTGTCGTGAGTTTCTCAACTTAAAATGTATGACTTTGTACTACTCTTTATGACCATGTGTTGATATTTTGATTGTCGGTGTACAAAAAGGGGGGTACAATTTTTGTACCCCTATGACTATGCACGGGAAGTCTGAGCCACGAGCACCGCCACACCAACCAAGGCAAGGGAGGTAAGCCAGGGTAAGACCGAAGCTCGATGGAACTAGAGCAACACCAAAGCCAAGACCACGAAGAGCCAAGGGACGAGACAGGCTCCCCTGGCAAGATCCTTGTCGGGGCCGGCTTTAGCAGCCCCGGCAAGACCCTTGCTGCGGGAACTCACCCCACGCCTATGGAGCAAGTCACCCTTGGGTCCACTGCCCCCATGGGGCAAGGATTCGGGAGACATCCCCGTAGTGGCATGCAGATCTTTGTGAAGACATTCAAGATCAGATACGCACTAAGAAGACGACGACCCTTGGCGGGATCCCAGCCAAGGAAGACCACAAGACCTCTAGCAAGCACCTTGCCGGAGATGGCAGCAGGCGCCGCGGCAAGACCCTTGTCGGGGCCCCGGCAAGGCCCTTGCCAAGGACATCTGCAGGGCCACCATCAGGCCCACGCCGACTAAACTTCCACCGCCATATGCAGCTGCCGACCCAACCGGCTGGGCAGGCACCTGCGTGGCGACATGCAGATCTTCGTGAAGACCCACCATTGCGCCACCTCAGCTGCATGCCTACCTACATGGCATCTCAGGCATCGCTGGCCAGGGCGCGTGTCGACACAAGAAGGAGCAGCGACGGACAAGACAAATCTCTCCCCCGTCCCCGATAAAGCAAGGACAGCTAAGCAAGACGCATTAAATGCGCCTTGTCATGTAATGCGAGGGATAAACTCGCATCACTGTCTCCTTTCCACCTCCGGTGTGCCACTATGGCAACCCCTTTTCCCTATAAAAGGAGGCCCGAGGCGACCAGGAGAGGGATTCGGTTTTTTGGAGCTCCTCACGCCCCATAGCTAGCTGAAGAACACAGATATACAATCCACCAAAGCAGGAGTAGGGTTTTACGCAACCTCGCGGCCCGAACCTGGATAAACGAATCGTGTGCTATCTGTTTGATCCGCTCTTCTCTCAACCCCGCGCCTCGCTAACTGTAGTAGGGATTCTTGTGATCCCATAGGTGTCGTTCCCACCGACATCTTTGGCACGCCAGGTAGGGGGCGCAGTTGTGAGAATCGGCTTTAGCAGTTACTTCGACGCTTCTACATCATCATGGCATCCAAGAAGAAGATGACGGTGGCGGTTGGCCAGTTAGAAGCCGGACAGCCCGTCCCAACGGGGGCGATCAGCGGACCGGTCGCGGAAAGGACACGGGGCGCTGCTCGCGAACACCTATGCCGCCCCAACAGCCGGAGTATGGGAGGTGGCGATGTTTGTGCGCCTGGTAACGGGCCACACACCGCCAAATCCAAAGACGGAGCCAGGCCCTACGCGGGTGGCGCGGGGCCTTCCAAGATCGCTGCCGAATCACCCGAAGGCGACGCAAGGGCCTCTAGGACTTCCACGCCGACGCCAACAGCGCGCTCCTCCCAAGCAGCGCGCGAGGAACGGCGTCATCACGCCGAAGATCCCGGGCGTCGCCGCGGGAAGAGCCTCGAGCGCCACTCCCGAGACGTAGAAGACCAGACCGCCTGCCGAAGCGCTGGTGAAAACAGCATGCGACCGCGGGATCGTGATAGAGCTCCTCCTGACATGGTCAGGAGTTGAAGCGCGTCGCGGTCCGTGCAGGTTTCGCTACCGCTAACCCCAGTGGAAGCCCTGGCGCGCGCAGTTGCTCCTCGACTTTCCTCCCGTTACAGGGAAACTCGACGAATGGAGAGCTACCATCCGAAGCCTCGTCGCAGTCGCCAACAAGGATGAACCAAGTCCAGCGAAGCCCCCGGGTCGACGCTCAGTTGGGGTCCCACGCACCAGTGGCGGGAGGACCGGCAGCACCGTGTACACGGTGCATTCGCCTCCTCCTCACCCGGTACCGCGTGTGTCGACTCGTCGAGACATCGCGGGTGACGACATCTCCATAGCGTCGTCCGACCGACGGACCCACGGTGACCAGCGTCAAGTTCTTCAGGAGCGAGCTCATGAAGACGCTCGAACCACCATCGAGCGCCGGCGCGGAGCGCGCCACCAGTCAGACAGGTGAGCAGGGCCTGCTGTGAACTGCCCAGCACCGGAGAGCCCGGGAGGTCTACCTTACGAGGTAGGCTGTCCGGCTTTTACCCGTGAGCTACGGCAGTTCCAGTGGCCCACTCACCGCACCTTCAAGCCTGACGTTGGCGAGAAGTACAACGGCAAGACCCACCCGTCGGAGTTCCTCAACATCTACACCATCGCGACGCAAGCTGCCGGAGCCCGTGACGATAAGGTGCTTGCGAATTACTTTCCATTGGCTCTTAAACCCAATGCCATGTCATGGTTGATGCATTTGCCAATAGACTCTATTTCCTCCTGGTCGGATTTGTGCGATGAGCTTGTTGGCGCCTTTACTAGAGGTCACCAAGCCCATGGCCAAGCGAGCGACCTGCACGTCATCCCCAGAAGGAGGCGAGAGCCTGCGCAAATATATACAGAGGTTCAGCCGGGTACAGTACAATATCCCTGATGTTCACCCTGCCGCCATCATCAGTGCGTTCCATCAGAACGTGCGTAACCGCAAGATGCGTGAAGAAGTTGCAATGAACAAGGTGTAAGATGTGGCGGAACTCTATGTTCTTGCTGACAGATGTGCCCGGGCTGAAGAAGGAAGGAAGTACCTTGGCGAAGATGCCGGCGTGGAAACCGTCTCTTCAGATGAGGATACTGCCGCCCCGGCGAAGAAAGGCCGGCGCCGCAATAGGAAGCGCAAGGGTAAAGCCGTGCTTGCCGTCGAGGGATCTGATGACGCCGGCTCCGCCAAGAAAACCAAGGCAGATGACCCCGGCAAGGAAATTGCCGGATGTGTCACCTGCCGAGCCTTGGCGGCTGTCGAAAAGCCAGGAAACTCCGACAAGCAATACTGCAAGATCCATCGCACCAAAGGTCATGATCTCCAGAACTGCCGACAGGTTGAGCTCCTTGCTGAGAAGCAGAGGGCTCAATATGAGAGGCGGGACAAGGAGAAGGGCCAGGACGGTCCTGAGGGGTCCGGCAAGAAGCGTGACGGCCAAGCAGGCCGTCGCGGCAAGGATAAACATCACGAGAGGCCCACCCAGGGCCGTGACAGAATGCCAGAAGACGACGATCACGAAGAGGACGACGAGTCCGGCGACCAAGAGTTTCAGAAAGCCACGGAGGCCATGTGCATCGATGGCGGCGCCTTGCTGCATACTTCTCACCGCCAGCTTAAACAGTGGGCACGTGAGATTACAGCGGCGGAGCCGTCGTCTAGTGCCCAAAAGCCGCTGAAATGGTCCAGCACGCCTATCATTTTTCACACTGAGGATCACCCTGATCGCACTACTGCGGTCGGGTGCTTGCCATTGTTGGTTTCACCGACAATACGCAACCTCAAGGTGACAAAGATGCTAGTCGATGGCAGGGCCGGTCTGAACTTAATCTCGCCTACCGTGATCGAGAAGCTGCAGATTCTTGACGGAGACCTCGAAGAGACGGGCACGTATCAGGGGGTCAACCTGGGGAGAAGTCAACCAAAGGGGAAGGTCACGTTGCCCGTGACTTTTGGAAGTGATCTGAATTACAGGACAGAATGGATCGTGTTCGATGTTGCCAAGATCCCCTTGCCTTACAACGGGATCCTTGGCCGCCCAGCGCTGGCCAAGTTCATGACAGCGTCACACTACGCCTACAACACCCTGAAGATGCTAGGGCATGTGACGATCATCACCATCCCATCCGATAAAAAAGATGCACTGATTTGCGCTGACCAACTCTACCAACAAGCAGCTGCAGCAGCTGCCGTCACTAGGGCACTTGCTCCTGCCACTGGAGCCCCGGGAGGGAAGAAGAAGAAGAAGATCGGTGAGACCTCGGACACCCACTCCGGCAAGCGCACCTGTTTGGAGTGTAGTGCTCCCGTCGAGGACGTGCCAGAGAGCTCCACCGGCAGAAACAAGAAGTCCAGGGCCACACCGCCGAAAACCAAGAAAGTTTCTGTCAAGGAGGATGGCACGGGAAGGGCTTTCGCCATAAGCTGCGCCCTTGATGACAAATAGGAAGACGTGCTCATCACCTTCCTGTGGGCGAATGTCAATGTGTTTGCGTGGCAAGCATCCGACATCCCCGGCGTTCCCAGGGAGGTGATTGAGCACCACCTTGCTGTTTGTCCTCATGCGCGGCCCGTCAAGCAGAAGGTTAGGAAGCAAGCTTTGGAACGACAAGAGTTCATCACAGAGGAGATCCGGAAACTGGAAGCAGTGGGTTTGGTAAGAGGAGTGCTCCATCCAACGTGGTTGGCCAATCCAGTGGTAGTGCGCAAGGCGAATGGGAAGTGGAGGATGTGTATTGATTACACATATATCAATAAGGCTTGTCCCAAAGACCCCTTCTCGTTGCCGCGCATCGACCAGATTGTTGACTCCATGGCTGGGTGTGACCTGTTGTCATTCCTCGATGCCTACTCCAGCTACCATCAGATCTTCATGACAAGAGAAGACGAAGAGAAGACATCATTCATCACCCCATGTGGTACGTATTGTTTTGTACGAATGCCTTTTGGGTTGAAGAGTGCTGGCTCAACGTTTGCAAGGGCAGTCCAGATTGGTTTTGAGCCCCAGCTCCATAGAAATATGGAGGCTTATATGGATGATATAGTGGTCAAAACCAAGAACAGGGCAACCCTTATACCGGATTTACAAGAAACATTTGCAAACCTACGCAAGATCAATCTCAAGCTGAACCCTGAGAAGTGCATCTTCGGCGTCCCGTCCGGCAAGCTTCTCGAGTTCTTTGTGTCACAGCGTGGGATAGAGGCCAATCCGTACAAGATCAAGGCTATATAACAGATTGAAGCACCCAAACGGGTCAAGGAAGTGCGTCGGCTTGCTGGCTGCGTTGCCGCCATGAGCAGATTCATTTCCAAGTCTGCCGAGCGCGCCCTTCCCTTTTTCAAGATTTTAAAAAAGGCGGGCCCAATGGAGTGGACGCCAGAAGCCGAAGCAGCATTGCAAGATTTGAAGAGGTATCTTTCCTCCACGCTAGTACTAGTTGCGCCTAGGCCACGAGAACCGTTGCTGCTATACCTGGCAGCAACGAACCAGGTGGTCAGCGCCGCACTAGTGGCGCAGAGAGAAATTGATGACGAGGTGATAGCAGCGGCAGAGCCTGATGCCATTGGTGCAGAGACGACACGGCCGGTTGGAGTGCCGCCAAGGAAGAAAACGATGCAGCACCCGGTCTACTTCGTTAGCTCCCTCTTGCAGGGGGCTAGATCAAGGTACTCCGGTGAGCAGAAATTTCTCTTCGGCCTTCTTATGGCCTCGAGGAAGCTGCGTCACTACTTCCAAGCACACGAGATCACTGTCGTCACTCGCCTCCCTCTGCAATGGATATTGCATAATCCAGATGCAACGAGAAGAATTGTAGAGTGGGCACTGGAGCTGTCCAACTTTGGCCTCAAGTTTGAAAGTACCTCGACAATTCGAAGCCGAGTCCTGGCGGAGTTCGTTGCAGAATGGACCGCGACGCCTGATGAAGAAGCCCGAGAAACTGCTCTCCCAGGCAAAGAGGCGAGTTGCGACTGGATCATGTACTTTGATGGAGCTTTCTCTTTACAGGGCGCCAGTGCTGGCGTACTACTTGTCGCGCCCACCAGAGAGCACCTCAAGTACGTGGTCCAGATGCACTTCCCCAGGGAGGTATCAACGAACAATACTGCTGAATATGAGGGGCTGCTTGCTGGTCTTAGGATCGCGGCAGACCTCGAAATCAAGAAACTAATTGTCAGGGGCGATTCGTAGCTTGTCGTCAAACAAGTCAACAAAGATTACCAGAGCCCATTGATGAAGGCCTACGTCTATGAAGTGAGAAGCTGGAAGAGCGTTTTGATGGTATACAGGCGGAGCATGTTCCCCGAGCGGAGAACGACATCGCCAATTACCTGTCAAAGCGCGCTGCCCTCAAGTTACCTGTGGAACCTGGTACCTTTGTGCTTCAGCTTTCCCAGCCATCCGTTAATCCATCAACAGAGCAAAACAAGAGGAGGAAATCAGGGCCCGGCAAGTACTTTCCCGCTGAGCTCCCCGGAGTCGCCGGCAAGGATGTTGCCGGGGACACTGAGCCCGCCACGGGACGGCTAGCTCCGGTGGAGCGTCAAGCTCTTGCCGTCGAGACATCCGCTCCTATAGCGGAGGAAATGCCTTTAGTCCTCGCCGTCGAGCCCCGGGCTCCAGCGTGGGCACAGCATACCATCAGATTCCTCCAAACTGGCGAACTTCCTGAGGAGCAGGAAGAAGCGGAAAAAGTAGCCCGTCGATCTGCTATGTACCAGTTCGTCGATGACGTCCTGTACAGAAAGAGACCGAACGGCGTGAAATTGAAGTGTATCCCTCGAGAGGAAGGACTGGGGCTGTTGGCAGAGATACATGGAGGCATATTTGGATCCCACATAGGGTCAAGAGCCCTTGCCGGCAAGGCATTTCGGCAAGGCTTCTTCTGGCCCACTGCCCTCCAGGATGCGACGACACTGGTCACCAGGTGTGAAGCGTGTCAGTTCCATTCAAAGAAACTTCATCAACCAGCTCAAGCCCTTCACACCATTCCTCTCTCCTGGCCCTTCTCGGTCTGGGAGCTCGACATACTGGGCCCTTTCAACCACGCTGTCGGGGGCTTTGAGTACTTGTTCGTCGCAATCGACAAGTTCACAAAGTGGCCAGAGGTGGAGGCAGTGAGGAAGGTCACAGCCCAGTGAGCCGTCAAATTCTTCAAGGGACTAGTGTGCCGTTTTGGTGTACCCAACAGGGTCATCACCAACAACGGCACACAGTTCACAAGCCGCACCTTCATGCAATATACCCAAGACCTCGGCAACAAAGTCTGTTTCGCTTGCGTTGTTCACCCACGAAGCAATGGTCAAGCTGAGAGAGTAAACGCTGAAGTACTGCGAGGCTCAAGGAGAAAGACCTTTGACAGGCTGCCGCAAGAGTGGAAGGCACTGGATTGATGAGTTGCCGACGGTTCTTTGGTCGATCAGAACTATGCCAAATTGAGCCATCGGCCAGACACCCTTTGCCCTAGTATACGGGGCAGAAGCAGTTCTCCCCACTGAACTCATATAAGGGTCACCTCGAGTGCTCGCTTATGATGAGCTTGAGCAGGAGTAACTGCGGCAAGATGATACAATGCTCCTTGAGGAAGATCGTCTTCGGGCGGCTGTGAGAGCAGCACGCTACCAGCAAGCCTTGCGACGCTACCATAGCCGCAAGGTCCATGCCCGAAGCTTTGAGGAAGGCGACCTTGTTCTTCGGCGCTTTCAATCGGCCAAGAATACCAACAAGTTGACGCCGAAGTGGGAAGGCCCTTATCGGGTAATACGAGTCACCAGGCCTGGCGCAGTCCGCCTGGTGTCAGGACCCCGATCCTAAGTCACACCGATCTAGCTGTAACACGTCATATCACTTTGCGGCATCATGCACGGTATCCCCATGGGTGCCACCTTACCTGGCTCGGGACCATTTGCGCATTTTGGCACACGTATATGACAGTGTCGCTAGCATCCATATGACAGAGAACCCGGGCCGACATGGCTAGTTATAAACCAAAAGTGGCACTAAATTACACAGACAGGCATCCATGACCCAGCAAAGAACGTGTCGGTCATCAACGTATGAACACAAGTCGTAGCAAGCTACATGGACTTAAAGGAACAACGCGTGACATTTCCCCTAAGGGGCAGACAAAGGAACGAAGAAGCACACATGCCGGCCAGCCTACGTGTTCCGAGCAGTAGCAAGCTACCAATGCTCGTTGGAAGCACTAGGACGCATTTCCCTGTAAGATAGGCTACAAAGGAAAACAACTAGGTGTCGGATCCCACACATACCAAGCATTTCAATCATACACACAATATGCTCAATATGTGCAAATACGACATTGCACCACAACAGAACTCTATGACTCAAAGTACTTTATTTAAGAGGCTCCAAGATCCATACATAACATATCCATACAGGTAGGGTCACATGACCCAACACTCAAGTCATACAGTCATACAAGCACAAGCGGAAGCTAACATGTCTGAGTACAGACAACTTGGAAAATAAAACAGGCTTGGTGTAGCCTGACTATCTACAAGGCCCTTCACAAGCTCCAGATCTCCGTCTGGGTAGCAAGCTACTCGTCGACGTCAACGTCTATGTAGAACCCATCAGAAGGGGCAGGGTTCTCCTCTGCAACAGTTATTAAGCAAACATGAGTACAAAGGTACTCAGCAAGTCTTACAACAGAACCTATCATACATGCAACATTATCAACAGGGGTAGTGGAGTTCATAGCAGAAAGCCAGCTTTGACTCATGGCTAACCTATACTACAACTCTCAACAGATTGCACAATATTACTACGTACACGAGTCCTCTACTCACCACAACAATACACCACCGAGGATCCTCTTCCGTCATCCTACGGAAGGGCCATCCACGGCACTCACACTTGTCTTGAGGCTTTTAGTAGTATCCATCAACTTGTCTATGAACTGTAAGAGTAATCAAGTAGTCCGTACCGCGAACAACGGCTATTCGAATAGATTGATAACCCTGCAGGGGTGTACTTCTTCACACACGCTTCCACCACTTATCGTCGTTTACTCGACATGTACTCGGCAACCTTCAAGCGGAAGCCCGGCGAGGGTGTCGGCCACAACCTGACTAACTACACAAGTCTCTCGAACAGGTTTATGGCCTATTTGGGTTCCATCCGTGGGGAGATCCGGTCGGGGTGTCGCTCACGGCCCCAAACGATGTGTACAGGGTTCCCGAGTCACCAAACGGGCAACCGATACACGTTGCCATGTAGCTATCGCATCACAGCCCACGCCGAGGGTCAGCGTTGTGCACGACCACCAGTAAACTACAAACACCAGAAACTAGTTGCAACTCCTGGACAGAGAACATGGGCAGTCAATAAGCCGAGAGGGTCCATTAGTTTCGGGACCAATGCATGGTAGTAGCTGGAACTTGAACCACACATACAGATCTCAGGTCCTATGGACGGTTCCAATGAAACAACCCACCATGTACTCCTACATGGCCTTTCATCGATACCTTTACCAAACATGTTTCACTCTTCCCTCTCTTTACCGAGTATGATCATTTCACTCTGATCCATCACCCAGGTGAATCATACCTGACACAACTCTAAGCATAGCAGGCAACATAAACAAATAGCATGGTGGATCACACATCACATGGCTCAATCAACTCCTACACATGCTAGTGGGTTTCAACTATTTACTGTGGCAATGACAGGTCATGCAAGGGAATAGGGTTCAACTACCACAGCAAGTAGCAGTTCACACGCTGTTGCCTTAATGCAGTAAAAGAGAGGAGGAGCGAGAAGATGGGTTTGTATCGGAATGATCAATGATTGCTTGCCTGACAGAGTGGTTGTCGGGTACTGCTCTTCAGCTGGATACGCAGAAGTATCCTCGGGAGCAGGACCTAACATGGAGAATATCAGCGATACAATCAATAAGCTAACAAATGCAAAAATATGATGCATGCTCATGATATGGCAAGATGCATGTGTTTTGGGCTAATGCAACTACAAACAGAAAGGTTTGAGCCCATTTGAATGAAGGATTCAAATTGAAACCCAAACTAATTTTTATTTAAGTGCATAATCATGTTTTAGTGTATAAAACTAGGTTAACTTGCTCAAACATGCATGAAACCAGTGCCATTGGAAAGATTGGATTTTTCTGATCAATTTTCATATATAAATCTTTTCCATCTGAGCTACTGTTGAATTTATATGATTTTTTGAAGTTTAAAGCATTTTCTGGAATTTCCTGAATTGTTTTTAAAACAAATAATCCCAGAAAATCATTTACTGCATCAGCATGACATCATGCTGATGACAGCCAGTCAACAGGGCGGCCCAGGACAAACCTGACCAGTGGGACCCACTGGTCATTGTCATAGTTAGTTAACTGACTAAATAAAACTAGATTAGACACTAACCTAGGTTTGACTAACAGGCAGGGCCCACATGTCAGTGACCCAAGGGGGTCAAACCCTTGGCCAAACGAGGCTAACTCGCCGACGTTTAGCCGCCGGCGAGGCCAAACGCGGCGGTGAGGTGCGGGATTAGTGCGTCGGCTGCCAAAACGACGGTGGAGCACGCCTATGGGCAGCTGGGAGTGAGCCGCGTCGAGTGGTGGTGGTGGCTGGCCTCGGGGTCGCCGGAAATGACGACGGCGACGAGTCCAGCGGCTGCCGGAGTTCGGGCGAGGTCGAACTCGTCGGTGCGGTGCTCGTAGAGGTGCGTGGAGTGATCCTACAACACCTACACATGACGTTGAAGCTGGTGGGCACGATGGCCGGAGCCTCGTCGGCGACGAGCCCCGCGGCGGCGCGTGCAGGTGAGCCTCGTGCGGTGCGTTCAGTGCAGGAGAGAACTAACGGAGAGGGGGAGGACGGAGATGAGCTCACGGCGATTGCAGTAAACGTCGAGGCAGGCTCGGGGACGGTCGGAGCTGAGCGGGGCGGCGATGGGGATCTCTGCGGCCGGAGTTGGGGAAGATGGGGTCGGGGGCGACTCCAGAGCGGGCGAGCGCTTGGGGCTCAGCTTGCTCGACGTAGTCGATGACGACGGAGCGGACGGACATGGTGACGGAGCTCAGGGACGGCGGTGGACGCGGCTATCATGACGGCGCGAGCGCGGCGGCGTCGGCCATGGTGCGGGGAAGGCGAGGGAGAGGAGCTGGGGAGGGTGGAGCGTGTCTGCGAGCTTGGGGGGAAGTGGGTGGTCGATCCCGCCCACCAGAACGGCGAGGGGAGGAGGCAGGGTAGCGGGCAGCTGCATGGCGCGCGCTGCGGCCGCCGTCGAGCACCTGCCTGCCTGCCTGGCCGAGCCAAGCAGCTCGCTGGAGCGGTGGCTGGGCTGGGCCGGCAGGTGGGCCAGTTAGTGGCGCCAGGTAAGTTTTCTTCTTCCTATTTTTTCTATTTTACTTTTTGTTTCATTTCTTTTGCAACTTTGTTGAATTAAATAAAATGCCAGAACATTTTTATAACTCATAAAGCTAGTCATGCCCACTATAAATAATATGAACAGTATGGAACATTTTAGTTTATGATTATTTGGGCACATAAAATATTTTATAGCATTTAAATGCCCAAATGCAAATACCATATGATTTAATCCAGAGACCTTGGGTGTCCTAGAAAATTGTGCACCATTTTTGGCAGAAGTTTAAGACCAAGGCAGAAATGATGAACATTTTTAAGGGCGTTTTGGGTACATTGGAAAAGATTTTATTAAACCCTAGTTGTTAGAAGAGGGGTGCTGGGGTTTCTGTCATTCCCATTTCAAGTTTCTTTCAAAAGTAAACATGATGCACACTCTAGCTAGTCCTAATGCAAGCACTGACTAGGGATGTGACAACTCACCCCCACTCAAAAGAATCGCGTCCCGAGATTCGTGTTCCTCCGGAAAGAGGGTGGGGTACTCAAGTCGAAGACGATCCTCCCTTTCCCAAGTAGCTTCACTCTCGGAATGATGTGACCATTGAACCTTGAGAAACTTGATATTGTGACGTCGAGTGGTACGCTCGGTTTGATCAAGAATACAAACGGGGTATTCTCGATATGTGAGATTGTCCTGGAGATCAAGCGTTTCGTGGTCCACTCCGCGGATAGGATCCGAGAAGCAACACCTGAGTTGAGATATGTGGAAGACATCATGAACTCTGGAAAGGTGCAGAGGTAGTTCCAATTGGTAGGCAACTTCTCCTTGTTTGGCAAGAATGCGAAAAGGACCGATGTAACGAGGGGCCAATTTGCCTTTCATACCGAAGCGATGGGTTCCCTTAAGAGGAGTAACCCGAAGGTAAGCCTTATCGCCGACTTCACAAGTCACAGCCTTATGATGACTATCATATTGGCTCTTCTGGCGAGACTGGACTGTTTTCAATTTCTCACGAACGATGCGAAGTTGCTCTTCTGCTTCCTGGATTATATCCGGACCAAAGAATTGTCTTTCCCCGGTTTCTGACCAGTTAAGAGGTGTTCGACACCTTCGTCCATATAGAACTTCGAAGGGAGCCTTGCCCAAGCTGGCTTGATAACTATTGTTATAAGCGAATTCGGCAAATGGAAGACACTTCTCCCAGTCCATACCGAAAGAGATGACAGAGGCTCGAAGCATATCTTCCAGAATTTGATTGACTCGTTCCACTTGACCACTTGACTGAGGATGGAAGGCGGTGCTGAAAGAGAGATGAGTCCCCATAGCATTCTGGAAAATTTCCCAGAATCGTCAAGTGAAAAGGCTTCCACGGTCTGAGTTAATCTCCAACGGCACACCATGAAGTGATACTATCCGAGAGATATACAAGTCTGCTAGCTGGCTAGCGGTTATACTCTCTCGAACAGGTAGGAAGTGGGCTACTTTGGAGAGGCGGTCGATAACGACGAAGATAGCAGTATTCCCTTTCCTGGTCCTGGGAAACCCGGTAATGAAGTCCATACCGATCTTGTCCCATTTCCATTCAGGAATAGCTAAAGGTTGGAGGGTGCCAGCAGGCCGTTGATGCTCTGCTTTAACTCGATGACAAACGTCGCAGTTAGCAATGAACTAAGCGATTTCTCTCTTCATCCTAGTCCACCAGAACCTCTGACGTAGGTCCTAATACATTTTGGTACTACCGGGATGAATCGTGAGAGGAGATTCATGAGCCTCCTTAAGGATCAACCGTCTCTGGTTTCGTACCTTAGGAACCACTAAGCGGTTGCTAAAGAGCACGACTCCTTGATCATCAATTGAGAAACATCGCGCGATTCCTTTCCTGATGTTCCTCTTGATACGGGAGATTCCCGGATCAACCTTCTGTGCTTTGATGACTTGATCCGTAAGGGTAGGTTTCGCCACCAAGGTGGAAAGGAATCCTCGCGGAACAATGTGAAGGTTAAGCTTCCGAAATTCCTCGTGGAGAAGTGGTTGCCCTTGTTGTAACATCAAGTTGTTACAATATGACTTACGACTTAGTGCGTCAGCCATGACATTGGCCTTCCCAGGGGTGTAAGTTATTCCTAAGTCGTAATCTGTGAGCAACTCAACCCAACGTCTTTGCCTGAGATTTAGATCCGGTTGGGTGAAGATGTATTTCAGACTTTGGTGATCACTGAAGATTTCACAGCGATTACCAAGAAGGTAATGTCGCCATGTTTTGAGTGCGTGGACTACAGCTGTAAGCTCTAGATCATGTGTAGGATAGTTATCCTCATGTGGACGCAACTGCCGGGATGCATATGCGATCACTTGACGATCTTGCATGAGGCGTCGTAGTAGATGATAAAGTCCTTGGAAAAGTCTGGTGGTACCAGTACGGGTGCAGATGTCAGGCATCTTTTCAGTTCCTGAAAGCTGGACTCGCACTGTGGGGTCCAGTCAAACTTTTTATCTTTCTTGAGGAGTTCAGTTAGAGGTTTAGCAACCTTGGAGAAATTCTCGACAAAGCGTTGGCAATAACTTGCTAAGCCAAGAAAACTCCTAACTTGCTTGACCGATTCAGGGGGAGTCCAATCAAGGACGGCTTGAACCCGCTCGGGATTGACAGCAATACCCTTGCCAGAGATCACATGACCTAGATAGGTCACTTCTGGCAACCAGAATTCACATTTAGAGAATTTGGCATAAAGGCGGTGCTCTCGAAGTTTCGTCAATATGAGCCTTAGATGCTCGGCATGATCTTCCTTGTTCTTGGAGTAAATGAGTATATCATTGAGGTATACCACGACGAATTTATACAAATACTCCATGAATATAGAATTCATTAGCCGGGAGAAAGTGGCTGGGGCATTGGTTAACCCGAAGGACATGACGGTGTATTCGTATTGGCCATAACGAGTAACAAAGGTCGTCTTGGGAATGTCCCTGTTCTTGATCTTGATTTGATGGTAGCCCAACCTCAAATCCATTTTGGAAAAGACTGAGGATCCAGCGAGCTGATCATACAAATCGTTGATCCTGGGGAGCGGATACTTGTTCTTTATGGTGACCAGATTGACAGGTCGGTAATCTACAACCATCCGTTCCGTTCCATCCTTCTTCTTGACGAAGAGGACGGGACAAGCCCAAGGGGAAGAACTAGGACGGATGAAACCCTTTCTCAACGATTCATTGAGTTGTTTCTTAAGCTCAGCTAATTCTAGGGGTGCCATCTTATAGGGTCTTCTAGAAATTGGGACAGTTCCTGGAATAAGATCTATCACGAACTCAACATCTCTGTCAGGTGGAACACCTGGCAGTTCTTCTGGGAAAACATCCGGAAAGTCACGGACTACCGGGATATCTTCGAGTTCTGGTAGAGGGCTGGCATTAAGAGAGTAGAGCTGACGCTCAGCCATTCGGGTCAAGACAATGACTGTCTTGCCAGATGGGTATGTAAGTTGAACGGTCCTAGTGTAGCAATCAATCTTGGCGTAATGAGTTGTCATCCAATCCATACCCAAGATGATGTTTATGTCCGAGGATTGAGAGCGATTAGTGATGCAAGGAAAACAAGTCTATCGACAAGAATTTCATTTCCATGGCTTACCCTAGAGGTTTTCCACTTTGAACCAGGAGTTTGAATAACCATGGAAGTAGGCATGTCACAAAAAGTCATGTTGTGCATTCGAGCATAGCTCTCAGATATGAACGAATGAGATGCTCCAGTATCGAAAAGAACAGATGCCGGATGGCAGTTAACGAGAAGCGTACCAAGGACGACGTTAGGATCCTCATAAGCTTCTTCAACAGAGACATAGTTGACATGACCACGTGCAGTGGGGATTGGCTTGACATAATTCACCTTGCCGGTTGGCTTACCACGGCCAACGGGTTTTCCTGGTTGGTTCTGGGGACACTCATGCATGTAGTGCCCCGGTTCTCCACACTTGAAGCATGTCAAAGTGCCAGTGCGTGGAGCAAAGTTGGTAGGTGGTCCTCCATAAGTCTTGGCAGGTGCATACTGTTGAGTTGGGCGAGGCGCCTCATAGGATGGCCTCGGTGTGTACTTGGGTGGCAGAGCAATGTTAGGAACCCACATGTGACGCCCGGATAGTTAAGCTACAGTAACCCTCTCCTCATGACGACACGTCACCTCGGTTACTGTTGATAATCTTGCGTTGCTTCAAAATCGATTCAAAATTCAAATTCGAAATAAAGGCAAACAACAAAAGTTTTGAAACATTAAAACTAAAATGTTCGGATTGTGGCAAATAATCCATACAAAATATTGGTGAATAAACCACACTCCTGTAAATAATTTAAATGCATTATAGTAAGTAAAACATCGGCAAAACTATTATTTAAATGCTCTTAGTATAATAAACAATTATAAACTACTTTAATTCATGTGCCAAAATATTTGTGGCGGTGGAATAATTACTAATACTAAATTAGGTACAACTTTTGTAATGTACAAACCAAAATTTAAATGGTAACTAAAAGAAAACAGAAAAGAAAATAAGAAAAGGTAAAACAAAACAAAACAAAGAAAACAAAAAAAAGTGGAAGGCCCACCTGGGCCGAATGGCCCACCTGGCCGGCCCAGCTGCCCATATCCCCGTTGTCTTCTTCCCCGCTATAGGGGAAGGGGATCGTGTCCTATGTCGATGACCGCCACGGCCCCGGTCGTCACCGTGTCGGCCATCCGCCTCTCCCCGACCACCTATAAGGTCCCCAACCCCCCTGGAACCCTAGTGTTTCACCTCTCCCCCTCCCGCGCCGTCATCATCGTTTTTGTTCGTGCCCGAGCGCTGCCCGCCATGGCCTTCGCCATCCTCGCACCCACTGTCATCCCTGCGCGGTGAGGCCATGTCCGGCTGCTCCTTCGTCGTCCAGTACGTCTTCCTCGAGGAGCAGATCGAGCAGGGGAGCACCAAGTCGCTAGATCAAGCCATCCCGTCCTCTGATGTCCCCGGCGTTCGTCAACGATCCCAGTGCCCTCTGCCGCTCCTAACCTTCCGACGAGCCATCGTGTGCTCCTACGTAAGCTCCCCGACCCTTCCCCTCTGCTAGCGCCATCAATCTTGCCCTCTAGATGCCGTCACCGTTCGACGGCAGCTCGCCTTGCTCGATCAAATGAACCCAGTCGTGCATCCGCCCGTGGCCGCCGAGGCCGGACCTCGCCGTGGCCGTAGTCGTGCTCCTGTGCGCGTTCGGTCCTGCTCATGTCCATCCACGCTCGACCTCGCCGCTGGCCCGACGGTAACACTCACAGCCGTGGCCGCCGGCGGCGCCCCTGGCCGCGCTCCAGGCCCCGCCCAACTGCCACCGACGCCCGCGGCCACTCCCTCTTTTCCGCGCCCAGCTCGCCGTTGTGTCCTCCCCGCACCGCATCCGCCAGAGGCCACGCTAGGGCTGCGCCTGGCCGCGTCGCCGCCCCTTACTTTTGCTGCTTGCTGACCCGATGAACCTCGCCACGTTCTGCTCCATGGCCTAGCCTCGCCTCGGCCGGCGTTTGGGGCCGGCGCCCCGCCGCGCTCGGGTCCGCGCCGCCTCGGGTGCGGGCGCCCGTGCCCAAACGCCCATTAACCCGCCCCGCCCCACTGGCCCCTGGGCCACTGCCAGGTGGGGCCCCGTGGCCCCAGGACATTTAAAAAAAAGGAAAAGAACAAAAAAAATAATTAAAAAAATATATTAATTAATTGATTAATTAATTAAATAATATGTTAATTAAGTTAATTAATTATAATTAAGTTAACATAATCAATTAACTAACCTACCTAATCTGTTAGTTAAACTAATTAATTTGTTTAATTAGTTATCTGTGTATGACACGCGGGCCCCACGCGTCAGTTTGACTCTGTCAACTGACTGGTTGACTGCTGACGTCGTGCTGACGTCATGCTGACGCCATCCGTACTATTCTGGATAATGTTCTATTAAATTAATTAATTAAAATCCAGAAATTAATAAAAACTTTAGAAAATCATATCTTTTAAACCGTAACTCGGATGAAAATAATTTATATATGAAAGTTGCTCAGAACGACGAGACGAATCCGAATACGCGGTCCGTTCGTCCGCCACACATCTCTATCATACCGAACACGCAACTTTCCCCCTCCGTTTCATCTGCCCGAAAATGCCTAACACCGGGAATACTTTCCCGGGTGTTTTTCCTCTTTGCCTGTATCACCGAGCACCGCGTTAGGTCACATGTAGCTCCGCCTTTTGCCATGTTATGCTTTGTGATGCTATTGTTTGCTCTGTTATTTATTTGTTTCCCCTTCGTTGCTTATTTTCGGTAGACTCTGATACTGTGATAGACCCCGAGACCATTGATGCTTCGGTGTTCGACTACGGCTACGCTTCCGAAGATTCCTTTCGTCTGCAGAGCTTCCAGGCAAGCCCCCCCTTTGATCACCAGATATCGCCTATTCTTCTCTCTACTGCTTGCATTAGAGTAGTGTAGCATGTTACTGTTCGGTTACTCCTATTCTGCTGCATAGCCTGTCATTGGTGCTACAACTGTTGATACTTTACCTGCCATCCTAATGCTTAGTATAGGATTCTAGTATTCCATCAGTGGCCCTTCATTCTTGTCCGTCTGCCATGCTATACCATCGGGCCGTGATCACTCGGGTGGTGATCACGGGTATATATTATATACATACTTTACATAAACATGATGATGATTCGGAGATGGGGGCTGAAGGGGCAGGTGGTTCCACCCAGGTAGTGGTGGGCCTGGGTTCCCGACAGCCCCCTGATGGTTACTTTGTGGCGGAGCGACAGGGCAGGTTGCAGCCACCTAGGAGACAGGTGGGCCTAGCCCTGGTCGTTGTCCGCGGTTATTTCATAATAACACGTTTAACGGGATCTGTGTATTTGATCTGAGTCTGGCCATTTGGTCTATACGCACTAACCAGCTGCGTGGGAACAGTTATGGGCACTCGACGTCGTGGTATCAGCCGAAGCCTTCTTGACGTCAGCGACTTAGCGGCGCGCGCCGGATTGGACTGGAAAGCCTACTCTGGTATTAGGAGAGGCTAGGTCTGCTTACCGGTCGCCCTCGCAACGTGTAGGTGTGCATTGGGCGATGGGCCCAGACCCCCGTGCGCTTAGGGTTTAGACCGGCGTGCTGACCTCTCTGTTGTGCTTAGGTAGGGCTGCGACGTGTTGATCTTCCGAGGCCGGGCATGACCCTGGAAAGTGTGTCCGGCCAAATGGGATCAAGCGTGCTGGGTTATGTGGTGCACCCCTGCAGGGAAGTTAATCTATTCGAATAGCCGTGTCCCTCGGTAAAAGGACGAACCGGAGTTGTACTCTGACCTCATGACAACTAGAACTGGATACTTAATAAAACACACTCAGACAAGTTCCAGATACAACCCGGTGATCACTTTCCCACAGGGCGACGAGGGGAGGATCGCCAGGTAGGATTATGCTATACGATGTTACTTGGTGCACTCTTCTGCTACTCAAGACGGAGGCTGCTAGAAGCTTTGACGCTTGTTACTTTTCCATCTACTCTCTTCTACTGCTGCAAGATGGAGGTTTCCAGAAGCGTAGTCTTCGATTGGATTAGCTATCCCCCTCTTATTCTGGCATTCTGCAGTTCAGTCCACAGATATTGCCCCATTACACTTATTTCATTGCATATGTAGTGTAGATCCTTGCTTGCGAGTACTTTGGATGAGTACTCACGTTTGCTTTCCTCCCCCTTTTCACCTTTTGTCCCTTCTTCTCGGATGACGCAACCAGATGGTGGAGTCCAGGAGCCAGAGGACCCCGATGATGTTTCTACATGGAGTTCGGCTTCGAGGAGTAGTTAGGAGGTCCCAGGCAGGAGGCCTTGCCTTTTCGATCATTGCTACTTTTGTGCTAGCCTTCTTAAGGCAAACTTGTTTAACTTATGTCTGTACTCAGATGTTTTTGCTTCCGCTGACTCTTGTGCTTTCGAGCTTTTGTATTCGAGCCCTCGAGGCCCCTGGCTTGTAATATAAAGCTTGTATTATTTTAATTTGTGTCTAAAGTTGTGTTGTGATATCTTCCAGTGAGTCCCTGATCTTGGTCATACACATTTGCAAGCATGATTAGTGTACGGACAAATCGGGGGCGTCACAAGTTGGTATCAGAGCCGACTGCCTGTAGGAATCCGCCTTTCCACTCCTTGGCCGAAGTTGAGTCTAGTCGTTGAAAAACTTTTTACTAACTTGGCTGTGTGGCTTACGGGCCCACGGCACCATTGGGTGGTATTAGGATCTTTTACTCCTCGTCTATACTCTGGGACTCTTATCTCTCTCCTATTCGGGATAAATGAAATTTGCTAAATCTAACATTAGGATCTCATTATCACTTTCACCCGGAGAGCACCTTATGATCGATGATCGTCCGCTGCACCAGAAGACCCTGAAGATACTCTCCGCTGTTAACCCGAGAACTTGTGTTCATTGCCTTTGTAATTCACTACCACCGATATATCCCTATGGATATCTGTATGCCCTTGTCATTCTCATGATCATTCCTCGTCGCTCTTGTTGTTACCAGATGCCTCAAAATATTCTCCGTTGTCTCGAGAATCCTTTGAGTTTACTGTCTGGCAGTTTTATTTCGCATGAAAACCCTCACGGTTATTTCCTCACATTTAAAGAGGACCCGTTCTCCTTGATTGTTCATATGTCTCCCAAAATTCTTCGGAATACTTTTCGATGTTTCGAAAATCCTCTCCAGGATATTACTCTTGAAATTCTTGCCTGCTTGCATTATGGTTAATTCCATATGACTAGTAGTCTTCGTCAATATCGCTTGACTTAGCTATTTTTGAGCCAATTGATTCAATGTGTGCGTATGCACGCAGTCATCGGGTTATCCTTTTTGAAATTATCTTTCCGACTCAGACGTCATTCCGGACATGAGTTGTTTCTCGGTAATTCAAACCTTTATTGATTGTCCAACTAAGAGTTTTCAACTTATCCATCCTTGATTAGAGCGTCTGCTTCTGATCCTTCGTGTTGGAAACCATAATTTCTTCTATTTAAGCATCAGGCTAATAAGGTGATTCTTGGATCTGATGCCTCTACATTCCTTCCTCTGAGTGAGTACCGATACTCACGTCAGCTCCGTTGTGGATTTCCCGATCCATTGTTGGATTGTTTTCCGACAGTGTCCATCATATTCAATAACCTTGTGAGTTCTTCCCCTGATACATAATGCCTTTTGTAAATTGTATCCTCTACTTGGCCAACCATGCTCTGCTTTCGAGCTGGTGTATTTACTTTTGAACTTGTGGTATATGTTACTAAGCTGCCCGATGGGTTGAACCTATACCTTCCCCTAATTCATGAGAACCCAAAAGTTTTCACAAGTCATACTCTTCCGGTGTTCTACCATATAAAATTTCAACCCTACATTTTTATCAAAGCGAGAGGTGAATGAAATGATTTGCATTAAGGAAGTGGGAGTCGACCTTGAGCTTTTGTTCATGCCCATGGAAACGATGTAGACCGTCTCGGGAGCTTCTTGCAAAATGATTTTTCATCTAAATAATTCTTTCGGTGTCAATAAATTTGATCACTTGCAGTTATGGTTCCGACCATGCTGACCTTATTCAATATATCTGGAATAAATCCATTCCAGGCCTCGTCAATTCTTGACAAGGTTAAGCATCTACTGTCATAGGTCAATGACCTAGTTCAACTTCTATTGTGTTCTACCTTCGAGTTTTACCCTCTGATATCTCGAGGGTATCATGCCTTTGCACTACACCTTTTGAACTTTTGATGAAGTAATACCTTTGCTTGTCGTAATCACTCTACGGGTTCTAGGTTGCCGTCAACCGAGGACACCGTTTAGTAAATCAAATCTGCTCTAAAAATTCAACACCCCTAGTAGATGTTACTGGGAAATTTTTAAACTCAATCTGGTTTATTCCTAGACTATCGGGTACGTCCCTTGTCTAGCTATTTTTGACTGTGCTACCTCGTCCTTCTTTGGTGCACGAATTCTTTAGAGATAGAGCACGACTTACGTCGAGCTTTCAACATCATGTTGCTTGTCTTGAAAGGCAACTTTGGTTCCGAGCTTGCATCTTATATATTGATCCTATAACTTGCCACTTCATCATTCCCTTGCTTGTTGCCATTGTTGTTTGATTACATCCTCTTGAAACCTCCCGACAAATGTGTCGGATCACCTTCAACACTTGGACTTCTTCCGAGATGTCAACTGTGTTCATGATGAGAAATACCCTCCTTCCCCTCGATGATTTTTTAATATCATCGACAACCCCCTTGTCTTCCTTTCATCGCGAACTTGCCCACATTATGAATACGACTTGCTCTCCAGCTAGTGTTGTGTTCTGCCTTGAAGTATTACTGTCTTTTATGTCGAGAATGTTGTGGGGATTGCTCCACCTCTTAAAAAATATCTGTATGATGATATTTCCCACCATCGCCATTCTTCCTTGGTCCCCGTGATGTTTTTAACCGGGATACCAATATTCTAACGATGCTGCTTGAGCTATGTAATTCTAGCAACCCTATTGCTTCGAAGTTAACGATCGACAGTTCGTTCTTAGACTGTTGGTTATTAAATCATCACTCTAACCATGATCTTGCTGCCTAAGGTCATATTTCGGGCACACCTTTCAACTAATGATTAATGGTGTATGTTTTCCTCGAGCATACAACATTATATCATTGGAATTGACAAGTGTCATCTTCTTGTTCACATTACTGTGGAAATCCATCCGCTTGGAATTCTCGATAAATTAACGCTGAGCCCATCAGCCACCTCCTCATCCTCTCCTTTGTTTAATGATGAACTATTATTTTGGGGACCTGCTCCCATAGTTCATTTTCCGAGAATCTTGCAATGTCATTTCGTCGATTTGTGTTGCACCTTTTATTCTTGGACATCTTGAGCCTGTGGTGTCATGACACCAATCGGATCTGAATCTCGGTCAGATATGATGGTTGGGACAACTTTCCAGTAGTTATAATGTTGGTCCTTTGATGACCCGGTAATATGATGTCATGCCTAGCGCCCCGGGCTAGAGGACCCATCATTATAATTTCTTTTGTAAGGATAGCCATTCTTCCAGGAGGAAATTGTAAGACTTATTCTATAAGTTGCTTCTGATGGATCATTTGTGTATCCAAGGTCTGGCCCTTAATTGAAACACCATATCATTGCTACCTCAAAGCATGACTATGATACCCCCGCTCATCAACAAGAACATTGGAGGCACGATGCTAAATGTTTCTTGGTCAGTTATCCAAACACCGTTGTATGGGTAACATCTTGATTAATCCTTGCCTCTTTTTCTGAATGGTTGGGTGCTTGCTCTCCTACCCTGTCTGCCATGATTCTTCTTGTCCATGGGATGGATATACTCCTAATAATTGTGTGTAAGCACAATTTTCCTTTCCATTTGTTTGTTTAACATTTTCTTGATCTAAATATAATCTAAGCAGTAATAATACTCTGTCGGTAAGACCCTGTTACCATGGTTGGTAACATTTTGGTAACCACCGCTGGAAGAAAACTTTGCATACCGGTCCGCCTCGTTTCAACGATCAAGACAATGGTTCTCTTCGTTCCCCGTCCTTGGTACCGACATTGTTGCCAACTTAGCTGACAGACTGTCCTCTGACATGCCTTGCTTTCTGTGCAAGATGTCATCACCCTTCCTACTTTCAACCCACATGGTGGGCCCATAACCCACAGGTCCACGGGATCGAAACCTGACTCTCCTGTACAACCCTGATTCTAATGTATTCTTTGCACTTGGCTTCATGTGTGATTCACGAGCTAAATTCTATCATGTTTCATCTTGGTATCAAACTCCATATTATTCTCGTTGATCAAGACCCAATTCCAGCTTCTGGTTAGGCATTGAATGACTGCCTACCCGATTGAAACTTTGGTACCATCACTTATTGTTCTCAATGCATTCACTGAAATACTACTCGTATGGTACTTCGTGTACAACTTTCTGAATTCGCCGTCAGATGCACATACTTCGTGGAGATACGTTCCTCCAAAGTTTCCCCCCTGTTCGTTTTCGTAGGACGATGGAGATCCCGAAGAAAGGATGACGACTTGATCACGATGACTTGAAGCAGGGAAATGGAGATATCAACGAAAGGGATCAACCTCTTCGAAGGGGCAGTCAAGATCGAGAAGACTCGTTAGAATTTCGCTACCAGCACTTTTTTCCCCGTGCTCCACCGCTTAAATCTCGGGACAAGATTTCTTGTAGTGGAGGAGAATTGTGACGCCCGGATAGTTAAGCTACAGTAACCCTCTCCTAATGACGACACGTCACATCGGTTACTGTTGATAATCTTGCGTTGCTTCAAAATCGATTCGAAATTCAAATTCGAAATAAAGGCAAACAACAAAAGTTTTGAAACATTAAAACTAAAATGTTCGGATTGTGGCAAATAATCCATACAAAATATTGGTGAATAAACCACACTCCTGTAAAGAATTTAAATGCATTATAGTAAGTAAAACATCGGCAAAACTATTATTTAAATGCTCTTAGTATAATAAACAATTATAAACTACTTTAATTCATGTGCCAAAATATTTGTGGCGGTGGAATAATTACTAATACTAAATTAGGTACAACTTTTGTAATGTACAAACCAAAATTTAAATGGTAACTAAAAGAAAACAGAAAAGAAAATAAGAAAAGGTAAAACAAAACAAAACAAAGAAAACAAAAAAAAGTGGAAGGCCCCCCTGGGCCGAATGGCCCACCTGGCCGGCCCAGCTGCCCATCTCCCCGTTGTCTTCTTCCCCGCTACAGGGGAAGGGGATCATGGCCTATGTCGATGAGCGCCACGGCCCCGGTCGTCACCGTGTCGGCCATCCGCTTCTCCCCGACCACCTACAAGGTCCCCGACCCCCCCTGGAACCCTAGTGTTTCACCTCTCCCCCTCCCGCGCCGTCATCATCGTTTTTGTTCGTGCCCGAGCGCTGCCCGCCATGGCCTTCGCCATCCTCGCACCCACTGTCATCCCTGCGCGGTGAGGCCATGTCCGGCTGCTCCTTCGCCGTCCAGTACGTCTTCCTCGAGGAGCAGATCGAGCAGGGGAGCACCAATTCGCCAGATCAAGCCATCCCGTCCTCTGATGTCCCCGGCGTTCGTCAACGATCCCAGTGCCCTCTGCCGCTCCTAACCTTCCGACGAGCCATCGTGTGCTCCTACGTAAGCTCCCCGACCCTTCCCCTCTGCTAGCGCCATCAATCTTGCCCTCTAGATGCCGTCACCGTTCGACGCAGCTCGCCTTGCTCGATCAAATGAACCCAGTCGTGCATCCGCCCGTGGCCGCCGAGGCCGGACCTCGCCGTGGCCGCAGTCGTGCTCCTGTGCGCGTCTGGTCCTGCTCATGTCCATCCACGCTCGACCTCGCCGCTGGCCCGACGGCAACACTCACAGCCGTGGCCGCCGCCGGCGCCCCTGGCCGCGCTCCAGGCCCCGCCCAACTGCCACCGACGCCCGCGGCCACTGCCTCTTTTCCGCGCCCAGCTCGCCGTTGTGTCCTCCCCGCACCGCATCCGCCAGAGGCCACGCTAGGGTTGCGCCTGGCCGCGTCGCCGCCCCTTACTTTTGCTGCTTGCTGCCCCGGCGAACCTCGCCACGTTCTGCTCCATGCGCCGCCGCCTCCCCTATAGGCCCGGCCGGCCGTGCCCCCCCGCCCCCGGCGTTCTCCTGGCCCGCGCTCGGCGCCCTCAGGCCGCCCTGGCCGGCGCCCGGGGCAGCGCCCCGCCATGGCCTAGCCTCGCCTCGGCCGGCGTTCGGGGCCGGCGCCCCGCCGCGCTCAGGTCCGTGCCGCCTCGGGTGCGAGCGCCCGTGCCCAAACGCCCATTAACCCGCCCCGCCCCACTGGCCCCTGGGCCACTGCCAGGTGGGGCCCCGTGGCCCTAGGACATTTAAAAAAAGGAAAAGAACAAAAAAAATAATTAAAAAATATATATATATATTAATTAATTAATTAATTAAATAATATGTTAATTAAGTTAATTAATTATAATTAAGTTAACATAATCAATTAACTAACCTACCTAATCTGTTAGTTAAACTAATTAATTTGTTTAATTAGTTATCTGCGTATGACACGCGGGCCCCACGCGTCAGTTTGACTCTGTCAACTGACTGGTTGACTGCTGACGTCGTGCTGACGTCATGCTGACGCCATCCGTACTATTCTGGATAATGTTCTATTAAATTAATTAATTAAAATCCAGAAATTAATAAAAACTTTAGAAAATCATATCTTTTAAACCGTAACTCGGATGAAAATAATTTATATATGAAAGTTGCTCAGAACGACGAGACGAATCCGAATACGCGGTCCGTTCGTCCGCCACACATCTCTATCATACCGAACACGCAACTTTCCCCCTCTGTTTCATCTGCCCGAAAATGCCTAACACCGGGAATACTTTCCCGGGTGTTTTTCCTCTTTGCCTGTATCACCGAGCACCGCGTTAGGTCACATGTAGCACCGCCTTTTGCCATGTTATGCTTTGTGATGCTATTGTTTGCTCTGTTATTTATTTGTTTCCCCTTCGTTGCTTATTTTCAGTAGACTCCGATACTGTGATAGACCCCGAGACCATTGATACTTCGGTGTTCGACTACGGCTACGCTTCCGAAGATTCCTTTCGTCTGCAGAGCTTCCAGGAAAGCCCCCCCTTTGATCACCAGATATCGCCTATTCTTCTCTCTACTGCTTGCATTAGAGTAGTGTAGCATGTTACTGTTCGGTTACTCCTATTCTGCTGCATAGCCTGTCATTGTTGCTACAACCGTTGATACTTTACCTGCCATCCTAATGCTTAGTATAGGATGCTAGTATTCCATCAGTGGCCCTTCATTCTTGTCCATCTGCCATGCTATACCATCGGGCCGTGATCACTCGGGTGGTGATCACGGGTATATATTATATACATACTTTACATAAACATGATGATGATTCGGAGATGGGGGCTGAAGGGCCAGGTGGTTCCACCCAGGTAGTGGTGGGCCTGGGTTCCCGACAATCCCCTTATGGTTACTTTGTGGCGGAGCGACAGGGCAGGTTGCGGCCACCTAGGAGACAGGTGGGCCTGGCCCTGGTCGTTGTCCGCGGTTATTTCATAATAACACGTTTAACGGGATCTTGGTATTTGATTTGAGTCTGGCCATTTGGTCTATACGCACTAACCAGCTGCGTGGGAACAGTTATGGGCACTCGACGTCGTGGTATCAGCCGAAGCCTTCTTGACGTCAGCGACTTAGCGGCGCGCGCCGGATTGGACTGGAAAGCCTACTCTGGTATTAGGAGAGGCTAGGTCTGCTTACCGGCCGCCCTCGCAACGTGCAGGTGTGCAATGGGCGATGGGCCCAGACCCCCGTGCGCTTAGGGTTTAGACTGGCGTGCTGACCTCTCTGTTGTGCTTAGGTAGGGCTGCGACGTGTTGATCTTCCGAGGCCGGGCATGACCCTGGAAAGTGTGTCCGGCCAAATGGGATCAAGCGTGCTGGGTTATGTGGTGCACCCCTGCAGGGAAGTTAATCTATTCGAATAGCAGTGTCCCTCGGTAAAAGGACGACCCGGAGTTGTACTCTGACCTCATGACAGCTAGAACTGGATACTTAATAAAACACACCCAGACAAGTTCCAGATACAACCCGGTGATCGCTTTCCCACAGGGCGACGAGGGGAGGATCGCCGGGTAGGATTATGCTATACGATGTTACTTGGTGCACTCTTCTGCTACGCAAGACGGAGGCTGCCAGAAGCTTTGACGCTTGTTACTTTTCCATCTACTCTCTTCTACTGCTGCAAGATGGAGGTTGCCAGAAGCGTAGTCTTCGATTGGATTAGCTATCCCCCTCTTATTCTGGCATTCTGCAGTTCAGTCCACAGATATTGCCCCATTACACTTATTTCATTGCATATGTAGTGTAGATCCTTGCTTGCGAGTACTTTGGATGAGTACTCACGTTTGCTTTCCTCCCCCTTTTTCCCTTTTGTCCCTTCTTCTCGGATGACGCAACCAGATGGTGGAGTCCAGGAGCCAGAAGACCCCGATGATGTTTCTACATGGAGTTCGGCTTCGAGGAGTAGTTAGGAGGTCCCAGGCAGGAGGCCTTGCCTTTTCGATCATTGCTTCTTTTGTGCTAGCCTTCTTAAGGCAAACTTGTTTAACTTATGTCTGTACTCAGATGTTTTTGCTTCCGCTGACTCTTGTGCTTTCGAGCTTTTGTATTCGAGCCCTCGAGGCCCCTGGCTTGTAATATAAAGCTTGTATTATTTTAGTTTGTGTCTAAAGTTGTGTTGTGATATCTTCCAGTGAGTCCCTGATCTTGGTCGTACACATTTGCGTGCATGATTAGTGTACGGACAAATCGGGGGCGTCACACCACACACGGCACTTGTGAGAGCCAGAGCCAGATGAGGAACCAAAGTCACAAGGATGCTTGCGTGTGGCTTCGAAATCAGTCTGGCCCGTCTCAGCACTGCTGGCTTTGTTTACCAGCTTCTGGAAGGAAGTGCACTCGTGCAGACGTACATCTCGGCGGAGTTCAGGGCTGAGTACCTTGCGGAACCTCGCCTGCTTCTTGGCATCGGTGGATACTTCCTCAGGTGCATAGCGTGCCAAGTTGCCAAACTCGCAACTATAGCCATCCACGGTTAACCGGCCCTGGGTGAAATTGCAGAATTCCTCCCGCTTGCGATCCATGAGACCTTCCGGAATGTGATGTTCACGGAATGCCTCACTGAACTCAACCCAAGTAGTGATTTGGCCAGCAGGACGCATAGCCTCAAAGTTCTCCCACCAGAGACTAGCAGGGCCCTCAAGTGGGTAGGCGGCGTAGGTAACCTTGTCGGCTTCGGCCACACGGGAAGAGTGTAGCTTGTGGGTGATACTACGAAGCCAGTCATCCGCATCCAGAGGTTCAGTGGAATGATGGAACTTAGGCAGGCACATCTTGATAAAGTCATTGATTGACACCACATCATTCCTTTGGCGGAACCCAGTGTTCTGCTCTATGCGTTCCAGCAGACGGATGGTCTCTCTCTTGTTCCGTTCTGCCTCAAGCATAACTTCAGCCAAGGAGGGTGGCTGGGGCAGATTCTCATCTCTAGCCCCACTAGCCTCACCCTACTCCTGAGCAGCAGGAGTGCTGCGAGTGTTGACCATCCTAGGAAAACAAAACAAAGGTTTAGACAAGGATGGCAAAAACTTGACATAGGAGTGCAGAATGTAATGGATGACACGGAATGCAGAGATGTTCATCCGTATGACATGGTAATATAGAAACTGCCATATATACACTAGTGGTCATACACACCATACATAGTTTAGTACAAGCCAAGGCTAAAGTACAACTGAGGTGAAAGACGATACATCCCATCAGAGGCATTCCAAGCTCCTATACATTATTTAACTACACCTCGGAAACTCAGTACTAGCTAAGTCATATTCCACAAGACGCGCAGGACTGTGGAAATACAACTACTACGATACTACTACTGCCACAGTCTAGCTCAGACATTCCCGTAGTAATCTTCGTAAAGATTACCACCGTAGCCTGGGAGTGGAACAGATGGATCTTGAAACTCTCGAGCACTCGAAGGCTGTGGACCATAGGGACATGGATGTGGCCTCGGGCCTGATGCTGGTGGTAACCGATGCCCACGTGGAGGTGTAATACCCCCAACGTCACGCCAATCCATACGATCAGGCAGACGAGTCCGCGCGGGGTACAAATCCTGCATATCCAGATATCCGGCATGCACAGCAGGTGCAAGCCGTGTCAAAGTAGTCCAATGGGCGGCTCGAGTGTTATACAGCTCCATTCAGAGGGCACGGACCTCACGGTCCCTATCCTCCAGCATCTGGACAGTAGTCTGAAGCAGTGGCTCCTCATGAGCAGCAACAGTATACAGACCAGTGTAGTTGCCTTCCTCTCTGGGAAGTGAGGCTGGCAAGTAACAGAACTCAGTGTTCAGCAACAGGGCATGCCTAGCCCGAAGGATGGTCATCATCGAATAAGAGGCATCCTGCACTGCCATCTCGATAGTAACCCCGAGTCCATAAGACCAATGGATAGGGTCGTTAGCTCCGGGATATGAGGGGTATATCCGGACTGTGCAGAAATACTGACTCTGATTAAAATCCCGGTACTGTTCCTCCACGGTGTACTCAGGATACCAGCGGTAACCGGTCTCAGTCATCACACGGACTAGCATGGCCGTGTGACCGGGCACATTAATGCACCGAGTCAAACGAACCACTTGGTGAGGTGTGCGGCCAGACATCTGAAACACTAAGTAATGCAAAGGCATTAGTGTTTCTAGAAGAAATCGGGCAGCATAACAACTGTAAATGCTCAAAAAGATTTTGAGACATCATACAAATGATAGCATAGCCACTCAACAATATCATATCAAGGTTCCGGGTCCAACAAATCATCATACTAAAAGGGTAGAAACTGAACTGAGGCTTGAAACCAACAATCCTAAGAGTCTACGGATTAGTAACACGTGAACCTAGTAAGGCTAAGAGGCCTAGTCCTAAATCCCCGTGGAAAGAATAGACTGACTCAGATCAGAAGGCATAAGGTAAAGGAGTAAAAAGAGCCTTACGTTCCCTTCCACAATCAATTCCCCTACATATAACTAAGAATTTTTCTAGACTCAACATCGACCAGTTTGGCTTGGGAAACCTACAGGCAGTCCGGCTCTGATGCCAACGCTGTCAGGACCCCGATCCTAAGTCACACCGATCTAGCTGTAACACATCATATCACTTTGTGGCCTCACGCACGGTATCCCCACGGGTGCCACCTTACCTGG
Organism: Secale cereale; assembly: GCA_902687465.1. Classification (NCBI taxonomy): domain Eukaryota; kingdom Viridiplantae; phylum Streptophyta; class Magnoliopsida; order Poales; family Poaceae; genus Secale; species Secale cereale. The sequence goes on from LR738714.1 coordinate 314,635,344, forward strand.
CCCGGGACCGTTTGCGCATTTTGGCACACGTATATGACAGTGTCGCTAGCATCCATATGACAGAGAACATGGGCCGACATGGCTAGTTATAAACCAAAAGTGGCACTAAATTACAGAGGCAGGCATCCATGACCCAGCAACGAACGTGTCGGTCATCAACGTATGAACCCAAGTCGTAGCAAGCTACATGGACTTAAAGGAACAACGCGTGACATTTCCCCTAAGGGACAGACACAGGAACGAAGAAGGACACATGCCGGCCAGCCTACATGTTCCGAGCAGTAGCAAGCTACCAAGGCTCATTGGAAGCACTCGGAGGCATTTCCATGTAAGATAGGCTACCAAAAGAAAACAACTAGGTGTCGGATCCCACACATACCAAGCATTTCAATCATACACACAATATGCTCAATATGTGCAAATACAACATTGCACCACAACAGAACTCTATGACTCAAAGTACTTTATTTAAGAGGCTCCAAGAGCCATACATAACATATCCATACAGGTAGGGTCACATGACCTAACACTCAAGTCATACAGTCATACAAGCACAAGCGGAAGCTAACATGTCTGAGTACAGACAACTTGGAAAATAAAACATGCTTGGTGTAGCCTGACTATCTACAAGGCCCTTCACAAGCTCCAGATCTCCGTCTGGGTAGCAAGCTACTCGTCGACGTCAACGTCTATGTAGAACCCATCAGAAGGGGCAGGGTTCTCCTCTGCAACAGTTATTAAGCAAACATGAGTACAAAGGTACTCAGCAAGTCTTACAACAGAACCTATCATACATGCAACATTATCAACAGGGGTAGTGGAGTTCATAGCAGAAAGCAAGCTTTGACTCTTGGCTAACCTATACTACAACTCTCAACAGATTGCAAGATATTACTATGTACACGAGTCCTCTACTCACCACAACAATACACCACGGAGGATCCTCTTCCGTCATCCTACGGAAGGGCCATCCACGGCACTCACACTTGTCTTGAGGCTTTTAGTAGTATCCATCAACTTGTCTATGAACTGTAAGAGTAATCAAGTAGTCCGTACCGCGAACAACGGCTATTCGAATAGATTGATAACCCTGCAGGGGTGTACTTCTTCACACACGCTTCCACCACTTATCGCCGTTTACTCGACATGTACTCGGCAACCTTCAAGTGGAAGCCCAGCGAGGGTGTCGGCCACGACCTGACTAACTACACAAGTCTCTCGTCCAGGTTTATGGCCTATTTGGGTTCCATCCGTGGGGAGATCCGGCCGGGGTGCCGCTCACGGCCCCAAACGATGTGTACAGGGTTCTCGAGTCACCAAACGTGCAACCGGTACAACGTGCCACGTACCTGTCGCATCACAGCCCACCCCGAGGGTCACCGCTGTGCACGACCACCAGTAAACTACAAACACCAGAAACTAGTTGCAACTCCTGGACAAAAACATGGGCAGTCAATAAGCCGAGAGGGTCCATTGGTTTCGGGCCCAATGCATGGTAGTAGCTGGAACTTGAAGCACACATACAGATCTCAGGTCCTATGGACGGTTCCAATGAAACAACCCACCATGTACTCCTACATGGCCTTTCATCGATACCTTTACCAAACATGTTTCACTCTTTCCTCTCTTTACCGAGTATGATCATTTCACTCTGATCCATCACCTAGATGAATCAGACCTGACACAACTCTAAGCATAGCAGGCAACATAAACAAATAGCATGGTGGATCACACATCACATGGCTCAATCAACTCCTACACATGCTAGTGGGTTTCAACTATTTACTGTGGCAATGACAGGTCATGCAAGGGAATAGGGTTCAACTACCGTAGCAAGTAGCAGTTCACACGCTGTTGCCTTAATGCAGTAAAGGAGAGCAGGAGCGAGAAGATGGGTTTGTATCGGAATGATCAATGATTGCTTGCCTGACAGAGTGGTTGTCGGGTACTGCTCTTCAGCTGGATACACAGAAGTATCCTCGGGAGCAGGACCTAACACGGAGAATATCGGCGATACAATCAATAAGCAAACAAATGCAACAATATGATGCATGCTCATGATATGGCAAGATGCATGTGTTTTGGGCTAATGCAACTACAAACAGAAAGGTTTGAGCCCATTTGAATCGAGGATTCAAACTAAAACCCAAACTAATATTTATTTAAGTGCATTATCATGTTTTAGTGTATACATCAAGGTTAACTTGCTCAAACATGCATGAAACCAGTGCCATTGGAAAGATTGGATTTTTCTGATCAATTTTCATATATAAATCTTTTCCATGTGAGCTACTATTGAATTTATATGATTTTTTGAAGTTTAAAGCATTTTCTGGAATTTCCTGAATTGTTTTTAAAACAAATAATCCCAGAAAATCATTTACTGCGTCAGCATGACATCATGCTGACGTCACCCAGTCAACAGGGCGGCCCAGGTCAAACCTGACCAGTGGGACCCACTGGTCAGTGTCACAGTTAGTTAACTGACTAATAAAACTAGATTAGAGACTAACCTAGGTTTGACTAACAGGCAGGGCCCACATGTCAGTGACCCAAGGGGGTCAAACCCTTGGTCAAACGAGGCTAACTCGCCAGCGTTTAGCCGCCGGTGAGGCCAAACGCTGCGGTGAGGTGCGGGATTAGTGCTCCGGCTGCCAAAACGTCGGTGGAGCACGCCTATGGGTAGCTGGGAGTGAGCCGCGTCGAGTGGTGGTGGTGGTTGGCCTCAAAGTCGCCGGAAACGACGCCGGCGACGAGTCCAGCGGCTATCGGAGTTCGGGCGAGCTCGAACTCGTCGGTGTGGTGCTCGTAGAGGTGCGTGGAGTGATCCTACAGCACCTGCACACGACGGTGAAGCTGGTGGGCACGATGGTCGGAGCCTCGTCGGCGACGAGCTCCGCGGCGGCGCGTGCAGGTGAGCCTCGTGTGGTGCGTTCAGTTCAGGAGAGAACTAACGGAGAGGGGGATGACGGAGCTGAGCTCACGGCGGTTGCAGTAAAGGTCGAGGCGGGCTCGGGGACGGTCGGAGGTGAGCGGGGCGGCGATGGGGATCTCTGCGGCCGGAGTTGGGGAAGACGGGGTCGGGGGCGACTCCAAAGCGGGCGAGCGCTCGGGGCTCAGCCTGCTCGACGTAGTCGATGAAGACAGAGCGGACGGACACGGTGACGGAGCTCAGGGACGGCGGTGGACGCAGCTATCATGACGGCGCGAGCGCGGCGGCGTCGGCCATGGTGCGGGGAAGGCGAGGGAGAGGAGCTGGGGAGGGTGGAGCGTGTCTGCGAGCTTGGGGGGGAAGTGGGTGGTCGATCCCGCCCACCAGAACGGGGAGGGGAGGAGGCAGGGCGGCGGGCAGCTGCGTGGCGCGCGCTGCGGCCGCCGTCGAGCACCTGCCTGCCTGCCTGGCCGAGCAAAGCAGCTCGCTGGAGCAGTGGCTGGGCTGGGCCGGCAGGTGGGCCTGTTAGTGGCGCCAGGTAAGTTTTCTTCTTCCTATTTTTTTTCTATTTTACTTTCTGTTTCATTTCTTTTGCAACTTTGTTGAATTAAATAAAATGCCAGAACATTTTTATAACTCATCAAGCTAGTCATGCCCATTGTAAATAATATGAACAGTATGGAACATTTCAGTTTATGATTATTTGGGCACATAAAATATTTTATAGCATTTAAATGCCCAAATGCAAATACCATATGATTTAATCCAGAGACCTTGGGTGTCCTAGAAAATTGTGCACCATTTTTGGCAGAGGTTTAAGACCAAGGCAGAAATGATGAACATTTTTGAAGGGCATTTTGGGTACATTGGAAAAGATTTTATTAAACCCTAGTTGTTAGAAGAGGGGTGCTGGGGTTTCTGTCATTCCCATTTCAAGTTTCTTTGAAAAGTAAACATGATGCACACTCTAGCTAGTCCTAATGCAAGCACTGACTAGGGATGTGACACCTGGAGACCGAAAATGCCGTTCCAGTGAGTAACTCCTGGAACATTGAGCATCTTCCCAAGTTTTACCCGTGAGCCACAGCTTGCCGGGCCCCCCGGCAAGCCACCTTTTCTACAAGCCTTGCCGACAAGGCATGTAACCCTTTGTACAAAGCCAGGCGCACACCCTGAGCATAAATAAATGAAGCGCTGGCGCCCTAAGTTATAGCATGCATGCTAGGTCAAGTCTCGTCCTTGGTTAGGGTTGATAGTGTTTAGCAGCGACTAACCCCTAGCTTAGAGGTCGAGTGTGCGTCTCTTTGTCCTTTTGCCTTCTTTGGTTCGCATGACACACAGATTTCCTTGCCAAGCCACTTGGAAAGAAAAAGGGACGGACCAGCATCCAGACCCCGGCGAGCCAGTATTGCCGGGGGCTACAAGAGCAAAGATTCACCCGCAGCAAACCGAGGTTGCCGGGAGATGCAAATTCAGATAAGTTTTCCATCCCTTATCATGCATTCCCTCACGAACTGGGGTATGTGAAACCTCGTTTAATCCTTAGGCTACCGTGCTCCCCTAACTCTAGGCCCTAGGGCTCATTCTTGGGACCGAGTTTGGTCGTAGTCGCGGCAGCAAAAGGGTAAAACAAGGAGCCTAAACCCACTTCATCCCTACCTCCGCCAAAGGCGTGAGAAAGGTCGAGCGATGTGGGGGGTGGCGAGGCCTGTTGCCGGGCAAGAAAATGATTATCTTAGAGATATCAGGGATTTATTCCCTGTTGTGGGTTCTACCTGCGAACAAATAACCCGACAAACATCCCTTTTTCATTAAAAAAACACCCCGCCCAGGTACAGTCCATAGGGAATGAAAAACATGAACAAGGGGATTACAAGTTTTAAATTTAACAGACGCCCGAAGGCTTACAAACTAAAAAGAAATAAGATGCCCGTAATCCCTTTCTTGTCCCTCTCCTCAGGAGGCAGGTCAAGGAGGCGAGAAGGGCAAAAGGAGCGCCTAAGCGAGCTACGAGTGGCAGAAGACACCGAGAGAACATCTTGGTGGCCGCCCAAAGGCTGGATGGTGATGGCGGCGCCGGAAGCAGAGCTCGAAGACGAGGCGGCAGGACGTCAGTACGCGTCGAAGGCGTCGGTGCCCGCGTACGCCGACTTGACGGCCTTGCCGCCCGCCCTCTTCCTCTTCCGCAGCCCCCCAACGCCAGCCGCCCAAGAAGACGGCCCCGAGAAGTTCAAGGAGCCGGCGACACGGATGATGGGGTCACCGGTGCCGCATGGAACGGCGCCCGACACCTAGTCGGACCCGTCATCCTGCCGCCTACCACCCTCATCGTCGATGTCGCTGTCTTCCTCATCACTCTCGCTCGAGGAGAAATTTTCATCATCAGAAGAACTCTCCACGCAACACCTTGCACGAGTCCCGAAGTGCCCGACGACCTTGACGGAAAGAAGGCCACCCTCCATCAACTTAAAATGGAGAGTGAGCCCATCTGCCAAGCTGTGGATACGAGCAAACGTCTTCCACCCCGACGAAGATACATCACGTGAGGAGCAGGGAACTCGACGCGGACCTGCGTACCGCTAATCCCGCAGCCCCTCATACGCAGCCACAATGACTGCGGCGGATCCAGCTCCATCTCCCGCGTGAATGGAGTCGGGAGGCGAAGGCAACGGCGACGCGGCCGGCACAACCTGACGAAGAATTCACTAGGATTGTCCCCAACGTGGCCCTCCATCGGAGGAGGAGCCGCTGGCGGGGGCGAGGCAGGCGTGCCGCCCCGTCCTCCTCTTCCGTGAGCGCTGCGACCTCTACCCGACCTCGCCCACGGCCTCGCCCTCCCCCCTTCCCCTCGCGGCTGGCTCTACCACCAGAGGTGCAGGAGGAGGAGGGACGCGTTGTCGAGAAGCAACCCTTGCCGCCACCGTCGAAGGACCAGGATTCCCTTTCTCCATTGCAAGGGGAAGTAAGAAGCGAAAGCAGAAGAAGGAAGAGGATGGAAGAATACGGGGTGCCATCCCCCCTCCCCGCTCCTTATAAAGGAACGGGGTTGGGGCTCAGCCGCCCCACTCGGCCAATCAAGACACAAGAAGCGCAGGGAACTAGGACCGATCCGCTGCCCCAACCAGCGACGGCCCGGTTCCCCGCCTCCACCATTCGCCACTCCAAGCGCATTGGAGACACGTGGCCAATGTGCAGAACCGAGGTGACAAGTGACGCGACCTCTCCCCACCCCGTGATCATGGGGAGTGGACGCCTTGAAGACCGCGCCTTGACTCCATTTAGTAAATGAGCCGCGCCCCCACGCCTCCCTCCTTTTACGGGGAAGGCGCGAAGCCGCCTCTTTACTACGATGCGACGCATGCTTGCGGCAACCGCCCCACGCATGCCAAGAACAAGACCACAAAGAGCAAAGGGACGAAGCGGCTTCCCCCGGCAAGATCCTTGCCGGGAGCCAGTTTCAGCAGCCCTGGCAAGATCCTTTCCTGGGCCGGCCCTAGCAGCCCTGGCAAGACCCTTGCCGCGGCAGCTCGCCCCATGCCTACGGAGCGGATAACCCTTGAGTCCACTACCCCCATGGGGCAAGGATTCGGGAGGCATCCCCGTAGTGGCATGCAGATATTTGTGAAGACATACAGGATCAGGTACAAGATAAGAAGATGATGACCTTTGGCGAGATCCCAGCCAAGGAGGACCACAAGACCTCCGGCAAGCACCTTGCCGGGGATGACAGCAGGCACCGCGGCAAGACCCTTGCCAGGGCCCCCGGCAAGGCCCTTCCCGAGGACATCCACGGGCCCACCATCAGCCCGCGCCAACTACGCTTCCACCGACCCATGCAGCTGCCGACCCAGCCAGCTGGGCAGACACCTGCGTGGCGACATGCAGTTCCTCGTGGAGACCCGTCGTTGCGCCACCTCAGCTGCCTGCCTGCCTACATGGCACCTCAGGCACCGCTGGCCAGGGCGTGTGTCAACACAAGGAGGAGCGGCGACGGACAAGACAGACGTCTCCCCTCGTCCCCGATAAAGCGAGGACACCTAAGCTAAGCGCATTAAATGCACCTTGTCCTGTAATGCGAGGGTTAACCTCGCATCACTGTACCCTTTCAACCTCCTGTGTGCCATTGTGGCAACCCCTTTTCCCTATAAAAGGAGGCCCGAGGCGACCAGGAGAAGGATTCGGCTCTTTAGAACTCCTCACGACTCGGCTTTTGGAGCTCCTCACTAGCTGAAGAACACAAACATATAATCCACCATAGCAGGAGTAGGGTTTTACGCATCTTTGCGGCCTGAACCTGGGTAAAGGAACCCTGTGCTAACTATTAGATCCGCTCTTCTCTCAACCCCGCGCCCCGCAACCGTAGTAGGAATTCTTGTGATCCCATAGGTGTCGATCCCAATACACCGACATCTTTGGCGCGCCAGGTAGGGGGCGCAGTTGTGAGAATCGGCTTTAGCAGTCAGTTCGACGCTTCTTCATCGTCATGGCGCCCAAGAAGAAGATGACGGTGGTGGTTGGCCAATCGGAAGCCGGACAGCCCGTCCCGACGCGGGCGAGTAGCGGACCGGTCGCGGAAAGGACCAGGGGCGCTGCTGGTGAACACCAACGCCGTCCCAGCAGTCGGAGTTTGGGAGGTGGTGATGTTTGTGCGCCTAGTAACAGGCCACACACCGCCAGTTCCAAAGATGGAGCCCGGCCCTCCGCGGGTGGCGCGAGGCCTTCCAAGGTCGCTGCCGCATCACCCGAAGGAGGCGCAAGGACCTACAGAACTCCCACGCCAGTGCCAACGGCGCACTCTTCTCAAGCAGCGCGCGACGAACGGCGTCGTCACCCCGAAGATCCCAGGCGTCGCCATGGGAAGAGCCCCGAGTGCCACTTCCGAGACGTAGAAGACCTACCCGCCCGCCGAAGCACTGGTGGAGACGGTATGAGACCGCGGGATCGTGATGGGGCTCCTCCTGACACGGTCAGGGGTCGAAGCGCGTCGCGGTCCGTGCAGGTTTCGCTACCGTTGACCCCAGCCGAAGCCTTAGCGCACGCGCAGTTGGTCCTCGACTTTCCTCCCGTTACGGGGAAACTCAACGAATTGAGAGCCACCATCCGAAGCCTTGTCGCAGTCGCCAACAAGGATGAACCAAATCCAGCGGAGCTCCAGGGTCGATGCTCCGATGGAGTCCCACGCACCGGTGGCAGGGGGGTCGGCAGCGCCGTGGCTACGGTGCATTCACCTCCTCCTCGCCTGGTGCCGCGTGCGTCGACTGGTCGGGACGTCGCGGGCGACACCATCTCCATAGCGTCGTCCGACCCGCGGACCCACGGCGACCAGCATCGAGTTCTTCAGGAGCGAGCTCATGAAGACGCTCGAACCACCGTCGAGCGCCAGGGCGGAGCGCGCCACCAGTTAGACAGGCGAGCGGGGCCTGCTGTGGATCGCCCAGCACCGGAGAGCCCTAGAGGCCTACCTTACGAGGTAGGTTGTCCGGCTTTTACCCGTGAGCTGCGGCAGTTCCAGTGGCCCTCTCACCGCACCTTCAAGCCTGACGTTGCGAGCAGTACAATGGCAAGACCCACCCATCGGAGTTCCTCAGCATCTACACCATCGCGGTGCAAGCTGCCGGGGCCCACGACGATAAGGTGCTTGCGAATTACTTTCCGTTGGCTCTTAAACCTAACGCCATGTCGTGGTTGATGCACTTGCCAGTAGATTCTATTTCCTTCTGGTCCGACTTGTGCCATGAGTTTGTTGGCGCGTTTACTGGAGGTCACCAAGCCCATGGCCAAGCGAGTGACCTGCATGTCATACCCCAGAAGGAAGGCGAGAGTCTGCGCAAGTACATACAGAGATTCAGCCAGGTACAGTACAATATCCCCGATGTTCACCCTGCCGTCGTCATCAACGCGTTGCATCAGAACGTGCGTAACCGCAAGATGCGCGAAGAACTGGCGATGACCAAGGTGAAAGATGTGGCGGAACTCTATGTTCTTGCGGACAGATGTGCCCGGGCTGAAGAGGGAAGGAAGTACCCCAGCGAAGGCGCCGGTGCGGAAACCGACTCTTCAGACGAGGATACTGCCGCCCCGGCGAAGAAGGGCCGGCACCGTAGCAGGAAGCGCAAGGGTAAAGCCGTGCTTGTCGTCGAGGGATCTGATGACACCGGCTCCGCCAAGAAAACCAGGGCGGGTGACCCCAGCAAGGAAATTGCCAGGTGTGTCGCCTGCCGGGCCTTGGCAGCTGCCTAGAAGCCAGGGAACGCCCGCAAGCGATACTGCAAGATCCATCGCACCAAAGGCCATGATCTCCAGGACTGCCACCAGGTTGAGCTCCTTGCTGAGAAGCAAAGGGCTGAATACGAGAGGCAGGACAAGGAGAAGGGCCAGGATGGTGCTGAGGGATCCGGCAAGGAGCGTGACGGCCAAGTAGGCCATCCCGGCAAGGAGAAACAGTAGGAGAGGCCCGCCCGGGGCCGTGACAGAAGGCCTGAAGACGACGATCACGAAGAGGACGACGAGTCCGGCGACCAAGAATTTCATAAGGCTACGGACGCCATGTGCGTCGATGGCGGCGCCTCGCTACATACTTCTCACCGCCAACTTAAACAGTGGGCGCGTGAGATTACAGCGGCAGAGCCGTCGTCCGGCGCCCAAAAGCCACTGAAATGGTCCAACACACCTATCATTTTTGACGCTGAGGATCACCCTGATCGCACTAGTGCGGTCGGGTGCTTGCCATTGTTGGGTTCACCAACAATACGCAACCTCAAGGTGACAAAGATGCTAGTCGATGGCGGGGCCGGTCTGAACCTACTCTCGCCCACCATGATCGAGAAGCTGGAAGTTCCTGATGGGGACCTCGAAGAGACAGGCACGTTTCACGTGGTCAACCCAAGGAGAAGCCAACCAAAGGGGAGAGTCACGCTGCCCGTGACTTTTGGAAGTGATCTGAACTATAGGACGGAGAGGATTGTGTTCGATGTTGCCAAGATCCCCTTGCCCTACAACGGGATCCTTGGCCTCCCAGCGCTGGCCAAGTTCATGGCAGCGTCACACTACGCCTACAACACCCTGAAGATGCCAGGGCCTGTGACGATCATCACCATCCCCTCCGATAAGAAATATGCGCTGATTTGCGCTGACCAACTGTACCAGCAAGCAGTTGTAGCAGCTGCCGCTACAAGGGCACTTGCTCCTGCCACTGGAGCCCCGGGAGAGGAGAAGAAGAAGACCGGTGAGATCTCAGACACCCACCCCGGCAAGCACACCTCTTCGGAGTGCTGTGCTCCCGTTGAGGACATGCCAGAGAGCTCCACCGGAAAGAAGAAGACCGGTGAGTCCTCGGACACCCACTCCGGCAAGCGCACCTCATCGGGGTGTCGCGCTCCCGTCGAGGACGTGCCAGAGAGCTCAACCGGCAGAAACAAGAGGTCCAGGGCCACGCCGCCGGGAACCAAGAAGGTTTCTGTCAAGGAGGACGGCACGGGAGGGGCTTTCACCATAAGCTCCTCCCTGGACGACAAATAGGAAGACGCGCTCATCACCTTCCTGCGGGCGAATGTTGACGTGTTTCCATGGCAAGCATCCGACATCCCCGGCGTTCCCAGGGAGGTGATTGAGCACCACCTTGCTGTCCGTCCTTATGCGCGGCCCGTTAAGCAGAAGGTTAGGAAGCAAGCTTTGGAATGGCAAGAGTTCATTACAGAGGAGATCCGGAAATTGGAAGCTGCGGGTTTGGTAAGAGGAGTGCTCCATCCAACGTGGTTGGCCAATCCAGTGGTAGTGCGCAAGGCAAATGGGAAGTGGAGGCTGTGTATTGATTACACAGATATCAATAAAGCATGTCCCAAGGACCCCTTCCCGTTGCCGCGCATAGACCAGATTGTTGACTCCACGGCTGGGTGTGACCTGCTGCCATTCCTCGATGCCTACTCCGGCTACCACAAGATCTTCATGACAAGAGAAGACGAAGAGAAGACAGCATTAATCACCCCATGTGGTACGTACTGTTTTGTACGAATGCCTTTTCGGTTGAAGAGTGTTGGCTCGACGTTTGCAAGGGCAGTCCAGATTGGTTTTGAACCCCAGCTCCATAGAAATATGGAGGCTTATATGGATGATATAGTGGTCAAAACCAAGAACAGGGCAACCCTTATACCAGATTTACAAGAAACATTTGTAAACCTACGCAAGATCAACCACTAGCTGAATCCTGAGAAGTGCGTCTTCGGCGTCCCGTCCGGCAAGCTTTTCGGGTTCTTTGTGTCGCACCGTGGGATAGAAGCCAATCCGGACAAGATCAAAGCTATAGAGCAGATTGAAGCACCCAAACGGGTCAAGGATGTGCGTCGGCTTGCTGGCTGCGTTGCCACCATGAGCAGATTCATTTCCAAATTTGCCGAGCGTGCCTTTCCCTTTTTCAAGATACTGAAAAAGGCGGGCCCAATGGAGTGGACGCCAGAAGTTGAAGCAGCATTACAAGATTTGAAGAGGTATCTTTCCCCCACGCCAATACTAGTTGCGCCTAGACCACAAGAACCGTTGTTTCTATACTTAGCGGCAACAAACCAGGTGGTCAGCGCCGCACTAGTGGCGCAGAGAGAAATTGATGATGAGGTGATAGCAGTGACAGAGCCTGATGCCACTGGTGCAGAGACGACACAGCCGGTTGGAGTGCAGCCAAAGAAGAAAATGATGCAGCACCCGGTCTACTTTGTTAGCTCCCTCTTGTAGGGTGCTAGATCAAGGTCCTCCGGTCTGCAGAAATTGCTCTTCGGCCTTCTTATGGCCTCGAGGAAGCTGCGTCACTACTTCCAGGCGCACGAGATCACTGTCATCACTCGCCTCCCTCTACAACGGATATTGCACAATCCAGATGCAACGGGAAGGATTGTAGAGTGGGCACTGGAGCTGTCCAGCTTTGGCCTCAAGTTTGAAAGTACCTCGACGTTTCAGAGCCGAGTCCTGGCAGAGTTCGTCGCAGAATGGACCGCAACGCCTGACGAAGAAGTCCAGGAAACTGCTCTCCCCGGCAAAGAGGCGAGTTGCAACTGGATCATGTACTTTGATGGAGCTTTCTCCTTGCAGGGTGCCGGGCCTGGCGTACTGCTGGTCGCGCCCACTAGAGAGCACCTCAAGTATGTGGTCCAGATGCACTTCCCCAGGGAGGTATCAACGAATAACACTGCTGAGTACGAGGGGCTGCTTGCTGGTCTTAGGATCGTGGAAGACCACGGAATCAAGAAGCTCATTGTCAGGGGCGACTCGCAGCTTGTCGTCAAACAAGTCAACAAGGATTACCAGAGCCCGTTGATGAAGGCCTACGTCAATGAAGTGAGAAAGTTGGAAGAGCGCTTTGATGATATACAGGCAGAGCACGTTCCCCGAGCGGAGAACGACATCGCCGATTACCTGTCAAAGCGCGCTACCCTCAAGCTACTTGTGGAACCAGGTACCTTTGTGCTTCAGCTTTCTCAGCCATCCGTTGATCCATCAACAGAGCAGAACAAGAGGAGGAAATCAGGGCCCGGCAAGTACTTTCCCGCCGAGCTCCCCGAAGCCACCGGCAAGGATGTTGCCGGAGACACTGAGCCCGCCACAGGACGGCTAGCCCCGGCGGAGCGCCAAGCTCTTGCCGTCGAGACGGCCGCTCCCTTGGCGGAGGAAATGCCTTTGGTCCTCGCCGTCGAGCCCCAGGCTCCAGCATGGGAGCAGCATACCGTCCGATTCCTCCAGACTGGGGAACTTCCTGAGGAGCAGGAAGAAGCGGAGAAAGTAGCCCGTCGGTCTGCTATGTATCAGTTCGTCGATGACATCCTGTATAGAAAGAGACCGAACGGCGCGAAATTGTAGTGCATCCCTCGAGAGGAAGGACTGGAGCCGTTGGCACAGATACATGGAGGCATATGTGGATCCCACAATGGGTCAAGAGACCTTGCGGGCAAGGAATTCCGACAAGGCTTCTTCTGGCCCACTGCCCTCCAGGATGCGATGGCACTGGTCACCAGGTGTGAAGCGTACCAGTTCCATTCAAAGAAACTTCATCAACCAGCTCAAGCCCTTCAAACCATTCCTCTCTCCTGGCCCTTCTCGGTCTGGGGGCTCGACATACTGGGCCCTTTTCCCCGCGCTGTCGGGGGCTTTGAGTACTTGTACGTTGCAATCGACAAGTTCAGAAAGTGGCCAGAAGTGGAGGCAGTGAGGAAGGTCACAGCTCAGTCAGCCATCAAGTTCTTCAAGGGACTAGTGTGCCGTTTTAGTGTACCCAACAGGATCATCACCGACAACGGCACGCAGTTCACAAGCCGCACCTTCATGCAATATACCCAAGACCTCGGCAGCAAAGTCTGTTTCGCTTCCGTTGCTCACCCCCGAAGCAATGGTCAAGCTGAGAGGGCAAACGCTGAAGTGTTGCGAGGATTAAGGACAAAGACCTTTGACAGGCTGCACAAGAGCGGGAGGCGCTGGATTGATGAGTTGCCGGCGGTTCTTTGGTCGATCAGAACGACGCCAAATCGAACCACTGGCCAGACGCCCTTTGCCCTGATATACGGGGCAGAAGCAGTTCTCCCCACTGAACTCATATACGGGTCACCTCGAATGCTCGCTTATGATGAGCTTGAGCAAGAGCAACTGCGGCAAGATGACGCAATGCTCCTTGAGGAAGATCGTCTTCGGGCGGCTGTGAGAGCAGCGCGCTACCAGCAGACCTTGCGCCGCTACCATAGCCGCAAGGTCCGTGCCCGAAGCTTTGAGGAAGGCGACCTCGTTCTACGGCGCGTTCAATCGGCCAGGAATACGAACAAGTTGACGCCAAAGTGGGAAGGCCCTTATCAGGTAATACGAGTCACCAGGCCCGGCGCAGTCCGCCTATAGACCGAAAATGCCATTCCGGTGAGCAATTCTTGGAACATTGAGCACCTTCGCAAGTTTTACCCATAAGGCGCGGTTTGCCGGGCCTCCTGGCAAGCAACTCTTTTGTACAAGCCTTGCCGGCAAGGCATGTAACCCTTTGTACAAAGCCAGGCGCAACCGTGAGCATAAATAAATGAAGTGCTGGCGCCCTAAGTTATATCATGCATGCTGAGTCGAGTCTCGTCCTTGGTTAGGGTTGATAGTTGCTAGGTGGCTTCTCACCCCTCGTTGGTTACCCCAAGTGGAAGGTTTGAGATGCAGTGTAGCAGAAGTTTTCCCTTGGTAATACCAAGGATCGATTTCCCAGAGACTCCCAGTTTCAAGAAGAAGGTGTCAACTGCTAACGGCGCCGGATATTAGCAATCAATGTGGACCTGCACACAGATACAAATAACTTTGCTCCCAACGAGTACAGAGAGGTTGTCAATCCCTCCGGCCTTGTAGTTTACAAAGGATTAAACGCAAGTGATAATAGTGAAAGGTATAATTGCAATAGTAAGTAAATAGCGGAAAAGTAAATAGCGGATGTGATTAATGATGGTAATATGGACCGGAGTCTCATGATGTTCACTAGTGATGTCTCTCTCCCAAAAGACGATAAAACAGCTATGTGAGGTAAATGAATTACAGTTAGGCAATTGACAGGACCATGTGCGCAAACCAATGCTGACTACATTGCAAGAAAGGTTGATGTTCAAAGCATGGGCGGTACGCCAAAGTAAGTAGACCGAAATCCATCAATATCTACTACTAATCATCCACCTTGAGATATCTATCCAGAACATCTCGCTGGTATTAAGTTGCGAGTCCCACCCATAGTGTAAACTCAATGCAACAGACAACTGCATTAAAAGAACTTTGCGTAAAGTGAACAATCCTTGCACCCGCGGCCACAAGCACCGTTGTTTTCCCCCTTGTGGCAACAACACATCCCCCAGACTCATGTTTCTGTCACTCAAACTAGTCATCGAGGGGCATGAACCCACAATCAGGCATAATGTTCCCTCTTGGAGTCACTACCTATTACTTGGCCAAAGCAATAAATAACAACGGAGAACATGCAAGAATTACTTACGAACATAAATATAAAAGAGGTAGATCAAATATATTACTCAAACACAATCTGAACATAATCTCATAATCCATCGGATCCCAGCAAACTCATCATAGCAACAGCATAAGGATTACATATGTGCCTCGATCATGTAGGGCAGCTCACGAGGACTAATTAGTGAAGCACAAGAACGGGAGGAGAACATCACATAGCTACTGGTCATGGACTCATGGTCCAAGGGAGACTACTCACAACTCATCCGAGAGGCGTCCATGGTGGTGGAGAAGCTCCTGGTGGTGATCCTCACCTCCGGCAGGGTGCCGGGAAGAGTTCTCCTGGTGCTCCCGATCTTGGAAGCGGCGGCCGGCGGAACAGAGATGGGATCGCGAAAAGAGTTCCTGTTTCGAGGGTTTCGGGAGACGCTTTAAATATATGCCAAAGGGGGCATCGGAGGAGCCTCGGGGGGCCCAGGCGCCCCCCCGGCCCGGCCCAGGGGGCGGGCGCCGCCAGGGCGCCTGGAGCCCTGGTGCCCCCCCCCCCCCGGCTGTCCTTTGGGCGCACGGAAGTTTCTGGAACACTGATTTTTTATATATTTTTTCTGGATTTTTCCTGGCAGTTCTCGTAACGTGAAAACCTGAAATACAAAAACAGCCGAAAACAGAAACTGGCACTGGGGTGCACTGAGTTAATAGGTTAGTCCAAATATGATCAAAAGTGTATGGAAGTGTATAAATATCATAGCAATATCACCCAAAAGAGGCATGGAGCAAGCAGAAATTATAGATACGTTTTGGACGTATCAATAGTGCTTAGCGGCGGCTAACCCCTAGCTTAGAGGTCGAGTCTTTGTCTTTCCTCTATCTTCTTTGGTTCACAGGACGCACAGACATCCTTGCCAAAGCCACTTGGGGAAAAGAAAGAGGAACAGACTAGCACCTAGGCCCCGGCGAGCCAGTGTTGCCGGGGGCTACAAGGGCAAAGATTCACCCACGGCAAACTAGGGTTGCCGGGGGCTGCAGCTTCAGATAAGTTCTTTACCCCTTATCATGCATTCCATTATGGACTGAGGTATGTGAAACCTCGTTCTTTTCCTTAATCTACCGTGCTCCCATAACTCTAGGCCCTAGGGATCGTTCCTGGGACTAAGTTTGGTCGTAGTCGCGATGGCGAAAGGATGAAACGAGGAGCCTAAGCCCACTTCATCCCTGCCTCCGCCAAAGGCGTGAGAAAGGTCGAGCGAAGTAGGGAGACGGCAAGGCCTGTTGCCAGGCGAGAAAATGTTTATCTTAGAGATATCAGGGATTTATTCCCTGTTGTGGGTTTTACCTGCGAACAGATGACCCGACAAACATTCCTTTTTCATTAAAAACATTCCATTCAGGTACAGTCCATAGGGAATGAAAAACATGAACAAGGAGATTACAAGCTTTAAAGTCAACAGATGCCCAAAGGCTTACAAACTAAAAAGAGATAAGATGCCCGTAATGCCTTTCTTGTCCCTCTCCTGAGGAGGTAGGTCAAGGAGGCGAGAAGGGCAAAAGGGGCGCCTAGGAGAGCTACGTGTGGCAGAAGACACCAAGAGGACATCTCGGTGGCCGCCCAAGGGTTGGATGGTGATGACGGCGCCGGAGGCAGAGCCCGAAGACGAGGCGGCAGGACGTCAGTACGCGTCGAAGGCGTCGGTGCCCGCGTACTCCGACATGACGACCTTGCCGCCCGCCTACTTCCTCTTCCTCTTCCATAGCCTCCCTACGCCAGCCGCCAAGGAGACGGCCCCAAGAAGTTTAAGGAGCCGGCGACGCGGATGATGGGGTCGTCGGTGCCACCAGGAGCGGCGCCCGACACCTAGTCGGACCCGTCATCCTGCCGTCCACCGCCCTCGTCTTCGCTGCCGCTGTCCTCCTCGTCGCCCTCGTTCGAGGAGGAGTCTTCATCATCGGAGGAGCTCTCCACGAAGCACCTCGCACGAGTCCCGAGGTGCCCGAAGACCTTGATGGAGAGATGGCCAATCTCCATCAACTTGAAATGGAGGGTGAGCCCATCCGTCAGGCCGTGGATGCGAGCGAACGTCTTCCATCCTTGACGAAGATACATCACATGAGGGGCAGGGAAGTCGACGCGGTCCCGCGTGCCACTGATCCCGCATACCCTCATGTGCACCCGCAACCACTCCGGCGGATCCACCTCCATCTCCCGCGCAAATGGAGTCGGGAGACAAAGGCAACGGCACGGCGGCCCCCGCATCCTAACGAAGAACTCACAAGGCTCATCCCCAATATTGCCTTCCATTGGAGGAGGGGCTGGTGGCGGGGGCGAGACCGGCGGGCCGCCCCGTCCCCCTCTTCCCCGAGCGCCCCGGCCTCGCCCCCTCCCTCTTCCCCTCGTGGCTAGTTCAGCCACTGTAGGTGCAGGAGAAGGAGGGACGCATTTTCGAGCAACGACCCTCGCCGCCACCGTTGAAGAGCCGGGATTTCCTCTCTTCATGGCGAACAGAAGAGAGGAACAGAAGCTGAAGGAGAAAGAAGATGGAGGAGTGCGCGGCGCCGTCCCTTCCCTCCCGCTCTTTATAAAGGGGCGAGGCTGCGGCTCGACCGCCCCACTCGGCCAATCAAGTCGCAGAAGGCGAGGGAGCCGGGACCGACCCACCGCCCCAACCAGCGACGGCTCGGTTTCCCGCCGCCACCGTTCACCACCTCAAGCGCATGAAGGGCACGTGGCGGATGTGCAGAACCGAGGGGACGGGTGAGGCGACCTCTCCCCACCCCGTGATCGTGGGGAGTGGATGCCTTGACGACCGCGCCTCGGCCCCGTTCAATAAATGGGCCGCGCCTCCATGCCTCCCCCCGTTTACGGGGAAGGCGCAAAGCCGCCCCCTTTCACATTTACTGTGACGTGACGCATGCCTACAGAAACTGCCCCACGCATGCCGCCCACGTCATGCACGCCCCTTCACCCCGCGCCATGCGCGCGGGTCGTGGGAGGCGCAGCGAGCGGAAAATCTTACCACGTTGAAAACCGCCCCGCCTGCCCGCGCACCATTCTGGGCCTGGCCCAACAACACGTCACGCTTATGTGTGGCCCAGGCTCGGGTGCTCCTGTCTGTGTACAAAAAGAGGGGTACACTTTTTGTACCCCTATGACTGTGCACGGGCACTCTGAGCCACGGGCACCACCACACCAAGCATAGCAAGGGAGGTGAGCCGGGGTAAGACCGAAGCTCGATGGAGACTGGAGCAACGCCAAGAACAAGACCACAAAGAGCAAAGGGACGAACCGGCTTCCCCCGACAAGATCCTTGGCGGGAGCCAGTTTTAGTAGCTCTGGCAAGATCCTTGCCGGGGCCGGCCCTGGCAGCCCCGGCAAGACCCTTGCCGGCAGCTCGCCCCACGCCTACGGAGCGGATCACCCTTGAGTCCACTGCCCCCATGGGGCAAGGATTCGAGAGGCATCCCCGTAGTGGCATGCAGATCTTTGTGAAGACATCCAAGATCACGTACAAGCTAAGAAGACGACGACCTTTGGCGGGATCCCAGCCAAGGAGGACCACAAGACCTTTGGCAAGCACCTTGCCGGGGATGACAGCAGGCGCCGCGGCAAGACCCTTGCCGGGGCCCCCGGCAAGGCCCTTGCCGAGGACATCCGCGGGCCCACCATCAGGCCCGCGCCAACTACGCTTCCACCGCCCCATGCAGCTGCCGGCCCAACCAGTTGGGCAGGCACCTGCGTAGCGACATGCAGATCCTCGTGGAGACCCGCCGTTGCACCACCTCAGCTGCCTGCCTGCCTACATGGCACCTCAGGCACCGCTGGCCAGGGCGCGTGTCAACACAAGGAGGAGCGGCGATGGACAAGACGGACGTCTCCCCTCGTCCCCGATAAAGCGAGGACATCTAAGCTAAGCGCATTAAATGCGCCTTGTCCTGTAATGCGAGGGATAACCTCGGATCACTGTACCCTTTCCACCTCCTGTGTGCCACTGTGGCAACCCCTTTTCCCTATAAAAGGAGGCCCGAGGTGACCAGGAGAAGGATTCGGCTCTTTAGAACTCCTCATGACTCGGCTTTTGGAGCTCCTCACTAGCTGAAGAACACAAACATATAATCCACCAAAGCAGGAGTAGGGTTTTACGCATCTTTGCGGCCCGAACCTGGGTAAAGGAACCATGTTCTAACTGTTAGATCCCCTCTTCTCTCAACCCCGCGCCCCGCAACCGTAGTAGGGATTCTTGTGATCCCATAGGTGTCGATCCAAATACACCGACAGTTTATCAAGAGCATGAACATGGCAATGGATGCTCAATATGTGTATGTTATCATGCAATTGATGGAGGATAATATTATCATGATGTATGAATATTCCATCAAGAAAGATCACAACAAATTTTCTAAGGAAATGCACAAGCTCATATATCATGGATGACAGGGGAATACAAGATGCAACAAGGCAATCATAATGTGAGTCAATCCACACGCAAGATGAAAATTTGTTATGGGAATGATATGTCCATGGAGCATGGCATGTGAGCACACAATCAACAAATATGAAGGTTTTGGTGCAATGTCTCAAAAGGGTGTCGATATACCAATGCTCAATGTCGTGGAATGAGTAGAGTTCCGAAGGTGCATCCAATAAGTTCGAGCACTCCTCAACTTGAAGGTCCAAAGGGTCCATCTCCAATGTCGGTCCTCCCACCAATAGATGTATCATGTGGACAAGAAGAAGGAGACAACAATGAAAGAATGACCCATCCAATATGCGTAACTGAGGGTGGCTCAAAGGGAAGGAGTTCACATTTATGAGGATGTTGAAAATGTTGGTGTCGCACATCATGTAGGCCTTGGCACGACCAATATGTCTCATGAAGGTACCGCCTTGTGAATCCTTCAAAACGAAAGAATATGACAAACACTCGGAAAAACAAATGAGGTTAGCGGAAGTGCAAAACCTATCATTCATGTGGTAAGATACCCAACAAGTGTTTGCATCATGCTCATCATAAGAAAGTATAAGGGAGTATTGCATAGTATGTAGGCATATGATGCGAGAACAACCAAATACAATAGGCTCAAACAAGCAAGCATGCATCACAAGTAAGGTGTCCAAGTCTCTAAGATCAACAAACATAACATTGTTGGACTCAATATAAGTGATGACAGATGCAACTAATGGAGACAAGTGACAATGATCAAGATATATCATGTGAGTGGCATGAACATATATGCCATCAACCCAAGAAAGAGAGTAAGAATGGAACATGGGTAAGGCGACAAGGCAAGAAATCATAGTGACCAAGTCAAGCAAGCTAGTAGTGTGAAGTGCAGCATAATAGAGGTAAACATGGCAAGCATGTCATGTGTGCAAATAATGGACATACATAATGCACATGACATATGACAAGCATGAAAGAAACATATGAGCAAAATATCATCAATATCATGGGGCACAAAGAAATGATGACAATAGCTACAAGTATCTCCACCAAACATGCAAATACACATAGAAGTAGCATAATGGCGAATCATGTGTAAAGCAAAGCAAGGGTCACAATTGCATGGCAAAGTCATAGCAAGATGTATAACATGCAAAGTGAACACGATAGAATGGGCATAAGATGACAAGTGATAAATAGCCCATAGTCATGTGAGAGCTTAGTAAAAGAGATGCGCGTAGTGGTTGCGCGAAGAGAACGGTGGTAAGGACAATCCACGGGATCCCAAAGCATTATTGCTCTCAAGAGCTCATTTTGTCAACTCATGGGATTGTGAGGTTGACAAATATTCATGAGTACCTACACAAAACAAAGACAAAGGGAAAATTGTGTGTGCATGGTATATGTACACATCATCCATAAGGATGCACACGTGTATGTGTTGGTTAGCACAAAATAGCCAATGCTCAAATAAATGAGATGTGTGATATAGAAACATGTCATCCATCATGAGAGGTTTGTTGTTATGTATGGAATGATGGAGACTCATATTGTCTAATGCATCATGACAAGTAGGTAGAGCATTGTTATTCATGGAATGCATATGGTGCACACAATTATGCGAAGTATGCAAAGTATGGAATGTATCAAGATCTCCTAGTATGTATGAGGAAACTATGAGGGTCTCCTCATGAGAATTAGTGGAAACGTCACATGGAGTATATTGACAACATCCAAAACAAATCATATTTGGAAAATTATGATCATGGCATGGCATAGTAGATGAATTGCGAAAATTATGTAAAGGAAGCATGGCAATATCATCGCATGAAAAACAAAAGCCAATGACTATGACCTTGTCATCTATGCCACAAGTGCAAATGGGATTTACTTTAATTTGGCATGCATAGTTAGTATGTTGAGATTGATATGAAACAATAAGAGAGATCTCACTCATAGCATATGACAAGTTTAATGGGTTGTCGAACATGATGTGACCAAAATAATTTTCACACGATATCCTATGGAGCATAGCATCACAACTAGGCAAGTCAACATTCTCATCATCATATTCATCATAAATAGGTAAGTCAAAACATGAGGAAGTTCCACCAGCATGAAGCATGGCAATAGGTGTGTCAACATCATGCAAGCAATCATTGCCAAGATAGTCCACTAGTGGGATGAGAGAAGCGCCATCACCTATGTTACCTTTTGAGCGTCGCTCATGTGTTGTAGGTGGGGTGTTCAAGATCCAATCGTTATCATTTTCAACCCGATGGAACCAGTTGGGGGTACATCTTCTTCCAGCCTAGCCATCGGTTTTCCCATTGGAGGGATGGACTCGTCGAGGATTGGAGCTTCATCTTGTTGGAGATCTAACACCAAAGAAGAAAACACACTCAGAGTAGAGGTCAAGTCGTTAGAAATCATAGTGGCCTCACATGCACTCTCGACTATCTCACTCACTAAGTCGTGTGGCTAACTCTCTCCCTCTTGGATGCTCTCACTCGTATGGTTGGTGGATTCAATCAAATGGTTCTCAACCTCACATAGGATGTGTGGCATGCTCTCATGTGTGGGGCTAGTGGTGATCACTCTCATCTTCTCCAAGGAAATGCTCTCAATGTCACATAGGTGGACTCACTCATGTCAATCATGTGGTGGTGGCTCTCCTCACATGGAAATTGGGGCATCTCATGATATATGGGTGTCGGAGAGATGTAGGTGCAAACGTCTCCACACTCAACTCCTTTCGCCGCCTCATCCATAACTCCTCCAAAGATGAATGTCGTAGGAGGTGGAAAATCATCACTCGCCTCCGAGATCAAAGAGAAGGACTCATGTGTGCTCGCATAGCTTGACTCGGAGTAGTAGTCATATTTGGGCGTCGTCTTCATGTTGTTGAAGAGGTCCATGCTCGACGCCTTGGTCGAAGGGGATGGCCCTTGCTCGACCCTCTTGTCGCCGTCTTCTTGTAGAAGGCTCATGTGATGTAGGGGGCTTCTGAAGATGGAAGTGTCGCCCGTGCTCGTAGGTGATCGCCTTGTCGTTGAAGATGTCGATGTAGGCGAACTAATGCGGGGATAACCTGATGATAGGCCGATCTTTCATGAAAAGGAGGGATCCTAAAGATGAACACAAAGAACACGAGGGAAAACACAAGATGGACAAGAGGAAAACACTCAAATCAACAAGTTTAGATCACACATATGCTAGATCCGGAAACACAAAGAGTGATACACAATCCACGATCAACTAAGGACGATACAAGTAGAGATAGTCTTCTCCGTGAGGAGGTCTTGATTTCTTCTCCGCGAGGAGGCTTTGAATCCGTGTGGATCTTCATCGTGGAGGCCGCGGTCTCTCGAGGAGACGAACCACTAAGGATGAGCAATGCTCTAGGTTTAGATGAGCTATCACAATGCTAACCCTAAAAAGAGGGAGGAGGACGTCTATAAATAGTCTAGAGTCACAAAAGGGTACATGGGCCTCGGCCCGGAAGGAAACGACGCGCACAGGTAGCGGACGTCCGCTGGGCACCGGACGTCTGGTGGCTCGTGAGGGACCGGACATCCGGAAGTCCATAGATTTCCGCTATTTTGTTCTGTAGTGAGGTTACGGGCGTTTGGAGGTGGTTGGGCGTCCGATCGTTGGTCGCCCGGAGCCTGGGAGATGTCGGACGTCCGATGCGGAATGGACGTCTGGTTGCTGTAGCCTGATTTGGCCTGGACTTTGCGGCCATGGAGACTCTTCAGGCATCGGATGTCCGCTGCCGGCCGGACATCTGGTGGCTGTAGCTCTTCAGGCAACTTCTTCTCTTGGTCGATGAACTTGCCCACTTCGCCACCTTGTCCAATGTGGGTAGCTACACCGTGGCCTTCGTCCAAGTACCTGATCATGCATAGAGTTTCCATCTTAGGTAGTAGGCATGTCTCATGCGGTGAAAGTGGCATTTGAGAGAGGAGCGAGTTTACCTTATCTTGAGTAGCCCTTGCACGAGCTCTTGTCATTGGTCCAAGTGGTGATGAAGGACATGTAGGTATGTCCATGGGGATACTTGAGGGATGCTCCGCATCATCTCCCCCCCTTGGGAGAGATCCGACCTCGGATCAAAATCTTCATCGCCATGGAAAGGAGAGAGATCCTTGACATTGAAGGTATCGCTCACATTGTAATTGTTGTGTGGGATGCCGATCTTGTAAGCATTGTCGTGTAGCGTGCGAACACCTTGAAGGGTCCGCCGGCTTGAGGTAGGAGTTTGGAATTGTGCTCGTTGGGGAAGCGGTCCTTGCAAAGATGAAGCCATATGATATCTCCCGGTTGGAATACAATTGGCGATGTACTTGGCGCTCGATTGTTGCCCTTGTATCTTCGTGCATCTTCTTGAGATAACTTGCTCGTGCACTTGCGCCCATGTTGGTGCGCTCTTGTAGAGGTAGAAGGAGAATGTCCAATGGTGACAAAGGGTTGAAGCCGTAGACAACCTCGAAGGGGGACTTGCCGGTTGTTGATTGTCTTGCGTGGTTGTAGGCGTACTCGGCGATGGGCAAGCATTGATCCCATTCCTTGATGTTCTTCTCGATCAACACGCGAAGAAGCGTCGATAGCGTCGGGTTCGTCACCTCTGTTTGGCCATCCGTTTGTGGATGGTATGTCGATGAGAATAGGAGCTTGATGCCGAGTTTGGCGCATAGAGTCTTCCAAAAGTAGCTGAGGAACTTGATGTCGCAGTCGGAGACGATCGTCTTGGGCACTCCATGTAAACGCAAGATTTCCCTACAAAGAGATTCACAACATGTGAAGCGTCGTCTATCTTGTTGCAAGGAATGAAATGGGCCATTTTGGAAAATCTATCTACAACAACGAACACGGAATCCATTCCATTTTGAGTTCTCGGCAAACCAAGTACAAAGTCCATGCTAATTTCCTCCCAGGGTTGATATGGAATAGGTAGTGGCACGTAAAGACCATGGGATTGAGCTTTGGACTTAGCTTTGTGGCATGTAGAGCACCGGTTGCTGAAGCGTGAGACGTCACGGAACATATTGGGCCAAAAGTACTTCTTGGAGAGCGTTGCGAAAGTCTTTTCACGCCCGAAATGGCCCATAAGTCATCCCCCATGAGATTCCTGCAAAAGGAGCAAATGAAGAGACGACTCGGGAATGCAAAGTTTGTTAGCTCTCATAAGATATGCATCCTTGATATAATATCGTTCCCAAGAAGTGTTCGTCATACATTTGGCATAAGGATTTGCAAAGAAAGGATCATGCTCATACAAGTCTTTTATGTGCGCAAAGCCAATAACATTCAACTCAAGTTGGGTAACAAGCATGCATTTGCGGGAAAGCGCATCCGCCACGACATTCTCTTTGCCTTTGATGTACTTGATAACATAGGGAAAAGACTCTATGAACTCACTCCACTTAGCATGACACTTGTTCAACTTAGTTTGACCCTTAAAATACTTGAGTGTCTCATGGTCCGTGTGAAGAATGAATTCATGAGGTTGAAGATAGTGTTCTCTGCCATAGATGGGGTAGTTAAGTTGCACTCCGGAAAGTTTTTCACTAAAATACGCAATCGGGTGCTTTTCTTGCATTAGCACGCCTCCTATGCCGGTACCACTAGCGTCACAATGTATCTCAAATGGTTTGTCAAAGTTAGATAGGGCAAGGAGTGGTGCGTGGGTAAGAAAGTTTTTTAGCTCATTGAACGTGATGTCTTGCGAAGGACCCCAAACAAAGGGTGCGTTCTTCTTGTTCAGAGCATGCAAAGGCATAGCGATCGTGCTAAAGTCCTTGACAAAGCGTCGGTAGAATCCGGCAAGGCCTAGGAAGCTACGCACATGATGCAAGTTCATTGGGGTTTGCCAGGTTTAAATAGCTTCAATTTTAGTCTCGTCTACATGCACACCCTTGGATGATACAACAAATCATAAGAATACTAGTTTGTCTACACCGAACTTTCCCTTTTCCATATTCGTATAAAGTTTCTCCTTGTGGAGGGTTTGCAAAATGGTGGTAAGATGAATCACATGGTCTTCGAGAGACTTGCTAAAATGAAGATTTCATCAAAGTAGACTACTACAAAGACTCCGACGTATGGCCTAAGAACAAAGTGCATCGTTCTCATAAATGTGTCGGGTGCCTCGGATAGACCCATAGGCATAACAAGCCATTCATATAACCCGAACTTCATTTTGAAGGTGGTTTTCCACTCATCACTCTCTTGTATGAGAATTTGGTAATAGCCACTTTTGAGGTCAATCTTGGAAACGATTGTGGCTCCGCTTAGTTCATCAATCATATTATCTAAGCGTGGTATTGGGTGACGGTATCTAACGGTGATAGCATTAATGGGACGACAATCCGAACACATGCGGTAAGTACCATCTTTCTTGGGGACAAGGATTACCGGAACGGCACAATGGCTCATGCTTTCATGGACGTGTTCGTTGTCGATGAGTTGTTGGACTTGCCGTTGGATCTCCTTGGTCTCTCCCGGATTGACGGGGTATGGGGCCTTGTTAGGAAGAGGAGCTTCGGGGATGAGGTCAATGTGGTTCTCTATGCCGCAAAGAGGAGGTAATCCCGGAGTTAGTTCATCTGGAAAGACATCTTTGAAGTCCTGTAACAAATGAGACAACACTAAAGATGATAGAGGCAAAGGTGTCTCGTCTTTCGATGAGACGGTGGCTATCATTTTGGAGGAAGTCAACTTTGACGATCCGACTATGAACGTGCGAGGATGTCGTGCCTTAGCAATCGCTAAACCAACTCACAGAGTTTATTGACCAAGCCGGAGCACGATCAACCTGACCACGAAGGTCTATTTCCTCCAACCAAACGAAGAACAAGCAAGAAACTAAGATTACAATCTGGATATTGGGAATTTAAGAGGAAAGCTGTATTGATCAAGTGGGGTTCTGTGACGTCTTTGTTTGTTCGGTGAACACAAACGAAGTACGCGAAGTTGCAGCTATGGTGAACTTTAATCTCAACAAAACCCAAAGTCTATATGATGCCCTAATGGCTGTATATATGGAGAAGGAGAGGAGGAATTTCGTGGCCCCTTGGAGAAGGGGTCCGAAACCAACCCTAACACTGTTTTCCCCACACATACGGACTCTAAAAACAGGATATACTTTATTAATTCGAAATTAAATGGGCCTGGCCCAATAATAAGGTGACACAATGCCTACAATAGCCTCTGCACGAAATTTATGAAGTGGCATATTGTATATTTCGTCCAAGGCTTCATGCACTTATTATGGTGGCTTCAAAATCCTGAAATAATCACTTGTAACTTCGTTCTTGTTCCCCTTGAGCATGCCATCATCTCCATGCTTGATCCTGCTCCAATGATCATCCTTCTTGTCCAAGCTAGGCCCTTCATATTTAAGCAAGACAAATGTATCCAATTTAGGCACCATCATATTCTCATGAACATTAGAATCATTACCAAGAAATGAAAGGACCTGGTAATTTAATTGGTCATGTATATGTATCAATAGGGGTCGTGGGTGTAACTTTGTTAGTGATGTCCTCATCATTCTCCCCTTCTTGAATTGAAGTCGTCCTCGACAGAAGCTCATCTTCCTCACCCAAGTAAGGCTACAAATTTGCAATGTTGAAAGTGGTACTAACCCCAAAATCTACAGGCAACTCAAGTTTATATGCATTATCATTTATTTTCTCTAATACCATAAAATCACCATCAACACGTGGCATTAGCTTTGACTTGCGCAAATGAGGAAACCTATCCTTACGCAAATGTAACCAAACAAGATCTCCAGGTGTAAAGACAACACGTTTTCTACCCTTATCTCCAACAAGTTTATATTTAGCATTCATGCGCTCAATATGTTCCTTAGTTAACTCATGCATTTTTAAGATTAATTCAGCACGTTGTTTAACATCAAAATTAACCTTGTCCGAAGATGGAAGAGGCAACAAATCAGTAGGTGCACACGGTAAGAAACCATACACAATTTCAAAAGGGCACATCTTAGTAGTAGAATGCAGTGCACGATTATAAGCAAATTTGATATGAGGCAAGCATTCTTCCACATTTTCTTGTTATTCTTCAAAACAGCCCTAAGCATAGTAGATAAAGTTCTATTGACTACTCTAGTTTGTCCACCAGTTTGGGGGTGAAATGTAGTACTAAAAATCAGTTTAGTCCCCAACTTAGCCCATAAACATCTCCAAAAGTGGCTATGAAATTGAGTATCACGATCTGAAACAATAGTATTTGGCACACCATGCAAGCGAATAATTTCACGAAAGAACAAATCAGCAACATTAGCAGCACCATCGCTTTTATGACATGGTATAAAGTGTGTCATTTTCGAGAACCTATCCATGACAACAATTATGCTATCCCTCCCCTTCCATGTTCGAGGTAAACCCAAAACAACCTCCATAGATATATCTTCCCATGGAATACTAGGGACAGGCAAAGGCATATATAAACCATGAGGATTGAGTCGTGACTTAGCTTTTTGACATGTAGTGCATCGAGCAACAAAGCGCTCAACATTCCGTCTCATCTTTGGCCAAAAGAAATGTGTAGCAAGTACGTCCTCCGTCTTCTTAACACCAAAGTGTCCCATTAATCTTCCTCCATGCGCCTCCTGGAACAACAAAAGACGAATAGAGCTAGCTGGAATGCATAGCTTGTTAGCACAAAACGCAAATCCAACGTTAGCGACGAACTTGTTCCATGTTCTCCCTTCTTTACAATTCTGCAATACATCTTTGAATTCAGTATCATGCACATATTGATCTTTGATGGTCTCCAAACCTAATATTTTAAAATCAAGTTGTGAAAGCATAGTATAATGACGAGACAATGCATCATCAATAACATTTTATTTTCTCTTCTTGTGTTTAATAACATAAGGGAAAGTCTCTATGAATTAAACCCATTTAGCATGTCTACGGTTCAGTTTTGTATGTCTTTTAATGTGCTTCAAAGTTTCATGATTAGAATGTATAACAAATTCTTTGGGCCATAAATAATGTTGCCATGTTACCAAAGTCCGAACAAGAGCATATAATTCCTTATCATAAGTAGAATAATTCGGACTAGGCCCAGTGAATTTTTCAGAAAAGTATGCAACAGGTTTGCCATCTTGTAATAACACACCTCCTAACCCAATTCCACTAGCATCACATTCAAGCTCAAAAGTCTTATTAAAATCAGGAAGTTGGAGTAAAGGAGCATGTGTCAACTTATATTTCAATACCGTGAATGCTTCTTCCTGTGCAGTACCCCAAACAAAAGGCACATCCTTCTTTGTATGCTCATTGCGAGGTGCAATAATAGTGCTGAAATCTCTCACAACATGTAGCGACCGACCCCGAATGGATCAAGTCTCTGTGCTTAAGTGTCATCCCTGGATTGGTATGCTGACACACACAATACTCGAGGATTTATAACAGAGGTAAATCACATGTATAAAGTAAGGTAAATATTATTAACTCAATCCATATAGAAGAAGTAACAACAAGGTTGTGGATTCCCATCAACACCAACGGTAAAGTTGAGTGTAGACAGCGCAACCCTAACGTAACACTTACTCATCGAATAATTCCTACAACATGAGACGCAGCCATGTAGGTCAGTACATTGAATGTACTAGCAAGAACACTCTTTAGCAGTAATGATGAAAAATGCCTATAACTACATGCATATTTGGCTGGTGGAAGCTGTAAGGTACATTTTTGCATAAAGCTAGTTTTTTTCCCTACAAGAAAGGAATGTATTTATTTAACTACTTTGTTAAATTTAAATCATGAACGATTGAGAATGGTACCCCCCATCTCAATGCCCAAAGTTACGAAATCATTAAAACCCCAACAATTTCATTAGATCGAGTGATGAGATCAACAATAATCCACTTCTAGATACTCAAAGATGTCTATAACCAGGGACACTTCTACTCATGAATAGTTTGTACACTCTACAGAGGTTATGCACTTTTCCTCACAAGACTCGATCTCCCCCGTTTGATATCTCGAACTGCATGGTGTTTGAGAAATGGATGACCGAGACACAGTCTTTCAGAAGCATTCACTCTTTACCCCGGATGGACCGGTACACCTACATTCCCCCTACATCTGCTAGTCCACCACTCAAAGAGCTCACACAACATACTCAACTATGCCAGAGCCAATAATGACTTGTGGCCGCACATGGAAGTTTCTAGGCATGAAATATAATATGATCCCTTTGAGCCTGGGTGGCATTCCATAGGGTAATCACACGGTACCCCTAGGATTTCCTATGACAACATTGGTATATCCCCAGGTGTCCAGGCAAACCACTAGTAAATCCCTAGGGTGCGCTGGGAAACCACTGGTACATCCTCAGGGTGCCACAACCAATCCACCCAGATGTGTATTACAGTTTCCGCCTTAAGTTTCCCGTAGTTAAATATCACTCTCGCAACTTTCATGAAACTCTCATACCAATCCACGTCTGCAAGCATGGCTAAGTAATAAGTAACAAAACGTAAATTCTCTTGGGTTGGTCAAAAGATATTGGGTTCCTACCTCATGAACTACAGAGGATCATATTATGTAACCAATCCTACTCATGCATGTGTTTGAGGAAATAACTAATGCAATAAAAACTGGGTATTTGGAAAGTATGATCGAAGTGTGAACTTGCCTTGTACTATTGATGTAGAAGATTCGCACTCAGAACTCGTGATACCTCTACTCGTCACACTCTGTTCAATCTATCATAAGCAAACAATAGTAACCACACATAAGTAATCACCCAGAAGATCGGAAAGAACAAAGAAAACATTTCAGAAAACTTCGAAAACAAACGAATGACTCTTGAAACAGAAAACAATTTCTAATAGTACCAAAATTGAATGAATTTGGCCTTATCAAAAAGTTTAGGTCAAGAGCCTCGATTTGCAAAAACGAAACAACTAAATCAGAGTTATAAAAGTCAAGTTATGACAAAAACAATTTTGAAACATAATCTAATTGAATTCAAATTTTAAAACTTTTAAAAACATGTTTAAGTTGTTTTACTGGATATAGGGGATCTCAACAAAGACGTGGGCGTTGGTTTCGTTGGATTTGGACCAATGAGCAAAAAGTTGTGATAGATTGAAGATGAGGGGCTAAACTGTAAAAGAAAATAATTACAGAAATGTCCCTGACTAAAATAAACAGAAAAAGAAAAACTTAATGAAGGAACGTTAGTTATCTAACCCTAAACAGCAAACGTTCTCTAAATAGATCTAATCTAAAAACAAACCTTTTTTATAAAAACCAAAGTAAAAGAACTGGGCGAACCGACGGTCTTTACCGTTTCGGCGGTTTCTCGCCGAAAACCAGCAGTGGATCGGGTCATGCGGGTGGTGGAGCGGTTCTGGCGACGGGTCAATGGACCGGCGCGGGTGCCTCTGGCGAGCAATGCGGCGGTAGCGTGCGGCTCCGGCGGAGGGCAGCGTGGCGGCGGCTTTAGCGGGCGGCGCGGGGTGCGCAGGTCGCGCAAAGCAGCAGCGCGGGCGTGCGGCGAAGCGGAGCAAGGGCGGCGGCGCGGTGGCGAAGACAGCGACAGCGGCGGTTGCAGGCAAGGGGAGACGAGGCCGGGGCGGAGGAAATTTATAGGGGGCGGCCTCGGGTGTGTGGAGGAGGGGGCAAGGGAGGAGGAGTCCAGGCGGACACCACGTCGTCGGCGAGCCGTGCTCGAGTAGGATTCCGGCTCGGGGTGGGATACGACGCGGGACTGGGCCTGGCCCGGTTGGCTGGGCCAGCCCAGTTCGGGAGTTCCCTTTTTTATAAACATTCAGACAAAAGAATAAAACAAAAGAAAATGAAATATTATTTAGGCATATAATATATCATAATTTGCAAAAAAAATATTCCTACAAGATGAACATTTTGCTATAGTCAAATAAAATACACACAAATTTAAATAAATCAATTAATGCTACTGTTGCAATAAAATCCAATAAAATTATTTTAAATATACCAAAATGATTTCAAATTTATTTCTCTCCAATTTTCAACTGTAGGGAATCATGTTGCCCTATTTTCCATATATTTTAGTTTTGGAGAAAAATAATTTGAATAAAACCCAAATAACTCAAATTTGAAAATAAATTTCAAAATACTTCAAAGGAACTTCCAACTCATATTTCCTATAATTTGAAGAAGTCATTTTATCTTCTCTCGGGAAAATAATTGAGTTGCATAAAGTTTCGGAATTCGAAATATTTCGAGAATGAAATTCAAAATCCTTTCAAAACCCTTTTTCATTCAATAAATGGAAGAAGTCATATTATCTTCACTCCAGGGTTTTTTGATGAAAATAATTTGAGTTCCTGGAGAACATAAATGCAAAGTGAAAGTTAGGGAAAGTCATTTTATTCCCTCTCACTTAACTTTCAAAAGTTTCAAATTTCACTCAATTTCAAACAGCACATCACACAAGCAATATTTAGAATTTTGGGATGCTACAAACCTACCACACTTAAAAATGAATCTCGTCCTCGAGATTCAAAGAGGCTAGCAAGAAGTAGGTTAGGGTTTGGGGGTCTTCTAGCAAATCCATTGATTTGTATAGCCTAGTGTGCTACCATACTTAGAATCATGGTCACGGTTCTATCAAGAGATCCTATACTCCACCCTAATTGT
Source organism: Secale cereale (assembly GCA_902687465.1). NCBI lineage: Eukaryota > Viridiplantae > Streptophyta > Magnoliopsida > Poales > Poaceae > Secale > Secale cereale. Next base: position 314,667,335 of record LR738714.1, read on the forward strand.
TGACAGGATCGGTCTTCTCAAATCTTCAGGTTAATTCCTTCTCTGGGCTCATCCTATAGTGGCATAACCTTTGCCCTCCATTCTTGTGTCCTTTCATCTTTGTAAGATTCTTCTGGTACTGGTTCTTCCTAGCTGACAGGTATGGCGCCAATACTAAACAAACATCGATCTCTCATGGTGGTCATCAAACAATTTGACTGGGTCCCCGCAGAAAACGGGTATGGGCTTCACCCTCACCGCATATCCTCCGGTTGGCATCAGATTCCTTGTACAAGGGAAAATTGTCATACCATACTAAGGTTTAACAAGGTTTTGACATCGTCGTCTATCTACTATAGGTAAGTCACTCAGATTTACCATACCGTATAACAGAGGTGAATAATAAGAGTAAGTCGGTATGGTGGTCAATCCATTCCGCACCCTAATCATTACCTTGTATATGGTTTAGTGAATCTCGCATTCTAACACTCAGTCATCCTCACAAGCATTGCAGAATTTCACTTATCAACAAACCGAGTTCGGATATATGCATTACTTCTGCAAGCTGAATAAAACATCTATCGTTTCTTCACAACCCGCAGGTTTTGCGTAAACACCTATAAGATCGTCTGTTGACAAAGTCGTAACTTCTACCAGGGTTTTCCTTTAGCAAGAGTGTGCTTGCTTTCTTGATAGGTCCTGGGGCCTTTGGTACATCTCATCACTAGTAACACTTGGTCTCATCACTGGGTTGCAACTGACAACTCTTCCAACATCCAACTTCCTTGGCATTCTTAAATCCATCTAATTGTACGGTTTCCGTTCCTTCTATTGGTAAAACTACGATGTAATTACTCAGGCTCATTTTTGTCTAATCCATTCCCGGGTCTGATATAACCAACTCTTGTATTCGGGTAATGATGCTGGGTTATACCACCCTTAAAATGAAAATACTAGTTTCCTCAAAATCTTATTCCATGCATCAAGTTTTCATTCATTACTTATATGGTAACTACTCGTAAAATCCGAAATCAATGGCATGATGCTAACTGTATTGATTCTCAACTTATTACGATCTACTGCATTTCCATTGCATGCTTCAACTCAACTACTTAGCACAACTCTCATTCTCCTTGGGACAATCTCTAACATAGTGCTCTGCTTCAACACAGCAGAAACATATTACTACCGACAAGTCTCATGGTTCCCTTGTGATTACGTAGCCTCCTTAGGTACTCGACTTATGGGCCCACTTCAGAACTTGAATATCCTTAACTCATCCTTGGGGTCACTATGGCTCCACACTCTAGCATTACACCCTCTTTAAATCCAATTTGTACTTACTTCCTTCATAACCTTGGGGTAAGCTTCATAAATAAACTCCAACTTATTTGTGCGAACTCCACTATTTGGGGCAACAGTTTCCTTCCTATAGGTCCAGTGGTTCACACAGTAAGGTACCACTAAACAAAATGCACAGGTTCATCTGTAATTCATATTCTCAGTATATCAAACCTTTTATTACTTCCTGGACCACCATTCAACACTCAAATTTCAAAGGTGCTTCACTACAAATGCTTCCATCCACATAGTTTGATATGGTCGAGCATTCGTCCCACCTTTATTCATTTGTCCTAGCTAAGGATGCTTCAGTCCCACTGGAATTGTGCAATGTGATTCTTGAACTCATCGATCTTTTGATTCATCCTATTGGCCGTGTGCTTCATCTCCATCATCTATGCATGCACCTTACTCAGGCATTCCTGGGTGTGACGATGTCTTGCTTCTAATATTTCTCCAATCTGAGGTATGGTCTCCATAGGAGCTTCATGAACAGAGCCGAAGAATGTTGTTCGTGGTACTCAAGAGATGAAAAAGTATTGAACCATAGTCTTTGGGCAAACTCCTTTCTTACGGTGGAGGTGTACCTCGACGTACCAAAGTTCAACTCCATTCTCAATAAAGGGATAACCCTTGTAAAACGCATCTCCTTCAAGGTGAATATGCTTCATCATGTCTTTCAGGATCTTTGGGCAATGCTGATCGCTAGTCAGGGTCATGATCGTTTCCGGGCCCTTGAGAAAAGACTCATAAAGGGTTGTCATCTGTAGGTAATAGACAGAAGGGGTACTCAGGATAATGTATGTATTTCCTTGGGGGGAAATGTGGTTGTTTATCCGAGAAAGGTTTGGGGTCAACTTGTGTATGGGTTCTATGTTTTAGTCTGGGTGAGATAGCAAGAGAGGCACTCACAAACAGCCAACAACTCATAACATTTCCTTCTTAGATTCCAAACATATCAACTTCTATTGCTTCATGAACTAGTTCAATGTTCTTTCCATAACTCAACTCAACATCATAATAAAAGTGTGTTCCACATTTTGCTACATGCTTCATTCTAATATCCAGATCTCAACTACTTTGATAAATCTTTCCTTCGGTCTGAACCTTCTCTTGGCAAAATGCCCTACTTCCTTGCATCGTAAACTAATGACATAAGACAAATCTGTGGACTTCATGGTGACTGTCCTAGTTCACTGCGTTCTTGGCTTCCTTGTTGGGCAGTTGCTAGTGTAATGACCTAATTCCTTGCACCGGTAATATGTGATGTGACTTAGGTCCTTTTCCGTGGAAATTGGGTTCTTCTAGGGACACATGCTCTTTCTCTTCGTCTACTTCTTTGTTCCAATCAATTCTTCTATTTTTTGTAGATCAAACTCCACTTCTTCTGTCGGGAAGTCTCCTAGATACTCTTGGTTTTCCTTCATGCAATACAGTGAAAGATGTCCTTTTTCTCCACATGAGTAGCAAGCACGGGAGTAATATCTATTTAGGCCTTCTCCATCAGGGTCATCAATATCTTTCTCCATCGTGGATTCCCTTGAAATTTCCTCGAGGGCTTCTTTCATTGCTTCTTTCTTCTGTTGGATATTTGTTGTACCATGGGGTAAATGTGACACTGGGCAGGGTAGTGGGTAGTCCCTTCACACAAGAAATAAATAATCTGCCTACTTGGGCATTCTTCACCTAGGAGACTTTCTTCACAATGAGAACATTCATCCTTGTGGTCCTCCTGGGTGTGTCCTATTTCTACACAAATCCTGCAGGCGCAAGGCTTCATCTTTGGGTTGACACCACGCTCTCGGATGAGACGGGATCTTAACAGAGTCTTCTTGAATTCCTCCCAACTTTCTGCTCCATTACGTCCTTGTATGGCTTGATGCATCTTCCACCATGTTGCAACACTTTTTGTAAAGTACTGAAGAGCGTATCAAACTTCATTCTTCCTTGCAATCAATTTTTTCTGAATTGATCCTGAATGTCTTGTATCCATAGCTCTGCCTCTGGCTGGGTCATTGGTCCAGAGAATACAAGTCTATCTTCATTAATCCTCTATTGAGTCCACGGGTTTTGGGATGATATTTAGGGGAGATGGAGAGAGATACACACAATACAAACAATACTTTTGAAAAGATAGATTTTATTTCATGGCTGTCAGAAAAACATCACACAAATGACAGCTCACAATCATCGCATCTAATGTAGGTATATAACAGGGGTGTTGTCTTCTAAAGGTCAATATATCTTCATAGTCATCAACTCTTCAAATCTTCGGAGTATCCACTGTTGTAGCTTCAACACTTTCAATGCATGGTGAAACCTTCTATACTCCGAAGTGGTCCAAATGGGAAGGGTATTGTCTAGCTATTTAAGGTAAGGGGGAAAATTTGACAAAGCTCGGAAAAGAAGAGAGGTAAATAATATTTTTGAAAGGTTTTGGAGAAATCCTTTCCTATGGGCTTGCCAGTTTCTAGGGTCACGTCCTACAATCAACATGTGCTCTGATACCATCTTGTAGCGACCTGACCCGAATGGATCAAGTCGCTATGCTTAAGTGTCATCCCTGGATCGGTATGCTGACACACACAGTACTCGAGGATTTATAACAGAGATAAATCACATGTATAAAGTAACATAAATATTATTACCTCAATCCATATAGCGGAAGTAACAACATGGTTGTGGATTCCCATCAACACCAATGGCAAAGTTGAGTGTAGACAGCGCAACCCTAACGTAACACTTGCTCGTCGAACAATTCCTGCAACATCAGACATTGCAGCCATGTAGGTCAGTACATTGAATGTACTGGCAAGAACACACTGTAGCAGTAATGATGAACAATGCCTACAACTACATGCATATTTGGCTGGTGGAAGCTGTAAGGTACATTTTTGCATAAAGCCAGTTTTTTTCCCTAGAACAAAGGAATTTATTTATTTAACTACTTTGTTAAATTTAAATCATGAACGATTGAGAATGGTACCCCCATCTCAATTCCCAAAGTTACCAAATCATTAAAAACCCAAAAAATTTATTAGATCGAGTGATGAGATCAACAAATAATCCACTTCTAGATACTCAAAGATGTCCATAACTGGGGACACGGCTACTGATGAATAGTTTGTACACTCTGCAGAGGTTGTGCACTTTTCCCCACAAGACTCGATCTCACCCGTTTGATTTCTCGCACTACGTGGTGTTTCAGAAATGGATGACTGAGACACAGTCTTTCAGAAGCATTCACTCTTTACCCCGAATGGACCGGTACACCTACATTCCACCTACCGAAAGAGCTCACACAACATACTCAACTATGCCAGAGCCCATAATGGCTTGTGGCTGCACATGGAAGTTTCTAGGCATGAAATATAATATGATCCCTTTGAGCCTGGGTGGCGTTCCATAGGTTAATCACATGGTACCTCTGGGATTTCGTAGGACAACACTGGAATATCCCCAGGTGTATGGCCAAACCACTGGTAAATCCCTAGGGTGCCCTGGCAAACCAGTGGTACATCCCGACGGTGCGACAACCAATCCACCCAGATGTGTATTAAAGTTTCCACCTTAAGTTTCACTTAGTTAAATATCACTCTCGCAACTTTCATGAAACTCTCATACCAATCCACGTCTACAAGCATGGCTAAGTAATAAGTAACAAAGCATAAATTCCCTTGGGTTGGTCTCAAGATATTGGGTTCCTACCTTATGAACTACAGGATCATATTATGTAACCAATCCTACTCATGCAAGTGTTTGAGGAAATAACTAATGCAATAAAAATTGGGTATTTGGAAAGTATGATCAAAGTGTGAACTTGCCTTGTACTGTTGATGTAGAAGATTCGCACTCAGAACTCGTGATAGCTCTACTCGTCACACTCCATTCAATCTATCGTAAGCAAAAAATAGTAACCCCACATAAGCAATCACTCAGAAGATCGGAAAGAACAAAAAAAACACTTCAGAAAACTTCGAAAACAAATGAATGACTCTTTAAACAGAAAACAATTTCTAACTGTACCAAAATTGAATGAATTTAGTCTTATCAGAAAGTTTAGGTCAAGAGCTTCGATTTTCAAAAAGAATCAACTAAATCCGAGTTATAAAACTCAAGGTATGACAAAAACAAGTTTGAAACAAAATCTAGTTGAATTCAAATTTTAAAACTTTCAAAAACATGTTTAAGTTGTTTTACTAGATAGAGGGGATCGCAATGAAGACGTGGACGTTGGTTTCATTGGATTTGGACCAACGAGCAAAAAGTTGTGATAGATTGAAGATCAGGGGCTAAAGTGTAAAAGAAAATAATTAGAGAAAGGACCCTGACTAAAATAAACAAAAAAGAAAAACTTAACGAACAAACGTTCGTTTTCTCACCCTAAAGAGTGATTGTTCTCTAAATAGATCTAATCTAAAAACAAACCTTTTTTTATAAAAATCATAAGCAAAAACCAAAGTAAAAGAACCGACCGAGCCGGCGGTCTTTTCCGTTTCGACGGTTTCTCGCCGAACACCGGCGGTGGATCGGGTCCGGGGGGTGATGGAGCGGTTCGGGCGATGGGTATGTGGATCGGCGGCGGGTGCCTCCGACGAGCGATGCGGCGACAGCGTTCGGCTCCGGCGGAGGGCACCGCGACAACGGCTTTAGCGGGTAGCGCGGTGTGGTGCGCAGGTGGCGCAAAGCAGCAGTGCGGGTGCGGCGAAGCAGAGCAAGGGCGGCGGCGGCGCCGTGGTGACGTCAGCTGCGGCGGCGGTTGCAGGCGAGGGGAGAGGAGGCCGGGGCGGAGGAAATTTATAGGGCGGCGGCCTCGGGTGCGTGGAGGAGGGGACAAGGGAGGAGGAGTCCATGCGGACTCCGCGTCGCCGTCGAGCCGTGCTCGAGTGGGATTCTGGCTCGGGGTGGGAGATGGCGCGCGACTTGGCCGTGGCCTGGCCCGGATGGCCGGGCCGGTCCAGTTTGGGAGTTCCCTTTTTTATAAACATACAGACAAAATAATAAAACAAAATAAAATAAAATATTATTTAGGCATATAATATATCAAAATTTGCAGAAAAAGGATTCCTACAAGATGAACATTTTGCTATAGTCAAATAAAATCCACACAAATTTAAATAAATCAATTAATGCTACTGTTGCAATAAAATCCAATAAAAAATATTTTAAATATACCAAAATGATTTCAAATTTATTTCTCTCCAATTTTCTAGTGTAAGGAATCATGTTACCATATTTTCCATATATTTTATTTTTGGAGAGAAATAATTTAAATAAAACCCAAATAACTCAAATTTGAAAATAAATTTCAAAATACTTCAAAGGAACTTCCAACTCATATTTCCTATAATTTTGAAGAAGTCATTTTATCTTCTCTCGGGAAAATCATTGAGTTGCATAAAGTTTCTGAATTTGAAATATTTCGAGAATGAAATTCAAAATCCTTTCAAAACCCTTTTTCAATTAATAAATGGAAGAAGTCATATTATCTTCACTCCAGGATTTTGTGATGAAAATAATTTGAATTCCTGGAGAACATAAATGCAAAGTGAAAGTTAGGGAAAGTCATTTTATTCCCTCTCACTTAACTTTCAAAAATTTCCAATTTCACTCAATTTCACACAACACATCACACAAGCAAGCAAAACTATCTATTTATTATAACATTCCAAAATATAGAAATTTGGGATGTTACACAAAACACCTATAGAATCCAGTGAGGCCAAGGAAATTCCTCACGTGTGTGACCGTTTCGGCTGTGGCCAACTCTCAATAGCTTCAATCTTGGCTTTATCAAACTCAATTCCATATGGAGTAAAAACATAGCCAAGAAAAGATACTCGGTCGGTGTAAAAGGTGCACTTTCCAAGGTTACCAAACAAACGTGCATCACGTAGAGCAATAAAAACATCACGTAAGTGTTCCAAATGTTCCTCCAAAGATCTGCTATAAATCAATATATCATCAAAGTAAACTACCAGAAATCGTCCAATGAAAGCACTTAAAACTTCATTCATTAATCTCATGAAAGTACTAGGTGCATTAGTTAATCAAAAGGCATAACTAACCACTCATATAATCCAAACATAGTTTTAAATGATGTTTTCCATTCATCTCCCAATTTCATACGAATTTGATGGTATCCACTACGCAAATCAACTTTGGAGAATATTGTAGAGCCACTCAATTCATCAAGCATATCATCTAGCCTAGGAATAGGATGATGATAACGAATAGTAATATTGTTAATGCCTCTACAATCAACACACATACGCGACGTACCATCCTTTTTTGGATCTAGAATAATAGAAACATCACAAGGACTAAGGTCTTTGCGTATAACCTTTGTTGAGTAGCTCCTGTACTTGACGCATAATCTCCTTCGTCTCCTCTGGATTGGTACGGTATGGTGCGCAGTTGGGTAGCGATGCACTGGGAATTAAGTCAATCTGATGCTCAATCCCTCGAATAGGTGGTAATCCCGGTAGCACGTCTTGTGGAAAGACGTCCGTGAACTCCTGTAAAATGTTAGTGAAAGCAGGAGGCAAAGAGGAAGGCACGTCCTCGAATGAAAATAATGCCTCTTTGCACACAAAAGCATAGCAAACAGATTTGCTGAAATCTATATCATCAATATCAGATTTGCTGAAATCTATATCATCAATATCAGATTTTGTGGCAAGTAAACACCCACTTTTTAATTTAATATCAGATACAACATGATATGATGGTGTGTTATTAGGCTTCATTTCTTGCTCAAATTCTTTTTCCATAACCTGATTTTCACTCTTATTTTGCTACTGTTTCGCTTTACTAGTTCTATTAATATCATCTTTCAAAATGGAATCAGGAGAGATAGGAAGCAAAGTAATATGTTTATCCTTATGCACAAGAGTGTACTAATTGTTTCTACCATGGTGTACATAATTTTTATCAAATTGCCATGGTCTACCAAGTAATAAATAACATGATTGCATGGGTACCACATCACAATCAACATAATCAGCATATGTAGAGATACTAAAATGCACATGAACAATACATGTTACCTTAACCTTGTCGCTATTGTTGAACCATTGGATGTAGTAAGGATGTGGATGTGGTCTTGTTGTGAGAGATAGCTTCTCCACCATCTCCATGCTAGCCAAGTTGTTGCAGCTCCCTCCATCTATGATGACGCGAATAGAACGTTCCTTCACAACTCCCTTTGTATAGAAAAAATTATGCGTCAAATTTTGCTCTGCTTGTGTGACCTGCACACTCAAAACACGTTGAGCAACTAAACATTCATACCTGTCAGCATCTTCAGGAGCCATGCATTGCTCCTCATTTTCAGAACCATCTCCATCGTGTTCTTCACATGTAATTAGAGCCAAAGTCATCTCATCATAGTCACTAGCGGACTCATAACCACCATCCTCAGTAGCAATCATGACACACTGAGATTGGCATTTGCTCGCATAGTGACCATGACAAGTGCAACAACGACATATGACATCGTGTGTTGGCCCTGTAGATGCCATCTATGAAGAAGGGCTCTGCGCAGGACCGGAAGGTGTACTCCTGACTGATGGCGGTGGTGCCTCTTTGCCGTTATAATGGCTAGAAGTGATGGGTGAAGTAGGCGGTGGTGCATCCAGACGTGTTGAAGTAGAGGATGCACGTGGTTCGCGCCAAGGCGTGTCAATCCTACACTTCACGTTCAGGGTTGCAAGCAAGATGGAATAAATGAGTGATATTATTATACTCCTTATACTCTAGAATTGTTTGAATCTCTCTATTTAAGCCACCCATAAAACATGCAAGCATAGCCTATTATCCTCAACAATACCACATCTAATCAGGCCAGTTCGTAATTCCTGGTAATATTCCTCTACAAAAAAAATTCCTTGTCTTAAACGATGCAATTTTTGAAGTAATTCACGTTGATAATTTGATGGAACCCAACGATTACTCATAGTAGTTTTCAAAGCAGCCCAAGTAGTTGGAATATTATTTGGATATAATCTACAATATTCAAACCACCACACACAAGAAAAACTAGTGAAAGCACAAAGAGCAGCAGCGGCACGTCTCTCCTCGGGATATTCTAAACATGTAAAACATTGTTCGGTTTCTAAATCCCAAGTAAGATATATATCAGGAACATGTCCACCCTCAAATGGTGGAATATTCAATTTTAGTTTAGGGAGATGGTCATGATCTCGTACCTAAGGGTGTGGTGCAGCCCTACGATTACGATTATTTGCATGTGGACGACCTGGTTGTTGTGGTGCTGGTAGTTGCACGTAGTTCTGATGTTCATCAACCTCATCCTCGTAATCTCCCTCATAATCGTCCTCCTCCTCAGCAGCAGTTGGAGCCATAGAAGTATCAACAACATCACCAACAGTTTGCCCATGCTCAAGAGGGACACAGCTCGCTTTGTGGAGGGTTGTTTCACGACATGAAGGTGGTGGTTGTTGTTGTCGCAATGGTGCAGCAGGTGGAGGTAGACTCGCAAGCACTTCAGCGAATTCGGCATCCAACCTGGTGTCAATTGACTTCTCAATGCCATCCATCCTCGCTAGTGCGTCGCTAAAACTAGTCATCACATCTTTTACCTGTTAACCCATCATTTGCTGAAATTTATCATGCAACTCCTTGTTCGTCATGTTCTCCTAGTCAGTCTCTTCGACGTGTGATCCTGCCATGGTTAACAACAATAGAAACAAATATGATCCTAGAGACTACAAGAATATGGTGGTGGTGGGGCGTCACAAATCCGTCAAGCAAATCTCAAATTCTTGCCAGTTCTTATCGAGCAGCAGGTGGTGATCGGCAACCGTTGTAGTCAAAACTCTCAGAGCTTGGACAAAGCGATTGCCAGGTGGTGTCAAACGCACGATGCAGATGTATGTGGAGCTGGGAAGGCTTATGATATGGTAGCAAAAATGTCAGCAATAATCAATTCACAGATGCAAAGATGAATAAACGCTCAACGACGAAACTATGCCGGTCCTAGGCTAGACCGTACTAGAGACGCGAGGCTAGAACACTAAACAAATCACGGCGCTGCATGTAATCAATGGGAAAGCACACTCTGAATTTTTTTGCCTCTTTTTCTGCTCTTTTTTCTTTTTTCGTGCTCCCTTTTTTTTTCCGAAAATCACTATAATGGCGAGTGTATCAAAACTCTTCCCTAGTCAAATTAAGATGATAGGCACGGAATTTTTTTGATGATTATTTTTTCAGAAATCAGGCAGCGACGACCAGAAAGTGCGGTAAAAAAACAGAATGGTACGTGTCTCAAAAGACTCAGAAAAGCTAAAAATTTGGCCTAAAAATTGCCCGGGGTCTGCAGACTTATATTTTCGAGACCTACGCAGGCAAGGAAACACGAATCCGAAACTAGATGGATCTTGAGAACAGACCTAATATGAAAACAACTCGGATAGGTGGTGGATATATGGTGGTAGGATATGTCAGCGGTGGTAGGTTATGGCAGTGGTGGTGGTATGTGGTAGCGGTGGTGCGATATGGTAGCGGTGGTGGGATATGGCAGCGGTGGTGGTATGGTAGCAGCGATGAATATGGTGCGGTGGCGGCGTGACAAACTGACAGAACTCGAAACTCTAAAGAACTATACACTAAGACCAGCAACTAGACACGACGATGCAACCACAAATTCAACAAAGAAAAATCCTAAAATATTATGCAAAGGATCAGATTGGTTCGGATATGATGAACTAACCCTAATATTATTTTGGCTTCTTCGTGGACTATAGGTATGAAGAACAGACTCTATCTAACTATGAAAAACTTGAAAATCTCACCGAGCAACCTGGAAATCTAATACCACTTGATAGAGGCAAAGGTGTCCCGTCTTTCGATGAGATGGTGGCTATCGTTTTGGAGGAAGTCGACTTTGATGATCCGACTACAAACGTTCAAGGATGTCGTGCCTTAGCAATTGCTAAACCAACTCCGAGAGGTTATTGACCACGCTGGAGCACGATCAACCTGACCACGAAAGTCTATTTCCTGCAAGCAAACGAAGAACAACCAAGAAACTGAGATTGCAATCTGGATATTGCAAATTTAAGAGTTAAGTTTTATTGATCAAGTGGGGTTATGTGACGTCTTTGTCTGGTCGTATGCGAAGTACATGAATTTAAGAGTTAAGTTTAAAAAAATGAAGTACACGAAGTTGCAGCTATGGCGAACTTTAATCTGAGCAAAACCTATAGTCTAAATGATGCCCTAAGGGTTGTATACATGGAGAAAGAGAGGAGGAATTTCGTGGCCCCTTGGAGAAGGGGTCCAAAACCAACCCTAACTCAATTTTACCCACATATACGGACTCCAAAAACAGGCTATACTTTATTATTTTGAAATTACATGGGCCTGGCCCAATAATAAGGTGACGCAACACCTATAATAGCCTCTGGGCGAAATTTATGAAGTGGCATCTTGTATATTTCGTCCAAGGCTTCACACATTGGTGGCTTCAAAGTCCTGAAATAATCACTTGTAACTCCATTCTTGTTCCCCTTGCACATGCCATCATCTCCATGCTTGATCTTGCTCCAATGATCATCCTTCTTGTCCAAGCTACGCCCTTCGTTTGTTAGCAGGACAAATGTATCCAATTTAGGCAGCATCATATTCTCATGAACATTAGAATCATTACCAAGAAACAAAAGTACCTAGTAATTTAATTGGCGTGCACGAGCTCTAGTAATTGGGCATTGAAAGTTGTGTGAGACAAGACTACCTCTCATGGGCATTGAAAGTTGACAAGATCTTTTCGACTCCACAACTTTGATGAAGAAAAGAAGATCGCAATGGCATCCCCTGATTTTCAAGACTATGTTCTCATTTGGTGGGAGCAAGTAATCGAGAGACGAGAAGCAAAAGGCCAACACCTATCACTACTTGGAGTCAAATGAAGGATGTCATGAGAGCATGTTTCCTGCCAGTACACTTCAATCGTGACTTGTTCAGAAAGTTGCAACTCCTCAAGCAAGGAACCAAGTCCGTTGAAGAGTACTACAAGGAAATGGAGATTTCCATGATAAGAGCCAACATCACGGAAGATGAAGAGAAAATTATGGCGAGATTCTTGAATGGACTCAAATATCCTATCAACAAGATTGCAGACTTCCAACCATACACGACTCTCCTAGAACTACTACACCTAGTAACCAAAGCAGAGGGACAAGTCCAAGAAGACTACAAGTACTCCAAGTTCAACTCCAAGAACTACGACTCCTACAACCAAGCTTCAATGACTTCGGCACCTCCTACCTCTACCAAACCATCTACAAGCTTAGGTGACAAGTCAAGCTACAAGAATTCGACCACATCAAGTCGTCCCCTTCTACTAACAACTTCAAGCCAAGAACTTCATCATCTATAACCACAACCGAGGATGCCTCCTAGACGAGCTCCATCAAGTGTTTAAAATGCCAAGGACGAGGCCACAAGTCATTTGAGTGCAAGACCGTTCGAACCATGATCATCAATGACGACATATCCTATGACTCAATGAGCTATGACGAGATGGAAGCCCTTGAGCATGTAGCTATGCATCACCAAGTGGATGAAGATGAAGACCATCAAGTTTTTTGCGACAATGACTCGAGTCCCAATCTCGTTGTCTCCAAGGTCTTGACACTTCAACATCATCAAGTTGAAGATCAACGTTGTCACATCTTCCATACCAAGGCCGGCATCAATGGACGTTCCGTCAAGGTTATCATCGATGGAGGAAGTTGTCATAACTTGGGAAGTGAAGAGCTTTGAGACAAGCTACGATTGATCAAGACGAAGCACCCTCATCCCTACAAGGTCCAATGGCTTAGCAACGCCGAAACCATTCGAGTCGAGCACAACGTGCAAGTATCCTTCAAGATAGGAGCCCGTGAGGACACATTGGAGTGTGATGTGGTCCCTATGTCAGTTTGCCACCTTCTCCTTGGAAGACCATGGAAATACGATCGCAGAGTCACCCACAATGGACGGGCCAACCATTATAGCTTCAAGATGAATGGTAAAGAGTTTGTGCTACGTCCTATGTAGCCAAGTCAAGTGGTCGCCGACAAACAAGTATCTACCAACCATCGTGGAGAGAATGGTGAGAGAGTGAAACACTAAAAGTCGAGTGAGATCCACAAGCCAAATTCGAGCGCCTCCACGATGAGCGACAAGAAACAACTAGTGTTATTTGCCACCAAAAGTGCGATGAGAGAAGTGTGTGAGAACCCATCGAGCATATTTCACCTTGTGCTTCTATGCCAAGGGGAAGCAAAACCTACTAACACTTCACCACCTCTACCTTTAGTGTTTTCTCAATTGTTGCAGGACTTTCAAGGTGTCTTTCCCGATGAACTACCTCCATGACTACCTCCTCTTCACGGCATCGAGCACCGCACCGACCTCATCCCCGGAGCACCTCTTCCTAACAAGGCACCTTACCGCGTGAACCCGGAAGAGACCAAGGATATCCAACAGCAAGTCCAACAAATCATCGACAATGGACATGTCTGCGAAAGCATGAGCCCTTGTGTCGTTCCGGTAATCCTTGTCCCCAAGAAAGATGGTACTTACCGCATGTTTTCAGATTGCCATCCATTAATGCTATCACCGTTAGATATCATCACCTAATACCGTTCTTAGATGATATGCTTGATGAACTTAGCGGAGCCACAATGTTTTCCAAGATTGACCTCAAAAGTGGCTATTACCAAATCTACATACAAGAGGGTGATGAGTGGAAAACCGCCTTCGAAACAAAGTTCGGGATATACAAATGGCTTGTTATGCCCATGGGTTTATCCGAGGTACCCGACACGTTTATGAGAATGATGCACTATGTTCTTAGGCCATACATTGGAGTCTTTGTAGTAGTCTACTTTGATGACATCCCCATTTGTAGCAAATCTCTCAAAGACTATGTGAATCATCTTAGCACCATTTTGCAAACCCTCTGCAAGGAAATTTTTTACGCCAATATGGAAAAGTGCAAATTCGGTGTAGACAAATTTGTGTTCTTAGGATTTGTTGTGTCATACAAAGGTGTGCACGTACACCAACAAACTTGCATCATGTGTGTAGCTTCCTAGGCCTTAGCGTATTTTATCACCAATTTTCCAAGGACTTTAGCATTATTTCTATGCCTTTGCATGCTTTGAGAAAGAAGAAAGCACCCTTTGTTTGGGGTCCTTCGCAAGACACCGCGTTCAATGAGCTAAAAAACTTGCTTACTCGTGCACCACTTCTTTCCCTACCAAACTTTGACAAACCTATTGAGATTCATTATGACGCTAGTGGTACCGGTATAGGAGGCGTGTTAATGCAAGAAAAGTGCCCAGTTGCGTATTTTAGTGAGAAACTTTTCGGAGCGCAACTTAACTACCCCATCTGTTATAAGGAATTATATGCCTTAGTGAGAGTCTTGCATGTGTGGGAACACTATCTCCGCCCTCATGAATTCATTCTTGACACGGACTATGAGACACTCAAGTATCTTAAGGGTCAAACCAAGTTGAACAAGAATCATGCTAAGTGGAGTGAGTTCATAGAGTATTTTCCCTACGTCATCAAAAACATTAAAGGAAAAGAGAACGTTGTAGCGGATGCGCTTTCCCGCAAATGCATGCTTGTTACCAAACATGAGTTGAATGTTATTGCCTTCAAGCGCATAAAAGGCTTGTATGAGCATGATCCTTTCTATGAAAATTCCTATGCTAAGTGTGGGAACAATATTACATCAACGATGGTTATCTTATGAGAGCTAAAAAACTTTGCATTCCCGAGTCTTCTCTTCCTTTGCTTCTTTTGCAGGAATCCCATGCAGGAGGACTTATGGGACATTTCGGACGCGACAAGACATTTGCGACGCTCTTCAAGAGTTACTATTGGCTCCGGATATTCCGTGATGTCTCACGCTTCACCAACCGGTGCTCCACATGTCGCAAAGCTAAGTCTGAAGCTCAATCACACGGGATTTACATGCCACTTCCTATTCCATATCAACCTTGGGAAGACATTAGCATGGACTTTGTACTTGGTTTTCCAAGAACTCAAAATGGAAAGGATTCCGTGTTTGTTGTTGTGGATAGATTTTCCAAAATAGCTCATTTCATTTCGTGCAACAAGATAGACGCTGCTTCACATGTTGTGAATCTCTTTTGTAGGGAAATCTTGCGCCTACATGGAGTGCCCAAGAGGATCATCTCAAACCGTGACGTCAAGTTCTTTAGCTACTTTTGGAAGACTCCATGCGCCAAAATCGGCATCAAGCTACTATTCTCATCGGCTTACCATCCAAAAACAGACGGCCAAACGGAGGTGAACAATCGGATGCTATCGACGCTTCTTCGGCAAGACACTCGACAACCGGCAAGCCCCCCATCCAGGTTGTCTACGCCTTCAACCCATTGTCCCCATTGGACATTATTCCTCTACATCTCCAAGAGCGCACCAACATGGACGCAAGTGCACGAGCAAGTTATCTCAAGAAGATGCACGAAGATACAAGGGCAACGATCGAGCACCAAGTACATCGCCTCGCCACCAAGTTCAACGTCAATAAGACACCAAGGGTGTTCCAACCGGGATATCTTGTATGGCTTAATATTCGCAAGGACCGCTTCCCCAATGAGCTGAAGTCCAAACTCCTACCTCAAGCCGACGGACCCTTCAAGGTGTTAGCACGCTACAACAACAATGCTTACAAGATTAACATCCCACGAAACAAGTACAATGTGAGCGATACTTTCAACATCAAGGATCTCTCTCCTTTCCATGGTGATGAATATTTCGATCCGAGGATGGATCTTGACCAAGAGAGGGGAGATGATGCGGAGCATCCCAAGGTCATCCCCATGGACCTATCGTCGTCTCATGAAATTCCAAGTGGACCCATGATACGTGCTCGTGCAAGAGCTCTCGAAGTCGAGGTGGCTTCACTCCTCTCTCAACTACCTCTTGATTCACATGAGACATGGCTACTACCCTCATCGGAAACTCTATGCATACTCAGGTACCTCGAGGACGGCCATGGAGAAGCTAGGAAGCTAGAGGAATCGAACAAAGAAGATGAGCACGAAGACGTAGGATAAATCATCCAAGTCCGAGACTGGCCGAACTATCCGGACGAGGCCCCGGATGATCCGGACAGAGCCCGGATGATCCCGACCCCAGCCCGGACGATCCGGCTAATGTGCATCCCAACACCCGAAGCTCTCTCGCCGAAGCCGGACCTACCGGACCCAAGGCCAAATCATCCGGATGCGCCCGGACATCCGGACCCCCCCCCCGCCGCAGAACGACCCAGCCGGATCATCCGGACGCCCTAAGCCCGGATCATCCAGACCTACACCCGGATCATTCGGACCATGCCTGCGTGCATGTCTTTTGGCTGAGGCCCATGTACCCCTTTGCCCCTCCTAGCCTATATATAATACTCCACCTACATTTTCTAGGGTTAGCATTGTGATAGCTCATCTAGACTTAGAGCATTGCTCATCCTTAGTGGTTTATCTCCACAAGAGACCGCGACCTCTACGGAGAAGATCCACACGGATTCAAGACCTCCTCTGGGAGAAGATCAAGACCTCCTCACGGAGAATACTATCGCCACTTGTATCGTCCTTAGTTGGTCATGGATCGTGTATCACTCTTTGTGTTCCTAGATCTAGCATATGTGTGACCTAAACTTGTTGATTTGAGTGTTTTGCTATTGTTACTCTCATGTTTACCCTTGTGTTTTTCATGTTCCTCATGGGATTCATCTACAATCGTGAAAGATCGGCCTAGAATCAGGTTGTCCCTGCATCAGGTCCTCAGGCCACAGTGCCTTTTCGATCCCGGCGAGCGCAGTTTTCAGTTGGGTGATGTACCCCAGGACAGTCTCCAGGCGCGCTCCGAGTCGCAGCATGTTCATGGCAGTGGCGTCGCCCACAAGAGAGTTGGTATGGTCCAGCCTAGGTTCAATGCGGTCTATCTCTTGGTCAAAGCTCTAGTAGAATTCTACATGAAGAATGAAAATACTAATCTGCAGCGTTTTTAAGAGATATTAGTACAAGCATGTCTACAGTATGTTCACTCGGGAAAACATACCTTCAAGCGAGATGTACAGCTTCAGAGCAAGCCTCCTCAAGTATTGTTCTAGCTCATCCCTCTTCAGAGTAAGTTGGTTGACCTTGTCAGACAATGCTATCTTTTCCTCCCGCAACAGAGCGACTTCCTTCCTCGCCTTGTCGACTGGAGTCTTCAAAGTTGCATTCTCTTCTTCAAGTTTGCTGACTAAAGCCAGCTTCTTGCCCGCCGCTGTGGTTTTCTCCCTAGCAGTCTTCTACACTACAGCAAGATCGCTATCCTTTGCCTCCATGGCCTTATTCATCGTGTCTAAAGAAAGAACAACCCTGAGTCGAGCTTGTAGCCGATGATTTTCACTACGCACAATTGTGCGAGTGGAATTACTAAATTCAAGGAGTTGAATGGGGAAGCAATGGATTTCTCAGTCGAAGAAAAAGTTACCTCCCATGGTCTTCACTTCAGTCCTGGAATGCTCCAACTTCTTCTTGATGACCTCAAGTTCCACTTGAAGAGAGTTCTTCTCCTTCTCCGGAGCAGCAAATTGACTCCCAAGTTCACAAGATTTCAGTAATCAGTCGAAGGAACATTCAGTCGTCAAGAACAAATTCAAGATGGACGAGTACAACTAGTCAACACAAAACAAAAGGAGAGTTCTTAGACCGCTGCGAACTGCCAGCAATCAACAACGGTCTCGGGGACTACACCCGGTGGGTGCACTAATCGTGCCCCCACTAGTTCCGATTCGCCACTCGGAAAGGTCCGTCCGACCCGAGTGCCAAAAAAAGAGGAGTTCTAAGACCACCGCCGACTACCCGCAGTTGACGACGGTCTCGGGGACTACACCCAGTGGGTGCACTAAGCATGCCCCCATTGGTTCGATTCTATGCTCAGGAAAGCCTCCTGACGCGATCAAACACCTACAAACAGAAATGAGTATACGACCCTCGCCAACTGCACGCAGTCGACGACGTTCTCGGGACTACACCCAGTGGGTGCATTTAGGGTGCCCCCACTGGTTTTGACTTTCCACTCGACGCGCCCCGCCCGGTCCAAGTGGATACGATGCCCACTCGACACAATTCGAGTGGAGGAGCTATACAATCAAACTAAACACCTAGTCGGTGTATAGACAAACTCAAGGTTCAGACCTAAAATAGATGCACATTAAAGGTTCCAAAACGCTCATCCACGAACATCTAAAGAAGACAAAGCTGAAGCTTTAGAAAAACAATTTGAAATCACTAACAGCCCCACTTACTCGGACATTGGGTTGGAGAGAAGAGCTGGCTTCATAAGCAGCTCTGCTGGCCTCATACACCATCTTCAAGCGGTCCACCATCACTCTAGCTTGGATCATCGCCTCCTTGGCAGCTCCTATCTGGTCCTCATGGACATGATACAGAGTGAACTAAGGCGAAGCTGATGATGGAGTCGAAACCGATGGCGGAGTCAGAGCTAGTGGCACCGCTGACGAGCTCGGAACTTGAGGATGCCCAGTCAGGTCCAATGCATGAACAGTCGGTGCAGGAGGCTGGTCAGTCGACAGAGGGTCAGCAAAAGTAACAGCAGCTCGAGCTGAGCATCTGATCTCCTGGAAAATCGGCTCAGCAGACGAGCGAGACATGCGGTTGGCAGACACCCTCCTGCTAAAGGTTCTGCTCCTCCTCCCTATGTCCTCTGGGTCTCATCATCATCATCATCATCGTCATTCGGAATCTGGATAACCTCTGTATGCTCTACAAATATCTCAAATAAGATTCCAATCGACCGCTCAAATTGGCTGATGAAAGACAAGGGCGTGTGCTATAGCGTACCTGCTCGAGAAGTAGCCGCATTGGCGCTGTCTGCATCTCCTTTCTCTTCATCTATCTCCATGTGAGACATTGCGGAACTGGCCGCCCTGAAAGTGCGAAATTACACTCGGTTGGACAAAAGAAGAATCTACGACAACAACGGAAAGCAAAGAAGAGAAACATTCACCCCTAAGTGAGGGGTACATGATAGAGGCAAACGTGTCCGTCTTTCGATGAGATGGTGGCTATCGTTTTTAGTCGAGTAGACTTCGACGATGTGACTATGAATGTGCAAGGACGTCGCGCCTTAGCAATCGCTAAACCAACTCTGAGAGGTTATTGACCACGCCGGAGCACAATCAACCTAACCACGAGGGTCTATTTCCTGCAAGCAAATGAAGAACAAGCAAGAAATTAAGATTGCAATATGGATATTGCGAATATAAGAGGAAAGCTTTATTGATCAAGGTGGGCATCTATGACGTCCTTGTCTGGTTGTTGAACAAAAACAAGGTACGCGAAGTTGCAGCTATGGCGAAACTTTAATCTAAACAGAACCGAAAGTCTAAACGACTCCCTAACGTCTGCATATACGGAGAGAGGGCGGGAATTTCATGGCCCCTTGGAGGAGTGATTCGAAACCAACCATGTTTCTGTTTTCCCCACACATACGAACTCTAAAAACAGCCTATACTTTAGTATTTCGAAATTACATGGGCCTGGCCCAATAATAAGGTGACACAGCACCTGATCTAGTTGCTTAAAATTCATAATATCGTTTCTAAGAGAGATGATCTTAGCAGGAGGGAAATACTTAGAGATAAAAGCATCTTTGCACTTATTCCACGAATCAATACTATTTCTAGGCAAAGAGGAAAAGCAAGTTTTAGCACGATCTCTAAGTGAAAACGGAAATAACTTCAATTTAACAATATCGTTATCCGTATCCCTTTTCTTTTGCATATCACACAAATCAACAAAGATGTTTAGATGGGTAGCGGCATCTTCACTAGGAAGGCCGGAGAATTGATCTTTCATGACAAGATTCGACAAAGCAACATTGATCTCACAAGATTCAACATCGGTAATAGGAGCAATCGGAGTGCTAATAAAATCATTATTGTTGGTATTGGAGAAGTCACACAATTTGGTATTGTTCTGAGCCATAGTGACAAGAAAGCAATCCAACACACACAAGCAAACAAGAAGCAAGCGAATGATAAACACACGGCGGAAGAAGGGCAAATAAAACGGCAAGGGTGAAGTGGGGGAGAGTAAAACGAGAGGCAAATAAATGTAATGCGAAGGATAAGGGTTTGTGATAGGTACTTGGTATATGACTTTTGCGTAAGCATCCCCGGCAACGGCGCCATAAATTCTTCTTGCTACTTCTTGAGCTTCCATTGTATTCCCATGAAGAGGAAATGGAGATGCAGCACAGTAGCGTAAGTATTTCCCTCAGTTTTTGAGAACCAAGGTATCAGTCTAGTAGGAGACCACGGGCGAGTCCCGCGCACCTGCACAAACAAATAAGAACTTCACAGCCATCGCGATAAGGGGTTGTCAATCCCTTTACGGTCACTTACGAAAGTGAGATCTGGTAGAGATGATAGTTTATATTTTTGGTATTTTTGGTTTATAAGAATAGCAAATAAAAGCGATAAAAGTAAAGTAGATGTAGATTGATATGTTGAGAATAGACACGGGGGGCATAGTTTTCTCTAGTGGCTTCTCTCATGATAGCGATATTCTACGGCGGGTACACAAATTACTGTCAAGCAATTGATAGAAAAGCGAATAATTATGAGACTATCTAGGCATGATCATTGTATATAGGCATCACGTCCGAGACAAGTAGACCGACTCCTGCCTGCATCTACTACTGTTACTCCACACATCAACCGCTATCCAGCATGCATCTAGTGTATTGAGTTCATAAGAACAGAGTAACACCTTAAGCAAGATGACATGATGTAGAGGGATAAACACAAGCAATATGATATAAACCCCACCTTTTTATCCTCGATGGCAACAATACAACACGTGCCTTGCTGCCCCTACTGTCACTGGGAAAGGACACTGCAAGATTGAACCCAAAGCCAAGAACTTCTCCCATTGAAAGAACTATAGATCTAGTAGGCCAAACCAAACCAATAATTCGAAGAGACTTGCAAGGATATTATGAGCGCACATAAAAAGTTCAGAGAAGAACCAAATATCTTTCATACATAACCTTGATCATAAACTCACAATTCATCGAATCTCGACAAACACACAGCAAAAAGAGATTACATCGAATAGATCTCCTCGAAGACCGAGGAGAACTTTGTATTGAGATCTAGAGAGAGAGAAGAAGCCATCTAGATACTAGCTATGGACCCGAAGGTCTGTGGTAAACTACTCACAACTCATGGTGAGGGTGATGATGATGATGAAGAAGAACTCCGTGATGGATCCCCCTCCGGTGGAGCTCCAGAACAGGCTCCAAGATGGGATCTCACGGGAACATTAGGTTACGGCGGTGGAATTAGGGTTTTCTCTCTGTTCACGGAGGTTTTGGGGTATGTAGACTTCTATAGGAAGAAGGAGGGCACCGGGGGACGCTCGGGGGGGGGGGGCACGAGGCAGGGGGCGCGCCCTGGGAAGGGGGGCGCGCCCCCACCCTCGTGGGCCACCTCTTGATCCCCTGACGTGGTTCTCAAGCTCCGTGTGCGTGATTTTCTCCAAAAATATCTCTCGCGAAGGTTTCATTCCGTTTGGACTCCGTTTGATATTCTATTTCTGCAAAACCCTGAAACAGTCAAAAAACAGCAATCTGGACTGGGCCTTTGGGTTAGTAGGTTAGTCCCAAAAATGATATAAAAGTGAATGATAAAGCCCATTAAACATCCAAGACTTCATAAATAATAGCATGGAACAATAAAAAATTATAGATACGTTGGAGACGTATCAAGGAGCAAGCGAGCTCCTAAGGCCGGGCCGCAGGTGGGGGCTCCCGAGGTCGGTGACTGCGGGAGCTCCTCCTAAAGCTTCGCCGGTCCTTCCCACGAGGATGACGCCAAGGGCCTGAGGAGCCTTTCCTCGAAGACGCCGGGCTTCTGGGGCAGGCGCATGGATGCTCTCTTGGCGATGTCGTTGGCCTCCTTATTAGTGCCGCGGGACACGTGTTCTAGCTCCAGGCCCAAGAACTGCTTCTCCATCTTGCGTACCTCCACGAGGTATGCCTCTATATGCTCGTCCCTTGGCTCGTACACCTTGTTGGCGAAGTTGACGAGGAGCTGGGAGTCACCCTGATGACGAGACGTTTGACCCCCAGGGCTATCGCCGCCTTGAGACCGGTGACGAGCCCCTCGTATTCCACGATATTGTTTGGAGACATTATCACCTGGCTGAAAGTAGAGTTGTATGGCGTAGTAGAGCTTGTCTTGAGCGGGCGAGATGAGTACAACCCCTGCCCCCACGCCCTGGCAGGCGAATGCGCCATCAAAGTACATGACCTAGCCATCCGGTGCTTCGCTCCCCGGCAAGAGGGACTGGGTCGGGCTCGCTTCGGGCCCTGGGACGTCGGTCCATTCTACGACGAAGTCAGCAAGCGCGGCCCCGATGATAACCCTGGTGGTGCTGAACTCTAGTTGGAACGCCTGCAACTCTATATTCCATTCCGTGACTCTTCCTACCGCATTTGGGCTCTGGAGTACCCTTTCTAGAGGGTAAGCTAAGACGACCTTGATGGGGTGGCCCTGGAAGTAGTGGCGCAGCTTTCATGAAGCGACGAGGAGTGCAAGCAGGAGCTTCTGCAGCATGGGATAGTGTGCTCAGGCATCACGAAGCACCGTGCTGACAAAGTATACCGTGTGCTCGAGGGGATGAGGTCAGAACTCACCAGTGGCTGTGTGGCCTGACTGGGTGAAGGTGCTCTAGAGGCTTGGCCGCCACTTGGGGTAGCTGCGGCCTCGGGGGAGTCATCTCGTAGGATGCGGTTGTATCCTGGCCCAGCTGGGGCCTCAAGAGTGTCGCCCTTGAGTAGCAAGGTCTTGTCTTGGCGCTCCTCTCGTACAGCCACCAGTGCTACACTAGCTGAATGCGGTGTCGCGACCAGGTAAAGGACCTGTGGTTCCTGAGGCTTGGGTGCCACCATCACTGGTGGGATGGTGAGGTGTCTCTTGAGGTCTTCGAATGCCGCATCAGCCTCAGAGGTCCATTCGAACCGACCCTTCCTTTTCAATAGCTTGAAGAAGGGGAGAGCTCTCTCCCCTAGCTTGGAGATGAAACGCCCCAACGACATAGCATAGCCGGCTGGCTTCTGCATCTCCTTGAGGTTCTTGGGCGGACTCATTTTTTCTATGGCCTTGACCTTCTCGGGGTTTGCCTCGATTCCTCGGTGCGACACCAGGATGCCCAAAAGCTTGCCTAAGGGGACGCTGAGCATGCATTTCTCTGGGTCGAGCCGCAGGTCTACCTTGCGCAGGTTGGCGAAGGTCTCTTCCAAATCTGTGATAAGGGTTGATGCCTCCTCATATTTTACCACGATGTCATCTACGTACGCCTCAACATTTCTCCTGAGCTGTTTTCCCAGTGCGATGTGCATTAACCACTAAAAGGTTGCTCCTGCATTCCGTAAACCAAACGGCATGCAGGTTTAATAGTACACCCCACACGGGGTGAGGAAGGCAGTCTTCTTGATATCTTGCAGTGCCATCTTGATCTGGTGGTAACCTGAGAAGGTGTCCAGGAAACACAACAAGTCGCACTCGGAAGTGGATTCGACGATCTGATCGATGCGGGGCAGAGGAAACGAGTCTTGTGGACAAGCTTTGTTGAGGTTGGTGAAGTCGACACCCATGCGCTCTTTTCCCCCTTTCTTGGGCACGACGACGGGGTTTGGCAGCCACTCCGGGTACCGGACCTCACGGATGACACATGCCGCTTCCAGCTTACGAGTCTCCTATACGATGAAGGACTGTTTCTCTATAGATTGGCGCCTGGCCTTCTGCTTCATGGGGCGCATATTAGGGCACATGTTCAGGTGATGCTCGATCATCTCTCTCGGGACTCCCGCCAGATCCTGGGGTTCCCATGTGAACACGTCCCTGTTCGCGCGCAGGAATCCAACCAATGCCTCTTCTTGAGCTGGGGGAAGACAAGCACCTATGGTGAAGGTGACTGCCACGTTGCAGATGGTGGGCGTGCAGAGCATTGGGAGAGTGCCTGAGCCTGTGGTGGAGGCAAGGTGGTCTCCCAAGTCCAAGGCGAGGTCGGCCTTGGGTGCCACCCATCCAGGAGGAGCCCCCTGGCGTATGGAGGTGACGCCCGTCTGGCGGAAGATCTGCTTGGTGTGATGGCTGGAGGGTGGCGTTTGGGATATTCTGATGAGGGCCGCGACGGCGTGGGGCGCCGGCGCCCTGAAGCATGAGACGAAGAGGTCGCGTAGCTCCTCCCAGGACGCCACATACGATTTTGGCAAGCTTAAGAACCAGGCGCGCGAGACGCCATTGAGTGCCATGGGGAGCCAGCTGGCCATGACATTGCCGTCGCCGCGGGCCGTCGAGATGACCTCTTCATAGGCCTGGAGGAAGACGAACGGGTCCGCTGCCGCATTGTAGCGGGGTGGCAGAGTCGTCCTGAACCTGGGTGGCCACTGTACCCGCTGTAAGGCGGGGGTGAAGGCCCGATGGCCCGGAGCGCCGCCGTGCACGGCAACCAAGCCCGTCGGAGGAGGGACGCCCGCCATTGGAACTTGGTGAGCGGAGAGTGAGAGGGATGAGGAGGAACCTTCGGCATACCACTTCATGGCGTGCCAAATGTCGGATCTAGGGTTCCGATAAAACCCTTAAGGTTCGAACTTTGGGGTGCGCACAAAGATCTCTCCTTCTGCCCTAGCTCGTCTACTCAACAACTCTAGGCCTAGCTTGCCAGTTCCGAAGAACAAGGGACACAAGATTTATATTTGTTTGGGCCACCCATGTGGTGTAATACCCTAATCCAGTGTGGTGTGGTGGATTTCCTTGTAGGCTGATGAAGAACAAGTACATGGATGAACTGCCTCCTGAAGAGAGGTGTTATTGAGCTCGAGCCAGCTTGTGGGTGTGTAGGTGGTCTCGATGATCCGACCCCTTTCTAAGGTGGTGGCTAGTCCTATTTATAGTGTCTCGGGTCCTCTTCCCAAATATCGAGCGGGAAGGAATCCCACAACGGCCAAATTTGAAGGGAGACAGCTAATACAAGCTATCCTGACAAAAGGTGGTCATTGCCTGCCAAAGGCTCTGGTGGTGACGCCGCCGTGGGCTCCGCGGTGACCTCCGTCCTACTGGTCTTGGTCTTGTTGCGCCGATATGGACACCTTTGCCTGATGCCTCGGGACTCTTCGTCTGCACCTTCTCCTTTAGCACCAAAGAGGAAACTGGCACTTCTGCACCCGCTGGCGCCCGCCTGGCCTTGGTCGTCACTGCTCACGTCATGAGGACCTCGCGAGGTGTCCCTTGCCTCGATATCTCCAATCCTCACGAGCCAACCTGGTGAGGCCGCCCCAGGGGATGCCTTGTGTCGTCCGCCTCGCAAGGCATGGCCCCTCGCGAGGGTCTTGAGTGGTCGCTGAAGATGTTGGGCTGTACTAGGTCGCCTGGTGAGCCACGCCCTGGGCCGCAGGCAGGCAAGTCTGGGTACCCCTGTTCCCATAACACCGACAGGGGCAACTTGTACATCTTATCCTGACTAAAGGTGGTCTTCGCCTGCAAAGCCTCTGATCCTGATTCCATGGTGGGCTCGGTGATGACCTTTGTCCTGCCGTCCTGGCGGTCTTGGTCTTGTTGCACTGGAATATAAACCTTTGGCAGATTCCTCGAGACTACGTTTGAGCTTGCTTCCTTAGCACCTAAGAGGAAACTGCTATATTGCGCCCGCTGGCGCCCGCCTGGCCTTGGTCGTCATGGCTTGCGTCACGCAAACCTCGCGAGGTGGGCGGTTGCATAGAGCTCTCTGCTCCTCGGGAGCCTGCCAGACAAGGCTGCCCCTTTTGGAGGTCTTGGTGCCATCCGCCCCGTGAGGCTTGGCCCCTCGCTATGGTCTTGAGTGTCGATGTTGTAGATGGTACGTACTAGGCCCGGAAAGTAGCCACGTCGCGGGCCGCAGGCAGGAAAGTATGGGTACCCTGGTTCCCAGAATGCCGACAAAAATTGAGCAACATCAAGGTTGGTCGTGAAGCTACTCGAATGTTCAACTATAATTTGGATATCAATTTGTGCAGTTCAACTAAGATCAAGCATGAGATGTATATCTCCGTTTGCACAAAAAGGTGGAAAGGAGGGTGACTAATAAGTGATGAAACATACATAAAATGAAAAGAAACGTGTTCCTTATCTGAATGGCGGTCCTACAAGGACAATAGCAATTTCTAAAGTAGCAGCATTGCTAGATATTAGTGTGGGCATTAGGATTAACTATGACAACCGTTAAATACGACTTTCCTTTAATGGTGCCATTGCTTCATTTTACCAACCACATTACATTAACAGCTGCTAAAGAGTTAGTATTTGGGCACGAGAGAGTTGGCGGACCTGGGCAATTACATTTCTAACGAAAAGAAGCAACTTATCTTAATGGGAAATTTAGCAGGACATGAAAAACAGTGCCATTGATTCATATTACTGGAGGCACTACATTGAAAACAACATCGGTTTAGCAGTGGGATTGCTACATTTTACTAGTGGTATTACATAAGAGGAGCTTGGGGAAACAAACATCCAAACATGATATCTGGGTTGGTCCCATTTTTGTAGCCACCTTATACTGTGTGAGGCTAGTAAATCTAGTGTTGGACATACTCTGTTGACTTGTCCCCCAGTCCCCACTCTCTTTCCTTTTTCAACCAATAGATCGGTTTATATTGAGTTTGTATTGCATTTCCCTTCATTTCCCTATTAGACCAATAGACCAGTTGGATAGCCAGTCTCTGCTACTTTTCACCCCCATTATTTCCTCTTTCGACCAAGTCCTAGATTCAGGTAACAAATCTTCCCCCACCCCACCCCCTTTCTTCCCTGTTTAAACCAAGTAGTACTAGATTCAACTACATGAAGTAGTTTTACCTCTTAACATTAAAAATTTAGGTGGCTTTCGAACAGCCGATCGATCCTATCTACGAGGGGACTGAGAAATAGTAAAAGATACTAATGCAACGACATGAGGAGGTGGGGCGGGAGAGCAAGGCCAGTTTCAAAATAAGTTATACCTGATGGTCACCGGGATGTCGCTAGGTGGGCGGCGGGAGGTCGGATTTGCCCACACTACGGCAGGGAGGAAGAAGGGGTCGGAGGCCCTCCCTGGCCGGCGCTGCGTGGAAGAGAACGACAAGGCACGCTGATCGGGACGCGCCGGCAGTGGGTAAGAGCCGTCGCCAAGGAAGACCGCGTGAACATTGCACCTTCTCACCTTCCCCGGCGGAGGGGATCGGACCAGATCTATGACCAGCGGTG
>LR738714.1:314695051-314747728 GCA_902687465.1 Secale cereale
GAGAGAGAGAGAGAGAGAGAGAGAGTGGCCACCGCTGTCGTGTTGAGATCTGGAGAGGATGAGAGAGTGTGAAGAGAGCAACACTAGCAAGCATGCGCAGAGGCTCCTGCCTATATACTAGAATAGTTTTCCTTTATCTACCGGAACCGGCTCGACCTTGTCAAGAACTGTCGAGAAGTCTTCATGCACGTGATCTAAAGCACACCGAATTAAAGCGAAAAGAAAAAATTCCACATGACAAGAAACCATAACCTCACTGCCCCAAGGAGACAACATGAATCCCGATGGACAAACTAGACGAGGAATAAATCTCAAATTAAAGACAAACTCGTAGAAAAGGGGTCAATCAATAGATATCCTAATTAACATAGCCGGCTTGACCTAGATGGCAACCGAGTAGTCTTCGTGCATGTGCCCCCAATGAGCAGCGCCTTGGAGGAACGCAGTTGTTGCTATTTAACCCTTGCAGTGATCCGAAGCACACACCACACCTAATATTGCGAGATGACAAGAAACCTTCTTTTAGATTTCTCATAAAAACTACAGCCCTGTACAACACAACCTGCACAATATGTAGACGATAGCCAATCCAACTGTCTGCTGGAGTCTGCTCACGTGCATGGATGAACTGATCTCCCGTGTCGTGCAGGGATCGTCCAGGCACCAACATGTTTACAGCACTACTCCAGTACTATCGCTCGTCTTTCTCTTCTATCAACTTAGCCGACTTGCGGGGACGGGGGGGGGGGTGCCTATGGTCGGTTCTCAATCGCGGTCCCAAGTAGGATCGAAAGTATGTCTAGAGGGGGGTGATTAGACTACTTGACCAATTAAAAACTTAGCCTTTTCCCAATTTTATGTTTTGACAGTTTTTAGCAATTTAGCATAAGTCAAGCCATCTTCCTATACATGCAATTCTAGAGTTGTAGCGGCGGAATGTAAATCATTGCATATGAAGGTAGAGGGAGGGGTTTGGACAGTGCAAATGCAAGTGTAGACACTGATGTTTTTGGCGCGGTTCCGATAGGTGGTGCTATCGTACATCCAGGTTGATGGAGACTTCAACCCACGAAGGGTAACGACTGCGCGAGTCCACGGAGGGATCCACCCACGAAGGGTCCACGAAGAAGAAACCTTGTCTATCCCACCATGGCCATCGCCCACGAAGGACTTGACTCACTGGGGTAAGTCTTCATGAAGTAGGCGATCTCCTTAACTTTACAAACTCCTTGGTTCAACTCCACAATCTTGTCGGAGGCTCCCAAGTGACACCTAACCAATCTAGGAGACACCACTCTCCAAAAAACAATAGATGGTGTGTTGATGATGAACTCCTTGCTCTTGTGCTTCAAATGAAAGTCTCCCCAACACTCAACTCTCTCTCACAGATATGGATTTGGTAGAAAGATGATTTGAGTGGAAAGCAACTTGGGGAAGGCTAGAGACCAAGATTCATATGATAGGATTGGAATATCTTGGTCTCAACACATGAGTAGGTGGTTCTCTCTCGGAAAATGAGTAATGGAAGTGTAGGCTTGTTCTGATGGCTTTCTCCATGAATGATTAGTGAGTGGAGGGGTATATATAGCCTCCACACAAAATCTAACAGTTACACACAATTCACCAAACTCGGTGGGACCGAATCATGAAACTCGATCGGACCGATTTAGTGCAAAATGTGAACGTTAGGCCTTTCGGTGGGACCGATATGATCAACTATGTGAGAACGATTGCATTAGGGTTAGGGCATAACGTAATCTTGGTGAGACCAATAACACCAACTTGGTTAGACCGATTGATGTAATAGGCAAACAAAGAGTTGGTCAGGCAAACTCTGTTGGACCGATTCACTCATTTCGGTGAGCCAAATACGAAAGGGAAACAGAGAGTTTGCATAGTTAACTTGGTGGGACCGATCGCTCACTTCGGTTAGACCGAAACGTTACAAAGGGAAACAGAGAGTTTGCAATCCCATCTTGGTGAGACTGAGATCCCTATCGATGAGACCAAACTGATTATGGTTTCTGGTTATGGCTATGTTAACTGAACTCGGTGGCATCGGATTTATCAAATCGGTGGGGCCGAGTTTGACTTTCGGTTTGGGACATATGTGGATATGAGAAAGTGGTTGAGGGCTTTTGGAGCATATCTCTAAGAAATTTGAGCAAGCAAGCCTTTAAGCAACACGTCATCCCCTTTTAATAGTATTGGCTATTCCTATCGACTCAATGTGATCTTGGATCACTAAAATGAAAATGTAGAGTCTTGAGCTTCAGACAATATGTGTCCTTAGCATTTTGAGGGGTCCACATTCCTATTCCATGCCCTGCCAATCATTGAACTTTCTGAAATGATCATCTTGAAAGAGCATTAGTTC
The DNA here is from genome assembly GCA_902687465.1 of Secale cereale. Lineage (NCBI taxonomy): Eukaryota > Viridiplantae > Streptophyta > Magnoliopsida > Poales > Poaceae > Secale > Secale cereale. The sequence continues at coordinate 314,697,429 of LR738714.1, forward strand.
AATGAGCTATATGTTGTTAGGAATTACCAAAACCACCCAGGGATAGTTGCACTTTCAATCTCCCCAATTTTGGTAATTGATGACAACATATAGATCAATGCTTCAAAAATGATAATAAGATTGAAATACATCGTCGCTTTGAGAAGTATGTGATAAGCAAGAGCTCCGCCTAAATTTGTGCATTATTTAAAATTTTCTTTTGAATGCAAATGCACAATCGATTAGGATCATGGGTTACTATTCCATGTCACATACATCCTGGTGGAGCGCTCAAAATTATGGAAAGTAAAATATGCACTGAAAGAGGCAAAGGTGTCCCGTCTTTCGATGAGATGGTGGCTATCGCTTTGGAGGGAGCCGACTTTGACGATCCGACTACGAACGTGTGAGGACGTCGCGCTTTAGCAATCACTAAACCAACTCCGAGACATTATTGACCACGCCGGAGCACGATCAACGTGACCACGAGGGTCTATTTCCTGCAAGCAAACGAAGAACAAGCAAGAAACTGATATTGCAATCTAGATATTGTGAATTTAAGAGGAAAGCTTTATTGATCAAGGTGGGGTTCTGTGACGCCTTTGTCTAGTCGTTGAACACAAACGAAGTACACGAAGTTGCAGCTATGGCGAACTTTAATCTAAACAAAACCCAAAGTCAAAACGACACCCTAAGGGCTGTATATATGGAGGAAGAGGGGGGAATTTCATGGCCCTTGGAGGAGGGGTCTGATACGTATCCAAAGTATCTATAATTTTTTATTGTTCCAAGCTATTATATATTCTATTTTGGATGTTTAATGGGCTTTATTTTACACTATTATATTATTTTTGGGACTAACCTACTAACCCAAGGCCCGGTGCAAATTGCTGTTTTTTGCCTATTTCAGTGTTTCGCAGAAAAGGATTATCAAACGGAGTCCAAACGGAATGAAACCTTCGGGGGAGTTATTTTTGGAACAATATCAACACACAAAACTTGGAGTACACGCCACGAAGCAAGAGAGGCGGCCACGAGGGCAGGGGCACGCGCCCCCACCCTCGTGGGCCCCCTATTGCTTCCCTGGCATCCCTCTTCCTCCTATATATACCTACGTACCCTGAAACTACCGAGGACAACAACGGCCTCTTCCGGAGCTCCACCAGAGGGGGCATCGATCACGGAGGGCATTTACATCAACACCATAGCCCCTCTGATGAGTTGCGACTAGTTTACCACAGACCTTCGGGTCCATAGTTATTAGCTAGATGGCTTCTTCTCTCTCTTTGGATCTAAAATACAAAGTTCTCCTCGATCTTCGACGAGATCTATTCGATGTAATCTTTTTGCGGTGTGTTTGTCGAGATATGACGAATTGTGGGTTTATGATCAAGATTATCTATGAACAATATTGGATCCTTTTCTCAAATCTTTTATGCATGATTTAAATATCCTTGCAAGTATCTTCGAATTATCGGTTTGATTTGGCCTAATAGATCTATAGTTCTTGCAATGGGAGAAGTGCTTGGCTTTGGGTTCAATCTTGCGATGTCCTTTCCCAGTGATAGCACGGAAAGCAAGGCACGTATTGTATTGTTTCCATCGAGGATAAAAAGATGGGGTTTATATCATATTGCTTGAATTTATCCCTCTACATCATGTCATCTTGCTTAAGGCGTTACTCTGTTCTTATGAACTTAATACTCTAGATGCATGTTGGATAGCAGCCGATGTGTGGAGTAATAATAGTAGATGCATAATCATTTTGGTCTACTTGTCACGTACATGATGCCTATATACAATGATCATGCCTAGATATTCTCATATCTATGCGCTCTTCTATTAATTGCTCGATAGTAATTTGTTCACCCACCATAGAAATCTGCTATCAAGAGAGAAGCCACTAGTGAAACCTATGGCCCCCGGGTCTATTCTCATCATATTAATCTTCCATCAACTATTTTCTTTACTTTGCATTATTTACTTTTTCTGTATACCAAAAATATTATCTTACCATCTCTATCAGATCTCACTTTTGTATGTGACCGAGAAGGGATTGACAACCCCTTTTATCGCGTTCGCTGCAAGGTTCTTATTTGTTTGTGCAGGTACGAGGGACTCGCGCGTGGTCTCCTACTGGATTGATACCTTGGTTCTCAAAAGCTGAGGGAAATACTTATGCTACTGTGATGCATCACCCTTTCCTCTTTGAGGGAATACAACGCAAGCTCGAGAAGTAGCAAGAAGAATTTCTGGCGCCATTGCCGGGGAGACTTACGCCAAGTCAAGTCAATATTTTATCTCCCGTCAACTTGCCAATTTCTGGCGCCATTGCCGGGGAGATCTATGCAAAAGTCATATACCAAGTTCCAATCACAAACCCTTATCCCTCGCATTACATTATTTGCCTCTCGTTTTCCTCTCCCCCACCTCACCCTTACTTTTTTATTCGCCCTTCTTTCTCCGTGTGTTTTACCGTTCGCTCGCCTCTTGTTTGCTTTTGTGTTGGATTGCTTGTTTGTCACAATGGCTCTCCCTATTAGTGTTGGTCCTCACCTTAAGAGGTTGGAAGAGATTCAAAACAATGTTTGAAGTTTTATGTCTGTGCAATGTGAGCATAATATTTCTTTAGAAACGAGCTTAAAGAACAAAAAAGTTCTATGGAGTACATGAATAAAGAGCTTGATGATATGTCTAAAGAATTTTATGGTTTGAAATCTCAGTTTGCTCATCTTGAGAACTTAATAGCCCAAATATCGGATAAGCAAGCCACCTTAGTTAATAAGATGGCTGCTAAACCTGAAGATTTAGAAAATAAAGATGAAGATCTAAAAGTAATTGGTGTGTCTCCTATTAAATCCTTATTTTCTAGTATGAATCTTGATAAAGATGGGACTGGAGATGAGTCTAGTTTAGTTAAAAGGCGTCCCAATGATTCGGAGTTTTTAGATTTTGATGCTAAAAGTGTTAAAAGTGGGATTGAAGAGGTCAAAACTTTACATAGCAATGAACCCACTATCTTGGATTTCAAGGGAATTAATTATGATAATTGCTCTTTAATAGATTGTATTTCCTTGTTGCAATCCGTGCTAAATTCTCTGCATGCTTATAGTCAAAATAAGGCTTTTACCAAACACATAGTTGATGCTTTAATGCTATCTTATGAAGAAAATCTTGAATTAGAAGTTTCTATCCTTAGAAAGCATTATGATGAGTGGGAACCTACTATTAAAATTAAGATTAAAGATCATGAATGCTTTGCTTTGTGCGATTTGGGTGCAAGTGTTTCCACAATTCCAAAAACTTTGTGTGATATGCTAGGTTTCCATGAACTTGATGATTGTTCTTTAAATTTCATCTTGCGGATTCTACTATTAAGAAACCTATGGGAAGTATTAATGATGTTATTATTGTTGCAAATAGGAATTATGTGCCCATAGATTTCATCGTTCTTGATATAGATTGCATTCCTACATGTCCTATTATTCTTGGTAGACCATTCCTTAGAACGATTGGTGCAATTATTGATATGAAGGAAGGAAATATTAGATTCCAATTTCCGTTAAGGAAAGGCATGGAACATTTTCCTAGAAAGAAAATCAAGTTACCTTATGAATCTATTATGAGAGCCACTTATGGATTGCCTACCAAAGATGGCAATACGTATATATATTCTTGTATTGTGCCTAGCTAGGGGCATTAAACGATAGCGCTTGTTGGGAGGCAACCCAATTTTATTTTCTTTGCTTTTTCTTCTGTTTAGGAATAAATATTGCATATCGCTTCTGTTTAGATGTGGTTTTGTGTTTTAATTAGTGTTTGTGCCAAGTAGAACCTTTGGGAAGACTTGTGTGAAGTTTATGCGATCATGCTGTAAAAAACAGAAACTTTAGCGCTCACGAGATTAGCTAGCATTTTTTACTGGAGAGTGGTTTTTAGTTGATTATTTTTGCAGATGATTAATAGACAAATTCCTCACGCCCACCAATTTATTTGAATTTTTTTAGAGTTACAGAAGTATCCGAAAGTTACAGATTGCTACAGACTGTTATGTTTTTGACAGATTCTGTTTTTGGTGTGTTGTTTGCTTATTTGATGAATCTATGAGTAGTATCGGGGGTTATGAATCATAGAGAAGTTGGAATACAGTAGGTTTAACACCAATATAAATAAAGAATGAGTTCATTACAGTACCTTTGAGTGGTGGTTTGTTTTCTTATACTAACGGAGCTCACGAGATTTTTGGCTAAGTTTTGTGTTGTGAAGTTTTCAAGTTTTGGGTAAGGATTTGATGGACTATGGAACAAAGAATGGAAAGAGCCTAAGCTTGGGGATGACCAAGGCACACCAAGGTAAAATTCAAGGACAACCAAAAGCCTAAGCTTGGGGATGCCCCGGGAAGGCATCCCCTCTTTCGTCTTCATCTATCGCTAACTTTACTTGAGACTATATTTTTATTCACCACGTGATATGTGTTTTGCTTGGAGCGTCATGTATGATTTGAGTCTTTGCTTTTTATTTTACCACAATCATCCTTGCTGGACACACCTCTTGAGAGAGATACACATGAATTAGAATTTATTAGAATACTCTATGTGCTTCACTTATATCTTTCGAGCTACACAGTTTTGCTCTAGTACTTCACTTATATCTTTCAGAGCACGGTGGTGGTTTTATTTTGTAGAAATTATTGATTTCTCATGCTTCACTTATATTATTTTGAGAGTCTCTTAGAACAGCATGGTAATGTGCTTTGGTTATAATTTTAGTCCTAATATGATAGGCATCCAAGATGGGTATAGTAAAAACTTTCATATAAAAGTGCATTGAATACTATGAGAAGTTTCATACTTGATGATTCTTTTGAGATATGAGCATGGTGATATTAGATTCATGCTAGTAGAGTAGTTGTGAATTTGAGAAATACTTGTTTTGAGGTTTGCAAGTCCCATAGCATGCACGTATGGTAACCGTTGTGTGACAAATTTGAAGCATGAGGTATTTCATTGAGTGTCATCCTTTGTGCGGAGGCTGGGATCGCGTGATGGTTAACTCCTACCAACCCTTCCCCTAGGAGCATGCGTGTAGTACTTTGTTTTGATGACTTGTAGATTTTTGCAATAACTGTGAGTTCTTTATGACTAATGTTGAGTCCATGGATTATACGCACTCTCACCCTTCCTCCATTGCTAGCCTCTCTTGTACCGTGCAACTTTCGCTGGTACCATACACCCACCATATACCTTCCTCAAAATGGCCACTATACCTACCTATCATGGCATTTCCGTAGTCATTCCGAGATATATTGCCATGCAACTTTTCACCGTTCCGTTTATTATGACACGCTTCATCATTGTCAGATTGCCATGCATGATCATGTAGTTGACATTGTATTTGTGGCTAGGCCACCATGCATAATCTTTCATACATGTCACTCTTGATTCATTGCACATCCTGGTACAACGCCGGAGGCATTCATATAGAGTCATACTTTGTTCTAGTATCGAGTGTAATATCGAGTTGTAAATCAATATAAGTGTGATGATCATCATTATTAGAGCATTGTCCCAAAGAAAAAAAAGAAAAAGAAAAAAAAAAGAAAGGCCAAAGAAAAAAAGAAAGGCCCAAAACAAGGAAAAAAATAAAAATAAAGAAAAAGAAAAGAAAAAAGGGACAATGCTACTATCTTTTTCCACACTTGTGCTTCAAAGTAGCACCATGATCTTCATGATAGAGAGTCTTTTGTTTAGTCACTTTCATATACTAGTGGGAATTTTCACTATAGAACTTGGCTTGTATATTCCAATGATGGGCTTCCTCAAATGCCCTAAGTCTTCGTGAGAAAGCAAGTTGGATGCACACCCACTTAGTTTCTTTCGTTGAGCTTTCATACATTTATAGCTCTAGTACATCCGTTGCATGGCAATCCCTACTCACACACATTGATATCTATTGATGAACATCTCCATAGCCCATTGATACGCCTAGTCGATGTGACACCATCTTCCTCTTTTGTCTTCTCCACAACCACCACTCTATTCCACCTATAGTGCTATATCCATGGCTCACGCTCATGTATTGCGTGAAAGTTTAAAAAGTTTGAAAAAAATGAAGTGTGAAACAATTGCTTGGCTGAGACCGGGGTTGTGCATGATTTGAGTATTTTGTGTGACGAAGATGGAGCATAGCCAAACTATATGATTTTGTAGGGATGAACTTTCCTTGGCCATGTTATTTTGAGAAGACATGATTGCTTTGTTAGTATGCTTGAAGTATTATTATTCTTATGTCAATATAGACTTTTGTCTTGAATCTTTCGGATCTGAACATTCGTGCCACAATAAAGAAAATTACATCGAGAATTATGTTGGTTAGCATTCCACATCAAAAATTCTATTTTTATCATTTACCTACTCGAGGACGAGCAGGAATTAAGCTTGGGGATGCTTGATACGTCTCCAACGTATCTATAATTTTTTATTGTCCCATGCTATTATATATTCTGTTTTGAATGTTTAATGGGCTTTATTATACACTTTTAGATTATTTTTGGGAATAACCTACTAACCCAGGGCCCAGTGCAAATTGTTGTTTTTTGCCTATTTCAGTGTTTCGCAGAAAAGGAATATCAAACGGGGTACAAACAGAATGAAACCTTAGGGAGAGTTATTTTTGGAACAATATCAACACATAAGACTTGGAGTACACACCAGGAAGAGCGAGATGCGGCCACGAGGGCAGGGGGCGCGCCCCCCACCCTCATGGGCCCCTGGTTGCTTCCCAGGCATCCCTCTTCCTCCTATATATACCTACGTACCGTGAAACTACTGAGGACAACAATGAAACCCTAATTCCACCGCCGTAACCTTCTGTACCCGTGAGATCCCATCTTGGGGGCCTATTCCGGAGCTCCGCCGGAGGGGGCATCGATCACGGAGGGCTTCTACATCAACACCATAGGCCCCTCCGATGAGTTGTGAGTAGTTTACCATAGACCTTCAGGGCCATAGTTATTACCTAGATGGCTTCTTCTCTCTCTTTGGATCTAAAATACAAAGTTCTCCTCGATCTTCGACGAGATCTATTCGATGTAATCTTTTTGCGGTGTGTTTGTCGAGATATGATGAATTGTGGGTTTATGATCAAGATTATCTATGAACAATATTGGATTCTTTTCTCAAATCTTTTATGCATGATTTAAATATCCTTGCAAGTCTTTTAGAATTATCGATTTGGTTTGGCCTACTAGATCTATAGTTCTTGCAATGGGAGAAGTGCTTGGTTTAGGTTCAATCTTGCGGTGTCCTTTCCCAGTGACAGCAGGGGCAGCAAGGCACATATTGTATTGTTTCCATCGAGGATAAAAAGATGGGGTTTATATCATATTGCTCGAGTTTATCCCTCTACATCATGTCATCTTGCTAAAGGCGTTACTCTGTTCTTATGAACTTAATACTCTAGATGCATGATGGATAGCGGTCGATGTGTGTAGTAATAGTAGTAAATGCAGAATCGTTTCGGTCTACTTGTCACGGACGTGATGCCTATATACAATGATCATGCCTAGATATTCTCATAACTATGCGCTCTTCTATCAAATGCTCGATAGTAATTTGTTCACCCACCGTAGAAATCTGCTATCTTGAGAGAAGCCACTAGTGAAACCTATGGCCCCCGGGTCTATTCTCATCATATTAATCTTCCATCAACTATTTTCTTTACTTTGCATTATTAACCTTTACTCTATACCAAAAATACCAAAAATATTATCTTATCATCTCTATCAGATCTCACTTTTGTAAGTGATCGAGAAGGGATTGACAACACCTTTTATCGCGTTGGGTGCAAGGTTCTTATTTGTTTGTGCAGGTATGAGGGACTCCTGCGTGGTCTCCTACTAGATTGATACCTTGGTTCTGAAAAGCTGAGGGAAATACTTACGCTACTGTGCTGCATCACCCTTTCCTCTTCGAGGGAATACAACGCAAGATCGAGAAGTAGCAGGTCTGAAACGAACCCTAACTCTTGTTTCCCCACACATACGGACTCTAAAAACAGCCTATACTCAAGTATTTCAAAATTACATGGGTCTGGCCCAATAATAAGGTGACGGAGCACCTATAATAGCCTCTGAGTAAAATTTATGAAGTGGCATCTTGTATATTTCATCCAAGGCTTCACGCACTCATTATGGTGGCTTCAAAGTCCTGAAATTATCACTTGTAACTACATTCTTGTTCGCCTTGCACATGCCATCATCTCCATGCTCGATCTTGCTCCAATGTTCATCCTTCTTGTCCAAGCAAGGCCCTTCATTTGTAAGAAAGACAAATGTATCCAATTTAGGCAGCATCATATTCTCATGAACATTAGAATCATTACCAAGAAACGAAAGTACCTGGTAATTTAATTGGCGTGCGCAAGCTCTAGTACTTGGTCATGTATATGTATCAGTTGGGGCTATTGGTGTAACTTTGTTAGTGATGTCCTCATCATCCTCCCCTTCTTGAATTGAATTCGTCCTCGACGGAAGCTCATCTTACTCACCCAAGTAAGGCTTCAAATCTGCAATGTTAAATGTGGGACTAACCCCAAAATCTGCAGGCAGCTCAAGTTTATATGCATTATCATTTATTTTCTCTAACACCTTAAATTGACCATCAGCATGTGGCATTAGCTTTGACTTGAGCAAATTAGGAAACCTATCCTTACGAAAATGTAACCAAATAAGATCTCCAGGTGCAAAGACAACACGTTTTCTACCCTTATCTCAAACAAGTTTATATTTAGCATTCATGCGTTCAATATTTTCCTTAGTTAACTCATGCATTTTTAAGATCAAATCAGCACGTTGTTTAGCATCAAAATTAACCTTCTCCGAAGATAGAAGAGGCAATAAATCAATAGGTGCACGAGGTAGGAAACCATAGACAATTTCAAAAGGGCACATCTTAGTAGTAGAATGCAATGAACGATTATAAGCAAATTCAATATGAGGCAAGCATTCTTCCCACATTTTCCTGTTATTCTTAAAAACAGCCCTAAACATCGTAGACAAAGTTCTATTGACTACTTCAGTTTGTCCATCAGTTTGGGGGTGACAAGTAGTACTAAAAAGCAGTTTAGTCCCCAACTTAGCCCACAAACATATCTAAAAGTGGCTAAGAAATTTAGTGTCACGATCTGAAACAATAGTATGTGGCGCACCGTGCAAGCAAATAACTTCACGAAAGAACAAATCAGCAACATCATCATCGCTTTTATGACATGGTATAAAGTGTGCCATTTTCGAGAACCTATCCATGACAACAAATATGCTATCCCTCCCCTTCTTTGTTCGAGGTAAACCCAAAACAAAGTCCATAGATATATCTTCCCAAGGGACACTAGGGACAGGCAAAGGCATATATAAACCATGAGGATTGAGTCGTGACTTAGCTTTTTGACATGTAGTGCAGCGAGCAACAAAACGCTCAACATCTCGTGTCATCTTTGGCCAAAAGAAATGTGTAGCAAGTACGTCCTCCATCTTCTTCACGCCAAAGTGTCCCATTAATCCTCCTCCATGCGCCTCTTGCAATAACAAAAGACGAATGGAGCTAGCTGGAATGCAGAGCTTATTAGCACGGAACAAAATCCATCATTAACGACGAACTTGTTCGAAGTTCTCTCTTCTTTACAATTCTACAATACATATTTAAATTCAGCATCATGCACATATTGATCTTTGATGGTCCCAGACCAAATATTTTAAAGTCAAGTTGGGAAAGCATAGTATAACGACGAGACAATGCATCAGCAATAACATTTTCTTTTCCCTTCTTCTGTTTAATAACATAAGGGAAAGTCTCTATGAATTCAACCCATTTAGCATGTCTACGGTTCAATTTTGCTTGACTTTTAATGTGCTTCAAAGATTCATGATCATAATGTATAACAAATTCTTTGGGCCATAAATAATGTTGCCATGTTTCCAAAGTCCGAACAAGAGCGTATAATTCCTTGTCATAACTAGAATAGTTCAGACTAGGCCCACTCAATTTTTCAGAAAAATATGCAACATGTTTACCATCTTGTAATAACACACCTCCTAACCCAATTCCACTAGCATCACATTCAAACTCAAAAGTGTCATGAAAATCAGGAAGTTGGAGTAAAGGAGCATGTGTCAACTTATCTTTCAACACCGTGAAGACTTCTTCCTGTGCAATACCCCAAACAAAAGGTACATCCTTCTTTGTAAGCTCATTGAGAGGGGCAGCAATGGTGCTGAAATCTCTCACAAAACGCCTATAGAATCCAGCAAGGCCAAGGAAACTCCTCATGCATGTGACCGTTTTGGGCTGCGGCCAACTCTCAATAGCTTCAATCTTGGCTTTATCAACCTCAATTCCCTATGGAGTAACAACATAGCCAATAAAAGATACTCGGTCGGTGCAAAAGGTGCACTTCCCAAGGTTACCAAACAAACGTGCATCACGTAGAGCAATAAAAACAACACATGAATGTTCCAAATGTTCCTCCAAACATCTGCTATAAATCAGTATATCATCAAAGTAAACTACCACAAATCGTCCAATGAAAGCACATAAAACTTCATTCATTAACCTCATGAAAGTACTAGGTGCGTTAGTTAACCCAAAAGGCATGACTAACCGCTCATATACTCCAAACAATTTTTTAAATGCCGTTTTCCATTCATCTCCCAATTTCATGCGAATTTGATGGTATCCACTACGCAAATCAACTTTGGAGAAAATAGTAGAGCCACTTAATTCATCAAGCATATCATCTAGCTTAGGAATAGGATTACGATAACGACTAATAGTATTATTAATGCCTCTACAATCAACACACATACGCGATGTACCATCCTTTTTTGGCACTAGAATAATTGGAACAACACAAGGACTGAGGGATTCGCGTATATAACCTTTGTCGAGTAGTTCCTGTACTTGACGCATAATCTCCTTCGACTCCTGTGAATTACTACGGTATGGTGCGCGGTTGGGTAGCGATGAACCGGGAATTAAGTCAACCTGATGCTCAATCCCTCGAATAGGTGGTAATCCCAGTGGCACGTCTTGTGGAAAGACGTCCTCGAACTCCTGCAAAATGTTAGTGACACCAGGAGGCAAAGAGGAAGGCACGTCCTCGAATGAAAATAATGCCTCTTTGCACACAAAGGCATAGCAAATAGATTTGCTGAAATCTAGATCAGCAATATCAGATTTGGTGGCAAGTAAACATCCAGTTTTTAATTTAATTTCAGATGCAACATGAGATGATGGTGTATTATTAGGCTTCATTTGTTGCTGAAATTCTTTTTCCACAGTCTGATTTTCACTCTTATTTTGCTCCTGTTTCGCTTTATTAGCTCTATTACTATCATCTTTCAAAATGGAATCAGAAGACATAGGAAGCAAAGTAAAATGTTTATCCTTATTAACAAGAGTATACTGATTGTTTCGACCATGGTGTATAGATTTTTTATCAAATTGCCATGGTCTACCAAGTAATAAGGAACATGCTTGCATGGGTACCACATCACAATCAACATAATCAGCATATGTAGAGATACTAAAATGCACACGAATAGTACGTGTTACCTTAGCCTTGCGGCTGCTATTGAACCATTGGATGTAGTACGGATGTGGATGTGGTCTTGTGGTGAGAGATAGCTTCTCCACCATCTCCATGCTATCCAAGTTTTTGCAGCTCCCTCCATCTATGATGACGCGAACAGAACGTTCCTTCACAACTCGCTTTGTATGGAACAAATTATGCCTCTGATTTTGTTCCGCTTGTGTGACTTGCACACTCAAAACACGTTGAGCAACTAAACATTCATACCTGTCAACGTCTTCAGGAGCCATGTATTGCGTCTCATTTTTAGAATCATCTCCACCATGTTCTTCACGTGGAATAAGAGCCAAAATCTCCTCATCATAGTCACTAGTGGACTCATAACCACCATCCTCACTAGAAATCATGACACGCTGAGATGGGAATTTGCTCGCATAGTGAGCATGACCAGTGCTACGACAACATATAACATCATGTGTTAGCCCTGTGGATACCATGGATGAAGAAGAGCTCTGTGCAGGACCGGAAGGTGTACTCCTGGTTGATGGTGGTGGCTCATGTTTGCCTTTATCACGGTTAGAAGTGACGGATGAAGTAGGTGGTGGTGCAGCCAAGCGTGACAAAGTAGAGGATGCACGCGGTATCCATAATGAAGGTCGACCTGCAGAAAAATTAGTTCGCTCTAAGGCCTGTCGATCATGCACTTCACGTTCAGCTTTGCAAGCAAGATGGAATAAACGAGTGATATTATACTCCTTATACTCTAGAATTGTCTGAATCTCTCTATTTAAGCCACCCATAAAACGTGCAAGCATAGCCTCATTATCCTCAACAATACCGCATCTAATCAGGCCAGTTTGTAATTCCTGCTAATATTCCTCTACATAATTTATTTCCTTGTCCTAAACGCTGCAATTTTGAAGTAATTCACGTTCATAATATGGTCGAACCCAACGAGTACGCATAGCATTTTTCAAACAAGCCCAAGTAGTTGGAATATTATTCGGATATAATCTACGATATTCAGACCACCACACACAAGCAAAACTAGTGAAAGCACAAAGAGCAGCAGCAACACGTCTCCTCGGGATATTCTAAACATGTAAAACATTGATCTGTTTCTAACTCCCAAGTAAGATATATATCAGGAACATATCTACCCTCAAATGGTGGAGTATTCAATTTCAGTTTAGGGAGATGGTCATGATCTCATACCTGAGGGTGTGGTGCAGCCCTACCATTGCTATTATTTGCATGTGGACGACTTGGTTGTTGTGGTGCTGGTAGTTGCACGTAGTTATGCTTCTGATCAACCTCATCCTCGTAATCTCCCGTGTAATCATCCTCCTCTTCAGCAGCAGTAGGAGCCACAAAAGTATCAACAAAAGCACCAATAGTTTGGCCAGGCCCAAGAGGGACACGGCTCGCTTTGCGGAGGGCTGTTTCACGACGTGAAGGTGGTTGTTGTTGTTGCAATGGTGCAGCAGGTGGAGGTAGACGCGCAAGCACTTCAGCGAATTCGGCATCCAACTTGGTGTCAATTGACTTCTCAATGCCATCCATCCTCGCTAGTGCGTCGCCAAAACTGGTCATCACATCTTCTACCTATTGACCCATCATTTGCTGAAATTTATCATGCATCTCCTTGTTTGTCATGTTCTCCCAGTCACCCTCATCGACTTGTGATCCTGCCATGGTTAGCAGCAATAGAAACAAATATGATCCTACAGACTACTAGAAAATGGTGGTGGTGTGGCCTCACAAATCCATCAAGCAAATCTCAAATTCTTACCAGTTCTTACCCTACAGCTGGTGGTGATCGGCAACCGTTGTAGTCAAAACTCTCAAAGCTTGGACAAAGCGATTGCTAGGTGGTGTCAAACGCATGATGTAGATGTATTTGGAGCTAGGAAGGCTTATGATATGGTAGCAAAAATGTCAGCAATAATCAATTCAGAGATGCAAACATGAATAAACGCTCAACGACGGTACTGTGTTGGTCCTAGGCTAGACCATATTAGAGATGCGAGCCTAGAACACTAACAAAATCACGGCACTGCACGTAATCAAGGGGAAAGCACACTATGATATTTTTGCCTCTTTTTTTTTTGCGCTCCCTTTTATTTTATTTTTTTGCCGAAAATCGCTATAATGGTGAGTGTCTCAAAACTCTTCCTAAGTCCAACTAAGATGACAGGCACGGAATTTTTTTGACAATTGTTTTTGTCGGAAATCGGGCAGCTACAACTGTCGCGCCTTAGCAATCACTAAACCAACTCCGAGAGGTTATTGACCACACCGGAGCACGATCAACCTGACCACGAGGGTTTATTTCCTTCAAGCAAACGATGAACAAGCAACAAACTTATATTGCAATATGAATATTGCGAATTTAAGAGGAAAGCTTTATTGATCAAGGTGGGGTTCTGTGACGCCTTTGTCTGGTCGTTGAACACAAAGGAAGTACAGGAAGTTGCAGCTATGGCAAACTTTTAATCTAAACAAAACCCAAAGTCTAAACGACGCCCTAAGGGCTGTATATATGGAGGAAGAGGGGGGGGGGATTTCGTGGCCCTTGGAGGAGGGGTCCGAAACCAACCCTAACTCTTGTTTCCCCACACATACGGACTCTAAAAACAGCCTATACTCAAGTATTTCGAAATTACATGGGCTTGGCCCAATAATAAGGTGACACGGCACCTATAATAGCCTCTAGACAAAATTTATGAAGTGGCATCATGTATATTTCGTCCAAGGCTTCACGCACTCATTATGGTGGCTTCAAAGTCTTGAAATCATCACTTGTAACTCTGTTCTTGTCCTCCTTGCGCATGCCATCATCTCCATGCTCAATCTTGCTCCAATGTTCATCCTTATTGTCCAAGCTAGGCCCTTCATTTGGAAGCAAGACAAATGTATCCAATTTAGGCAGCATCATATTCTCATGAACATTAGAATCATTACCAAGAAACGAAAGTACCTGGAAATTTAATTGGCGTGTGCGAGCTCTAGTAATTGGTCCTGCGTATGTATCAGTTGGGGCTGTGGGTGTAACTTTTTTAGTGATGTCCTCATCATGCACTCATCACCAAGGCAAAGTGAATGATCATATACGAGAGATAGATAATAGCATCAATTAAGCAAGCATTAAGGTATGATATGATCAAACACATGATCATAGAAGTATCTCACACACAGACATAAAGAGTAAATTGTAGCATCCAACAAACAAACGAAGTAGCAAGCAAAACCCAAAGAAAGCATAAAGAAGCAAAGCTTTCTCTCTCGAAGCCTAGGATCTATACACTTTCCCCCCCTTTGGCAACAAGTTACCAAAAATCTCAAAAATGCATATTGTTGTGCGTCTCTCTAGGCTTGATCTTATGGAGGTGGTGTTGAGAGGACTCCAAGGACGAAGGCGTCTGTAGATGTTGCTGGAGCTGGTGGAGTGGCAACTGGAGGTGGAACTGAAGTTGTTGTTGCTGGTCCTGAAGTAGTTGCTCTAGTGTTAGCTATAGGCACTGCAGCAGATCTCTGCCCTCTTGGCACTCTCTGAAGGACATTTGTCGTGTCTCTATCCTCAGTCTCTTCCTTGAGATTCTCAATAGTAGCTTGGATCTCTGTGACCTTCACATCTAGATTATAGAATTTTGCTTCAATGATCCTCTTCTAGGCTTGCTTGATTCTGAGTCTAGTTGGCCAAACTCTTCTCAACCCTCAGAGTGGCCTCAAGTAGATGATTGAGTTGATCTTGCTTGGTCTTAGGAGCTCCAGAGTCACTTCCTAGAATGGCTGTCTTTGCCTAAGCAATCTTCTCTTGGCCCTCAACTGAAGTAGGATAAGATGCATCCATGCCAACTTCATTGTCCTCGAAATCTGGCCTAAGACGAAGATTCCTCTTGTCAAGCAGATATGTCCCTTTCTCCACCCTGGAGTTGATTAGCATCTGAATGTGAGGGGCATATCCACACGACCTTTTCTAGTCAGCTGTTGTCCTCCTGATTGTCTCTACAATCAGACTCATGATCTTGAACTTCTCAGGAACGTCAAACATGTGGAGCAAGTTGATGGACTGACCTCAGATCATTCTATGATCTCCTAACTTGGGCAGCAAAGTGTGCTCAGTATGGTGTTGATTGTTGTCAATCCAGACAACAGATGATATATGGAGCCAAACTTGTGAGTTTTCACTTATTTGTCAGGAATTGGCTTGTACATATTTGCCATAGATTTTGCATCCATCCTAGACTTGGCATATACATCAGTGTCATTCTCATTTTCCTTGGGGCCATTGATCAAACTTGCCCATTCGGCCACAGTTGATTGGTAACTCGTACCCTTAGTCATCCATACAATCCTACCATCTGGATAGAAATGAGCTATGGAGTAGAATTGCATGATCATCTCATTGTTCCATCGAGTCAGTTTCATTCCCACAAATTTATCAACTTCATTTTGCCTGAAGCTCTCATGAACACATGGAAAGAAGTCTGCTAGTTTATCGATGTACTTCCAATCAACCCACGTCATGTCACAAACAATGGGCTTCTTGTCCAATAGCACTGTCTCATAGAAGTCCCGCTGTTCCTTGGTGTGTAACCCGTAATCTACAATAGTCTTCCTCCTTGTGGCATATGGATCAGTCTGTCTCCACCTTCTCAGATATGCATCCTTTCTCAGTTTCATCTTCTCGGCAACAACATGTGCATCATTATGATCTGGAATCTTTGGCTTGAATCTTTTGAGCATCATAGACTCATTTTCATCTGAGGATTCTTGATATGAATCTTCCTCTCCCTCAGGAACATCTGGCACTGGGGCCTTGTTCTTCTCAGCTCCTGGAATGTCTCTAGTGCACCTCTTGGGTGCAGTAGCTTTGTGGGCGGCTTTGGGCTTAGATGGAGCAGCCCTGGCTTTGATGGCAACCCCCATCAACTTTTGAGTCTTTGTAGCTGGTGCAACAGGCTCTTCAGTATCTTCTTTAGCTTCATCATCATCATAATCTCTCATAGATGGCTTGCTGACCACTCTGGCTGTGGTCTTTCTAGCTCTCTTCTTTGTTCCAGCTAGCTCATCATCTCTGGTTTCAAGAGTGAACACCATTGTTTCTTGAGTTGATGCTCTGGGCTTTGACATTGGAGATCTTTTGGCATGGGGCTTCTTGTTCATTCCAAGCTTTGTTGAAGCAACTGTACCATACTCCTCCTTGGTCACTTTCTTCTTTGAAGTGGCCTCATCAGCCACAAAATCCTCATCTTCACTGTCAGAAGTTTTCTTCTTCCTTGTCTTGGCACCAATCTTTAGAAGGTTACTTGGAGTGCTCCTGCTACTCTCATAGTAGCTGCTATTTGAGGGACTAGAGCCCTCGCTCAACTAAGCTTGCTTCTCTGACCTGTTCTGGCTGTCACTTAGATCTGAGTTGGCTGACACTGAAAGCTGACCCTGTGAATAGATGTAGATGAGGTAGAGTGGATGAGCATCACGAAGTGCAGAGTTTTTGTAGAACAAATGAGTCAAAATCTTAGTTTTGGGTTTCTACAGAAAGCATTTCGGTGCTATCGATTTATTAAACTCGGTGACACCGAAGCAACTTTGGAGTCTGAACTAGTGAAATCGGTCAGACCGAGACAAAGTTCGGTGACTCTGAGTTTGCTAGGGTTTCACTGAGAATTGAACTTGGTCACACCGATTTGCATTTTTTTGTCAGACCAAATCTTACATGTGCAATGGCCTAAGCCAAATCAGTGGGACCGGTTTCTACAACTCGGTTGGTCTGAGATGAGTTCGGCGGAAACCTAACCCTACAACCTTGAATCAAAACTAATCTAAACGGAGTTTTCGCTGGACAGGATGATCACATACGTGGCAAGAACCATGGCATTGACTTTGTGCTTAGAATCGGATGTAAAGATTGCACAAAGGTTGAGCTCATACCCTAACATGGCGGTGAGCTCGCTACTGCGGCAACAGTGGGGTTGAATTATGTTGACAGCGGTGGAGACTAGCAGCGGGAGGTCGCTGGCGGCGAGAAGACGATCCGGAGACCCGAGACAGCAGGGCTGGTTAGGCGCGAGCGAAAGATTTCGGAAAACTTTCCAAGTTTTGGCCCGTGGGTATATATAACCAGACCTGTCGATGTGACCGAGTAGAACAACTTGGTGCCACCGAGATGCAAAACTGCTGGCAGTTACTGCAACTCGGTGAGGACGAATTGCTCTAATCAGTTACACCAAGATTGAAAACATAGATCAACTCAGCGAACTCGATCAGTCCGAAAAGGATGAATCGGTCAGACCGAAGTGCACAGAGAGGTTTTGGAAGTTAAGTTTATGGCAAATCGGGGACTCCGAGAGCTCCTCACATTGAGTGGTTCAAATTAGACTTGATAAAACTTTGTGATGTAGCATGAATAGAGTTTGAGACGAGAAAAGCATAGATAGCTAGAGGAGGTTCTTAGGCATTCTTGTCCATCCATTTGCAAAAGATAAAGAGCCAAATAATCAAAGCAACAAATGGATGTCCTCAAATGAGTAAAATATGCAACCAACATGCTCACACAATAAAATGGCAAATAAAATATGTGGCAAAGCATGCACAAACACTCTAGAATCTATCAAGCAATTTGTGATGACTAGGTCATCTATATATGAGTATATTGACTTAGGAGTCAAATGAGAACATTTGATCATAGGTCATATTCATCGTTTAAGCACAAGTGGGGTTACCACTTCTACATAAAGCATTGTTGTGTTGACACCATTAGAGTTGCTTTAGCTCAATTCTTAGAGTAAAGCTCCCCCTAGATGTGATATCCCCACTAAGAGGGATGAACTAACCTTGGGTTTTGTCGATGATGACTTCATGTAGATGTTGAATATGTGGATGCTCAATGTTGATGTAGATCGTTTGGAGCAATCCATTGGAGTGAGTTGCACATTCAATACCTATACGGGTTAGTCCCACAAGGAACAAACAAAGATATCCATGGACATAGAGTGAATTGCACACAAGATGATGTCCATGAAAGCATTAGGTTACCTTGTCCCTTGTCTTACCAACAAGAGGGTTTGTGACTCTTTGAACTACTGCAAGATGTGGAAGTTGTATCACTTGTCCTCGCAAATATAAATAAGAGTGAAGTATGTTGACGGAGTCACCCTCAAGAACTCTCTAGTTCTTCTTCTTTGGAATCCACACCATCTTGATTGAAATCCTTGGAGTTGTAGTCGTTCTTGATGAAGTAGATCTTGAGGTAGTCTTGGGAACCAACTTGACCAAGGCCTTAGGAGCTTCTTCAAATGCATCAATCTCTTCTTTAAGCTTGTCCTTGCCTTTTTGCTTTAGGTCTTGTGGTGGAAGATCATCTTGGCCTTGTGTCCTGATGAGGACATCAGTAACAAGGTTACACCCACAGCTACAACTGACACATATACATGACCAATTACTAGAGCTCGCGCACGCCAATTAAATTACCAGGTACTTTCGTTTCTTGGTAATGAATCTAATGTTCATGAGAATATGATGCTGCCTAAATTGGATACATTTGTCTTGCTTACAAATGAAGGGCCTAGCTTGGACAAGAAGGATGAACATTGGAGCAAGATCAAGCATGGAGATGATGGCATGCGCAAGGGGAACAAGAATGGAGTTTCAATTGATGATTTCAGGACTTTGAAGCCACCATAATGAGTGCGAGAAGCCCTGGACGAAATATACAAGACACCACTTCATAAATTTCGTTCAGAGGCTATTATAGGTGTTGCGTCACCTTATTATTGGGCCAGGCCCATGTAATTTCGAAATACTTGAGTATAGGCTGTTTTTAGAGTCCGTATGTGTGGGGAAACAAGAGTTAGGGTTGGTTTCGGACCCCTCCACCAAGGGCCACGAAATTTCCCCCTCTTTCCCTCATCTATACAGCCCTTAGGGCGTCGTTTAGACTTTGGGTTTTGTTTAGATTAAAAGTTCGCCATAGCTGCAACTTCGCGTACTTCGTTTGTGTTCAACGACCAGACAAAGGCGTCACAGAACCCCACCTTGATCAATAAAGCTTTCCTCTTATATTCGCAATATCCAGATTGCAATCTTAGTTTCTTGCTTGTTCTTCGTTTGCCTGCAGGAAACAGACCTTCGTGGCCAGGTTGATCGTGCTCCGGTGTGGTCGATAACCTCTCGGAGTTGGGTTAGCGATTGCTAAGGCGCGATGTCCACGCACGTTCGTAGTCGGATCGTCAAAGTCGACTTCATCCAAACGATAGCCACCATCTCATCGAAAGACGGGACACCTTTGCCTCTATCAAGTGGTATCAGATTTCCAGGTTGCTCGGTGAGATTTTACAGTTTTTCATAGTTTAGATCGAGTTTGTTCTTCATACCTATAGTCCACGAAAAAGCCAAAAAAATTAGGGTTAGTTCATCCCATCCGAACCAATCTGAGCCTTTGCATAATCTTTTCTGTATTTGCTTTGTTGAATTTGCGGTTGCATCATCGTGTCAAGTTGCTGGTCTTAGCGTCTAGTTCTTTAGAGTTTCGAGTTCTGTTCACAGTTTGTCACGCCGCCGCCGCACCATATTCATCGCCGCTGCCATACCACCATCGCTACCATATCCCACCACCGCCATCACATACCACCACCGCTGCCATAACCTACCACTGCTGCCATAACCTACCACCGCTGCCATATCCTACCACCATATATCCACCACCAATCCGAGTTCTTTTCACATTAGGTTTGTTCTCGAGATCCATCTTGGGTTCGGTTTCGTGTTTCCTTGCCTCCGTAGGTCTCGAAAAAAAAAGAGTCTGGAGACCCCCGGGTAGTTTTTAGGCCAAAATTTCGACAGGTGAAAATATTTTTCCCTATCCTATTCTTGGGCTTTTCGGAGTCTTTTGAGACACGTGCCACCATACTATTTTTTTACCGCACTTTTTCGTCGTCGCTGCCCTGATTCCGAAAAAAAAATCGTCAAAAAAATTTCGTGCCTATCATCTTAGTTTGACTTGGGAAGTGTTTTGAGACACTCGCCATTATAGTGATTTTCGGCAAAAAAAAAGCAGCGCACAAAAAAAAAGAGCGAAAAAAAAAATCAGAGTGTGCTTTCCCCTTGATTACGTGCAACGCCGTGATTTTGTTAGTGTTCTAGGCTCGCGTCTCTAGTACGGTCTAGCCTAGGACCAACACAGTACCGTCGTCGAGCGTTTATTCAACTTTGCATCTCTGAATTGATTATTGCTGACCCCTTTTGCTACCATCTTATAAGCCTTTCCAGCTCCACATACATCTACGTCGTGCGTTTGAATCTCCCTGGTAATCGCTTTATCCAAGCTTTGAGAGTTTTGACTACCACGGTTGCCGATCACCACCTGCTGCTGGGTAAGAACTGGTAAGAATTTGAGATTTTCATGTCGGATTTGTGACACCCGCCACCACCACCACTTATTAGTAATCTGTAGGATCATATTCTTGTGTGTTTCTATTGCTGGTAACAATGCCAGGATCACAAGTCGACGAGACTGACTGGGAGAACTTGACGAACAAGGAGCTTCATGATAAGTTTCCGCAAATGATGAGTGTACAGGTGCAAGATGTGCTAAACACATTGGACGAGGCCATGGAGAAGATAGATGTCATGGAGAAGACGTTTGAAACAAAGCTCGATAACAAGTTTGTTGAATTGCTTTCGCGTTTTCCACCACCACCGGCTGCTGCAGCTGTCCCACCTCTACAACAACAACAAAAACAACATCGCCTTCCAAATCAAGTGGGACGAGCACAACGCGTTCCCCTTGAGCATGGTCAAGCTTCTGGTGCTGCTGTTGATGTTTCTGTAGCTCTTGCTTCTACTGTAGAGGTGGAGGACCATTACGAGGATGAGGTTGACCAAAATCAGAACTACGTGCAACAACCAGCACCACCACCACCAGGTCGTCCTCATGCATATCATCGCAACGGTAGGGCTGCACCACCACCTAAGGTACATGACCATCTTCCTAAACTGAAATTGAATATTCCACCATTTGAGGGTAGATATGTTCCTGATATATATCTTACTTGGGAGTTTGAAACTGAACAATGTTTTACATGTTTACATTATCCCGAGGAGAGACGTGTTCCTGCTCCTGTTTGTGCTTTCACTAGTTTTGCATGTGTTTGGTGGTCTGAACATTGTAGATTATATCCTATTCCAACTACTTGGGCTGCTTTGAAAACTGCTATGCGTACTCGTTGGGTTCCACCATATTATCAACGTGAATTACTTCAAAAATTGAAGCGCTTAAGACAAGGAAAAAATTCGGTAGAAGAATATTATCAGCAATTACAAATTGGCCTGATTAGATGTGGTATTGTTGAGGAGAATGAAGCTATGCTTGCACGTTTTATGGGTGGATTAAATAGAGAGATTCAGACCATTCTAGAGTATAAGGATTATAATAATATCACTCGTTTATTCCATCTTTCTTGTAAAGCTGAACGTGAAGTGCAGGATCGACAGGCATTGGCGCGAACTAACTTTTCTGCAGGTCGACCTTCATCATGGACACCGCATGCATCCTCTACTTCCACACATTCTACTGCACCGACACCTCCATCAGCTGTTACCGCCAGCCGTGATACAAGGAAGCAGGCACAACCACCATTATCTGCCAAGAGCACACCTATTGGGCCTGCACAGAGTTCATCTTCTTCGATGGCATCAACAGGGCACACCAGTGATATTATTTGTCGTCGTTGTAAGGGAAGAGGACATTTTGCGATAGAATGCAAATCTCAGCGTGTGATGATTGCTACTGAGGATGGTGGATATGAGTTCGCTAGTGACTATGATGAGGAGACTTTGGCTCTTATTACACGTGAAGAACACGGCGGAGACGATTCTGATCATGAGACGCAATACATGGCTCCTGAAGATGCTGACAGGTATGAATGTTTAGTTGCTCAACGTGTTTTGAGTGTGCAGGTTACACAAGCTGAGCAAAATCAGAGGCATAATTTGTTCCATACAAAGGGAGTTGTGAAGGAACGTTCTATTCGCGTGATCATAGATGGAGGGAGTTGCAACAACTTGGCTAGCATGGAGATGGTGGAGAAGCTATCTCTCACCACAAGACCACATCCACATCCTTACTACATCCAATGGTTCAACAACAGCGGCAAGGTTAAGGTAACACGTACTGTTCGTGTGCATTTTAGTATCTCTACATATGCTGATTATGTTGATTGTGATGTGGTACCTATGCAAGCATGTTCCTTATTACTTGGTAGACCATGGCAATTTGATAAAAATTCTGTACACCATGGTAGAAACAATCAGTATACTCTTGTGCATAAGGATAAAAATATTACTTTGCTTCCTATGACTCCTGATTCCATTTTGAAAGATGATATTAATAGAGCTAATAAAGCAAAACAGGAGAAAAATAAGAGTGAAAATCAGATTGTGGCAAAAGAATTTGAGCAACAAATGAAGCCTAATAATAAACCATCTACTGTTGCTTCTGAAATTAAATTGAAAAGTGCATGTTTATTTGCCACCAAATCTGATATTGATGAGCTAGATTTTAGCAAATCTGTTTGCTATGCTGTTGTATGCAAAGAGGCATTATTTTCATTCGAGGACGTGCCTTCCTCTTTGCCTCCTGCTGTCACTAACATTTTGCAGGAGTTCGCCGACGTCTTTCCACAAGACGTGCCACCGGGATTACCACCTATTCGAGGGATTGAGCATCAGATTGACTTAATTCCCGGTGCATCGCTACCCAACCGCGCACCATACCGTACCAATCCAGAAGAGACGAAGGAGATTATGCGTCAAGTACAGGAGCTACTTGATACGGTGTATCCTAGGGCCATCCCCATGGACCCTCCTTCACCTCAACAAGTGCCCAAAGGACCAAGGACTAGAGCTCCCGAGACCGAGGTGACGTCACTCCTAGCCCTACTTCCATACAAATCTTGCGAGACATGGTCGCTACCTCAGACGGACGTGTTGTGTGTGCTCAGGTGTGAAGAAGACCACATCGGAGAGGGGCGTGAAGATGGACGAGTCCTCAAGTTCATGGACGAGCCAATGCATCGAGAAGAGCAGAAGAGAGCTCCAGGACCCGGACATCCGGCCCCCTGGCCCGGACATCCGGCCCCTGGGCATTCACCCACAGAAGGCCAACAGCAGCCAAGGCTACAGGGCCCGGACATCCGGCCAGGGCCCGGACATCCGGCCAGGCACGGCCCGGACATCCGGCCCCGCGCCCGGAAATCCGGCGCCTCTGTCCAGAGAGCACCCGAGGCGCGTCCACTCCAGCCCGGACATCCGGGCCCCCGCCCCGGACATCCGGCGTCCTGTGAAGTCCCGGACATCCGGCCCGCCGCCCGGACGTCCGGTCCCTGAATTGCCTGCGCGCATCCCCCGGGCCGAGGCCCATGTACCCATTCGCCCCGTAGACTATATATACTCCTCTCCTCATCCCGTTTAGGGTTAGCTGTGGTTTTAGCTCATTTGACACTTGTGTGGATTTCTCCCACGAGACCGGTGCGCCTCTACGGAGAAGATCCACCTCTGGATTCAAGACCCCTAACGGGAAGATCCCACGGGATTCCAAGACCTCCTCCGGGAGAAGACTATCTGTATCACCGTTGTTGACTTTGGATCATGTATCTCGACCTTGTATCGCGAATCTAGCACTTGTGTGATTGCTTCCGTGTTGATTTGAGTGTTCTCTCTTGTGTTTTCCCCATCTTTCTCCGTGTTTTCCCCGTGTTCATCGTGTGCCAACCTCCAAACGTGAAAGATCCGCTGATTAGGGTTCCACCCTATATCAAAAATCAGAGGCATAATTTGTTCCATACAAAGGGAGTTGTGAAGGAACGTTCTGTTCGCGTGATCATAGATGGAGGGAGTTGCAACAACTTGGCTAGCATGGAGATGGTGGAGAAGCTATCTCTCACCACAAGACCACATCCACATCCTTACTACATCCAATGGTTCAACAACAGCGGCAAGGTTAAGGTAACACGTACTGTTCGTGTACATTTTAGTATCTCTACATATGCTGATTATGTTGATTGTGATGTGGTACCTATGCAAGCATGTTCCTTATTACTTGGTAGACCATGGCAATTTGATAAAAATTCTGTACACCATGGTAGAAACAATCAGTATACTCTTGTTCATAAGGATAAAAATATTACTTTGCTTCCTATGACTCCTGATTCCATTTTGAAAGATGATATTAATAGAGCTAATAAAGCAAAACAGGAGAAAAATAAGAGTGAAAATCAGATTGTGGCAAAAGAATTTGAGCAACAAATGAAGCCTAATAATAAACCATCTACTGTTGCTTCTGAAATTAAATTGACAAGTGCATGTTTATTTGCCACCAAATCTGATATTGATGAGCTAGATTTTAGCAAATCTGTTTGCTATGCTTTTGTGTGCAAAGAGGCATTATTTTCATTCGAGGACGTGCCTTCCTCTTTGCCTCCTGCTGTCACTAACATTTTACAGGAGTTCGCCGACGTCTTTCCACAAGACGTGCCACCGGGATTACCACCTATTCGAGGGATTGAGCATCAGATTGACTTAATTCCCGGTGCATCGCTACCCAACCGCGCACCATACCGTACCAATCCAGAAGAGAGAAAGGAGATTATGCGTCAAGTACAGGAGCTACTCGACAAAGGTTATATACGCGAATCCCTTAGTCCTTGTGTTGTTCCTATTATTCTAGTGCCGAAAAAGGATGGTACATCGCGTATGTGTGTTGATTGTAGAGCCATTAATAATATTACTATTCGTTATCGTCATCCTATTCCTAGGCTAGATGATATGCTTGATGAATTGAGTGGCTCTACAATATTCTCCAAAGTTGATTTGCATAGTGGATACCATCAAATTCGTATGAAATTGGGAAATGAATGGAAAACAGCATTTAAAACTAAGTTTGGATTATATGAGTGCTTAGCCATGCCTTTTGGGTTAACTAATGCACCTAGTACTTTCATGAGATTAATGAATGAAGTTTTGCGTGCTTTCATTGGACGATTTGTGGTAGTATACTTTGATGATATATTGATTTTTAGCAGATCTTTGGAGGAACATTTGGAACATTTACGTGCTGTTTTTATTGCTCTACGTGATGCACAAGTTTGGTAACCTTGGAAAGTGCACCTTTTGCACTGACCGAGTCTCTTTTCTTGGCTATGTTGTTACTTCATAGGGAATTGAGGTTGATAAAGCCAAGATTGAAGCTATTGAGAGTTGGTCGCAGCCCAAAACGGTCACACACGTGAGGAGTTTCCTTGGCCTTGCTGGATTCTATCGGCGTTTTGTGAGAGATTTCAGCACCATTGCTGCACCTCTCAATGAGCTTACAAAGAAGGATGTGCCTTTTGTTTGGGGTACTGCACAGGAAGAAGCATTCAAGGTATTGAAAGATAAGTTGACACATGCTCCTTTACTCCAACTTCCTGATTTTAATAAGACTTTTGAGCTTGAATGTGATGCTAGTGGAATTGGGTTAGGAGGTGTGTTATTACAAGATGGTAAACCTGTTGCATATTTTTCTGAAAAATTGAGTGGGCCTAGTCTGAATTATTCTACTTATGATAAGGAATTATATGCTCTTGTTCGGACTTTGGAGACATGGCAACATTATTTATGGCCCAAAGAATTTGTTATAAATTCTGATCATGAATCTTTAAAGCACATTAAAAGTCAAGCAAAACTGAACCGTAGACATGCTAAATGGATTGAATTCATATAGACTTTCCCTTATGTTATTAAACACAAGAAGGGAAAAGAAAATGTTATTGCTGATGCATTGTCTCGTCGTTATAATATGCTTTCACAACTTGACTTTAAAATATTTGGTTTGGAGACCATCAAAGATCAATATGTGCATGATGCTGAATTTAAAGATGTATTGCAGAATTGTAAAGAAGGGAGAACATGGAACAAAGTTCGTCGTTAATGATGGATTTGTGTTTCGAGCTAACAAGCTATGCATTCCAGCTAGCTCGGTTCGTCTTTTGTTGTTGTAGGAGGCGCATGGAGGAGGATTAATGGGACACTTTGGCGTTAAGAAGACGGAGGACGTACTTGCTACACATTTATTTTGGCCAAAGATGCGACGGGATGTTGAGCGTTTTGTTGCTCGCTGCACTACATGTCAAAAAGCTAAGTCACGACTCAATCCTCATGGTTTATATATGCCTTTGCCTGTCCCTAGTATTCCTTGGGAAGATATATCTATGGACTTTGTTTTGGGTTTACCTCGAACAAAGAAGGGGAGGGATAGGATATTTGTTGTCGTGGATAGGTTCTCGAAGATGGCACACTTTATACCATGTCATAAAAGCGATGATGCTGCTAATGTTGCTGATTTGTTCTTTTGTGAAATTATTCGCTTGCATGGTGTGCCAAATACTATTGTTTCAGATCGTGATACTAAATTTCTTAGCCACTTTTGGAGATGTTTATGGGCTAAGTTGGGGACTAAACTGCTTTTTAGTACTACTTGTCACCCCCAAACTGATGGTCAAACTGAAGTAGTCAACAGAAATTTGTCTACTATGCTTAGGGATGTTTTGAAGAATAATAAGAAAATATGGGAAGAATGCTTGCCTCATATTGAATTTGCTTATAATCGTTCGTTGCATTCTACTACTAAGATGTGCCCTTTTGAAATTGTCTATGGTTTCCTACCTCGTGCACCTATTGATTTGTTGTCTCTTCCATCTTCAGAGAAGGTTAATTTTGATGCTAAACAATGTGCTAATGGTCCTTTCAAGGTGCTAGAGAAAATAAATGATAATGCATATAAGCTTGAGTTGCCTGCAGATTTTGGGGTTAGTCCCACATTTAACATTACAGATTTGAAGCCTTACTTGGGTGAGGAAGATGAGCTTCCGTCGAGGACGACTTCAATTCAAGAAGGGGAGGATGATGAGGACATCACTAACAAGGTTACACCCATAGCTCCAACTGACACATATACAGGACAAATTACTAGAGCTTGCGCACGCCAGTTAAATTACGAGGTACTTTCGTTTCTTGATAATGAATCTAATGTTCATGAGAATATGATGCTGACTAAATTAGATACATTTGTCTTGCTTACAAATGAAGGGCCTAGCTTGGACAAGAAGGATGAACATTGGAGCAAGATCAAGCATGGAGATGATGGCATGCGCAAGGGGAACAAGAATGGAGATACAAGTGATGATTTGAGGACTTTGAAGTCACCATAATGAGTGCGTGAAGCCTTGGACGAAATATACAAGACGCCACTTCATAAATTTCGTCCAGAGGCTATTATAGGTGCTACGTCACCTTATTATTGGGCCAGGCCCATGTAATTTCGAAATACTTGAGTATAGGCTGTTTTTAGAGTCCGTATGTGTGGGGAAACAAGAGTTAGGGTTGGTTTCGGACCCCTCCACCAAGGGCCACGAAATTCCCCCCTCTTTCCCCCATATATACAGCCCTTATGGCGTCGTTTAGACTTTGGGTTTTGTTTAGATTAAAAGTTCGCCATAGCTGCAACTTCGCGTACTTCGGTTGTGTTCAACGACCAGACAAAGGCGTCACATAACCCGACCTTGATCAATAAAGCTTTCCTCTTATATTCGCAATATCCAGATTGCAATCTTAGTTTCTTGCTTGTTCTTCGTTTGCCTGCAGGAAACAGACCTTCGTGGTCAGGTTGATCGTGCTCCGGTGTGGTCGATAACCTCTCGGAGTTGGTTTAGCGATTGCTAAAGCGCGACGTCCATGCACCTTCGTAGTTGGATCTTCAAAGTCGACTTCATCCAAACGATAGCCACCATCTCATCGAAAGACGGGACACCTTTGCCTCTATCAAGTGTCCGGGTCTCCCACAATTGTAGCAATTCCGATCACGACTAGAAGATCTTTTGTCATTGTAGGACCTTGACTTGGAACTTCTTTCTCTGCTTCTATTCTTGTAGAATTTGTTGAAGTTCTTCACCATTAAGCTCAATTCCTCATTGAAGACTTATTTCTCACCTGATGATGTAGGAGCATCACATGAAGCTTTGTAGGCACCACTAGACTTTTAGTGAAGCTCTTCTTTATTTTTGAGTGACATCTCATGAGCAACACTTCTTCCAATGACTTCCATTGGTTTGAGATCTTTGTAATTGGGCAACATTTAGATCAATGTGCACATGGTGTCATATTTTCCATTCAAGGCTATTAGGATTTTCTTGATGATGAATCTATCGGCCATTTCTTCGCTTCCTAAGCCGGCAATCTCATTTGTGATGAGAGCAAGCCTAGAGTACATTCCAGCGACACATTCACCATCCTTCGTTTTGAACCTGTCAAGCTCAGTTTGAAGCACATCCAACTTGGATTCCTTGACGGAGTCGGTACCTTCGTGCATATCAATCAAAGTATCCCAAATTTCCTTTGCATTCTCAAGACGACTGATTTTGTTGAATTCTTCGGGGTACAATCCATTGAAGAGGATATCGCAAGCTTGAGCATTGTATTGCAACATCTTTAATTCTTCATCTGAGGCTTCATGGTTTGGTTCCTTCCCATCAAAGAATTCAACTTGCAAACCAATACACACAATAGCCCAAACGGTGGGGTTATGTCCAAGAATATGCATTATCATCTTATGCTTACAACTAGCAAAATTAGTACCATCAAAGTAAGGACCTCTAAGGTGGTAAATTCCCTCGCTAGATGCCATACTCTCTTAGATTGTGAAACCAAGGCTATGATCACCAAAGCTATGGAAATCAAGGCAAATGGAGACCACAGCTCGGATACCACATGTAGGATCGAAAGTATGTCTAGGGGGGGTGATTAGATCACTAGACAAAATAAAAACTTAGCCTTTTCCCAATTTTATGTTTTACAGTTTTTAGCAGTCTAGAAAAAGTCAAGCAATCTTCCTACACATGCAATTCTAGAGTTGTAGCAGTGAAATGTAAATCATTGCATATGAAGGTAAAGGGAGGGGTTTGGAGTGTGCAAACGCAAGTGTAGATATGAATGTGTTTGGCATGGTTCCGATAGGTGGTGCTATCGTACATCCACGTTGATGGAGACTTCAACCCAGGAAGGGTAACGCGAGTCCACGGAGGGCTCCACCCACGAAGGGTCCACGAAGAAGCAACCTTGTCTATCTCACCATGGCCATCGCCCATGAAGGACTTGCCTCACTAGGGTAGATCTTCACGAAGTAGGCGATCTCCTTGCCCGTATAAACTCCTTGGTTCAACTCCACAATCTTGTCGGAGGCTCCCAAGTGACACCTAACCAATCTAGGAGACACCACTCTCCAAAAGGTAATAGATAGTGTGTTGATGATGAACTCCTTGCTCTAGTTCTTAAAATGATAGTCTACCCAACACTCAACTCTCTCACATAGATTTGGATTTGGTAGAAAGATGATTTGAGTGGAAAGCAACTTGGGGAAGGCTAGACATCAAGATTCATATGATATGATTGGAATATCTTGGTCTCAACACATGAGTAGGTGGTTCTCTCTCAAAAAATGAGTAATGGAAGTGTAGGCTTGTTCTGATGGCTTTCTCCATGAATGAAGAGAGGGTGGAGGGGTATATAGCCTCCACACAAAATCTAGCCATTACACACAATTCACCAAACTCGGTGGGACCGAATCATGAAACTCGGTCGGACCGATTTAGTTCAAAATGTGAACGTTAGGCCTTTCGGTAGGACTGATATGATCAACTCAGTGAGACCGATTGCATTAGGGTTAGGGCATAACGTAATCTTGGTGAGACCGATCACATCAACTCGGTGAGACCGATTGCTATAATAGGCAAACAGAGAGTTGGTTAGGCAAACTCAGTGGGACCGATTTTCTTATTTCGGTGAGACCGAAATGTTATGAAAGGAAACAGAGAGTTCGCATTGCGAACTCGGCGAGACTGATCGCTCACTTCGGTTGGACCGAAACATTACGAAGGGAATAGAGAGTTTGCAATCCCGTCTCAGTGAGACTGAGATCCCTATCGGTGAGACCGAACTGATTAGGGTTTCTGGCTATGGCTATGTCGACTGAACTCGATGGCGCCGGATATATCAAATCGGTGGGGGCCGAGTTTGACTTTTGGTTTGGGACATATGTTGATATGAGAAATTGGTTGAGGGCTTTTGGAGCATATCACTAAGCATTCTGAGCAAGCAAGCCATTAAGCAACACCTCATCCCCTTTTAATAGTATTGTATTTTCCTATGGACTCAATGTGATCTTGGATCACTAAAATGAAAATGTAGAGTCTTGAGCTTCAGCCAATATGTGTCCTTAGCATTTTGAGGGGTCCACATTCCTAGTCCATGCCATGCCAATCATTGAACTTTCTGAAATGATCATCTTGAAAGAGCATTAGTTCAATGAGCTATATGTTGTTAGGAATTACCAAAACCACCCAGGGATAGTTGCACTTTCACACATATGTGTGCAAATGCAATATGACGCGCGTTCCATTCGGAGAGCGGCGTGCCAGACCGACCCACCGACCGTCTGGGTGTGGCACCCCGGCTCAGAGCGACCGGTTTACCCTGCATTGCCAGCCCAGAGACCTTGTCTTCTGGCAACACACAACATCTTGGTACAGAAAACAACCGCTTTATTGATACTAGCGGATCAAAGTTCACATTACAAAAGGTAGCGAGGCCAAGCGGCACACACGGTGGGGTTGAACAATATGTACATTATTTAGCGAACATAAAAGGCCTCTGTCATAACATCTACGCGGCAGCGGAACGACTTCGTAGCGGAACTCCATAGCACAGGGACACCGATGTGGACACGGTCTAGACTCGGACGGCACGCCTTTCCAGCGAGACTTTCCTGAAATCTGGCATGACACGCCAGGTTAGTACATTGAATGTACTTGCAAGCTTACAGGGAACATAAACATAATGACAAACAATATCATGATAATTATTCAATTATTAAAATGCAACAACATACATATGTATGAATATAACCAACATGTTGTGCTCATGCCTTTGTGAAAACAGTCCCTCGGACTGACTTACCAACGGTGATCCTTCTTAACATGCCAACTTGTCTATCTCAAAATGGATTATCTCGTGATCTTTTCGGCGATCACAATCCTGACCAACAATTGGTCTCAAACATCTCGGTGGTCTTTCCACCATCTCTGATAGTGCAAAAATTCATAACTTAGTGAGCAAAATTTTATTAAATGTTTATCCATGGTGTGACCTACTTTCGAGCATGTCCGTGACTGTGGACTCGGCTATCGATAGATTAATTACACTCTGCAGAGGTAGTGCACTATACCCACACCACAGAACCCATGGCCTCTCTCTCCTATTCGGGTGGACCAACGACGTTGCGACGAAACCCCTCCATGGCTATGACACTCTCTCGGCCACTCCGACTTGTTTCCCATCGGAATAGTCCTGGGTGGCCCCGTGCCTAAAAAAGGCACAACGACCACCGTCGTGGCCAAACATAAATTGTCCCAAATGGGGACTCAGTACCATAATCTCAACAAACGGCACACAAGGTTATGTCTACTTACCGGGCCAGGGTACCGCACGCCCATAACCTTCCCTAGTTGGTTGTACCGACCAGATTCATGACAACGGAACGAATAAAGGCCTTCCCATAAAGGCAAATGTGGTTGCACTGGGAAAAACTCGATCAGCGGCACCATGACCCGGTCAACGATATATTCAAGTTGAGTTATTAGCCGGTTCAACTAAAAATAACCGGTGTCATAAAATGCCATGCAAATGAAACACAAAATATACATTATCATAAAGAACTGGGTCAGCTCTACCACACTAGGCATAAGCATCAACAACTTCTAATACTCCTCTGGTTAGGATTTAATCTCGATTAAAACAAAATCTTTTCTCGCAAAATTTTATCATATTTCTTATGCAAGAAAATAGCTCCAAATAATTATTTATATCCATAACCATATTAGTTCTTCATAACACAAACTTTCTTCTAGTTACATTAACAACTTAATCAACTTCCAACTTTCTGTAAACAACATATAACAATTAAATCAAGCAACCAACAAAAAAAAGTGATTTATATGCATGGATTAAACCATTCATTCAAGTTGGAAAATCACAAATATTAAAATGGCACCATGAAAATGTTGCTATGGCTTGACTTAGTGCAAATGAGGTTCACAAGCCTCCTGGTGATCCTCAAGACAAGCTTCCTCTTCTGAAAAGATTTAAAAGCACAAAAAGAAAACATCAAGAACCCTCTGAAATTCACCATAAAATCTACACAGCACAGAAAAGTCTCATTTTTTGTGTGCTGCAAGATTTCTTTACAATGAACACAATGCAAAAAGAAGCAATTCATTTGGACTTATGGTTAAAAAGTTATTGCTGTTTGAAGTTCTCTGGAATATATATAAATTTGAATTTAAATAAATAGACTGGGAAGGGGTGCGAAGAAGGCGTAAAGCCTCGGGGCACCACCGCTCGTACCACTTCGCACGTATACCGAGTGGCTGACTAGCGGGCCCCGCTAGTGAGGTGAGGGGGAGAGGCAGAGGGAAACAGAGGCGGCCGCAGCTTCGCCGGAGTGCACGCCGGCGACAAGGACTCCTTGGCCTAAATGAGAGGGAGGGATCTAAAGAGGGGATGGAGGCGCACCTGCCCGTACCCGTAGCGTAGCTAGGGGTGGTCGGGCGGTGTCGGAATCGACCTCGCAAGCAGAGGCAGAGTGGGATGGTCGCCGGAGATGAGGGCGATGGTGAGCAGCAGCGACTCCAGAGGCTCCAACTAGGTGGAACAGCACCACCAGAGAGTGGCGGGGGATCTTGATGGGTTGCCCTGGCCTGAGAGGGGCTGGAGCTACTGCGACGACCCGAGGGGATCCCCGGCGAGCTCAAGCTCGGGGACGACAGCCTGTGGCTTGCCCGGCTAGGATACGGTTTCTTACGCAATTGTGGGGTGTGTGGGAGTGGAGTGTGGTGCTCGAGAAGGCTAGGAGGGGCTCCATTTATAGGCGAGCCGAGAGGGGGGATCGGGGCTCCGCTGGCGACACCTGGACACTGTGCCCGACGACGAACGGCATCAGTGAGAGGGGGAGAAGGCGACATGGTTCACGCGAGGACTGTCGGCGAATGGAGACGAGCATAGGATCAAGGGGAAGGCGATGATCATAGTGCGCACCGCACTGTTACCTTGGCTGGACCGCGCCCGTGCTCACTGCGGTGAGCTCCGGCGTCGGCGAGCGCCGGGAGGAGTTAATGGGGTTGAGACGAGGATTGTGGCAAGGTTTGGCATGCTACGGCAGGCGGGGAAGCGAGCACGGGTGAAACAGAGCAATCAGCGACACTCAGAGCGCGTCGACTAGCAGGCTGGCATGGTGCACACGCGTGGTCATCGCATGAACTCTATCACCAGACTGACTTGCGTCCAAAGATCATGTCTGGCATGTTATTCGTGGTAGTTTTGAAGGTTACCATGATTTGGTTTGGACCCAGATGCAGTAGAAGAGATTTCACAAGCCTGGTGAGGTTCTGGATAGTAACTTTGAGAGTTTATTGAGGTCAACTGGCTGGGAGGTGGGAGCTGAGATTTGGAGGCCAGCCATAAGTTACTAAGGTGAAGATGCACAAGAAATTTCAGCTACAATGGAGCAAGTAAAATGGTAGTTGCTGTAGAAACTACCATTTCTGTCCAGAACAGAAAATATTTTCTGTAGGATAAATATTCCAAAAAGAGGTGCAATATTTTTGCTCAGGAAGGTGTCCTAGGGTTCAAAGAATATTTGTGAATTTTCTCAGATTTTTGTGGGCAAGAAAAGTTGGGGTTGCTTTGGAGCACAATGAGCTAACTAGGGTTTTTGAGGGGGAAAATGAATATTTTTCAATAAAGAAAAATATTCCAATTATTATTTTAGGGTGAACCAGAGAGAAAAAAGATGATTTGAGATGGAGATGAGTCACTTGGGTGAAAGCCAAGGGTACCCAAGTGTTTAAGTCCATATGAAAAGATTAGAAAATTCCAAGTTTCAAACTAAATCCAAATGAAACTCAGGCAAATAAAAGAGGGCAAAAATCAGGCTGTCACAAACCTCCCCCACTTAGTATGAATATCGTGCTCGAGATTCGGTTGCTTGCGAAAGCCATTCTAGATAATGTGTCCATAGGAATTCCTCCCGTTCCCAGGTTGATTCTGACTCCATGTGATGCTCCCACTGGACTTTATAAAACTTCCTAACTTTATTGCGAGTGACCCTTTCCATCTGATCCAAAATTTTGAACGACCTCTCTTTGTACGTTAAATCCTTTGCCAACTCTATTTTTGGTCATGGCAGTCCTTTTCTCAAGCGGCGATATGCATCGCCTCAACTGTGAGACATGAAACACATTGTGCACGTCGGACAATTCTGGGGGTAGTTCCAACTGATAAGCAACAGTGCCTACTCGCGAAATAACTGTAAATGGGCCAATAAATCTAGATGCCAACTTTCCGCGAGTCTAGAATCTCTTGACTCCTTTCATAGGAGTGACTCGGAGGTATACGTGTTCTCTGGGCTCAAAACTGATTTGTTGGTGTTTTGCATCATAATAACTCTTCTGTCGAGATTTGGCCAATTGCAATCTGTCTCTGATCTCCTTAACTTGTTTCTCAGCTTCCATTATACGATCTGTCCCGAAGATACGGCTATCTCCAGTTTGAGACCAATTTAAAGGGGTGCGGCACTTACGGCCATACAAAGCCTCGTACGGTGACATCCTTAAACTGGTTTGGAAGCTGTTGTTGTAAGAGAATTCGGCATAAGGCAGACAATCTTCCCACTTAGATCCTTGGGCCAAGACGCAGGCTCGCAGCATATCTTTGAGTATTTGGTTTACCCACTCTGTCTGTCCATCAGTTTGAGGATGATAAGTGGTACTATATTTCAGCGCTATCCCCAAGGCTTGATGGAGACGTGACCAAAAAGAGGAGGTAAAGAGTGAACCTCGGTCGGAAGTGATGGTTCGAGGTACTCCATGCAGACTTCTGGACACATACAGCTATGTAAGTTGATCTGCTCGATATGTGGTTCTGACCGGGATAAAGTGAGCTACCTTGGTTAGGGTGTCCACGATGATCCATAGTGCATCATTGCCTCGCTGGGTCTTAGGTAGACCTGTGATGAAATCCATGCACACGTCATCCCAGTTCTATTGCGAAACTGGCAGTGGTTGGAGAAGTCCAACTGGCTTCTAATGTTCTGCCTTCACCTTATTGCATATGTCGCAACAGGCCACAAAATAGGCAATGTCTTTCTTCATTCTGTCCCACCAGAATATTTGCCGAAGGTCTTCATACATTTTTGTACCTCCAGGGTGAATAGAGTATGAGGATTCGTGTGCTTCTGACATGATTTTCTCTTTTAAGTCTTGTTGATTGGGTACACAAATCCTTCCTCGGAATCGGGGAGTACCAAAGTGATCCTTTGAGAAATCAGAGATACGTCCTGCTACCGTATTCTTGGCATGCCTTTGCAGGACAGGGTCGTCTGGCTGGGACTTGCGGATTTCTTCCTCAAGTGTGGGGGTAACTTCCAAAATATTAGTGAGACCAGCATCAACTATGATCAGATTGAGTTGAGCAATCTCCTGTTGAAGTTTAGGGGGCAATGATTTTAATATGACATTTAGGCTGACCGGCTATCGACTGATTGCGTCAGCCACCACGTTGGCTTTACCCGAGTGGTAATTTATTCCAAGATCATAATCCTTAACCAACTCAAGCCATCTTCGCTAACGGATATTTAAATGTGGCTGAGTAAATATATACTTGAGACTTTTGTGATTGTTAAAAATTTGGCACCTCTTCCCGATGAGGTAGTGCCTCCATATTTTTAGAGCATGAACCACCGCGGCCAATTCCAGATCATGAGTAGGGTAATTTCCCTCGTGTGGTCGCAACCGTCATGATGCATATGCTACTACCTTGCCGTCTTGCATAAGTATGCAACCAAGTCCTTGTCTGGAGGCGTAACAGTACACATAAAAACTGCAGTAGATGTTTGGAAGAGTCAATACGGGTGCGGTTGTTAGTCGTATGTTTAGCTCCCTGAAACTTTTCTCACAGTCTTCAGTCCATTCAAACTTCTTATTCTTTTTGAGCAGCTCTGTCATGGGTTTAGCAATATTGGAGAACCCTTCAATGAAATGATGATAATATCTGGCCAGTCCAAGAAAACTCTGGATCTGTGATACTGTTGTTGGTGGCAACCAATCGAGCACATCCTTTACTTTGCTTGGGTCTACGGCTATACCCTCGGTGGATAGCACATGTCCAAGAAATCCAACTTGTTTGAGCCAAAACTCACAATTACTGAATTTGGCGTAAAGCTGATGGTCGCGGAGTCGTTGTAGCACTGCTCGGAGATGTACTCTGTGATCTCCTTTGCTTTTTGAGTATATAAGTATGTCATCGATAAAGACTACCACGAACTTATAGAGGAAGTCCATGAATTCTTTGTTCTTCAAGTGCATGAAGAAAGCAGGCGCATTGGTGAGACCAAAGGACATAACTGTATATTCGTGAAGACCGTACCGAGTGGTGAATGCGGTCTTAGGAATATCTTCCTTTTTAAACTTGAGCTGATGGTATCCTGTCCATAAATCAATCTTGGAGAATACCTTGGCCCCACTGAGCTGATCAAACAAGTAATCAATTCTTGGCAGCGGATATTTATTTTTGATGGTGACATCATTCAGCTGACGGTAATCCACACACATGCGGAGGCTGCCATCTTTCTTGCTTACGTAGATAGCAGGTGATCCCCATGGTGAAGAACTGGGATGGATATATCCTTTCTGGAGCATTTCATCGAGCTATTTCTTTAGTTCCACTAATTCTGATGAGGGCATCCGGTAATACTTCTTGTATTACGGTGCGGTTCCGGGTACAAGATCTATTGCAAACTCACGCTCTCGATCTGGCGACATGCCTGGCAGTTCTTCTGGAAATACATCAGGAAATTCACTGACCACGGGAATTAATTCCAATTCAGCCACAACGGTGAAGATTATTCCCTTCTTGGGTATGCTTCTGCGAGAATATAATTTGGTAGTCTGCCCCTTCTGACTAGTCAGAGTGACTTCTTGGTTTGCACAATTTATGCATACTTGATATTGGGTTAACCAATTCATACCCATAATAACATACAGCTGTACCGACTCATGAGTATCAAGGAAGTTGGAAAGCTTATTCGATTGATATTGATTTCCAAATCACGGTAGACCAGATTACTCTTGATTAAAGATCCCGGGGTTTGTACCAGCATATTTTTGCCCAAAAGTGAACAAGGAAATTTGTTTTGGGCAACAAAACTCCGAGAAATAAAAGAGTGGGAAGCCCAAGAGTCAAATAAAATATGGTAGGTATGCTATTAACAGAAAACATACCAATGACTACTTCGGGGTTTTCTTGGGCTTCATCCACGGAGAGGTGATGAACGTGCCCGACGATGTTTTGCTGGTTTGGGTATGACCCCATAAAGTTGACTTGTGGCCTGAATAGGGCATTTGCCTTGCTGTTCTTGGGGCACTGTCTGGCATAATGTCCGTTTTGCCAACAACTGAAACAAGAATTGTTGCACTGACGCTCCTCGTGCACTAGATTGGTCACGACATTCTTGACTTGAGTAGTGGCCTTGTTAACATTCTGTTGCCAATTGGGCTTGTATTCTACCTGAGTCTGCTGTCAGGTTGGAGCCTTTTGCACTGGTTGCCCTTCCTTCCTTGGTTCAAACTTGCGCTTGTGCTTGTTATTAGCAGGCCTATTGTCCAGCATGAGCTTGTGCTCCCATTCCGCAATGAAAGCTTTGTTCACTAAGGTTTGGAAGTCTGGAAAATTGAGCATGCTGAGGGTGCACCAGAGCTGCGAGTTTAATCCTCCAAGAAATCTATCAATCTTTCTTTCTTCAGTGGCCACGTCATAAAGGGAGTAACAAGCCAAATGATTGAACTTTTGCAAATATTCACCCACAGACGTATTTCCTTGGGTGAGTGCAAGAAATTCATGTTGCTTGGTCTTCATAATTCCAGTAGGGATATAATATTTTCGGAACTGATCCTTAAATTTTGACCAGGTGAGTTCTTCATCAGCAGACCACATGGCTTTTGCATTTTCCCACCATATGGCAGCAGCGCCTTCGAGATAATGAGTTACATATGGAACTTTATCTTGTTCTGCAGTACGGGCAATCTCAAGCTTCCTTTCAATGGTCCGCAACCAATCGTCGGCATCCAAAGGGTCAATAACCTGGCCGAAACTGGGAGGCTGGGTTCTCTGAAAATCTGATAGCTTGGAGTGATGACTATTCTGATTTCCATTCTGTCCAACCATAGCTTGAACACTTGTTAATATCTCAAGCAGATCATTACTTCTCCTTTCCTCAAACATACGTAGAATTTGCTCGGTGGTAGGCGGATTTGGCGGTGGAGGCGGTGGTGGTATGTATGGCTCGGGAGAGTGTCCTGCTTGTTGGGCGGAACGACGAACATGAACATCCTCGTGAGCGCAGCTACTATTGCCTCCCTGCGTCATCCTGTTATGGATTTTTTCCAAGACAACGCAACCGAGATGAGAAACATCCAAAAGGAAAATTGGGGAAAAAGCCAGCAACAAATCCCGAGAGAAAACAAAATTATGAAGAAAAGACAGTGAATAGGAGAAATATAGTTCCAGCATAATTATACATAGACTCATACATGAAAGGTAATTAACATGTCTGGTTCCACTACGATCATACAGGTCAC
Source organism: Secale cereale (assembly GCA_902687465.1). Classification (NCBI taxonomy): domain Eukaryota; kingdom Viridiplantae; phylum Streptophyta; class Magnoliopsida; order Poales; family Poaceae; genus Secale; species Secale cereale. Next base: position 314,736,773 of record LR738714.1, read on the forward strand.
GAAACATCATGACTCGTACGACTACATCCATACATCATCCTGACAACTTCGAATACCCAGAAGCTCTACTGCTCTGCTGGTGCTGCGGGGTCCTCTCCTGAAGCGGACTCGGATCCTTAACTGCCGAGGTTAACTGAAACCTCTGGGTTAAAGGTAACACGATGGCGCTGCCTCGGGGGCTCTCCTTCCGGGGCAGGAGTAGGGTGAATCATAGGAGCTACAGGAGTAGTGAGAAGCGAAACCCACTCAGCAAAAGCATTGAGAGGATTTATGGTCGAGGCGCCCGAGCTACTCGGAGGAGTAACCGACGAAATAGGGGAACCAGAACTGGATGGAATGTAAGGGGTAAATCCCATGGATGCGGGAGTAGTGACAGACCTAGTAGTGGCTAAGGCAATACGAGTGCGAGTCAGCTCTCGAGCCAGCTCGTGGATCAGGAGATAGCTAGTAGTAATATAATGGGAAAGGTGGCTAGCAACACTATCAGACTTCGGATCAATATCAGGGAAGCGAACACAACGGTTGTTGTGCATAGAAGGATTGTATTGGAAACCTGGGTCATTCTGCATTCGGACCTCGCTGTAACGAAGCTCGACAAGGATCTCGAATGCAGCAAATTGGATGGCCTGGGAAGCGGTAGAAGCGTAACCGCTCCGAGAGGTACGAGTGTAAGTGCTAGAGTCGGAACTGGTGCGCAGAGTCACCACTGCCTGATACTCATATACCGAGCCTGCTAGACGCTCCCGGTACACACGATAGACTGGGTCGTTTCCGAGAGGGTACGGCCGACGCCACACGTTACGAAGGAGGTGCGATGACGTGTAGGGCATCAGCTGCAACTGGCACGGATACGCCACCGGAGCCATCTACACTCACAACCATTAGTAGGTTTGCATAAAAATAAAGCAAGTATATGCAAAGCAACAACCACCTACACATGCTACCGGCACTCAACTTAAACTCGTATCTAGCGTTTAGTTAACACATCATAGTCTAGCATGGCCTACAGTCAGCGCGGCTATGATACCAAGCGTTGTGGTACCCCGTCTCAGAGCGACCAGTTTACCTTGCATTGCCAGCCTAGAGACCTTGTCTTCTGGCAACACACAACATCTTGGTACAGAAAACAACCGCTTTATTGATACTAGCGGATCAAAGTTTAAATTACAACAAGTAGCGAGGCCAAGCGTCACACACGGTGCGGCTGAACAATATGTGGATAATTTAGCGAACATAAAAGGCCTCGGTCATAACATCTACGTGGCAGCGAAACGACTTCGTAACGGAACTCCATAGCACAGGGACACCGATGTGGACACGATCTATACTCGGACAGCACTCCTTTCCAGTGAGACTTTCCTGAAATCTTGCATGACACGCCAGGTCAGTACATTGAATGTACTTGCAAGCTTACAACAAACATAAACATAATGACAAACAATATGATGATAATTATTCAATTATTAAAATGCAACAACATACATATGTATGAATATAACCAACATGTTGTGCTCATGCCTTTGTGAAAACAGTCCCTCGGACTGACTTACCAACGGTGATCCTTCTTAACATACCAACTTGTCTATCTCAAAACGGATTATCTCGTGATCGTTCCGGCGATCACAACCCTGACCAACACTTGGTCTCAAACATCTTGGTGGTCTTTCCATCATCTCTGATAGTGCAAAAATTCATAACTTAGTGAGCAAAATTTTATCAAATGTTGACCCATGGTGTGACCTACTTTCGAGCGTGTCCGTGATCGTGGACTCGGCTATCGATAGATTAATTACACTCTGCAGAGGTAGTGTACCCACACCCCGGAACCCATGGCCTCGCTCTCCCATTCGGGTGGACCAACGGCGTTCCGACGAAACCCCTCCATTGCTATGACACTCTCTCGGCCACTCCGACTCGTTTCCCATCGGAATAGTCTTGGGTGGCCCCGTGCCTACCAAAGGCACAACGACCACCGTCGTGGCAAAACATAAACTGTCCCAAACGGGGACTCGGTACCATAATCTCAACAATGGGCACACAAGATTATGTCTGCTTACCGGGCCAGGGTATCGTACGCCCATAACCTTCCCTAGTCGGAGGTACCGACCAGGGCATGACACCGGACCGAATAAAGGCCTTCCAATAAAGGCAAATGTGGTTGCACTTGGAAAAACTCGATTCAGTGGCACCATGACCCGGTCAACTATATATTCAAGGTGAGTTATTAGCAGGTTCAACTTAAAATAATCGGTGTCATAAAATGCCATGCAAATGCAACGCAAAATATACATTATCATAAAGAACTGGGTCCGCTCTACCGCACTAAGTATAAGCATCAACAACTTCTAATACTCCTCTGGTTAGGATTTAATCTCAATTAAAGCAAAATCTTTTTCTAGATTTTTTTTATCATATTTCTTATACAAGAAAATAACTCCAAATCATTATTTATATCCATATCCATATTAGTTCTTCATAACACAAACTTTCTTCTAGTTCCATTAACAACTTAATCAACTTCCAACTTTCTGTATGCCAAATATAATAATTGAATCAAGCAACCCATAGAATAAAAAAGTAATAAAAGTAATTTATATGCATGGATTAAATCATCCATTCAAGTTGGAAAATCACAAATATTGAAATGGCACCATGAAAATGTTGTTGTGGCCTGCCTTAGTGCAAATGAGGTTCACAAGCCTCCGGGTGATCCTCAAGACAAGCTTCCTCTTCTGAAAAGAATTAAAAGCACAAAAAGAAAACATCAAGAACCCTTTTGAAATTCACCAGAAAATCTACACAACACAGAAAAGTCTCATTTTTGGTGTGCTGCAAGATTTCTTTACAAAGAACACAATGGAAAAAGAATAAATTCATTTGGACTTATGGTTAAAAAGTTATTGTTGTTTGAAGTTCTCTGGAATATATATAAATTTGAATTTAAATAAACAGACAGGGAAGGGGTGACGTCGAAGGCGTAAAGCCTCGGGGCGCCACCAATCGTACCGCTTCGTGCATGTACAGACTGGCTGACTAGCGGGCCCCGCTAGTCAGGTGAGGGGGAGAGGGAGAGGGAAACAGAGGCGGCCGCGGCTTCGCTGGAGCGCACGCCAGCGATGAGGACTCCTTGGCCTAAACGAGAGGGAGGGATGTAATGCCCAGGATGGAGTTATACCTCCTACGTGTCGAGGCACGACTTAAAGGCATAAGTCTATCCTAGAATGATCTCAAGTTTGGTAATCTTTGCACAACTCATGTAAAAGAGGGATAGTAAACTGAAAATAGTTGGCTTACAATCGCCACGTCACAGAATTACAGAACAAGTCTCAAACATCATACATTAAGAGCACTACAACCCTCTAAGGGCAAAAGCCAAATGTCAAAGTACCAAACTCAGATAAATAAACCACAGGCGGATCGAATCCTAGTAAGAGACTCCACTACTGATCGTCCGGGTAGCGCACGTAGTACCGACTACGCTCCTCGTCGTACTCCCAATCCAGCTCGGTGCCATCACCTGGATAGCTCACAGCTGGACCTGCATCTGGTGTGTGAAGTAACTGTGAGCCACAGAGGACTCAGCAATCCCGTTCCCGGGTAACAAGACTATCAAAGCCTTTAGGTGAGGGAAAGGCTGAAGAAAAGAACAAGTCTGCAGGAGCAACTAGCATCTAGCTTACGCAAGTGAGAGCGAGAAGAGAAGGCATCGGCGAGAAGTGATCACGAAGTGATCCTAGCTACAAGCTCCATAATCATAACCCCTCCGTGTTCAACTCCCGAATCCCTATTCGGAAATTGACAGTCACGGAACACACGCTGGTAGTGTATTAGTATCATTGTGTCGAGTTTTCTACAACCGGAATTAACAAGCTCCCATCTGCCACCTAACCGCGGGCACGGCTTTCGAAAGTTCAAACCCTGCAGGGGTGTTCCAACTTGACCCATTACAAGCCCACGATCCGCGGAGTCGCAACTCCAAAGTGGGAAGACCCGAGTATCCTCGGAATCCCGTGCTCAAGATATACCGAACTAAGGTAAGACTAATCCAGCAAATCCTCCCGGCGTGTCGACACCCTGATCGTAGCCGCGCGTATCTAGGTCTCAGGACACGACCGGATGGGTGATGCTACAGGTTTTTACCAGACCTTGAGTTTCCTCGAGGTGGCCCTGCAGGACCCCCGTTTCGGACCAACACTCATGTGGAGCACTGGCCCGGGGTTGTTGATTAAGAAAGAGGGTTAATTACTCCCTATGCATGTTTAGTTTGTTATTAGGCAAATAGTACCAATGTTGGGATTTGCTGGAAAAGACTTAGCACTTAGCGGTTTATCGAGGGGTTCCCATACACCCCAACCGTGTTAGGAACGCATAATCAAGGAACATAAAACCGGCTTATACGGATCCTAACGGCATGAGTGGAACAAAACACCAAGCAAAAGGCTTAGCCTTCCACCCTTGCCAATATATAGATGATTTCATTTAAAGCATATATATAGTGTGATATAACCCAACCAAACTTCAACATGAAGCAAGCATCTTCACTTCACCTACAACTAGCAACGCTATAAGAAGGGCTGAGCGAAGCGTACTTAGCCAAGCAACGGTTTGCATAGGTAGGGTGGTTAAACATGGCAATTGGTTACAAGTAGGAGGCTGCCAAGAAGAACATGGGCATCGAGGCAAAACTATAGATCGAGACCACTAGCAATAGGCAAAGATAGTAATGTTATCGGGGTTCGGTCATCTTGCCTGGAGAGAAGTCGTTCGGATCGTAAGAAGGGTCCTCGTGCTCAACCTCGTTGGAAACCTCGTGCTCAACCTCGTACTCGTTCTCAGCTTCCGGCTCTAAACAAAACAATCACACCAAGCACCAATCAACAAGATGCAATGCGCACTCGGAAAACATGAATGCATGATGGATGCACTAAGGATGCACATGGAGCACGTAAAACATCACTCAAGAAAATCACCTCAAAACAAGATAACAAGCTGATATTATTAATCTACACAGAAAATCACCCAAGTTTGATATAAGATTCGCTGAAATCGGAGTTACGGGCTAAAAGTTATGCCCGAAACAAGATTTGAGCGAAAGCTGAAAATTACAGCAACATAGCAACTTTGGAGCTCAAAATAATTAAGCTACATCACCCAAAAAGCATGGAAAAGGACTTGAACACAAACTAGACATATATTACAGCAACTAGGTCCAAAGTGCACCCCCAACGGAGTCACGGATCAATAGCAATGATCTTGGACATATTGAACTTTGCAATAAAATTCTGGCAGCAGAATTTTATTGAAACTTTAGAGCAAAAGATAAACATGCTACAGCCACTCAAATGGACATGTGAGGACATGGATGGAAAGACAACAATATATACTACAAGAAACAATCAAAATCCACCCCAAAACTATCATGCTTTGTCCTACAACATCACACGAACATGGCATCGGAACGTTACAGATTTCAGACTTAGTGAAATTTCACTAAGTCCTAAAACAGCAATATCATCATAGCACACAAAAGAGCATGTTTAAGTCACCTCGAAACTAAACATGGCAAAGGGTAAGCACCTCATCAAAGTGCACATGAAGGTGATCCCGAAACACACAAGCATGCTTCATAGAGGTGAACACAACGATTGCAACGAGCTCAACAAGATGGCATTTCATAACAAGTGAAAACACATGTGAACATGGCACTTTGCAACGATGACAACAAGGCAATAATAAATCTACCATGCAACCTATCACATACAACACGTAGTTCGTGGCGAGACGAACACGTGGACATGTCATTTGCATCGTTTGGACAAACGAGCTAAAAGTTATCACATGTCAAAGGTGGCACAAAAATAACACATAACAACAGTTTATATCATGATGCACTCTTGCAACAGCAAAACAAGTGTCAAGATGACATCTAACATGCATGACAACCACAGGTAAAACGTAGAGGACAACTCCACGAACATCTGGACATATCACACGCGCAAAACGGAGCAACAGGCACAAAGTTACAGCAGGTCAAAGATTGCATCTCAGAACAAGTAAAACAGAGACTTAGTGGAAAATAGAGTCAACCTTAGCAGATCTGGGCTGATCAGAAAAAAAACGGAGGTGGGGCGAGGCCCGTTGCGGAGGAAGAGGCCCGGCCTGGCGGAGGCGGATCTGGCCCAGCTGGCGGAGCCGGTGTACGGGCCGGCTGGCGGAGGCGGCGGCCCGCGGCCTGGCGAGCGCGCTGGCGAGGCGGGGCCCGCCACAGAGAGGGGCGGCGGCCCGCGCGGTGGCCCAGCGGGGCGGTGACGGAGCGGACGGGCCAGCTGGGGCGATCCGGCTGGCGGGGAAGAAGTGGCGGTGCGGCCACCTGGCGAAGGGGCGGCCCACCAGGGCGGAACGGGGCGGCGCGGAGGCGCCTGGCCCAGCTGGCCTGGGGCCTCGCGGGAGGAGCGGAAGCGGGCTGGCTGGGCGCTGGAACCGGCGAAGCGGTCCCCCCCGAGCCTGTCGAGCGAGGCGAAGGATCGCTGGGCTGGCGGGGACGTTCGGTCGGCGCGAAGGAGGGCGTTGACCCGACCCAGACGAGGCAGTTTCCCTCGCGGCGATCGAGGAACGAGCCAGCCTTCGACCCGGCGGATCTGGAGACTGGTTCCCCTCGGGATCCAGGAATTTGGGGATCTGTGATCTGGAAGAAAAAGGGAAAAAATAGAGGGGAGAGAGGAGGAAGAAGAAGGGGACAAGCCAAAATAGACTATGGGTCTATATATAGCAGTTTTTAGGGTTAGGGGGAGATTTAGGGGCGCTTGGGGCCCTCCGATCGCGATCCGACGGATCCGATCACGGGGATAGAATAAAAGGGCCTAGACGGAGATAAAAGACTGCAGTAAGGATGTTTCCGGGACACGAAGTGAAGGCACATCGGACCCACACGGACAACGGATGGAAAAGTCAACGGAGTCCAAACGAGACGAGATTTGAGAGGCGGGTTGCACACAACAAAACAACAACACACAACACAACCTCGCGGCACACCGGTAACGTAAAACGCCCGAACAACAAAGTAGGCCTACGGGACGTCACGGACACGTGAGGGAGCTCCGGAACGCGAAACGGACAACGGGAAGAAACACGACGAACCGGATGCAACCCACAACACAAATGCAATGCAATGCACATGTCTACATGATATGAATGAATGCCACACACTCACACAACAAAACGACGAAAGCCCGAAAGACAAAGAACCCGAAAAGGAAATAGATGAAGCCGGAGATATATTATATACCCAAAAGGGAAAGTATTACATCCGGGGCATTACAAACTCTCCTCTACTACAAAAAGATCTCGTCCCGAGATCTAGGACTGGAAAAAGGAAGGGTACACGGAACGAAGATGATCTTCTCGTTCCTAGGTAGCTTCTCGGTCTGTGTGATGTGACCACTTGACTTTCAGAAACTTGATGGACTTGTAGCGAGTCTTGCGTTCGGTTTCTTCGAGAATTGCAACTGGATGCTCTCGGTAGGAAAGGTCTTGTTGAAGATCAATCTCCTCAAACGGAATCATGCGCTCGGGTGCTTTGAAGCATTTGCGAAGTTGAGACACATGGAAGACATCATGAACATTTGCAAAGTTTGAAGGGAGCTCGAGCTGATAGGCTAGATCGCCTCTTCTGCCAAGAATCTTGAAAGGCCCGACGTATCTAGGAGCAAGTTTTCCTTTGATACCGAATCTTTGGGTTCCTTTCATCGGAGAAACTCGGAGATAGACATGATCACCGATGTCGAAAGCCAAATCACGATGCTTGCCGTCATAGTAGCTCTTCTGACGCGACTGAGCGGCCTTGAGATTCTCACGTATGACTTTGCACATTTCTTCGGCTTCAGAGATCAAGTCATTGCCAAGAAGTTGGCGTTCACCTGTTTCAGACCAGTTGAGAGGGGTACGGCACTTTCTGCCATAGAGAATTTCAAACGGTGCTTTGCCTGCACTTGCTTGAAAGCTGTTGTTGTAAGAGAACTCGGCAAATGGAAGGCAGTCTTCCCATTTCATGCCGAAGGAGATGACACAGGCTCTGAGCATATCTTCTAGGATCTGATTCACACGCTCGACTTGACAACTAGTCTGAGGGTGAAAGGCAGTGCTGAACCTGATCTTCGTGCCCATGGCGGACTGAAAGGAGTCCCAGAACCTTGATGTGAACAAGCTGCCACGGTCTGAGGATATCACTTGAGGAATGCCATGTAGGGACACAATTCTGGAAGTGTACAGCTCTGCAAGTTGAGCTGCATTGATTGATTCTTTGACTGGAAGAAAGTGAGCGACTTTGGTAAGCTTGTCAATCACCACAAAGATAGCATCATTGCCTCGCTTGGATTTAGGAAAGCCAGTGATGAAGTCCATTTCAATGTGGTCGAACTTCCACTCAGGAATAGGAAGAGGTTGGAGAAGACCGGCTGGACGTTGATGTTCTGCTTTCACTCTTCTGCATACATCACATTCATTCACGAATTGGGCAATCTCCCTTTTCATGCGTGTCCACCAGTAAGACTGTTTGAGGTCTTGGTACATCTTGGAACTGCCAGGATGAATGGAAAGGAGAGAATCATGAGCTTCTTCCATTATGAGCTTCCTGAGATCACCTTTGGGAACAACGAGTCTGTCCTCGAAGAACAAGGTATCTCTCTCATCAACACGGAAGCACTTATATTTTGGAGTGCCCTTTGCAATCCCATGTTTCACCTTCTTCACCATGGTATCACTGAGCTGGGCCTCTCGGACTTGATCTTCCAAGGTAGGAGCAATCTGGAGATTTGCAAGAAAACCCTGCGGAACAACTTGGAGGTTGAGCTTCCTGAAAGCTTCACAAAGCTCAGGCTGGTATGGCTTGATAAGAAGGCTGTTGCAATATGCCTTTCTGCTCAAAGCATCTGCAATCACATTCGCCTTGCCTGGAGTGTATTCAATGCTGGGGTTGTACTCTTGGATCATTTCAACCCAACGAGTCTGACGGAGGTTCAGATGCGGCTGTGTGAAGATGTACTTCAAGCTCTTGTGATCAGTGAAGATGTCGACCTTTCTGCCCAACAACAGATGTCTCCACGTAATCAGAGCATGTACCACAGCTGCTAGCTCGAGATCGTGTGTGGGATAGTTCTTCTCACTGGGCTTGAGCTGCCGAGAAGTATATGCCACAATTTTCTTATCTTGCATAAGCACACCACCAAGGCCTTGAAGAGAAGCGTCACAGAACACTTCATATGGCTTGGTTTCATCCGGAGGAGTCAGAACTGGAGCAGAGACAAGCTTCTCTTTGAGGGTTTTGAAAGCCACTTCACATTCGGGAGACCAAAAGTATTTGACATTCTTCTGAAGCAGGTTGGAAAGAGGCTTGGCAATCTTGGAGAAGTTCTCCACAAACCTTCTGCAATAGCTGGCAAGACCCAGAAAACTGCGGAGCTGTTTGACGTTCTGATGAGCTTCCCAGTTGACAATTGCTTCAACTTTCTCGGGATTAACCACAATAGCGTCAGCTGAGATGATGTGGCCCAGGTACAAAACCTTATCGAGCCAAAACTCGCACTTGGAGAACTTGGCATAGAATTTATGCTCTCGGAGTCGATCAAGAACCAGACGCAAGTGCTTTTCGTGATCTTCTTCATTCTTGGAAAACACCAGAATATCATCCAGATACACAAGCACAAACTCGCCAGTATAGGGGTTGAAGATGTAATGCATCATCCTTGAAAAGGTAGGAGGAGCATTGGCGAGACCGAAGGACATGACGGTATATTCGTATGAACCATAGCTCGTTCTGAAGGCCGTCTTGGGAATGTCTTCCTCGCGAATGTGAATTTGATGATAGCCCATTCGGAGGTCAAGCTTAGAGAACACTTTAGCTCCTTTGAGCTGCTCAAAGAGTTCGTTGATGTTGGGGAGCGGATACTTGTTCTTAATCGTCTTCTTGTTCAATGGCCGGTAGTCAACACAGAGACGCTCCGTGCCATCTTTCTTCTTGACAAATAAGACACCACAGCCCCACGGAGATGTACTCGGTCTGATGAGACCCATACTCTCCTGCTTATCAAGCTGCTTCTTCAATTCCTTCAATTCATCCGGAGAGAGCTTGTATGGACGCCGGCAAGCAGGTTCGGTGCCCGGCTCGAGTTCAATGACAAACTCCACCTGACGGTGTGGAGGCATGCCTGGAAGATCTTCTGGAAAGACGTCTTGATATTCGTTCACCACTGGAATTTGCTCTATGGCATTAATTTCACCCTTATCATTAAGAGAGAAAAGCCGAATAGTATTATCCCTGGAGGCGAAGATAATCACATCTTCATCAGAATGAGTCAACTTGACTTCCTTTTGAGCACAATCAATGTGAGCATCATGCTTGAGAAAGCCAATCCATTCCGAGAATGAGGTCGATATCAGAATGACCAAGAATCACCGGAGAAGCCAAAAATCGATAGTCACCCATGCGAATAGAAACATCCGGAGCATAGACACTGGAGTGCATTCGTCTTCCCGGAGAAATAACTGTTAACTCCCTTGGCAGATTTTTGGTGACAAAATCGTGCTTGGATGCAAATGGATATGACATGAAAGAGCAAGACGCACCCGAATCAAATAACACTTTAGCTGGAAAAGAGTTCACTGGAAGGTTACCCAAAATGACATCAGAAAAAGCCTCCGCTTGTGCTGCATTCATCAGATTGACCCTTGCAGCCTTTGGATCATGCCTGACAATCGCTGAACTCACAGGTGGAGGAGGAGGAAGACGCTTCGGATTCGGACATCTGTTGGCATAGTGACCTTTCTGAGTGCATTTGTTGCAAGTCACTTCTGAGAGAGGACGGAACTGAGAGCCACTGGACTTGGAGCCTTGAGACTGAAACTGCTTCTTCGACTGGTTGCTTGGGTTGGGTGGGTGGGAGAAACCACGACCACTAGAGT